>JAMXBC010000004.1:102497360-103697360 GCA_024138005.1 Lumnitzera racemosa
TTAATTATTTAAAATCGATTAATACTAAACCCTAACCCATTTAATATTAATCATCGACTAAAGAAATTGAGAAATTTCGGTTTTTTATTGAAAATAATTTTTGGAGTCGTCACCCAACCGAAGTCGGGAAAAGAAAAAAAACCGTAACCAATTGGGTAGATTGGTTACGATTTAGCTACCGATCTTGATTTCAATTTTAATAAAGAACCAGAGGGTTCCGAATTCAAGGGCTAACCTATTAAACCCTTAACGAGTACCACTATTTATTACCGAAATTATGATTATTTTTCTAATTATAATATTTAAAAATAAATAAATAAATAAAATCAAAAGAAAAAAAAAGAACATAAGTTTCTACATATTTTATTGTTGCTCCGAAGGTGCCTACGTACCCGCTAGCCGGGATCAGATGATTGTAGTTCTTTCTGAAAACTTTAATGTGTTGATTCTTTTTATAAAAAAATGATTGGTTGAATTTACGTTTTTATCAACCATTTTATTTTTATTAAGAAAAATCCCTAGAAGCCTAATTTTTATTCCTAATTAAAAAAAAACCTAATTTTTGAAAAGTGTCAAATTAAAATTTTTATTTAAAAATAACTAAGTGATAATTTTTTTATTTTCAAGAAAAGCCATAAAGATTTTATGAAATGTGCAATGTTCTACATAATGAAACTTTTATATAAAAAAGATGCTTAAAACATTAAAAAAAAAAGAAAGAAAAAAAATTTCCTAATCATAGAAAAGACGCCTTAATCATAGAAAAAATATCTGAATCACAGAAAAGATGTCTGAATCATAAAAAAGAAACCTAAACTATGGAAAAGACATCTAAACTATGGAAAAAACATATAAACTATGGAAAAGACATCTAAACATAGAAAAGAAGTCAATTAAAGATTTTTTTTATTTTATCAACATCAAAATGATTTTTTTAATTTAGAAAAATTACATATTTTATCGTCGCCCCGAAGGTGCCTACGTACCCGCTAACCGAGATCAGACGATCGTAGTTCTTTTGAAAACTTTAATGTTGGTTTATTTTAATTTTGAAAACCATCTGAGTTTATATTTTTAGTTTATTTTAGTTTAAAAAATTTAACAGGTCCTAACTTTTGATACAATTAAAAGACTTTCTAAAATGCCCTAAAAATTTTATTGATTTTTATTAATTCATATTTCTAAAAAAAATTTTGATTTTCTAGGTGAGAAATCTAAACAAAAACTAGTCTTAAAAAATTCTTAGATTAATATATACATATATTATTTACATCTATATTACTGTTATTAAACAACTATCATATTTAACTTATATAATAAAACAGAATAATGATAAAAAGAAATATACTAAACTAATATACACACATATGCTATATCTAATAATATAATGATAATGACATAATATAATAACTAACTAAATAAAATAAAATAAAAATAATAAAAATATTGAACTAAACAGAACCTGAATTGCAGTTTACAACAGTGGTGATGGACAAGGCTCGTTGGGCGTGTGGTTACAAGGGTTGCTGTGGATGTTGTGCGTGCTGTTTAGATTGTGTGGAGCATCAAGCTGCTACTTCGAATTTGCCTGCAGAGACTCAAACCCGTAACCTCCAATTAAATCCACTCAAGTACTTCGTTGCTTATCTGTTAGGCCGTTAAACTGTTTCTTAACATTCATTACCATTAAATTATATTTAAACTATCTGAATCCCTAAACTAAAATTTTTAACTAAACTAAAATTAAAACTAACATTAAATTAATTATTCCTAATATAAATTACTTCATAAAAAACTTACAAAATCTTTATAATTTTTCCTTTTCTTATTTTTTTTGGTATTTTCATTATTTGTCAACTTTTTTATTTTTCTTTTTTTTTGTATTAGGACCTTTTTTGTAAAAAAATAAATAAATAAATAAAAACTAAGACTATGGAAGGGTAAAAATTAGGTGTCTACAATTGTGTATTGTGTACTATTAATTATTATGTACATAATACACTACATAATACACATATAACATTTCTATTACTCTAATTACTATCTCCTAACATCAATTATCATTTCAAAATGTTTAAATTCATCCTAAATCAGATTTTACATCTAATTACCCTAATTTACAAAATTAACTTAAAATTTACTATTTTTTTCTATTACTCATTTATTACATAATTAACCTAATAATTATATCTAACACCCTAAATGCTACAAGTATCATACTTTATCAGATTTCAACATCCTAAAACATATAATTATTCACTAAATTAGTAATTAACCATTTAATTACTTAATTAACCCTAAATTACCCATTTTATGCTTCATTTTAAGGCCTAAAAATCATCTAAAATTTTGGAAAATTAATTTTTGAAAACGGGCTTCATAGCACCATTTTATATCATTTAAGTAATCTACACAAAAATTTTGGGTTCAAAATTACATTCCTAAGGTCATTTATTTCTAAACCGAAACATGCTCAGTTTTGCATGATTTCTTAAGGACTATATATCACAAGACATATTTTCATCAAAACAATATTTTTCCTAAAAAACTACATATAAAAATATTCTAGAATAACAAGTTTCATAATTTTCTAAAAATATTTACTATTTTTACAAAATTATACAAAATCGAGTTGGTAATCGAACTCACCTATTTGGGCGGCTTCGGCCACCGTCGGTGGCCATGGGTGTATTGACCCACCTGGGCGCTGCCACCACCATGTGGTGGTGGTGGTGGTGACCGTCTACTCCCAACTGCTTGTCAGGTCTGGGTTCTCCCTATAAGCCTCAATTGTACAGTTTTTTCTTATTTTTTTTCCTAACCCTAATTTTTCTCTCAATTTCGCCTCTCCTCATTTTTCTCACACTCCAAACTACCCAAATAAGCTTCTGAAAAATTTGGGAGTATTTATAGAGGTTTGTGGTAATTAATATGCATTAAATTGGACAAGACATTGTCTAAATCTCTTAATTTTTAGCTTTTGTGTTACTCTAATTTAATTGGCTAATTTTTTTCTTATTTTCCCCAGCTACCACAACCCAATTCTGGATCATTTCTTATTTTTTCTGTTTTTTTTTATTTTTCCTTAATTAATTATTAATTTTCTTTAATTATTTAGTATTATTTTAGCACATTACGCGTATTTTAAATAATTACGCGTATTTCTACATATATGTAAATTAATATATAGTACAAATAAATATTCTTAAATATTATTTAGGTTATTTCATAATTTTTAGTATATAAATAATTTATCTCTAGCGATTCGTTAATTATCGGAATGCATTTTATACGTTTTTAATAACTAACGAGTTATATATTTAAAATTTAGAATTTTCATATTCTTTTTTTTTATTGTTTATTTTCTTAAATTCAAACTTATGGGATCATTTTACTAATATTTTTAGCTTTATTTATAATTTAGGCTCGATCGGATCTTTCAGCTGATCGAAGTCATGAGTGACTAATTGTAAGGCTTACAATGGGTTTCTTGGTTGCATTAGATCCAATTTTTCTATTTCCTTAACTTGTAGCCTCATTTGGTCTTGTAGTTGTTGTGGAGTAGTTTGGACTTCTTGTATTAGTATAGGATTTGAAGAAGAAAGATATACCTCTTTAAACCCCTTAGACTGTCATAAGTGGTATACCTTTTTTTTTATTTTTTTGGATGAAGCTTTCAATTCCCTTAGTCTGCTTATTCTTCTTTCTTCCCCTACGACATTTGCACATCTTTCTCTTCTTTTGCTGGCCCTCTTGAACTTCTTCCTATGTAGGTAATGGGACACTAGATGGCCTAGTTATCATAGTTTTACCCTCTTCAGCAAATTCATCAAAGCAAGCTGACTTAGTAAAGTAAGATTCATGTTGCATAAAAGGATTCTTGGTAGTTGGAATGAACATATTATTCCCTTTCCAATAACCCTTAATACATTGGTGCACTATTGATGGGATTAAGTTGTAATCGTACAACCGCTTCCTACTGATGAATAGATGGTACTGAATCGATGCATCGATTACATGAAAGGTAGTAGTACCATAGATAGGAAAAACCTTGAGATCAACGTTAACATGCTTGAGATAATTCGTAAGGGCATGGCTAAATTCATTTATTGAGATAGGCTGCTTAACTAATCATCGAACTTCAATTTCGGCAGCCTTAAAAGCACTCATTAGTATGATATTTAGCGAAGAACCATTATTAATGAATGTTCTCTTGATTGAGCGCCCATTAAGCATACCTTCCACATATAAGGGGCGATTGTGATTGGGATTCTTTATATACGTGTTTGTATTAGTAAATAAAATTGCATTTTTGTATACCATGATCATTCTTTTTACAAGCTACACTGCACTACACTCTACGTATTGACTCTCAAAGATTTATGCAAGCATAGTTGCTACTGTAAGCTGAGCTCTCTCATTGAACTCTAAGAGATCAAGGAAATTCCTAAAATTAATTGCCTTTCACAATGCTGCAACGACAGGTAGGTGTTTGTCATCTTGAGCTTCAATTAAATTTCCTGTATCTTCATCACTTCCAGCAACTTGGACATCAATCACTTTAGTCATTATGGGTTCATGGCTAACAGCATTGACAGTGCCTCTTCGGTTGTTGTGGGTATGAAGTTGATCATTTTTTACGTTATTGTTATCAATGATCAACTCACCATGTGCAACTCGATTATTAAATATTTTCTTTAAAGTGAAATAATCTTTAGTTGGGTGACTAATGATTCGATGAAATCTACAATATTTGGGGTTATTCTTTTCCTCATTTACAGGGAGATGCTCGACTCTCGGGAGCTTGATATTCCCATCATGGAGCTACTGGTCAAACATCTAATGTACTTTGGCCATAGGATAAGGGTATGTCAAAGATGGCCTAGGGTTAGTGGGTTTTATAATTTCTTTGTTTCTTTGCTTCCCTTGGTGACTCGCTTTGAGCAACGTTTACAAATGAAGTGCACTTATTAAATCTTCCAACTTCACTTCTTTGTTGTGCCATTGAATTATTAGTCCTTCACGTATTTTCAACTAACACAGTAGAGGAAGTCAAGGTAAGATTCTCAAGGTAAACCATATACACAAAAAACATTCCTTAGATACAAATCTTAACTAACTCTCTTTCATCATAAGCATCTTGTATATCTAACGAACGCTCCCTGAAGCACTTAATATAGTCTATGAGATCTTCTTTAGACCTTTGACGAATCCTTCCCATGTCAGTTAGGGTAAATCTTTCTTGGGTGGGGAAAAACTTATCTAAAAACATCTTGCACATATTAGCCCACGAATCTACTAACCCTGAAGGGAAAGTAACATATTAGGTATATGCCTTTTCAGTGAGTGACTTAGAAAATTTTTTCAATTTCAAATTGTCATCTAGACCATATACTTTTAGTGTCTCGATGAATTTTAGCAAATGTTCCTTAGCACTTCCTTTCTCGCTATTAAATAGCATGAACTTTGGGCTGATATAATCCTTAGGGTACGGTTTTGCGGCAATGCATTGGTGATATGGAAGCTTCAATTCTGGTACCTCAGCCATAGATTTCGCTTTTATTTTCTTTAAATACATGTCTAAATCTTCTTTGGTTACATATGAACCTCTTTGAGTCAATGCTTTTGCCCTTACCGACATCGTAAGAGGAGGGTGCATAAGCGCAAGATTTACAGGCATAGATCTTACAGACATAGGATTCATTGGTGTTGGTTGCATAGAGTCAACAATCGTGACACGTGGTATAACATATGAGGATGACAAGCCTTCAATCTGAATTCCTTGGTTCCTTACTTCAAGTAATGAATTTTGCATAGCTGTGGGTTCCACAACAAGAAGTTGTTGTCAACTGTAAGAGTGACATGCTCGTTAACTGCATGAGGGTTAAGTAGAGTGTGTTATTGCACTACATTAAAAGGATTCGAGGAAGTTGCTCTTTGTTGTACATCAATAAAGGTAGCCAAAGCAAGCACGTATTAGGTAAACATCACCATGAGTTCGCCTAGGGTCCGATTAGTTTCTCGCAACTCAATTGCATATTATCAAGGGTGCCTTCCTGTATGGCATCTTCTTGGTTCGTATCTCCAGCTGGAGGTTGATTTTGATCATAGGCTATAATGGCAGCATCTTGCTCTTGATTAATTCCATCAATAGAATTAGGTTGTTTTCGCCTAAGAGGTACCATGATATGAGTATCAAGTCTTCCCTTTCCAGTGGAGTCTCCAGAAAATGTATGGGTATGGGTATGGGTATGGATGTGAGGGTCACATATGTAGTTGTGTTACGTATGACGAAGGAAATGACTTAAGTGACTCAAGAAATGATTTGAGTGACTTGTATAGAATGACCAAGAGAGAAGTATAAGGAGGAAGAGTAGGTAATCTCAACAAGACTTTAACACTTTGGTGACAAGCAAAAAAGCTCGAAGGTATTAAACTCCACCAATGATGAAGAATAGGGCAATGTTTTTTTAGGTGTTTAAGTGTTTGATCTTTTATGATGAAAATCCAGCAAAGTAACAGCATTAATGCCAATTCTCTTATGTTTAAATGAAGGAAGGAGAGTAGTATTTATAGAGAATGACCTTTAATTTCATCCGTAAGATCTTGATGACAATCAAGGGCTAAAATTAATTCATTCTTTTTAATGGACTTGAGATGGGCTTCCTTTATGAGCTTAGGCCTAAATGGTTTTATTTTATTAGTATGAACTAAGTTAAGAAATGTTAGATTGGATAGACCGATTCAATGGACCCTACTTTAAGCCTGTCATGCCAAATCTTACTTGATTATTCTGATAATTTATGGGCTTGGCTTGTCGGACTTTGACACCTTAGTTTGATGAGTTAAATTCATTTAATAGATGGGCTTGAAGCTCAATATTGAATTTAGTTCTCTATAGTACTTATGACATTTACTATTATTTTTTTGTAAAGTCAAATTTTAGATTTATTTTTAAAGATTATTTCGCAAGTTTATATAAAATAAGTATTGAATTGAATACTTTAAAAAGGTAGAGTCGAATATGCTTAGTATAAGATAATAATTATAAAATCAATTTTTATTTTAAGATGACTTATACAACGGAACTATTATAACTCCTTCTATTTGAGGTGTGATAATATATATCCTTGTTGGATTATTCTAAGTGAATAGTATAATGCTAATTTCATTACAATGAAGTAAATACTATAATAGTTATTCACATCTTATTATACATCTATTCTATTCTTTAATAATTGTAATCCATTCTCCTTTTATTCTATTTAGCGAAATATATGTACCTAAAATCGAGTGTCTTGGATTCAACTTCTAATTGTGTCCTTTAATGTTAGAATTCAATAGTTTACCTTTTTAAAAGTCGATTTTAATAACATTTAAAATTTTAAGTTGAAAAAATTGATTTTAGATATGAAAAATTTAAAATTATTTTAAAAAATATCCTACTTTTAGAATTATTTAAAAAAATACAATATTAATTTCCTTTTCAACCCCACTAAGTTTTTTCTTCGGTCTTCTCAAAAACAAGATTGAAAAATCTTTCAACCAAAAAAATAAATAAAAAATATTAAAAAATCTTTTTTTCATAACAGGAGAATGGGCCGGGAAGGAATGGCTAAATCGGGAGAAGACCGGGAGAGAAATGGATAACGATAATGGTCGTCCACTCTCTCACTCCGTCAGCACTTGATGGCCGCCGCCGTCATCCGCCACCCTTCCATCACCACCACCACCATAACCTCTTCTTCCTTGCCACCCACCTTCCCACAAAACCCTTTCCCTGCCCCTTTCCTTTCTCTCCCCAAATCCCACCACCATAACCACCACCGCCACTACCTCCGCACCTCCGCCACCCAATCCCCTCTCTCACCATCACCACCGTCCTCAACCCACCATTCTCCTTCCTTTCTTCCTCCACCCCAAATTCCCAACTCCTTCATAAACCTCTGTCTCACTTTGCTCCGATTGTCCACAAGACACAACGATACTGCACTAATCAAAGCTGTACACGCCACCATTCTCAAGCTTCATGAAGAAGAAGAACAAGACAACACGTATTTGTGTAATGCTCTTCTTGTTGCGTACCTCAAGCTTGGCCTCGTATCTCATGCTTACGATGTCTTTAAGTCATTATCCCATCCAGATGTTGTTTCGTACACCGCGATGGTTTCAGGATTTGCAAAAGCTGGTCGGGAAATGGAAGGTGTTAGGCTTTTTAACATAATGAGGGCTTTGGGTATCGATGCTAATGAGTATAGTTACGTTGCCATTTTAAGTGTTTGTATGAAATTAGTTGAGTTTGAGATAGGGGAAGGGTTTGGGTTTGATTTGGGTTTGCAAGTTCATGGTTTGGTTGTTAAATTGGGTTTTTTGGAGAGTGTTTTTGTGTGTAATGCGCTTCTGGGTTTTTATAGTAAATGTGGTGGGTGTTTGGGTTGTGTTTTTAAGATGTTCGATGACATGCCGAGGAAAGATGTTGCTTCGTGGAATACTGTCATTTCAAGTATGGTTAAGGAAGGCCTGTGGGAGAGAGCGTTTGAGCTTTTTGATAATATGCAGCGATGTGGTGGTCTCAGGGCTGATGGTTTGACACTTTCGACCCTTTTGAGTGCTTGCATGGGAACTCTTGATTCTAGGAAAGGGAGGGAGATCCATGGTCATGCTATTCGGACTGGACTGGATGCTAACTTGAGTGTTTGCAATGCACTCATCGCATTCTATACTAAATGTGGGTGTATTTGGGATGTGGAGGCATTATTTGAGAGGATGACCACGAGGGATGTGATCACTTGGACAGAAGTGATGACAGCATATATGGAGTTTGGCTTTGTAGATATGGCTATGGATGTGTTTAATAAGATGCCAGAAAAAAACTGTATTTCTTACGGTGCTCTTTTATCAGGGTTATGCTTTAATGATGAGGCTTCTAAAGCGCTGCTTGTGTTTCCTAGAATGATTGAGGAAGGGGTGGAGTTGACAGGGACCACCTTTGCTAGTGTTATTAAGGCATGTGGTCTGCTTTCTGATGGGAGAATCAGTGAGCAGATACAGGGTTTTGTGATCAAGCATAATGTTGAGGCCAATTCTCACGTTGAGGCTGGATTACTTGATATGTGTATGAGGTGTGGACGAATTGCAGATGCGAGAAAAATGTTTGCTCAGTGGTCTTGGGAGTGCGATAGCTCAATCATTTGTACATCAATGATATGTGGATATGCACAAAATGGGAGGCCAGACGAGGCAATTTCAATTTTTCAGCATTTTCATTCGGAGGGAATGATAGTCTTAGATGATGTTGTGTTGACTTCTGTGCTTGGTGTATGCGGAGCATTGGGTTTCAGTGAGATGGGTCAACAGATTCATTGTCATGCACTTAAGTCTGGAGTTTCTGTGGATATAGAGGTTTCAAATGCAATAATTAGCATGTATTCCAAGTGTTGGAACAGAGGTGATGCAGTTAAACTCTTTAATGATATGCCTATTCGTGATCGTGTCACCTGGAATGGCTTGATTGCCAGTCATCTTCTTTATAGACAGGGAGATTTGTCCTTGTCAGCATGGATAAAATTAAATGAAGCAGGCATAAAACCTGATAAAATTACTTTTATTTTAGTTATTTCAGCTTATAGATATACTAAATTGTGCTTAGTTGATGACTGTGAAGAATTGTTTCTCTCCATGAGGACCCAATATCGCTTAAAGCCTTCGATGGAGCATTATGCATCGTTTGTTGGAGTTTTGGGTTCCTGGGGTTTCCTTGACCGTGCTGCAAAAACTGTTGGTAACATGCCTTTTCAGCCAGACTCTTCTGTTTGGCGAGCTTTGCTTGAGGGCTGTAGACTCCATTCAAATATGTCACTCGGCAAATGTGTTGTAAAGAATCTACTTTCAATAGAGCCACAAGATCCTTCCACATACGTACTTGTTTCAAACCTGTATTCAGCTTCAGGGAGATGGCACTGTGCAGAAACAGTTAGGAAAAAAATGAGAGAGAGAGGGCTGCATAAATACCCATCTAGAAGTTGGGTCATTCATCAAAACAAAATTGTATCTTTCTACACTAGGGATAAGTTCCATTCTCAAACCAAAGACATATATAGTGGATTAGATATCCTAATCTTAGAATGCTTAAAGGCTGGGTATGCGCCCGACACCAGCTTTGTTCTTCATGAGGTAGAAGAATATCAGAAAAAGGATTTCTTGTTTTATCATAGTGCAAAACTTGCTGCAGCATTTGGACTTCTGATGGCAAAACCGGGAAAGCCTGTTAAGATCATAAAGAACATTGCCATTTGTGGTGACTGTCATGAGTTTTTGAAATATGTTTCTGCTGTCACCAGGAGAGAAATATTATTGAGGGATTCATCGGGATTTCACCACTTCTCTTCTGGCCGCTGCTCATGCAATGACAACTGGTGACTGTTAATTCATCTTCATGATACTTGAATATGTAAACCTTTAGTCTTTAATTATTAGTCTTAGGCCATGTGACAACCCTTGTGACACAGCATGTATTTAAATCCTATCTAAATAAACATATGTACAAGTGCATAAATACAGAAAGTTTTGCGAAGAAGATGTATAATGATCTTTACATTTTTATTTTTACAGTGATAATATTTCTTTATTCTCTTGTAATGATTCATCTTAATGGTTAGAAGTGTACACTAGTAGAGGGGACATGGCATGTACAAGAGCTGCCATTGCTGAAATCGAGCCTTTTCTCTTCTCTTTGCAGTGAGAATAGTTAGATAGAGATGAAACAAAAAGGTTCTCATATATGCATGTCCAACCCAAAACAACCTTGACAAGTCTTTGAAATGACACAGTTATATAGCAACAAGGTGGAATTCCATACTACTTAAAGTAGGGTTTAATTTTTGAAAGAAAAGTAAAGGCAAATAAAACATGATAGAAGTGATGAGTTGGAAAAGCTGTGTTAGTTTCCTGTGCTTTTTCAAAGAAAATAATAGGAACTATTCATTTCCTGGTATTTCTATTACCAAGGGGCTTTTGTTGGATTCTGTTGGTTTCTTTGATAGCTCAAGGCAGTTAACCTTCCATATACAGTAAATTTTCTCACCTGGATGGTAAATTGTTAATATCTACCTGGGTTTACTACTTTTAAGTTAATGTCTTTTACAGGTATTAGAGTAAAGCAGGTTCAACTTTCTGCAACTGGAGCTTGGGCTAACAGAGTGAGAAGTTTATGCTCCAGCTTATTCTACAAGGACAAGTGAGTGCTTTTTCCTTTAGCTGGGCAGTGGAAGGGAGAGTTAGAGTCATATTCTCCTTGTATGATTCGTCGACGAGTCCTTACTCCTTTCCTTTTTCACTATTAGATTTGTATGTTAGTAGTGGTCAGATATGATCCCAGTTTTCAAGTTTGGTCATTTCTCTAGGAACTACAAATAACTTTGGTTTGATGGATGAGAATAGTTGTGGGTTAATCCTGGGATATTTTGGTGGCATGAGAATGTCAAGTGCAACCTGTATTTCCATAGCTATCCACATTATCTAATTAATAAATTATTAGCTCCTAATTGAGTTTAATCCTTGCATTGCAGTGTCAAGTCAACAGTAATGGTAAATCAATATGATCGTTATCCAAGGAGTTGGAGTTCGATTTGACAAGCATTGTTAACTGATCTTAAACTGTCGAGGTGATTTCAATTTTTTTTTAAGGAAAATCGAATTTTATTCAAATGGTAAAAAGAATACATCAAGATCTAATGCTAGGCACACACATTGATCCATAATTATCAAGCCTCTGCAGAAAGCATCTAATTGAGAAAAATTACAGGCGATGGACAGCCTTCAAGGTTGTCCAACATAGATGATTTTGTGTCTTCTCCAGATTTTCGAAGTTAAAGGCTATTCACAAGAAATCTTTTGCAGCTGGGTGCTATTTCTTGTGAAAGGAAAGAAATAGGAGACATACAGGAGAAGCTGATTATTCTTTTGATGCTATTTTTAAGTCTTTTCTATGCTCCATCTTAATTTTTAAGAGCACTTTAAGTTTTGCATGGCCATGTATTCAAACTAAGTATCCTTTTGTCATTAATACTTAGTTCAACATTATAGGTATCTTCGTGTGCTCTTTGATAAACATTATCCATGTACATTTTTCGTAATTAATATACCTCATCTTACCCCAAAAAAAAATCTGAATCAATGTTTCTGGCTTTGTTGGCAAGGTGATCCGCTACTTTATTAGCTTCATATGAGATAATGTGGCCACATCAGTGGTTTGATTCTCTCTATAGTGTAGAAGATTATCCATAGAGATTGTATGGTGCTATTTATCCAGTGTGCTATGAGAGTTGAATCCATTCCCACTTCTATGTTTCTTATATTCTGGGATTTGCATATTACAAGGCTGATTTCCAATCATCAGGTCTGCAAAAGCTATATTTTCTTCCTCTAATAATCAACCAAAAGTGAAAATCAATCTTCCATTTGTGTCTCAAGCTATAACTTCTCCTGATGCATACCCAATCAGTATGGATCCACTGGTGTTTAATTTCGTGAAATGTAGTTGCAGTTAGCCTCCATAATTTCTCTCTTAAAATAGAAGTGATGCATTGACTGAGAAAATGGTCCAAAAATGTGCTATCTGAACAAGCCATCAATTCCCTTGTCAGCACTTCTATAAACTTGTCATGAGATGTGCAAGTTTGGTGGTTTTGGTCTCTTGGACATTTTCCCTCTTGAAACTATCTTCACCAAATCTCTGAAGGAGATGGGTATATGCTTAAACTGGTCCCCAGGAATTTCTTCACTTTTGAAAGTCAATACAATATCTGAAATTGTTCTTTCAATTGCCAATCCAAAGCTTTGATCTCCCCTGTGTTTACAATTCAATCTTATCTTCCAATAATTCCTCAAATTGTTGCCATTACTGTAAATTTGATTTATGATGATTCCTGGATGGTGTTCAGTGCTGAGAGTAAAGGCCAATGCCAATTTCTGCTGGTAGCACTGAACAATTGTGAAGCTGCAATCGATACATCACTTAACTCACTTACCAGAAATGGAGGCAAATGAAGTGATGAAAAATTGTTTTCTATAGCTACTATCAAAGATCCAACTGCTATTTGATTTAGACTCTTTGGCTCCAAAAATCAGCATTTGGAATACCTATTATTAAAAGATACTAAAGAGAAAGAAAGGTGTATAAATACCACTATATTTAGAATGATAAGGATTGTCATGAAATTATCTAAATTGCTAGGATTTAATGCCCAAGCTGATAGAGAGTAGCAAAATTTCATGATAGTCTCCTAATCCTCTAGAATGAGTTGTATGCCATTTTTCCTTATTTCTTTAAAATTCCTTAATGATGAGCATTCTGGATGCTACATTTAACATTTGGAGCCATACATAGCTTGAATGGGTTCCATATGTATAATCAGGTGGTTCCACTCACTAGAGGTGTACAACCATGTGATACATCTACTATTTGTGTGCTAAATTGTCCCAGTCCTGCCCTTTACCCCAAATCAAAAAGATGCAGTATAAAAAAAAGTCTGAACCCTTTTTCCTTTGGGCTAAAAGAGTCTTAATTCCTTTTCCATATTTAGATCCAAAGTTTAACCTAGATATAATTGCATACATCAGTTTAGATTTAGTGAATACCTTGGCACCTTCTTGTTAGATCTCTCAGTCCTTTTGAGGCTACTGGTGAATTCTACATGCACTTTCTGATCAGGGTTCAGAATATTAGAGTTGGACAAGACATATAAAGAAATACTGAAATGCTCTGATCTTTGCCCTTTCCATCACCCTTAGGGAGTAACTAATAAATGTGTAAACTACGCATTTGTCTGCCCTTAATTACTATACATTGATGCATGTCATGGTGCTTTTAACCTGAATATTACATGAAAATGACAAAATATGCATTCTTGGATTAAATGCATGAGCACTTTGGAAAAAGGATCAAAAGTCAGGCTTTAAATGGTTAATGTATTATTTGCACATTTTCTGCCCTTCATTGAAATGTTAAATTTCTTGGTGTTGTCATGTTTATTACATCTTCGTGTCCTAACTCTGCAGATAAAGTCAATCAACATGCTTGGACTTCATCAATTCATTTGTTCTTCATATTCTTTCGGAGTTGGACTCTGCTGTCATTTTGGCTTTGTTATGCTGTCATTTCTCTCCATATTTATGTTATTACACTTACAAGCAGGTCCTATGTGCATATAATTTTATTGCAGATCAGCCACACAAAGTAGAAGGCAGCAACTTGACGTGAAAATAAACCGCATTTAATAACAATCAAAGAACCAGGTAGCAGCATCTAAATTAGTAGCGGCAGAGTTTGGAGTAAAATATTGGCAGCTATGACTTCATGTTAACAATCTCACTTGAGAAAGCCAGTTTAATTATTCTTGGAGGCCCTTTTTGTCTGGGGCTGTGCTTGATGGATCTCATTTCTACATTTTCTGTTGTGCAGAACAAAATAGAGCCCTTGTTCATTCATGTAGCAGCCCATCCGTGTCAATTTCTGCAGATTCAAGAGGACAAACACACACACAAGCCAGCATGATTTCATTTGATGGCTAGAGATGAGACATGAGAGAGTAAGCCCATCAGCAATATTTGTTTATCCACTTTGATGGATTTGTGCCTCTTCAGTTCAAAAGAAAGAGCAGCAGCTAGAGCTAAGAATGGGATAGCCTAACTGTCATATTATTTTAATATTGCAAGTTAAAAATGGTCCAATCTTCACAACATTTAGTAGCCATCCCAATCAGACCCTGATGTTGCGCCTATCAATGGAATAGAGAGACCAAATGAAAAGGAAATGATAGCAGCGGCTTTTTCATAGTTTAAGTACAGGTTCCGTTGCAATATTCGGTGGAGGGCCATTATGTTGACAGGTGGTTTTGGCAAAGGATAGCAGCTGTGCTTATTCTCCAATTTGCAACGAGAGAGCAGATCATAAGAGGAGAACCTGAGCCAAGAACCAGCAAACATTAACTCCTATTGTCTTAAATAGCTTCACACAAGCTAACAGTTTGAGAGTTGAAATTCAAGACACTGGATTAACGGGGAGTGGTGAATTTGAAGACCAAAAGAGCTTATTTTCCTTCAAAATACAGCAGGCCATGGTCACATGTCGAAGCAAACAAAGAAGAGCAGCTACAGTAGACTTGAGCAAGTACTCTGAACCAAATACATGACAGCAGCACCCATCCACTTGATGATAGTTGCAGACCTGACCACAACCAGAAGTGCTTGAACTGAGCATGCAAGAGACAGCCACAGCACATGACAGTGACCAGAACCAGAACAGCTTGCAAACGAGCATGACCAAGCAGCAGCAATTAGCCAACAAGAAACATGGAGCTTTCACTTGACCGTGCAGGGAGTGCCTCCAACACATGCTGAGCGGACCAACATGACAGATCACAGCTCCCACTTGGCACTTTAGTCTCTATTGAACATTCAAGCAGAGCACCCTAGCACCCTGATGGCGCTCTATATGATGGACCTGAGCACCAGCTCATCCACATGACTGAGCCGAGCCTTCGCACACATGCCAGCCATGCACTCCACACCAGAACTGAGAGCAGCTCCTTGAACAAATTTGAGCAGATCTGCACATGTGAAGTCCGAGTCAACCACAGCTTTAAGCTGAACTGAGCTGCTTTGGAATTGACTGAGCAACCAAGCTGAGCAACTGCACTTTTCCTTGATGAATGAATGGTAGGTGCTTGCCTGCGAAAATTGGAAATAGTGCAGCCCAACACATGGAGGACTTCCCCTTTTGTTTGCTCTTCACAAAAATATTGAGAAAGCCACCAAGACATTGTAACGTGAAGATTTTTGAGATTGGAGAAGGCCTTATTGTTCCTTATTTGTTTCCAATTTTGAGGGCTGCACATGTAAATGAAGTGGAGGCCAACACGGGTTATAATATGAGGTCATTACCTGATTTTGGAAAGCTATTAAGAAGGGGGCCACTTGGTAATTAAATGGTGGCCCATTTTGGTTATAAAAAAGGAAGAAGTCCACTAGCATTTAAGAGAATACACACATCTAAAGGAGGGAGATATATCGATGGGGAGCTCAGCTTAATAGCATATAGCAAAAATAGTTTATGAACAAAGGCAATTTTCACTTTTAATTTCCAGTATGTCTTTCTGAGTTAATGGTGGTAAAAGCCCTATGTTAGACAACTCTTGGTTTTGAATAGATCAAGATTTGCCTATTCCATATTGGGAGATGGATTTGAAGACAGTCATGGAGTGGTTTTCTAATCCTCACTATTTTATTTGTATTATATCTTGATTCATTTAGGTATCTCATACTAAGATGTTGTGCTTATTATCATAGGTTTTGCAATAATGAATTTGATAAGTTGATCTTGTTTTATGACTTGATTTGATATTGATTTATGAATATTTGTCGTGTTTAACTATTATGTTCGTTGTCTAGACAATTAGTGTTTAGTTGATATTCTTTATTTAGATTGAGTTAGAGATATCTGGTAAAGATTCGGTAACTTGCACAATTAGATAAATTGTCTTAGTGAGATGATTTATACTACAAATAGAATTTTGTTACTCCGAGAGGTAGGTGGGTTCTTGTGAGTTTGATTAAATCCCGTTTAGTCAATTTTAAATATTGATTTAATGCATAACATTAATTCGAGTGAAATATATTTGCAAAATCTCATTTTGACTTTTATCATTTCTTGACCTCGGGTCCCTTGATGTGTTGTTAGGACATATAGTTTATTGTGTTTGATCAGTTTATTAGTTTTTACCTTTATTTAATTCAAATTTCAATTGCTTGATTAGGAAAAAACTCGATTAATCTAGTACTTAGCACATTAGCTCCTTGGGACCTACCTTTCTCTATCACTATACTATGTATGCTTACTATTGATATACTTGCTAGTTCATTTCTCAAATCAATCTTTCCAAAATCGTGAACATAGGCAAGTGACGAACTTAATAGTGGGTAGACTCAAGTTTCCATCTTTTCATTCCATCATTCCTTTGTATTATTTTTTGAGAAGTTGGGCATCAAGCAATAGCCATATTTTCCTGAATAAAAACATATTATGTAATGTTGTGTTTATATTTTAAGATTGGTAATCAAATATATAATGATTCTTCAATCTCCTGCATGACTCTTCTTTTGGTGCTGAATTGGGCTGCCATTGTTGCCATTGTGTATTATTCATCCAATTCGGTTGTGCATGCATCCAGTTAACAAAAAATGCGATGTTTGAGTCAATTTTAGCCCCCATGCAAAGTCAGCACATTGTTGAATTGCACTGAGTTCAAATTATATATAATGGATTAGATATCCTAATAGTAGAATAATTAAAGGCTGGGTATGCACCTGACACCAGCTTTGTTATTCATGAGGTAGAAGAATATCAGAAAAAAGGATTTTATCATACCACAAAACTGCTGCAGCATTTGGACTTCCAATGGCAAAACCAGGAAGGCCTGTTAAGATCATAAAGAACATTGCTGTTTGCAGAGATTGTCGTGATTTGTTGAAATATGTTTCTGCTGGCACCAATAGAGAAATATTTTTGAGGGATTCATTGGGATTTCACCACTTCTCTTCTTGCCACTGCCCATACTGGTGATCATTGATTCATATTCATGATACCTGAATATGTAGAGCTTTTGCCTTTAATTATCAGTCTTATTCTAGGATCCTGTGTTGAGAGTTTATAAAAGGAAATAAAGGGCCAAATGCAGTTGGACCAATGAATTCTGTTGGGCCTATTTCTTTAGAAATTGTGGATGAAATAAAGTGCGGGTGCTTGAGTTGGGGTGTGTGTGTCTGTGGTGAGGGTATGTTGTTGTATATGTGAGTACAGTGGTGTGTGGATACTTGGAAATAAAGGCAGTTAGTAGGCTGGGGTGGACATATATATACATAAGGGTGATAATATCAATCTGAGGTGGCTGGAGGAATATGCTACAAGGACCCTTGGCAGCATCCTAGGATCCTAGTTGGTTATAATGATGGGGGGAATCAAGTTCGTTGAGCATGCTTGATCATTTGGGCAAAATACATTGCATTTGCTGAGCTTAGAGCTTATTTTTCTCTCTTGACTGAGTCTTGCACTCAGGTTTGCTCCTGCTCTTCTTCTGTGTTCTCATAATTACCCTAGCATTGCATCCTTACACTTATTAAATCAATTCCATTTCTAAGAAATGTTGGCTGGGTCGTACTACTTAGGCCATGTGACTACCCTATGACACAGCATGTGTTTAAATCCCTCTTATAATCCAAATAAACACATGCACAAGTGCATAAAATGCAGAGTTTTGTGAAAAAGAACACGTATAATGATTTTTTATTATTTTGGAAGTGATAATATTTCTTTACTCTTTTCTAATTATCCATCTTAATAGTTCGAGGTGTACACTAGTAGAGGGGACACTACATGTAGAAAAGCTGTCACTGCTGAAATTGACCCTTCTTCTCTTAGCAAATAGGTTATCATATATGCAAGTCCAACCCAAAACAAGCTTTGACAAGTCTTTGAAATGACACAGCTCTATAGCAACAAGGTGGAATTTCATACTACTTTAAGCAGGGCTTAATTTTTGAAAGAAAATTAAAGGCAAATAAAACATGACAGAAATTATGAGTTTGAGAAGCTGTGTTAGTTTCATGTGCTTTTTTAAAGAAAATGATAGAAACTACTCATTTTCTTCTATTAAGAAGGGGCTTTCATTGGATTTTGTTGGTTTCTTTGATAGCTGAAGGCATTTACCCTTCCATATATAGTAAATTTCCTCACCTAGATGGTAAATTACCTGGGCTTACTATTTTAAATTTTTGTCTCTTACAGGTGTTAAGAGTAAAGCAGGTCCAACCTTCTGCAGCTGGAGCTCAGTCTACCTGCTAAAATGAGAAGTTCACACTTCAGCTTATTATACAAGGACAAGTGAGTGCTTATTCCATTAGCTGGGCAGTGGAAGAGGGAGTTGAAGTCATATTCTCCTTCTATAATTCAACCACTTGAGTCCTTTTCCTTTTCTGTTATGGGATTTGTATGTTAGTAGTGGCCAGAAGTGATCCCCGTTTCCATGTTTGGTCATTTCTCTAGAAACTAGAAATAGCTTTGGTTTGATGGACAAGATTAGTTGTGGGTTGATCCTGAGATATTTTGGTGCCATAAAAATGTCAAGTGCAACATAATAAAATTATTAGCTCCCGATTGAGTTTGATCCTTGCATTGCAATGTCAAGCCAACATCAGTGGCAATCAATATGATGGTTATCTTATCAGTTGTAGTTTGATTTGGTAAGCATTGTTAAAAGGTCTTAAACTGTTGATAGCAGATTTTTAATCTGCCAATGGAGAGAGTAGGAACATGAGAGAATCTTCTCTGTTATTGTTCTCCTATTTCTACATCGTTTCTTCCGACTTTGAACCATTTCATTGCTGCGGGAAAATAGATCTCTTTTTTGGGTGATTAGGGGAAATAGATCTTTTAGATGTGGGATAGAAAATGAAGTTTCTAGATGGGGTTCCATTCAGCATTTGTGGCAAGGTTATTTATTTATTTTTCATCCTAGGAATCTCTGGTGAATATTACTTTGTTGCAGGTGCACAATTTTATTTGCTTTCTAGTTTTATGACACACAAATATTCTGTTTGAGGACTAACAATAATTAAACATATCCTCTTATATGAAATAGAGTGAAGCTGGTGTGAATGTATGTCCTGGCAATTGCCATTATTACCAGGTGGCTGGACAAATGATTTTTGAGATCATGCTGATGATGTAGCTAGTATATGATTATGTGATAATTAATGGTGATGCTTTCAGGTTTTTGCTGCTTTTTTACTTTCGGCTTCCTTTTTTCCCTCTTTTACCCAAGGGAAAAAACAAGCAGCCATATTGTGTGCGTTGCTGGAGAGAACAATGTCAACTTTACTGGTATTACATCCCAAAGTGGAGCAGGTAAGAGAAACACAAGCGTCAAGCTGGCAGCTGGAGGTATGCAATTTTACTAATTTTGCTGGGTGATTTACTAGTTTTGTGAAGCATCATAAGTCAGCTGAGTGAAATCGTGATATGATGGATACGGGGGGAAGCATGGGCTCCCTTTTATTTGTATTATAGATATAGATTAGATAATAATGTTATATTTACATTTTGAACAAAATAGGTCATCAGAGAAATTTGTTGACTGCACCAAGGACAGAAACTTCTGCTTTGATAGTAAAAGAATCCATGATTATATTTTTCTGGATGGTCGCCAGTGGCAAGAATAAAGGCCAACCCCAATTTTTGCTGGTAGCACTGAAAAAGTGTGATGCTGCAATTGA
The DNA here is from genome assembly GCA_024138005.1 of Lumnitzera racemosa. Classification (NCBI taxonomy): domain Eukaryota; kingdom Viridiplantae; phylum Streptophyta; class Magnoliopsida; order Myrtales; family Combretaceae; genus Lumnitzera; species Lumnitzera racemosa. Next base: position 102,517,689 of record JAMXBC010000004.1, read on the forward strand.
TACATTACTTAATTAACTTACGAACAAGGGAAGCAAATGAAGTGATGAAAAATCATTTTTGACAGTTACCATCAAAGATCAATAGCCGTTAGATTAGGACCGTCTTTGGCTCCAAAAATGCAGCATTTGGAATACTTATTAAAAAAATACTAAAGAGAAAGAAAGGTGTATAAGTACAACTGCACTTAGAATGATGAGGATCATCGTGAAATTATCTAAATTGCTAAAGTTAATGCCTGAGCTAGTAGAGAGTAGCATAATTTCATGATTATCTCCTAATCCTCTAGTGTTCTTATTTCCTTAATATTCCTTAATGATGAGCATTCCAAATGCTTCATTTAACATCTGGAGCCAAATAAAGCTTAAATGGGTTCCATTTGTATAACTAGGCAGTTCCACTCACTAGAGGTGGATAGCTATTTGATGCATCTACTGTTTGCACTAAAGGGTGATAGTCCTGCCTTTTACTCCAATTCAAACGGATGCAGTTTTGAAAAAACAAGTCTGAACATTTTTGTTTTTCTTTTTGGGTTTTTTTTTTTTTTTGCCCAAAATAGTCCTAATTCGTTTTGTATATTTAGATCAAAAGTTCAACCTTGATATAATTGCATAAATCAATTTAGATTTAGTAAATACCTTGACACCTTTTATTTAGAACACCCAGTCCACAGAGGCTAATGGCGAATTCTACATAAACTTTCTGTTCAGGCTTCGGAGTGTTAGACATCCATAGAAATACTGAAATGCTTTGATCTTTGCCCAATCCGTCACCCTTTGGGAATAGCCATATTTTCCTGAATGTTTAGGATAAGTAAAGCACATTAGGGAAGTAATCTGAATAGGGAAATAATGATTTGAACCAAGTACATTATGTAATGTTGTGTTAATATTTTAAGATTGGTAATTAATTATATGGTGATTCTTCAATCTCCTGCATGTACTTTTCTTCGGGTGCTGAACTGGGCTGCAGTTTTTGCCGTTGTGTGTTATTTCTCCAATTCTCTTGCGACATGCATCCACTCAACAAAAAATGCAGCGTTTTGAGTTGATTTTAACCCCCAAGCGAAGGCAGCAAAATGTTGAATCGCCCTAAGTTCAAATTATTCAGCGGTATTAACTATTGTCTTTAGGTAATGAGTTGGAGTGTACCATGTGCAGTGTCCAGCGGAGAAGGGTGGCGAGGAGACCATGGAACTCAGGGTAGAAAAATCGGGTATCTCCCATGAATAACATTGGATTGATTTCTTCATCAATGTTAAGCATTCCCGTTTGTTTGAATCTTCTATGACGAAAACCTCTACCCCAAGAATGCATTTATCATCCACAAGGTACCCATTGGAAGGTTCTTTGAAAGTGCTTAGAGGCAGAAACTTTGATATACCCCACTCAAGATTTGGTGCATGAAATCTCTTAGCTTTCCCTTCTGCACGAAGCAACATAAGTTTGTCAAGTAATTTTATGAGATTATGGAGGTTCAACTGAGTTTGACTATTTTGAAAATTTTCAGTGACTTACCTTGTGCTGTATAGTATCTGTCAGAATTCTGGTCATACAAAAAGAACCTGACAATGGCGTTGACCACGCCACAAAAACCTTGCAGAGCATTATCATCAACCATTCGCAAAAATAAGGAGAGGTAACCCTTCCCATTTCGTGATGGATCTCCATTAGGGTAGATGATTAGTGTCCTGCAATTTCAAGGAAGCTGCAGTGAGTCTTGGGTCCAAAGTCCTACTGCTGCATGGAATTTACTTCTTTCAACCAAATGCAACTATTAATAGCTCCTTATGCCATGATCGATTAATAGGATTCATGAAATATATTATAAGACGCAGAATGGTAATGGGGTTCGAGTGTTTAAACTTCTTTGTTAGTCCTTAAATTCTCACATTGCCATTCGAGGAAATCCCTCCATCCCTATCCTGTACCGGTAAGCTTTTTACATGTTAATAGATAATCCGTGTATAAAATTTCGAGGTGAACAAGGATTGAAAAGAAAATTTTAAAGAGAAAAAGTAGTCTCGAAAGAGGTCCTTCTAATATAAAGAACCTCTTTACTGGTTGCACTAGGATCCCAAGGATCCTAAGATTATGTGCAATGAGAGGTCCTTGATACACCTTCTATTATTAGTTAAGTAAGCTGCCGCTTTTTTCTTTTTTTTTTCTTTTGCGCTTTTGAAATAATGCAGGCGTGGAAAGCGAAAAGGCGCAAAATTTTGGTGATATAATGAAGAAAGAAATTATGCATATGCAAAGATTAAAAAAAAAAAAAAAGAAAATTGATAAGCATGCACTTATTATTTAAGTCTAAAAAGCGGGACAACAAAGTTCAACTTACTCGTAAGTAATTAGCATGACTTAGGAGTAGACCCGCTCACTAGGTCAGCTCAGCCCTGAAACCATCAGTTTATTGGTCTAGTTATAGTTGAACCATGGCCAGCTTAGGGGGTGCACGGTTTTGAGTTGGTTTGGACCTTAAATAGTTTTTTTTTTCTTTTTTATTTTAATATTTAATTTTTAAAAAATATATTAATAAATTCTAATAACATGATATCTTTTCTTTACTTTTTTTAATGTACTAATTTATTAATAATTTTTAATTTTTTTATTTAATGTGATTCTAGCTTTTTCTTTTTTCTCAAATTTTATCTTTTCCTCATATTTAAATTTTTAATATTTTACAAGTTTTATAAAAAGGATTTATATTAACTTAAATTGAATTTTCGATTTATCATTAACATATAATTAATTATCTATCATTAGTTTAATAATATTATTTTTTTTAAATTATCCTTCATCATTATAAAAGAGGTAATTTTGACACGTCATTACTAAAGGATATCATTTAATTATTTTTTTCTGATTTAATTGCCTCCCTTTTTTTCTATCTTTATTTTTTTAGGAGATGAATTGATTAGGTCAACCGGTCTGTTCAATAGTGGACCAATTCATCGATTTATGAACCTTCACTTCGAACAGTTTCACTCTCTTGAATGGCTTAAGCCCTTAGACCCTGTGGTTCGAGAGGGTGGTTCGACCTAGCCTCGTACGAGTTAGGCCAGTTTGTGGTCCGCTTAGGCCAGTTAAAGGCTCGAAATCGGTTGTTACATGAGTCTACCTAGGAGTAGTAAGCAAGGGAGCTTGACTTATACAAATATTTAGGATATATATATTTGTTGTCCAAAACTCATGGTTTCTAGTACTCTTGTACCAATACTTGCTTTGAGGAAACAAATTTTTATAATTATATATATATATATTTTATTATTTAGATACTTGAATGTGATGAGTGGAAAACGATTGAGATATAAGTTTTGATAGTGAATTAGCGTATATTTAAAATGGAAGAGAGAAAGAGTGTGAGTAGTATTATACCATTTGCATTTTCCCGCTTCAAATTCACTTGTTTCATACTTCTCCATCTTGTTGTCCAAAAACAAAGAGAATTTCTCAATTTTGAACACATAATGCGATGGCGACAGGTATCTTGTTTCTGTGGAGATGCCTATTTTTGATGACATCAAGGAAAAAGAAAAAAGAGTAAATTGTAGATCGTTTGCTGAATTAAAAAAAAAAAAAAAAAAAACTCTCTTTCTTTTTTATTTCCTCCTTAAGAAAGATTATGTCTTTTCTTGCCTTATGTGAAGACCAAAACCTCCATTGGATGACTTTAAAGGTTTAAATGTAAATAGATATGTCACATGAGATGAGACAGGAGCTTGAATTGAAAAGTTAATGTTTGAACTTGGCTATACCTTATCTTTTTTAAACTTTATCCTACCTTGAATTCGCAATCACATTGAGTTTAGTGCATTATCAATTATATAATTGTAGTAGTTAAGCATGCCAAACGCTAATACACTTGATCCACTAGTTAAAACTTAAACTTAAACTTCTTATATTGATGTTCCCTTGGTGTTAAAACTTGCTTTATTATTTAAAAATAAAAAGGTTGTGGCTTTTCAAATTAAAACCATATAAAAAGAAAGGATGAGTGTAAAAACTATTGATAAGTGTAAACATTCAAAAATGCAAGTTTAAATTGAAATCATATGAACCTTGCGCCTTAACTTACATTCTATTTTCAAAACATACAACATGAGAGTCCATTAATTTGAAAAACATACCATCATCTTCAAAGAATGACTTGAAAGGACGCAGCAGATCCATGTCAAACGCCTACTTTCTCAATTCTTTTTATTTTTTTTATTTTTTCCTTTTCCTTTCCTTTTTATTGACAAGACTTTGTAAAGGTGTGTGGAAGCAGATAGTATATATAGCGAAGCACCAACCCTCTTTCTTTTCTCCAAGGTAATTAAGCACGCAATTACTTGCTTCCCAAGTATTTCTTTTATTTATTTATTTTTTTGGCTTATTAAATGGGCAAAGAACAAATCTTGCATGCCAAATACTTGTTCTTTCCGTAAGTTAGGTATATGCATTGGTGTACTTAGAAGGATTTACTGATTCTTTTTTTGGGGTCCCCTTGCAATAGAACCCCATGTCTTAACTTATTATTGAATATACAGTTCCTAAGCTACTACAAGCAATTGATCCATGAGAGTTTTCAGTGTAGAAGCAATGATAATATGTGTCGCAGTTTTTATTTTAAACTTCCGAGGAATTGCATTTCCCGTCAGAGAAAAACATTAAAATAAATAAATAAATGCACTGGGGTCGACGTTTAGCATGTAAAAACAAACTTTATGAGGATGTATCCATACTGGGGTTAAAATTTAGGACATAATCTGCTATATTCTATTACCATTTTAAATTTTTAGACATATTAAGAATTATATTCCCTCCTTATTTCGTCATCATCATATTTATTTAGTTTTTTATCACGGAATCGCGATTTCACGTGAATTCTTATTACTTGAAATCAAGTAATAAAGATTATTCAATTCAATCAAAGAATCATAATTTCTTATCACTACTACCACCATTATCATCACCGTTGCCGTTGTTGCTACCGCTGTTATCATTGACTACCTGCCACTACTACCAACTACTGTAGCCATTTCTACTATTATTACTGCCTTAATCACTACTGTTGTCGCTACTGTCGTCGCAACTGCCACAATCGATACCACCAGCCACTATCACCTATTTTTTTAGAATTAGTTGAGAAAGAAAATGGATTAAAGATTATATAATCATTAAAGTTATATTATATGTTTATTTCTAAATTATTTATAAATCCAACTAAATAAAAAAATATATATTATACCTTTATTTCATTTTTTACGGAATTTTAATTTCATTCCCTTTTCATTCAATTACATAAACTAAACGTATCGTAAATGATTCTTTTCTTTTTCTTTTTTAGTTTTAGCCAACTATTATATTACAATTATAGGGAGGGTGAATTTAGTTTATTCATTAGGAAACCGGTATTCATACTATTCATGCTAAATAATTTAAAAGTCAAACATTTACTTTCTACCGTAATTTTTAGAAATTGCAATTGATCTTTACTGGTATATTGTGACGATTACTGCTGGTTTCCAAAAGAACGTGAAGCTTTTGAACAACAATACTACATGATTTACAGATCATAGGAGAGGGACGGTTGACCATGTTCTATTCCTATGAATAGTATTTTACAAGTTGTCGACTGATTCAAAAATTTATTAATTTTACTTTCTCTGAAAATTGCACTTTCAAGAACACTTATCATGAAATGTTGCCTAAATATATATAGGAACGATTCCTTAAGGCACCCATTAGAGGATTTATATTTATAGTCATAAATCATTGAATGATTATTTTTACTTTTATAGAGAATTTTATGATATTGCAGCCTTACTTTTTGCATTCCAACAAATAAAATGTACTAGAAGTGTAAGAAATAACCATAAATGATCTCATATATATATATATTTATTTATTTATATCCATATTGTTAAAGCTTTCGAAGGTTTAAATAACCGCCATAATTAAAATTAATATTTAAATCACATTCAAATATTATCTAGTAAAAAAATCAATCCTAAAATAATAATTATAAAATTATGTATAATATATATTATGAGTAAGATTATTTTTCCTTACAATCTCTAAATTTATTTTTTTTTTCTTACTCTCTAAAACTGTACTTCACTTTATTTTCTTCCCCTAAATACAAATATATACATATATAATTTTTATACGTATAACATGAATATGCCGACAACTAGCATATATATATATATATATATAGTCGTTTTAATAAGGTGCTTCGATACCCATTAAGAAATCCCCTTTTATATACATTTTTAATAAATTTAGTATCTCGTAACATGTAATATAATTGGAAAAAAAAAAGTGAATTTACTTCATCAATAATTTCCATATAGACTTGGTAAAGGAAAAGTTTGGCGTCATCAATTGTAATATTCCTTCCCCCGACCATATTATTGACCATTAAACCGTTTTTCCTCAACAGATTTAGATTAAGGATAATAATTCACTCAATATACAACTGATTAATAATAGAAGCAGACAAAGATTAGTAGTCCAGGGATAAAAAGAGCACTATGATTTCATGAATGGTTTGACATATGGGACAAAATAGAAGAGAGAGAGAATTATGCTTTCAACACTTTCATTATATTGATAGATATGCTCCCATGTTAATGTGGAGAAAGTGATCACAAGAGAGAGGATAGTTTTTCCCCAAAAATTCGTAATACTTAGATGAATTTTAAAGCAACATTTTGAAGCATGCCTTTTTTTTTTTTAATTTAGTTGGTAATACATAGCACATATTATGTTTATATAATATATAAATATTAAATACCGATAATTGGCATATATGATATTTGGAAACTCCCTATACTGATACTATTCGTATTACTTTTTTATTAGTTACAAGTGGCGTGTAATTACTTAGTGAATTTTTTTGGCCTTTTCTAAGAACATATTGTTGAATTTTGTTCTCAAAATTGTTTCCATCCATTAGATGCAATTTAAAGTTGATCAAGACCCCTAATATTGGAAAATATTGTTGGAGTTGCTTAAAAAGACACATTATTTTGGGACATAGCCATAAGTTTTAAGTAAACACGAAGTTATACTGAGGACTAGGGTTAAGAAAAAAAATTGCAAACTGCGGATTGAACCGTAAACTAAATCGAATCGAATCGAATAAAAAAATCGATTTTTTTTTTTTTATGAATTGTTTGGTTTAATTGTATATAAAAGGCTCGGATTCGGTTCAAGAAAGTGAATCGAGTCGAACCATTTAGTTCTAAATCAAACCAAACCGTTTAGTTAAATAAAAAATTTTATGCAATTATTTTGTAATTTTTTATATTTTTTCCATCAATCTTCATAAATTTCATAAAAAATTTCATATTTTTGTTATTTTTTATCATAATTTTACATTAATTATTAAAATTAAGTTGAGTAAATTTCATTTGAAACTTCATATTTATTAGAGATAAAAATATTTAGTGAAAATTTGATATAAATGGTTCAAACCGTGGACTGAACGGAATCAAATTAGTTTTAATTATGTTCGAAAAATTTATGAACCGAATCATATAATTAGGTTCCATTTAAAAAAAAAAAAAACCGAATTGGTATATTAGGTTTGGTTTAGTAAGAGGGGCAAGCTATACTAAACTTAACCGTACCCACTCCTACCAGAGACACTTCATTTGGATTCCAGGCACTTGTTCAAGCAAAATGTTTACAGGTTGCTCTCTTAAAGTTGTTTGTCGAGGCTTTGTTTAGGTCTCTTATAGCGAGATTAGAATGACATCCCCATCCATATGACATAGGAAAATAGAAGATCTCATTTCATTCAAATCTTACTAATGAGATTGAAAGGAAATTTTATTCATTCTTCACATTCCATAACATTTCTTTTATTAGATTAGTAGATCCTAGGGCTGGCAATATAAGATTCGGATACGATATGATACGATTTTAAAAAAATAATATATAGAAAGATTTGATACAAGACACAAATGGATCAAACTTGTTTAAACACTGTTAAATTCATGTTTAGGTTTAGGTCAAGCTTTTAGACCTGGACATAACTTGGATACGGGATATGAGACATGCTATATATTCTTTCATATTTATATTTTGTTATACAAATTATTATTTTTTAGTTAGATATCTCAATTAAAGGAAAGAGATATTTTTTAATTATTTATTCTTCATGCTATATCACAGTTTAAATGAGTAAAAGATTATGAACTCATTTATAGATTATTCAACTATCTTTTTTAAAAATCTAAGAAATGATGCGATAAATTTAGAAATCAATATTGATAGTAATATTTATCTACCTAATCTATGGTTTTGCCTAATTTAGTAATGTTATATAATTTAAATTTTCAAATTTTCTATATTTGGTAAGATTTAGTTTTACTAAAAACTTTTGTTCGAATTGTAATTTTTTACTAAGTATAAATACACTATATCACATGTCTTTACAAAATTTAAATATTGTTATTGCTCTTTGCACTTTGTATCTACATATTTTTTCTATATTTAATAATAAATTTTTAATTGATAAACAGTATCAAATTTAAGATAAACCAAATATGATATATTAATACGAATTGTTAACCCTAATATAAATAGGTCTAACCTGAGCACGAGATAAGCTAGGTCACGGGTTTAGGTTTTTATATACGATTAATGGACAGGTTATGTTACTGGTTTAGGTTTTTTGGACGCAAGCCTATTTAGACACGAAAACGAGATATAATATAATAACATGATTTGCTAGCCTTAGTATGTTTATATTTATACTAAATATTGAGTTCCTAATGTTTTCAAAAGTTTATGTGAACACTTAAAATGTTTCAAAATTATCAAAACAAAAACAAATAAGATAAAATAAAGCAGTTTAAAAAAAATGTTAGAAAGTTAAAAATGAAAATGACAAAAACAAAAGTCATAGATAATCCACATTCAATAAATTATCTTCAAATATATATTTGTAGTCATAATCCACATACAATAAATTGTAAATTTGTCTTCATATAAATATAGAAATTGGACTTAATTCATGTGTGTTTGTGGGCTCGTTGCATTTGGGTATGTGAACGCATATGCCATTGTGAAAAAGTGGTTATATTAATAATGGGCTTTGTCATTTTCTAATAATATGGGTTATATATATATAAATATATGTAAATACCTTGGGCTAGTATTGATACTAAATAGGTGCTTTTAGTAGTCCGATCCATATGTTTTATTGCTAGGGTTATGGTTCCTAACTATGTATGCAGTATATATATATATATATATATAGCCTTTGTCTCACCTATTCTAACAAGTTCTTCCATCGCTCAAAGAGAGAGTTTGTGCACACAACAACTAGAAAATCATTCACCTATGTTTTAGGTTGTTGTAAATCTATAGAATAAGGTACGGTTCCATTTTTCCTTCTCACATCGAATAGTTTTTATGTAAAGTGATCTTATTTTAGTATTAAGGTTTAAAGATTTTCTTCAATAAATTCTTCTAAATTGGTATCGGATCCACCTTACATTAGAATTATTTGATTTTGGTGTTCAAAATCTTTTTAGATTTGGTATCCTTTGTTGTTTCACTTTTGGATTATTACAATTTTGTTTTCATGTGTAACGGTGAAATCTTGGATTCATAACTTTTGAATTTGGTCCAATGTTTGGAGAATGTATAGCTATATTTCATCGATATTAACGACGAACATATTCAATAGGGATCCTTTACATTCTCATGTCTGGAAGAAGCATCATAAATTCATTGTCAAATTAGATCTAAAGAGTGATCTAAGTTTTTTTTTTTAAAGAAAAATAAAGAACTTAATCAAATAAACTACTTTACAACATATGTTTTTCAACGTCAAAGGGATGGAACTGACAAAGTTTAGGGATTTCTCTTTAACTTATTGGTATTATTATATATTTATTTTCTTACCAATGTCCCTAACTTTGTTAATATAATGGGTTTTAATAAATCATAAGAATATTCTCGTTTGGTAATGCTATATGTTTGCATGGTGCATGATTTCTCTTTTTAAAATGAATTATGTAATGCCTACATAAACTAAAAAAATTGTCAAACCAATTATGGAACTAAGAGCCAATCCTTTATTATTTTGAGAATGCCATGTTTTCCCAATTTTTTGTGATGTAAGTTTTGATTGTCTCAATTTTCTAATGATATTAACATGCTTTGTAATCACTATGGATTGTTTTGAAATGCTACATGTTGTTTTTCATGCATTCGCTATTGCTTCTTTTATGAAATTTTTGCCTCTTGATACAAGCTTATAACAGCATAAGGTTACTCTTATCAACATGTCTTGGTAATTTTAAATCGGTTGAAGTAGAATCCCACCAAAGTGGGCTTTCCCATTGATACCATTAGGTGAAATCATCAAAGTAAGGAAGTTTTATAGAGCATGTCTAGTTGTATATCCAAAGGGGTTAAAGTGATACCTCACCAAAGTGAGCTCTCCTCTGAAAACCATTAATTGGAAACTACTAAGATGTTGTGGTTGTAGGTCTCATGCAGGTAATAATTGACCCAACAACGTCCCTGTACTTAATAGTACCAAATTTAAGCTTTAGAAATAGAAGGTGATGATTCATTTGGGTTGCATTGATTTGGACTTAGTACTTAGGAAGCTATGTCTTGCTTATGACGCTCCGAAGCAGTAAAATTGTAATAACCCCACCGTGCAAACCATTTTAAGATAAAAGTTACCCTTATAACTGCTATCTTAGACCTGATCTACATAAGTCGTCTATGACTAACCCGTTTTGAAGTAAACAGTTCGTAATTTAAATAAATCATTTATCTAAAAAGTAAGAAAATATATACATACACTAGAATTCAGTTGTTATAATTAATGTTTACAACGTTTTACTGTAATCTATTTTCCTAGTTAATACATTATTCAAAAATGAAAAATTCTAAAATAAAAGCGTAGACCTTAAAATATATAAGTCCATTCTTTAAATGTTTTTCCTCACTCTCAAGGATCCAGTAGTTGGTAGTTTTAGGATAGTTGTAAGTCGCTTCTTAGCTAGCACTTGCAACGACGTTTATAGGGATGTAAGCTACCACAACTCAGTAAGTTAGGATGGAGACTTAAAACTATACCACAAACACAAATAAGGTTATTAACCAAATTATTTGGTGCAATGCATGTTTAAACAAATGACATCGCATGACGTTGTTCGACCCGTCATGAGATTAAAGAAATTATGCCCCACTTTAATCCAGGTTGAGAAGTTAACGTTAATGCAACAGCTCACGATTAAACTCAAGCTTGTGCAATGGAGATACTACTCTTCCCGTGACTACCTTTGAACCATTGACTCCATCCTTATCATGACCTCCTCATCTGTCACTTAGTTCGACTAATGATGAAGAAAGGACCCATTATGCTATCCAGCGCTATCTATTTCGAAGGAGTCGATATTTGGCCGGAGAATCTTAGGTTTTCCTTAATGAGTTGCTATGTAGGTTTGATTTATGATTGTAGCTCGTATATTTGATTAGGTTTAGTTTAGAGTGATTAATTATTTCATAAAATACAAGCCAAGCAGCAAATCAAAATCATATCATCGGCTTAAAATAAGTACCATCTAGTATAATTTGAAGCCTCCAAAATACAATACTATATTAATCCCAACTTATCTGGACTCCTTATTCATTCACTCGAGATCCGACTCACTTAGGCCATTATTGATCATTTCTATAACATAAACGTGGTTTCAGTTTTCCATATAACTATTATATGTTGGTTTCATCCTATAACGCTTATTGTTATCATTTGTTTAGGGTTTAATATACCTAATTATCTAGGTTTTAAATCTTTTACAATTCTTCTTGAATCATGTTTGTCACGCCCCGAAGCGGCAGAGTCGTAACAGCCCCGCCGTGTAAACCATCCTAAGATAGAAGTTGGCTTTACAACCGCTATCTTAGACCTGATCTACACAAGGCGTCCACGACTAACCCACTTTGAAGTAAATAGTTTGTAATTTTGATAAAGCATTTATCTAAGAAAGTGTGAAAATTTATATATATATATACTATATAATTCAGTTATTACATTATTCCGAAATGAAAAGTAATAACATATGTGTCGATTCTTCAATGTTTTTCCTCACTCCCCAGGATCCAGCAGTTGCTAACTTCAGAATAGTTGTTGTCACTTCTTAGCCAGCACCTGCACGACGTCTATAGGGATGTGAGCAACCACAGCCCAGTAAGTTAGGACGGAGGACTTAAAACTATACCATATACACAACAAGGTTTTCAATCACTTATTAGGTGCAATGCATGTGCAAGAAAGTGCCATCGCACGATGTTATCCGGCCCGTCCTAAGATTAGAGAAATTGCGCCCGCTTTAATCCAGGTTGAGGAGTTGCTATTAATGCAACAGCTCACAACCAAACCTAGGCTTATGTAATGGAGACCTCGCTCTTCCCACGACTACCTTCAAACCACTGTCTTCACCCTCGCCGTGACCTCCTCTCCTGTCACTTAGTTCGACTAAGGATGAAAAAGGGACCATTTTGCAATCTTGCGCTATCCCTTTCGAAGGGGTCGGTATTTGGCTGGAGAGTCCTAAGTTCCCCTAACGGGTTGCCATGCATATCCGATTATGATTACTGGTCGTATATTTGATTAAGTCCAGTTTAGGGTGATCAATCATTTCATACAAATCGTACAATACATGCTAGAGCAACAAACAGAATCATAGTATCACCCATAATTAAGCACATGCACACATCCAACTATTTAACAAGCACAACCAAGCATAATCTCAAGCCTCCCAAAATACAGCATTGTATTAATCTCAACTTACCTCGACTCCTCACTCACTCACTCGAGGTCTGACTTGCTCAGGCTATCGCCGATCATCCCTATAACACAAACGTGGTTTCAGTTTTTTGTATAACTGTTATAGGTTCGTTTTATCCTATAACGCTTATTGTTAGGTTTTGTTTAGGGTTTAATATGCCTAGTTATCTAGGTCTTAAGTCTTTTATAATTATTCTAGGTTTGGGGTTAGGTTCAGGTTTAGTTTCCACATCGATTTCTAAATTAGGTTCTAGTTCAATTTTCTAAGTAGCGTTTTATATTCTAACCCTAAAAATTCGTTTCAACCCATAATGTGAAATTAATCACATTATTTCCCGATCTCCTAAATACCATCATTACCCCTGGTCAGTATTTTATTTCACCCAGTATACTTATATCCTTATTAGTGTACCGAATTCACTCCTAATGTGAAAAATTTTTACATTTTTTATATAATTACGTAAATTCAAATTTCCTATCAGATTTATTGTATATTTTTATTATTATCACAATATCAATTTTTATTATAATATTTCCTATTTATTATATTTCCAATAATTACCTATTATGTGTTATTACCTTTTATGTATATGTATTACACTTTTAATATTTATATCACTTTAATTATCATCTCTAAACATCAATTATCATTTCAAAATGTCTAAATTCATCCTAAATCAAATTTTACTCCTAATTACCCTAATTTACAAAATTAACTTAAAATGTACTATTTTTCCATATTACTTATTTACTACATAATTAACCTAATAATTACATCTAACACCCTAAATGCTACAAGTATCATTCTCCATCAGATTTCAACATCCTAAAACATCTACTTATTCACTAAGTCAGTAATTAATAATTTAATTACTTAATTAACCTTAAATTACCCATTTTATGCCTCATTTTAATGCCTAAAAATTATCTAAAAATTTCGAAAATTAATTTTTGAAAACGAGCTTCATAGCACTGTTCTATATCATCTAAGTAATCTACACAAAAATTTTGGGCTTGAAACTACACTTCTAAGGTCATTTATTTCTAAACCGAAACATGCTCGGTTTTGCATGATTTCTTATGGACCATATATTACGGGGCATGTTTTCATCAAAATAATATTTTTCCTACAAACTACATACAAAAATATCCTATAATAACAATTTTCATAATTTTCTAATAATATTTACTATTTTTACAAAATTACACAAGAATCGGGCTGGAAATCGGACTCACCGATTTGGGTGGCTCCGGCTGCCGTAGCCTTGTTGGCCGGCCTGGGCGCTGCCACCACCGTGTGGTGGTGGTGGCCGTCCACTTCCAGCTGCTCGTCTGGTGGGGGTTCCCTTTAAAAGCCCTAACTGTACAGTTTTTCTTATTTTTTTTCTAACTCGAATTTTTCTCTCAATTTTTGCCTCTCTCTATTTTTCTTACTTTCCAAACTGCCCAAATGAGCTCTGTGATTTTCCCTGCTATTTATAGGGATTTAGGGGATTTATTGTGCATTAAATGGGACAAGACAATTGCCTTATCCCTTAATTTTTTGCTTTTGTGTTGTCTTAATTTAATTGGCCGAATTTTTTCTTATTTTTCCTAGCTGCCACGACCCAATTCTGGATCATTCATGATTTTTCCTTAATTAATTATGAATTTTCTTTAAGTATTTAGTATTATTTTAGCACATTTCGCGTATTTTATGTAATTATGCGTATTTATCTCTAGCGATTCGTCAATTATAGAAATGCATTTTACGCATTTTCGATAAATGACGCGTTATATACTTAAAATTTGAAATTTTTATAGTCTTTTATTTCATTACTTATTTTTTTAAATTCAAGTTTACGGGGTCATTTTTACTAATATTTCTCTCAATAGTTTATAATTTGGGGTTTGATCGAATTCCTTAACCGATCGTCCAAAACTTAAGTTCTAAGTTCAATCCTACGGTCAATTGGTTTAGTTTTGGGGCTTACAATGTTAACTTCCGTTTCAGTTTTCGCATCGATTTTTAAATTAGGTTTTTAACTCGGTTTTTTGTTAGAGATTTATATGTATACTCTAAGAAATCATTCCGACCCATAATGTGAAATTAATCGCATTATCTTCGAATATCCTAAATATCATTTATAGTCTCTAACTAGTATTCTAGTCCGTGCAGTACACTTGAATCTTAATTTAACTACCGAATTTACTTCCAATGTGAGAAAATATTACATTTTTCATATAATTACCCTAATTTAAGTTTCCTACTAGATTTTATATATATTCATGTTATTATTATAATATATTATATTTATTATATTTTCAATAATTGCATATTATGTGTTATTACCTATTATGTACATAATACACATCTAATATTTATATTACTCTAATTACCATCTCTCAATATCAATTAACATTTCAAAATGTCTAAATTCATCCTAAATAAGATTTTATACCTAATTACCCTAATTTACAAATTAACTTAAAATTTACTATTTTTTTCCTATTACTTATTTACTATATAATTACCCTATTAATTACATCTAACACTCCAAATACTACAAATAGTATACTTCATCAGATTTCGACATCCTAAAACATATAATTGTGCATCAAATTATAGAGCATGTCTTGTTGTATATCCAAAGGGGTTGAAGCGATACCTCACCAAAGTAAGCTCTCCTGTGGAAACCATTAGTTGGAAACTACTAAGATGTCGTGGTTGTAGGTCTCATACAGGTAGTAATTGACCTAAAGGAAGGTTTCTACCATTAAGCTAAGGTTTATGATTACATGTGGCGGTGGGCTCTAGTGATTGTTAAGTGTTCGTTGTGAGTGTTAGTTGACCTAAAGGAAGGCTAAAATTGTCTCATCACTATAACAAGAAAATCATTGTAAGCTGACTCTTTATCGAAAGACTAGACTCAATATTATGTTGGTTTTCTTGTGATAGGGTAGTCATGACTTTTAACCCATCTTTTTTCTCATTTGTTTTATATATGTGAGCATTTGGTTGGTTATTAATTTATTTTGTTATAGTTACTACTTATACCCTTGTTTCATATTCTTCCAACAACATTCCTGTACTTAATGGTACCAATTTTAAGCTTTGGAAATAAAAGGTGATGATTCATTTGGGTTGCATTGATTTGGACTTGGTACTTAGGAAGCTACGTCTTGCTTGTCATGCTCTGGAACTGCAGAATCGTAATAGCTCCACCGTACAAATCATTTCAAGATAGAAGTTACCCTTATAATCGCTATCCTAGACTCGATCTACACAAGTTGTCCACGACTAACTCGCTTTGAAATAGATAGTTTGTAATTTAAATAAGTTATTTACCTAAGAAAGTAAGAAAAATATATATATATATATATATATATATATACTAGAATTCAATTGTTACAATTAACGTCTATAACGTTTCACCATAATCTATTTTCCTAGTTAATACATTATTCAGAAATGAAAAATTCTAAAATAAGAGCTTAGACCTTAAAAAATATAAGTCTGTTCTTTAAATGTTTTTCCTCACTCCCTAAGATCCAGTAGTTGTTAGTTTCAGGGTGGTTATAAGCCGCTTCTTAGCTAGTACCTGCAATGACGTTTATAAGAATGTGAGCTACCACAGCTCAGTAAGTTAGGATGAAGACTTAAAACTATACTATAAATACAAACAAGATTATCAATCAAATTTTAAGTGCAATACATGTTTAAACAAATGCCATCGCACAACGTTGTCCGGCCTATCTTGAGATTAGAGAAATTGTGCCTACTCTAATTCGGGTTGAGAAGTTGTCGTTAATGTAATAGCTCACGACCAAACCCAAGTTTATGTAATGGAGACACTACTCTTCCCACAATTACCTTTGAACCATTGACTTCATTTTTGCCACGACCTCCTCACCTATCACTTAGTTTGACCAAGGATAAAAAATGGATCCATTATACTATCCAGTGCTATCCCTTTCGAAGGGGTCGGTGTAAGCTCTACAATTAGTCATTCAAGATATCAATTAGTTGAAAAATTCGATAAGTTTGAATTTAAGAAAATAACTAATAAAATAAAAGAATATAAAAATTTCCAAATTTTAAGTATATAACTCGTTATTTAGCAAAAATATGTAAAATGCATTCCGATAATTAACGAATCGCTAGAGATAAATTATATGTATACTAAAAATCATAAAATGACCTAAATAATATTTAAGAATATTTATTTGTACTATATCTGAATTTATATGTAGGTAAAAATACGTAATTACTTAAAATACGCGAAATGTGCAATAATAATAATAAATAATTAAATAAAATTCATAATTAATTAATAAAAAATCAAGAAAAATCAGAAAAAATGAGGAAAAATCCAGAAATGATGTGTAGAAATCTAGAATTGAAGAAACAAAATCAACCAATTAAAATGCAACAAATAGAATGTAGAAAAAAGAAAAGATAAGGTAATTGTTTTATCGAATTAATACATAATAATTTCCCTAATGCTCTATAAATAGCAAGAAAATTTCAGAAGCTTATTTGGAGAGTGAGAAAAATAAAGAGGGCTGAAATGGTGAGTGTTTGAATTAATTATAAAAAAATTTCTCAAATCTATGCAATTAGGCCCTTGGAGGGGAACCTAGACCCAACGAGTAGCTAAAAGTAGATAGTTACCACCACCACATGGTGGTGGTAGGTGGTAGCGCCCAAGTGGGACGATACACCTATGGCCACTGACGGTGGTCGGAGCTACTCAAATCGGTAAGTTCGATTTCCGGCCTAATTTTGTTTAATTTTGTAAAAATATTAAATATTATTAGAAAATTATGACCTTAGGAGTGTAGTTTTGAGCCCAAAATTTTTGTATAGACTGCTTAGATGATATAGAACAGTGCTATGAAGCCTGTTTTCAAAAATTAATTTTCTAAATTTTTAGATGATTTTTAGGCTTAAAATGAGGCATAAAATGGGTAATTTAGGGTTAATTAAGTAATTAAATAATTAATTATTGATTTAGTGAATGATTATATGTTTTAAGATGTTGAAATTTGATGAAGTATCAGACTTGTAACATTTCGGGTGTTAAATGTAATTATTAGGTTAATCGTATAATAAATAAGTAATAAGGAAAAATAATAAATTTTAAGTTAATTTTGTAGATTAGGGTAATTAGATGTAAAATCTGATTTAGGATGAATTTAAACATTTTGAAATAATAATTGATGTTGGGAGATAGTAATTAGAGTGATAGAAATATTAGATGTGTATTATGTACATAATATGTAATTATTGGAAATATAATAAATAGAAAATATTGGGATAAAAATTAATATTATATAAATAATAGGGATATATAATAAATCTAATAGAAAACTTAAATTTATGTAATTATATGAAAAATGTAAAAAATTTTCAGATCGGGAGTAAATTTGGTACACTAATATGGATTTACGTGTACCGGGTGAAATAAAATACTGACTAGGGGTATGATGGTATTTAGGATATTTGGAAGTAATGTGATTAATTTCACATTATGAGTTGAAACGAATTTCTAGGGTTCGAGTATAAAACAGTACTTAGAAATCAAACTAGAATCTAATTTAGAAATCGATGCAGAAACTGAACTCGAACCTAACCCTAAACCTAAAATAATTGTAAAGGATTTGAGAACCTAGATAACTGGATATATTAAACCCTAAACAAAACATAACAATAAGCGTTATAGGATAAAATCAACTTATAATAGTTATATGAAAAACTGAAACCATGATTGTGTTATAGGGATGATCGGCAATGGCTTGAGCAAGTTGGATCTCAAGTGAGTGAGTGAAGAGTCCAAATAAGTTGGGATTAATACGATACTGTATTTTGGAGGCTTGAGATTATACTTGGTTGTGCTTGTTAGACAGTTGGTTGTGTGCATCTGCTTGATTATGAGTAATGCTATGATTTTGTTTGTTATTCTAGCTTGCATTGTATGAAGTAATCGATCACCTTAAATTGAACTTAACAAAGGTATGACTTGTAAACATAAATTGAACTTGTATAGCAATCCATTAGGGGAAACCTAGGATTCTTCGGCCAAATACCAACCCATTCAAAAAGGATAATGCCGGATGGCATAATAGGTCTCTTCTTCATCCTTAGTCGAACTAAGTGACAGGTAAGGAGGTTGCGGTAAGGGTGAAGTCAATGGTTCGAAGGTAGTTGCGGGAGGAGCGGTGTTTTCATTGCACAAACCTGGGTTTGATTGTGAGCTGTTACATTAATGGCAACTTCTCAACCCGGATTAAAGTTGGCGTAATTTTTCTAATCTCACGACAGCCTAGACAATATCGTGCAATGGCATTTGCTTAAACATGCATTGCACCAAATGATTTGGTTGATAACTTTGTTTGTGTTTGTGGTGTAGTTTTAAGTCTTCTATCCTAACTTACCGAGCTATGGTTGCTCACATCCCTATAAACGTCGTGCAGGTGCTAGCTAAGAAGCGGCTTACAACTACTCTGAAGCTAGCAACTGCTGGATCTTGGAGAGTGAAGGAAAACATTTGAAGAACAAACATATATTTTTAAGGTCTAAGCATTTATTTTAGAATTTTGCATTTCTGAATAATATAATAACTAAGAAATATATTACGGTGAAACATTGTAAACGTTAATCGTAATAACTGAATTATAGTGTATATATATATTTTCTCACTTTCTTAGGTAAATGATTTATTTAAATTACAAATCGTTTGCTTCAAAGCGGGTTAGTCGTGGACGTCTTGTGTAGATCAAGTCTAGGATAGCGGTTGTAAGGCCAATTTCTCTCTTAGAATGCTTTATACAGCGGGACTATTACGACTCTGCCGCTTCGGAGCGTGATAGTCGGTATTTGGCGAGAGAATCCTAGGTTTGCCCTAATTGGTTGCTATGTAAGTTCGATTTATAATTGCAGGTCGTATATTTGATTAGGTTCAGTTTAGGGTGATTAATTATTTCATACAAATCATATAATACAAGTCAAGCAGTAAATTAAAATCATATCATCAGCTCAATACAAGCATAATGAAGTACATTTGAAGCCTCCAAAATACAACACAGTATTAATCTCAACTTACTTGAACTCCTCGCTCACTCATTCAAGGTCCGACTCACTTAGGCCATTGCCAATCATCCCTATAATACAAACGTGGTTTCAGTTCTCCATATAACTATTATAGGTTAGTTTTATCCTGTAATGCTTATTGTTATCGTTTTTTTAGGGTTTAATATACCTAATTATTTAGGTTTTAAGTCTTTTATAATTTTTCTTAAATCATGTTAAGTTCTATTTCAGTTTTCGCATTGATTTCTAAATTAAGTTTTTAACTCGGTTTTTTGTTAGGGATTTATATGTATACCTTAAGAAATCATTCTGACCCATGATGTGAAATTAATTGCATTATTTTCGGATATCCTAAATATTGTTTTTAGTTTCTAACTAGTGTTTTTGTCCATATGGTACGCCCGAATCTTAATTTAACTACCGAATTTACTCTCGATGTAAGAAAATCTTATATTTTCATATAATTACCCTAATTTAAGTTTCTTACTAGATTTCATATATATTCCTATTACTAGTATAATATCAATTTTTATTCTAATATCTTCTAGTTATTATATTTCCAATAATTGCATATTATGTATTATCACCTATTATGTACATAATACACATCTATTATTTATATTACTCTAATTAACATCTCCCAACATCAATTAACATTTCAAAATGTCTAAATTCATGCCAAATAAGATTTTATACTTAATTACCCTAATTTACAAATTAACTTAAAATTTACTATTTTTTTCCTATTACTTATTTACTATATAATTACCCTATTAATTACATCTAACACTCCAAATACTAAAAATAGTATACTCCATCGGATTTTAACATCCTAAAACATATAATTGTGCATCAAATCATTAATTATCCATTTAATTACTTAATTAACTTTAAATTACCCATTTTATGCATCATTTTAAGGCTTAAAAATTATCTAAAAATTTTGAAAATTAATTTTTGAAAAAGGGATTTATAGCATAATTCTATAACTCCTAAGTAGTCTTCACAAAAATTTTAAACTTAAAACTACACTCCTAAGGTCATTTATTTTTAAACCGAAATATGCTCGATTTTGCATGATTTCTTAAAAATTATATATCACAGGACATATTTTCATCAAAATAATATTTTTCATAAAAGCTAAATACAAAAATATTCCATAATAACAAGTTTCATAAATTTACACCTAATTTTGATAATTTTAACAATTTAAAAAAAAATCAGATAGAAATTGGAACTCACCACAATTGGTAGCTCCGACCATCGTCGATGGCCATAGGTGTATCAGCCCATCCGAGCGCTACCATCACCGTATGGTGGTCGTCCACTCCCAGCTACTTGTTAGGTTTAGGTTCTCTTTAGAAGCCTTAACTACACGGTTCTTTTATAATTTTTTTGTAAAACCCTAATTTCCTCTCAATTTTGCCTCTCTCTAATTTTCTAAACTTCCAGACATCTAAAATGAGCTTCTGAAAAATTTGGGGTATTTATAGAGATCTTGGGGAATTATTGTGCATTAAATTGATTTGATAATTATTCTATCTCTTCTTTTTCTTACTTTCTATTTGTTGTAATTTGATTGGTTGCTTTTATTTCTTCAATTCCAGATTAACATGCCTCAATTCTGAATTTTTTTTCTCATTTTTCTTGATTTTTTCTTAATTAATTATGAATTTTCTTTCATTATTTAGCAGTATTTTAGCATATTTTGCGTATTTTAAGTAATTACACATATTTCTACCTACATGTAAATTTATATATAGTACAAATAAATATTCCTAAATGTTATTTAGGTTATTTTATGATTTTTAGTATGTATATAATTTATCTCTAGCGATTCATTAATTATTGGAATGCATTTTACGCATTTTCGATAAATAACGAGTAATATACTTAAAATTTGAAAATTTCATATTCTTTTATTTTATTACGTATTTTCTTAAATTCAAACTTACGGGATCATTTTTATTAATATTTCTAACTTTACCTTATAATCTAGGCTCGATCGGATTTTTTAATCGATCGAAATTCCGAGTCGTTGGTCATGGGTTTTACATTTCTAAGCTTGCGAAAAATACTACTCTCAAGCAATGGAAGGAAATGGCTTAGTGAGAATAGTCAAACTATCTAAGTCTGATGATCATGAATAGTTCAATACTGGAGACATTCCTTGGGACCATGATGGAAGAGTTAAAGTGCGGTAGGGTTCCCTAAGCAGTTGGAGTAAAGTTTTGTCAAAAGTTACACGGCAAAGATCATCACGCTTTTGTATAAATTGGTGTCCACGAAATATAATGGCTCAAGAAACATAAGGGAATAAGTTCTTGAAATGTCTTATCTTATTTTAACGTTAAAGGCATTACATTTGGACCTTCTTGAAGAAGTAGCAGTATACTTTGCTTTAATGTCCTTACTTCCTCAATTCAGTCATTTTGAGGTAAGTTACAACAATCAGAAGGAGAAATGGACAGTTAACGAGCTTATTTCTCATTTGGTGAAAAAGGAAGCAAGGATGAGGCAAAGGAAGACTGAGAAAGCTAATTTAGCTTCTACCTTTAAGGGTTCCAAGAAAAGAAAAGGCAAATTGGCTATAAATGCTTCAGATAAAGTAAAGCAAAAGTGTAAGGACATAAAGTGCTTTTTCCGTAGGGATCCTTCTCATGTAAACAAGGAGTGCCTTAAGTATTACACTTAGAATGTGAGGAAAGTTATGCCTTTAACTCTTGTTTGTTTAGAGGCTAATTTAGTTTCGGTATCCACATATACTTGGTGGCTAGATTCAAGAGCTTTTACTAATATTAGTATATTTATGCAATGCTGTTAGCGTTATTGCCAACTAACTAAAGATGAAAAATTCATTTAAATGGGGGATGGTAATAGAGTTAAAGTTTAAGCTATTAGTGTTTTTAGATCGTCTTTAAGTTTGGTTCTATTTTAGAATTAAATGACACTTTTATTGTTTGTTTTCTATGTCTATTTTAAACAAAGAAGGTTATGTTTTATCATTTGGTAATAGACAATGATGTCTCTTTCACAATTTTGATTATATCGATACCAGTAGTTTATCTTATATAGATAATCTTTATATGCTTAAAATTGTCAATTCAACATATGAAACTTTGTATGTCAGTTCAAGAGGCATTAGATGAAAATTAACTAATGAAAATGTCTATACATTATGTCACAAGCGATTAGGACATATTTTTAAAGAGAGAATTAATAGGCTTGTCACTAAGGGAATACATAGTACACTTGAATATGCGAAAAATAATTAAATTTGTGTTGATTGTATAAAAGGTGAAACAACAAACAAGAAAAATGTGAGAACCGAAAGAGCTAAGGAAGTCTTCGAACTAGTGCATATGAATATATGTAGGTCATTCCCTATGGCTTTATGGAATGGTTAACAATACTTCATTACATTCATAGACAATTACTCTCATTATGACTACCTATATTTAATACATGAGAAGTCATAAGTCATTGGCATGTTCAAAATGTTTAAGGTTGAAGTTGAAATTCAATTAGGTAAAAGAATTAAACTCGTTAGATCTAACTATGGAGGTAAATATTACTGTAGAAATGATAGTTTATATGAATAGTATCCAGAGCCATTTGCAAAATTCTTATAGGAGTGCAAGATTGTTCTTTCGTATATAATGCATGGTTCGGCTAGCATGAATGGTTTAGCCAAGAGACAAAAAATAAAAAAAAAAAACCCTTAAGAACATGGTAAGAAGTATGATTAGTCATACAAAATTGCCATACTCACTCTAGGATAAAACATTAAAGACTGCAGCCTATATTCTTAATAGAGTACCAACTAAAGTGACAACTAAAACCCCATATGGTTTATAGATGGGAAAGAAACCTACTCTTAAACATTAAGGGTTTGGGGATGTTCAGCTAAGGCTAGACCTCATAGGCCTAATAAGAAGAAACTAGACTTAAGGACTATTAGTTGTTGTTTCGTTGGTTTTGCTTAGAGATTATGGGGCTATAAATTTTATGATACCTCAAATAAAATAATTTTTTAAACTAGAATTTAATGAGAAACAAGCTATCGGACTATTAACTTGCAGTCGAGCTCGAGGACTAGAAGGACTGACAAGACAAATTTTCTTATTCCAGCCAACCTTTGTCGAAGCCGAGTACTTCCTTACCAATTCATCCTTCATGCTGAGTCGAACGATTGCCTATTTTTCATATGTTGTGTGCCGAGAAACGAAAGGCCAAGATAACTTCTAATCTTCATCCGCATTAATACCTAGCCAAGTACTTACTCAGCTTCACCCTCGTCGAAATGTTGACAAAGAGAATCTGGACTGATCAAGCCAACCTTGCTCGGACAAGCAAGTTGTTCGTATTTTTTTAATCCGCATCTTCTAATAACCTTACCAATATAGCATTGCCAAGTGTACAGTATCATGTATAGAATTTGTTGTGCCAATGATCGTTTTCCTTATATATTTATTTTTACCCTTTTATATCTTATGTATTACTTCCTTAGAAAATACCCTTTTTGTCTTTTTCCTTTTGGGCAAGTTGTTCTAACTTATGAGTATAAATACTCTTGTACTTATAGCTGCAAGGAATACAATTAATATATTACCATTAATACACTTTTGTGTTTTCTTCCTTGCATAAAAACTCTATTTACTCTCGGCATTACTTTTATCCTAACCCTTAAGTAAAGCTAGGTGACGAGTACCCTCATTAGATCGATTCGTACGTGACATCAAATTGTGTTGTAAGTACTTGGAAGTTCCATTGGTGCATCATATCATCTGCAGCTATTCATAGGTTTTGCTTACTCTTTTCTAGTCGCACTTGTCCTTTACACACATACCACCATCACTTTCTTTTAAGCTTTCTACAAGCTCGGACTCATCTAGTGACCAGCCTTGTCTGTTATTGGTTACAGTTCGTAACATCTTGGTATCGCAGTGGAGGTTTCATTTAAACTATAGTTGGTTTTTTCGACATTCTATTATACATTGTTTTGCGTGTGTAGGACAAAGCAAGTTACTATGTTTATATTAATTGCTGTGTTTTCTCACTTTTAATTTCTTTGGTTTTGTGGAAGTGCTTATTTTAACCTTGAATCAACGAAGAAAATGACTGACCAAAGCGTAAACATTAGTGTTGGAGATGATAGTGAAGTTGTTTACCATGAACAACAATCTCAAGGGACCCTTAAAAGCACTCGACGAGGTGGCTAACTTCTTGGTAGATTTGACCCGAGCTATTCGTGCGCTGTCTTGCCGACCTATTGAGGCAACACAAAATACCCTACAAGTTACTTAACCTGTTAAAGATCAGAACCCAGCTCGACCCAGTTGAAGTAGAGGAGTAAGCGGACCAATGAGTGGACAAGTGAGGAGAATAATTGATTTAGCAGACATGGGAGATGAGGAAGAAGAGGAGTATTTTAAAGAAGAGCATATTCAAATCCCCAGAGCATCCAACTATGTGAAGCTTCGGATTCCGACTTTCAATAGATCTAGAAATGCTGATGAATATTTGGAGTAGGAAGAGAAGGTGGAGCGTGTGTTTGATTATTATTAGTACCAGGATTATGAGAAAGTAAGGACTGCTGCTGTTGAGTTCTTTAGATATGCCGCCATGTGGTGGAAGAACTTTCAAGCAATGAGAAGACGAGAGGTCTACTGAGAAATTAACCCTTGGCCTGAGATGAAGAGAGTGCTTAAAAACAGGTTTATATCGGAAACTTATCTCTAAGATGCCTTCGCTTTACTGCAAGAGTTAAGACAAGGAGGTCGAACTATTGACAAGTATGTTCAAGAGATTCAAATGCTTATGATCTGTTGTGAGGTAAAGGAACCACCAGCTCAAACTGTTTCAAGATTTATTACTGGATTGAGATGAGATATTTGGGACGTTGTGGAGCTTTAACAATTCACCATAATGGATGAAGCTGTTAGGATTACCCAGCAAATAGAGAGGCAAAGAAGGAGCTAAGTACCGACGCAGATGTTAACTAGCTGACCAGGATAGGCAAGTCATCAAGTACAGTCAAGTATCGAGCTGAGCAGAAAGATTGATGCTCGAGTCGAGTAGAAAGGCCAACCTAATGGTGAAGTGCTGACCTGAACTTATGAGAAGGGATAAGGATCTAGTAGAAAGACGAGCTAGATCAAGTGCTTCAAGTGCCAAGGGTTCGGACATATGGTTGCTCAGTGTCCGAACCAAAGAACAATGGTCATCAAAGGAGACGTCTTGAAGCTAGAAGTAGAAAGTACGGATGAGGTCCTTACCAATAAAGAGCTGATTGAAGAGGACATGTTTGCTGAGGACTTAGATTGGTTACTCATGGCTGTTTGATGTATGATGAATGTAGAACCCCCACTAGAGGAGGAGCAAAGAGAATATTTATTTCATACTACCTGCAAGGTGAACAATTAGGTATGTGCCCTCATCGTAAATAATGGAAGCTGCACCAATGTGGCATCAGTTAATCTTATTTCAAAATTGAAGTTGTCGACCATTGCTCATCCGAGGCTGTACAAGTTGTATTGGTTGAGTAAGAAAGTAGCATTACATGTCACTTGGCAAATATTACTGCTAATCACTATTGGGAACTATTCTGACCAAATTCTCTATGAGTACTATCCATGTATGCTTCTCACGTATTGCTAGGTAGACCGTGGTTATTTGATAAGAAAGTCATCTATGACGGCTACAGAAACATATACATGTTCGAAATGGATGATTGGAAGATCACATTGAACCCAATACTGTCGAGAAGAGCTTATAAGTTGCAGATGAAACTTGCTCGTCGATCGAAGAAGGCTCTAGTAATGAGTAAAGCTAAGCTCTGAAAGGTCATTAAAACAGACGAACTGACCCTCATGTTTGTCAAACAACTTTTGGAAATGAAGGAGCAGGGTGAACTACCCAAGTAAATCAAAGAGTTGTTGACAAGTATGCCGACTTGATCCCGGAATAATTACCTGAAGGATTGCCACTGACTTGAGGCATAGAGTATTACATTGACTTAGTAACCGGTGCCGCATTGCTAAATAAACCAACTTATCAAATGAATCCTAAACAGGCTATTGAGCTCCAACACCAAGTCAATGAGTTGCTCGAGAGAGGATATGTAAGGCAAAGTCTTAACCCTTGCATTGTGCCAATGCTTCTAGTGCCGAATAAGGATGCAACCTAGTAGATATGTATAGATAGTTGAGCTATAAATAAGATTATAATCAAATACAGATATCTAATCTCGAAGTTAGAAGACATGTTGGATGAACTAAGTAAAGCCAAGATTTTCAGCAAGATTGATTTTAAATCTGGCTACCATGAAATCCGCATGAGGCCAGGTAATGAGTGGAAAACGGCGTTCAAGACTCAACATGGATTGTACAAATGGATGGTCATGTCCTTTGGCTTGTCGAATGCCCTAAGTACTTTCATGGGATTAATGAACTATGTGTTGAGACATCTCATAGGAAAGTATGTTGGAGTATATTTTGACAACATCTTGGTCTATAGTACCGACATGCCTGAGTCACTGTGAACATCTTAGAGCAGTCTTGGATATCCTTTGTACCAGGAGACTATTTGGAAATTTAAAGAAATGTTGCTTTTGCCAGAAGGAAGTAATATTCTTGGCCTATTTAGTCAGTAGAAGAGGCTTGTGAGTAGATGATGAGAAGATCCAAGCAGTTGTCAAATAGCCGACTGCTACTACTTGTGCCGATGTAAAAAGTTTCCATGGACTGGCTTTATTCTATAAGCAGTTCATCAGGAATTTTAGCACCTTCATTGCACTACTTACCAAGCTCATGAAGAAGAACACTGACTTATGATGGGGGAAAGGAAGGAGAGGAGCTTTGCTAAGATAAAAGAAAAGTTGACCTTTGCCTCGGTTTTAGTACTACCTAACTTCGACAAAAATTTTTAGCTGGAATGCGACATGTTGGGCAATGGAATAGGCGCTATCTTATTGCAGGAAGGCCAACCAATTGCCTTCCATAACGAGAAGCTCCGAAGATCCCGGTTGAATTATTCTGTGTATGACAAAGAACTTTTGGCACTAATCCGAACACTGCAAGTATAGCAGCACTATTTACTTCCGAGAGAATTTTTCATATATACTGACCATGAATTGCTGAGGTATCTCCGAAGTCAGACCAAGTTGTTAAGTAACAGGCGAGATGGGTTGAATTCCTTGAAGGATTCAATTTTGTAATAAAATACAAGCAAGGAAAGAGTAACGTAGTTGCAAATACTCTTTCGAGAAGGTATGCACTTTTATATGAACTGTAGACCCGACTGTTTGGGTTCGTAAATATCAAAGAGCAGTATTCTAGTGATCCACACTTTAGACCCATAATCTTGTGATGCGTTGATGGAAGGACCGTGGATGACTATTATGTAGATGATGGTTACTTATGGAAAATTATGTATGTCGACTTGTTCCCTTAAAGAGCTATTGATAAGGGAAGCTTACAATGGAAGACTCTCCAAACATTTTGGTGAAAGAAAGACCTATGAACTGTTGAATGGTCATTTCTTCTGACCGAGAATGAAGAGAGATGTGCACCGAGTTGTCAAAAGTTGTACAGTATGCAAGAGGGCTAAGTGTCAAGCCAAGCCAAGCAAAGCAAGGGAAAATAATGTCTTTACCTGTTTCAATGAAATTGTAGACTGAATTGAGTATAGACTTTGTTCTCAGACTACCACAAACTACTCGAGGCAAAGATTCTACAATAGTTGTTGTGGATCAATTTAGCAAGATGACATAATTTGTGCCCTACTAAAAAACTAACGCTACTTCAGCTATTGCTTCTCTTTTTTTTTTTTTTGCAGGAAATTGTACGGTTACATAGCATATCAAGCATTGTAGTCTTTGACAAGGACCTAAAGTTTTTTAGCCACTTCTGGAGGACTTTGTGGCATTGAATAGGGACCAAACTACTATTTAATACTTCATGTTACCCCCAAACTGACGGCCAAACTAAGGTGGTTAATTGCACTTTAGGATCACCACTCCGAGCTGCAATGGGAAAGAAGCGCTTGCCAATGGTCGAGTTCGCTCAAAATCGAACGATGCATGACACCACTAAGTAGACTCCATTCGAAGTAGTCTATGGTTTCAATCCCGAATTACCCCTGAACCACACTCCTGTAGCTATACCTATGCAAAAGGACCCTAACATGAGGGTTAAAGCATAGTCCTTTCAGCACATTTATGATAAAGTCACTTAGTACATCAAATAAGCAACTAGAAGAATGTGAAAGAAGACGAAAGGTAAGACGGCTAAACAATTCTAGTTAAGAGACTTGGTATGGCTGCACCTCAGCAGGGAATAGTTCCCAAACAAGAGGAGGAACAAATTATCTACAAGAGTTGAAGAACCTTTTAGAATCCTTTGAAAGATTAATGACAATGTCTACAGATTGGAATTGCCCGAGGACTTTGAGGTTTCTAACACCTTCAACATTATCAATCTCAGTCTGTATCACCTTAATGGAGAATTGAGCGAAGACCATTTGGATTTGTTCCTAAATCCAAAACAACTTAAAAGGAATGATAGGAATCAGGCTATCGAACCACTAACCCGCTGCTGAACCCGATGATTAAAGAAACTGGCAAGACGAATCCTCCTGTTCCATTCGACCCTTGCCGAGGTCAAGTACTTCCTTGCCGAGGTCAAGTACTTCCTTGCCGAGGTCAAGTACTTCCTTGCCGAGGTCAAGTACTTCCTTACCGAGTTATCCTTCATGTTGAGCCGAATGACTACTTATTTCTATCATGTTGTGTGTCGAGAAACGGAAGGCCGAGATAACTGCCAATCTTCACTCGCATTAATGCCAGGCCAAGTATTTACTCAGCTTTACCCTTGCTGAGATGCTGAGAAAGAGAATCCAGATTGATCAAGCTACCCCCGCTTGGATAAGCAAGCTGTCCGTACTTTTTTGTCAACATCTTCTAACAACCTTACCAATGTAGTATCGCTACGTGTACAGTATTATGTGTAGAATCAGTTGCGCTAATGGTTATTTTCCTTGTATATTCATTTTTATCCTTTTATATCTTGTATATTACTTCCTTAAGAAATGTCCTTTTTATCTTTTCTCTTTTGGGCTAGTTGCCCTAACTTATGGGTATAAATACCTTTATACTTATAGTTGTAGGGAATACAATTAACAGATTACCATTAATACACTTTTGTGTTTTTTTCCTTACGTAAACACTATATTTACTCTTGGCATAACTCTTATCTTAACCCTTAAGTAAGGTTAGGTGACAACTAACCTCACTGAACCGATTCGTGCGTTACATTAAATTGCACCGTGAGTTCTTAAAAGTTCCATTGGTGCATCATATCCTCAAAGCTATTCGTGGGTTTTGCTTACTCTTTTCTATTTGCATTTGTCCTTTATACACACTCCCATTACTTTCTTTTGAGCTTTTTGCAAGCTATGACCCATCCAGCGACCAGCTTTGTTTATTCTTGGTCACGGTTTGTGTAAGCCCTAAAGTTAAGCTAAATGATTGTAGGATTGAACTTAGTACATAAAATTTAGGACGATTAGTTAAAGGATCCGATCAAACTTAAATTATAAACTATAGATAGAAATATTAGTAAAAATGACCCCGTAAACTTAAATTTAAGAAAATAAGTAATAAAATAAGAGATTATAAATTTTCAAATTTTAAGTATAATAATTGTTAATTATCGAAAAGGCGAAAAGTGTAATCTAACAACTAATAAATTACTAGAGATAGATTAGATGTATACTAAAAATCATAAAATGACCTAAATAATAATTAGGATTGTTCACATGTACCCCACGTATATTTACGTGTAAATAAAAACATGCAAAATTACTTAAATTGGCTAAAAACTTATTAAATAATTAAATAAAATTATTAATTAATAAAAAATAAAAAAAATAGAGGAATAAGGAATGAAGTGGATTTGGTCGTGGCAATTCAGGAATTGAAGAAAAAAATTAACCAATCAAAATTAAGCAACACAAAAGGCAAAAATTAAGAGATTTGAGTAATGTCTTGTTCAATTAAATGCATAATAATTACTACAAAGCTCCATAAATAAGGAAAAAAAATTATAGAGCTCATTTGGACAGTTAGAAGTAAAAAAAAAAAAATGAAGGCATCAAAATTGGTAGAGAAAAATTAGGGTTAGGAAAAAAAATAAGGAAATTTATACAGTAGGGACTAATGAACCAAACCTACATACCACTACCAACTGGGACTGAGCCACCATCACTACCTCACTCCAGACCCACCGCCTGGACAGGCCGACATACCTAGACTGGTGTTAGAAGCCCAAAAGTCATTGGACTAGGTGAGTCTCTCATCTACTTCAATTTTGTAAAATTTCTTGAAATTATTTATTTTACCTAGAAAATTATGAAATTTATTTTTCTAAGGTTTTATTGTATGTAGATTTAGGAAAAAATAGTGATTAACTTTAATCACGTCTGAAAATATAAGATTTTTAATAAATTAAGCAAAATTGAGCATGATTAGAACTAGAAATAAATAGGCTTAAGAGTGTGGTTTGGAGTTCAAATTTTTTCTATAGAATGCTTAAGTGATATAGAACAGTACTATGAAACCATTTTTATAAATTTAATTTTTGAAAATTTTAAGTAAATTTTTAGCCTTAAAATGATGAAAAAATTGGGTAATTTTGGGTTAATTAGGTAATTAAGTGATTAATTACTAATTTAGATAGTAATTAGATGTTTAGGGAAGTTAATTTTTGATGTGGAAACCTAATCCTAGCCTTTGAAGTGTTAAGTGTAATTAATGAAGGAATTATGTAATAATTGTAGGAAATTAAGAATATGTAGAATTGGAAATTTAATAAATATGAAAAATCAGGTTTATTTAGATAATATAATAATAATAATAATAGTGTATAATAAATTTGAAAAAAAATTTAATTCTAGGTAATTGTATATAACAACATAGGTTTGTTGTTAGAAACTAAAAGTCTTCTCTCAAAAACTTTGAAATGAAGGATCTTGGTGAGACTTCTTTTGTATTAGAAATCCAAATCCATTAAGATTGTTTTCATGGAATCCTAGGATTATCATAAAAGGCCTACATTAAGAAGATCCTACAAAGATTTGTGATACGTCTTGAAGTAGTAAAGTCATAACAGTCTTACCGTGTAAACCATTTTAAGATAAAAGTTGATCATATAGCCTCTATCTTAAACCTGATTTATACAAGGCATTTATGACTAACTCATTTTGAAGTAAACTGTTTATAGATTAAACAAATTATTTATCTAAGAAAGTATAATATACATATGTATATATATATATACATACTAGGATTTAAATATTATAATTAATGTTTATAAGATTACATTGTATTATATTACCTAAGTAATACTTTATTTGAAAATGGAAAATTCTAAAATAAGAACTAAGACCTTAGAAATATATCCATTCTTTAAATGTATTTCCTTACTCCCTAATATCCAATAGTTACTAGCTTTACAATAAATATAGGTCACTTCCTAGCTAACACTTGCAATAACGTTTATAAGGATGTGAGTAACCAACAGCTCAATAAATTGAAACGGAGACTTAAAATTATACATCAAACACAAACAAGTTATCAACCAAATTAATTAAATGTAATGCATATATAAGCAAATTCCATCGTACAATGTCTAGTCGGTTACGAGATTAGAAAAATTACACTCACTTTAATCTGGGTTAAGGAGTTTAGCGTACATTTCAACAGCTCAAGACCAAATTTAAGTTTATGTAATGGAGACACTACTCTTTCCACGACTACTTTTGAACCATTGATTTTACCCTTACTACGACCTCCTCTCATGTCACTTAATTCGACTAATGATGAAAAAGGGACCCACTATATTATCCGGCGCTATCCTTTTCAAAGGAGTAGGTATTCGGCTGAAGAACCCTAAATGTTTCTCCTAATGGATTACTATGCAAGTCCAATTTAGAATTACAAGTCATATATTTAATTATATCTGGTTTAAAGTGTTTAATTATTTCAAACAAATTGTACAAATACAAGTCAGAGCAGTAAACTAAAACCATATCATCAAACTTAAAAACAAGCACATACAGACATACGCACAATCAACTATCTAACACATACAACCAAATACAATCTCAACTCTCTAAGTATTATAAATTAGTGCTATGAAATACAGTAATGTATTAATCTTAACTTACTTGGACTTCCAACTTGCTCATATAAAGTACGACTTGCACAAGCCATTACGATAACTCCTATAATACAAAAGTTGTTTTAATACTCGTATAAGTATCTTACATAAGTTTTATTGTGTAATTCTTTATGTTATCTTTATTTTAGTGTTTTATTATACCTAATTATTCAGATTTTTAAATCTTTTACAATTATTTTTAATTCAGGTTAGGTTTTGATTTTCATTTCAAATCGGTTTTTAAATTAGGTTTTAATTTGGTTCTTTATTACAAGCTTTATATGTGAATCTCAAGAAATCATTCTGAACTACTATGTAAAATTAATCATATTACGCTTAGGCATTCTAAATCTCATATTTAACTCATAACTAGTATTTTAATTCATACGGTACACTATATTCCTAATTTAATTACCGAATTAGTTTTCAATGTAATAATAATTTATATTTTTCATATAATTTCATAAATTCACCTTCTAAATCAAATTTTTATCATATTTCTCATATTATAATACAATTAATTTTTACCTAATATTTTCAATCCATTTAATTCTGATATATATATTTTATGTATTATTACATATTATACACTTATATCACATATCTAACACTTCTAATATTACATATATCATCCTTCATCATCCAATAATATATCAGAATATCTAATTATATCATAAATCAAAATGTATACCTAATTACCCTAAATTATAAAAATTAACTTAAAATATATCATTTACATATTACATATATACTACATAGTATACGTAATAATTACATCTAACACCTTAGATGCAATAATCAGTAATTAACATCTTAGAACACCTAATTACATGCATTGGAAATTTTTTACCAAATTAACATTAAATTACAAAATTAAGCTTAAATATTGCCTTTTTATGCATGATTTTAAGGCTTAAAAATTATCTAAAATTTTTGAAAATATATTTCTGAAAAATCTCTTTATAGCACTATTTTAAATATTTTAAATTTCCTATGCAAAAATTTTGAGCTCTAAACTATACTATTAAGGTCATTTATTTTTAAATTGAAAATAAACTTGGGCTTAAGAGTTTTTTAAGCACTATATATCACGAGACTTAATTTTATTAAAATAATATTTTTCCTAAAACTGCATACAAAAATAACTTAGAATACTAAGTTTCATAATTTTCCATAATTATTTAATATTTTTAATAAATAAAGCAAAATCGGACTCACTAATGTTGGTTGCTCCGGCCACTATAGTCTTGTCGACTGGTCTCCTCTCAGATGGTCGTTGATCATAGTTTCCCTTTATAATCCCTATTTGCATGCTAATTTTCAAATTTTTTGTAAATTTGGTTTTTCCTATCTTCTCTCCTCTTCGTTCCCTAATTTTTTCTTGATTCTCATCTAACCAAAATGAACTGTATTGAATGATTTTTGAAATTATAAAGAAGTTTAGGGCTTGCTTTGATTTTTAGAGTGTCAAGTGTCCTTTATCATTTTCCAATTTCACTTTCCATTTAGGTAATTTTAATTGATTGATTTTCTTTCTTCAATTCCCAACATGCTACACCTTATTTCTATAAGTCGCTTTATTTTTTGATATTTTTCTTTAATTATTTATGAATTTTCTTTAATTATTTCGTATTACTTTAACATATTTTGAGTATCTTAAGTAATTTCATGTATTTTTCCTAAATGTAAATACCTATGTAGTACAAATAAATGCTTCTAAATACTATTTATATTATTTTATAATTTTTAGTATTAATATAATTTATCTCTATCGATTCGTTAGCTATCGAAACTTATTTTATACGTTTCCAATAAATAACAAATAATTCAATATTATAATAATTAATTATTTTATTATTTATTTTATTATTCTTTATTTTCTAAATACTATTTATTTTCCAATAAAATTTGGGTTTGATTAGACAATTTACTTAATCGTCATAAACTTTATGGATTGAACCCCAAACACGAGATTGTGAGGTTTACAGTTTATTATGTAAAGCTGTAAAGCATATGATACCCCCCTCGTAAGTAAAGGCGATAAATTTAGTTTAAATCAATATTCTAAGAATGTTTTAGAGTTCAAAGTTATGGAGAAAATCCTATATGCATTAGCAATGGCATGTTTGATGCAACTGCAAGTCTGTACTTATTCAGATCTTGCATTTATTTATGGGATGTTGTGAAGATACAAAAGTAATCTAGGTATGAATCATTTGGTCGTAGCCAAGAGGGTTATATGGTATCTTCAAAAGATAAAGGATTACATGCTCACATACAAAAACCTGGATGAGACTAAGATCATTAGGTATTCAGATTCTAATTTTGTAAGCTGCCGTGATAGTAAGGAGTCCACCTCAAGCTAGATTTTTCTACTAGCAAAAGTAGTTATTACATGGAAGAGTGTTGAGCAATCACTCGTTGCTTCCTCCATTATGAAAGCAGAATTAGTAGCTTGTTTTGAAGTCACCAATCATGTTGTTTGGTTTCTTAATTTTATTTTAAGGCTATATGTGGTTGACGAGATTGAGAGACCATTTAGATGATTTAATGA
Source organism: Lumnitzera racemosa (assembly GCA_024138005.1). Taxonomy (NCBI): domain Eukaryota; kingdom Viridiplantae; phylum Streptophyta; class Magnoliopsida; order Myrtales; family Combretaceae; genus Lumnitzera; species Lumnitzera racemosa. Next base: position 102,553,346 of record JAMXBC010000004.1, read on the forward strand.
TAATAGGGTAGTAATCCTTTACTTAAATAACAACAAGAGTTTATCAAAGCTGAAACATGTTATTTGCACCAAAGGTTTTTATTGAACATATTGCTCGTACGAGTGTAGTTTCATTAGATGATGCTTAGGTTTAGTAGGAGTTTGTCTTGTTTGTTTTACTCATTTGTTGCTTTACTATGTCATGACACTTATATTTAATTTATTTTTTACCGTGAATGATGTTTGATTTATAACCTCATTTGGTAGGATTGCTTAGAAATAGGCATATATAGGCTACAATTGACATGTAACTTCCATGCTACACATCCATAGTCAATCTACGTCGTTTAGTTGTTTAGGTACGTGTCACATTATTAGGTCAAGCTAACTATTAGTTTCAACGACTAGCCGTTTAATCCATTTATTAACGAGGCTAATGGACATGACTGGTTAAGATGGCGTTCTTTTAATAGCTAGCTACTTCATAAAAGTTGCGTTTCTCATACATCATTAGGACAAATACTCAAGCATATGAATACACAGTCCAAGTAGGAGATTGTTAGAATTTGGACTTACTTTACATTCACTCGTCTTGATGCATTTGGGTATGTGGATGCATATGCAATTACAAAAAAGTGATTGTATATGTATCACAAATAAATTAAGTTCTTAGCTTTAAATTTGTGATTAATTTTTAATATTAATAATGGGCTTTGTCATCTTTTAATAGTAGGTGTTATATATATGAAAATGCATGTGTAGATACTTTGAGTTGCTACTAATGCTAGATGGCCTCTTTCAGTAGCCTAGCCCATATATTTTATTATTAAGGTTATAGCCCCTAACTATATGTGCACTATATATAGATTAAAGCCTTCATCTTACTCACTCTAACGAGTTATTCCATCGCTTAAAAAGAAAGTCTATGCACATAATAGCTAAAAGATTATTCACCTACGTTTTAGGTTGTTGTGAATCTATGTAACAAGGTATGCTTTTGTTTTTCCTTCTTACATCAATAATTTCTATGTTAGATGATCTTATTTTGGGTATTAAGGTTTGAATATTTTCTCCAATAAATTCTAATAGATAACAGATCTATTATCTATATTATCCATATTTAAAAAGTATAAATTAAAATACAAAATAAAAATGAAGATTTTAACATGTATATATATACTCAAAACTTAGATTAGACATTACACTTTTCTTTTGGCCTCTTTTTTTTTTAAAAAAAAAATTATATATATTCGAAAGAAAATTTTACTTAATATAAGCTAGGAGGCATTGGTTCGTGATGACAAATTATAAACATAATAATAACACCGAGAAAATAATGTACGTTTATTCATAATGCTTAAAGGATTTTCAAAAAAATCTTGTTCATTTATTATAGTTTACCCTTACCAATCACGATCTAAAGTAACCTCTCTCCCCCTCCCCCTTCTTTCTATGCACAATTACCTTATTTTCTTCCATAAAACATGAACTCCTCCCTACTCCCTTCTTATGGTCTATTTACCTAGAGATAATAAAAAGAAACTATTCCCAAAATGCTTTCTATTACCTTATATACTTACAAATTGGTTTGGAAATTCTTCTTTAAGAAAATGTAGAGAGTTAAATTCAAGTTTTGGTTTTAAGCTTATTAATTAATTGGGTTTGACTCTTTAGGCTAAAATGATTGGGTTTAAAGAGTTTAGTCCAAATATCTGAAATGATTAAAGAAGTTTTGGTATGGTAGGCTAGGAGTAGGGCTCGTTGGATCAGTTCATCCAATTCAATTTTTCTTAGTTTTGACTAATACTAAAATAATAAATAAAGTTTTTATGTAGACCTAAATCCATGAAAACAATTCACTTGAAATCTATTAATAAAAGGTTTCGAACTTAACTATTGATCACTATCATGATCTAACGAATATAATCAAATATCACTTCCTATAAATACCTTATTCACATCCTCATTTGAAGAAAAGGCAAAAAAACCTTCATGAACGTCGTTACTCTGTCGGAATCTTATCTTAAAAATCAAACACTTTAAGAACTTTACCGCATTATTCATCAATTGTAGAGTTTGATGTCATCGTACTGTTCCACCTATTACCATACATATTGGAGCCTTACCAAGATTACCTACTCCTCCCTACACTTCTCTCTTAATCATCCGGTATGAGTTACTTAAGTAATTTCCTTAGTCATGTGTAGTGCAATTTTATTTGCAGTATGTACGCAACCATTGCATCCATACCTATACCCTCATAGAAATTAGTTTCATTTATGGAGATAATAGTTGTTGTCTTTTGTAAGGTAGTGGAAGTTTAAGTGAGGAGAAAATCATGCCCTTAATAAATAAATATTGGTTATATTCCATAATGAACAAAATGGGGGTATATTGATATTTTTCCATTTTAATATTGCAATTAATAAGGTAGTATTAGGGTTGGTAATTTGGGGTAGACCATGAACTTAGACATGACACAACACTATTATAAATGGGCTTTGTATGAAAAAGCTAACATGAGATATAAATAAGTTCGACTCCTTTAAACATGACAAAATTCATATTCGGCTTCGAGTTCAACTCTCGAAACAGCTAACAAACCTGTTTATCAAGCAAATCCCATAAACATATCCTACGTTAGATACACAAACCTTCTTGATTTAAACTAATAATTTAATAGTTATGCGAGATTTTTTTTTTTTTTAACAAATATGTGAAGAAAGATGGCATAAGTACCAATCCAAAAACTGGTCACAATAATTGAAGATTTCAGGATTTTATTACTGATAAATGGGAGACAACTTATAAGTAAGGCTGTAAATAAGCCAAGTTAGCATGAGATACTCGAGCTCAATTAATAAACAAGCCAAGTTCTAACTTAAGATAAAACTCCTTCATCTAAATAAGTTGATCTGAAGTTTTAATTTAGACATATGAGCTAGCTTATTTAGGCTAGTAACCAGGCTTATTGGCTTTATATATATTACAAATATCACGTATATATTATATACTATATGTTCTTAAAATCTCAAAGTTGATATCTATATAATATACATGAATATATAATATGTTATAAGATAATAATATATAATGTAATCCTTATTCATTATTCATTAATCTATTTATATGTTTTTTTATTTTGTATATTTAGGCTCTTGAGCTCAATTAGTAAATAAGTCGAGCTGAAGCTCGAATTCAAGACAAAACTTATTTATCTAAGCGAGCTAAACTCAACTCTTAATTTGTAAGCTCAATAAAAGCTTGACTCAAGCTTTAACTCGATAACTTTTAAACAAGCCAAGTAGCCCTATTTATAAGTGACTTTACCTTTTACAAATATGTATACTGTATTCAAATTTATTTATTTTGTTATGATATTTATAATCTTTATTTTATTTAGGAATTTCAATCATTTAAAAGTATGCAAACACTAAGAGGCGATAATAAATTTGAATTAGAGCTATATTTGTATTAAAAGCATCATATATGATGGTTGAATTAGGTATTTTAAGTTATTAGAATACTAATGAATACTAATCAATATTAATGTCCCCAAGTTATAAAAGTGGCATGTGATATTTTTGGTATATTGATACCTATATAGTAGCTTCAAAATCCGCATTTGATATGCAGTCAAATTCGTGATCAGTACAACAACTTATTGAGGTAAAAAATTGTGAAAACTGTTTTATGTATAAATGATTGTTTTTATGAAAAATATAATAAACAAAATTATTTTTATAAATGTTTCATTTTATTAATACAATTTTTTCTATGCAAATTTTTTTATTATCTCTCTAGAGAAATTATTACTAATAGTAGTATACCATTAAAACATGATTCAACATAATATCAAGATGCTATACAATCAATCAATATTTGGATTTACTATATTTGATTAGACTTTACTTTATTAAACTTTTGATGGGTTATCATTTTATATATAACTGTTAAGATTATATTATTTTAAATTTGCAAAACGTTAATTTATGGTTGTCCTTTTCTATATGAATGTATAACTATCTTATAGTTTTAGTTATAACATTTTAATCGATAAATAGATCTCACCCATATATAAAACATGTTTATCAAACGAATTAGATTAGAGTTTTAAGTTTTCATATACAATTAATAAATGGGTTAAGTTATGAGTTAAGTTTTTTAAGATATGAATTCATTCAACAAAAACATAAGACACTGATGAGTTAACATGAATTATGAGCCCTAAATGATGTATATATTGGAATAAGTATTAATCATGATAAAAATTTACATGAATTAGCTTATTGCGAGTAATAGTTACTTCCAAAAGAGTAACTTTTTTATATATTATTTGTTATATTCTAAAAGGTAAACGAGTCATTATATTATTAAGTGAAAATTGGCTTGGATTTTACTACATAATATATGACTTTAAAGGAGGAGAAAAAGTATAGAGACTGTGAATGGATTAGTGGTCATGATTATTATAGTTTAGTAATATAAATATTGATTTTCCCATATTGGATCGACCATATTCGATTTCCTCTTCTCCTAAAGTTATAATATGATAATTTATTAATATATATATATATATATATAAATGAATTAGTGGAGAGTAGTAGTCCTTTTTCCTTTTTCCTTTTTCCTTTTTCCTTCTTTTTCCTTTTTTTTCATAATTATAGTTTTATGAAACCAGCATATCAAGATATATTCATTTTCTTTGGCGCATTTGTGAATTCTATAGCGTTAATCAAGAGGAAATGGGAAGTTTCGAGCTATTTATTTCCATTTAAACTCCTTTTCTTTCACCATAGGTACGATGGGGAAGGGGAATACAAACCCATTCATCCTTTTGAAAGGTTAACGTTAGTCAAACGTTAATACTGCTAGACATAAAGAAAAATCCAATTTTATTAAGAAAAAAGAGAGAACCCAAATCCAAAACATCCCCGCTCGACCTTAAATCTCTTTTATCTTTTAAGACTTTGTTTGGTTTATTTATTTATTTTTATTTTATTGATATCTTATAAATGTCTATTTGAACCTTATATTTTGCAAAAATAAAATAGTACAAAGATAAAAATATAATTTCATATATACACCTCTTCTAAAATTAAATAATCAATAAATTTTAATAAATATGAATTTATTTATCTACTATTTTATATTTATATTTACAAAAATATCAATTAAATTAATAATATTAATACATAAAATATACTTTTTTCAATCTTTTCTTTTAAAAATACATAAATTTTTATTTTCTCATTCTGATATTTTAATCATCGCTTTCATTATAGTTATGAAATAGAAATAAATAAGATATATATAAAATAATTTTTTAAATATTATATTTTAAAAATATATAAATTAAATATAAAATAAATATTGATAAGATATAAATTTAAAAAAAAAAAGACAATTCAAAGAGGATTTTTATCTAGATTCCACCGGATAAATTAGACCGGACGTGTTTCATTTGATAAGGTTTGTCTTTTTCGATACGTAACCAAACCGCTAGCTTAGACAAAATTTTTAGGAAAACTTTTTGGTCCACATCCGCAGCTCCCTCTCACCCTCTGCCCTCGGACAGACTGGGAAAATTATATAATCCATAATTACAGTAAGGTTTTACACCCTCTTCTTTCTGTGTTATTAATTTATATCAATAACCCTCTTCTTTCTGTGCTATTAATTTATATCAATAAAGTTACAAGGTAGCTTTCTACCCCTCGTTTATGGCGTTTTTCACCGGTGATTCGTCAACATTTAACTTACATAAATTAAATAGTTGTAGACATAGTTCAAGAAGGAAGGAAATACGAGTTTAATGAAACGGGGAATTAAATATGTTAAAAAAAAAAATGAAAACTGGTTTAATAGATCCCAAATACGTGATCTAAATTGATTGCATCGCTAGGTACAACGATATAGTATTGAACCAATTTTAAAGGGTTACAATTTTTTATTTGAATTTACATTTTTAAGATTTTAGATCGAAATTTTTAATTAAATTATGTGAGATTGAGACTTAATACCCTATTTATATTAAGAAAAAAAATAAAGAGAGAATTAAAATTAATAAATCTAATGGATAATTGTAAAAATACTCTTTCAAATAAAGGTTATTTGGAGATAAATCTCTTCATAATTCTTGAAAACCTGATTTTATAATATTTGAAATCATTAAATCTTTGTTGGATAACTCCTACCGTCTTTAAAAAGCCTACCCTTTATGTACGGCTTGGAACTCATTTGAATATTAATCCATCTACATGGGATAAATAATTTGGAATATCTATTTATAATTTGACTCAAATCTAAATCAAATCCATTTTTTGTTAGAAAAAATAATCCAATTCTACACCGTTCCGACCAAGGAAGTTTCTTGAGAGAACCGTCCGTTCACGTTCCATATCTCCTCTCCCACTCTCCCACTCTAACGAATCGGGCAAATGAAATAATCCACAAAATCTTTCTCTCTTTTTTTTTCTTCCCCTCCCACGGTCCCTATAAATTATTTCGTAAAACCGAACAAAAAAATTTAAATAACTCATAATTCTACAGAACAAAACGTACAAAAAGAAATTCAATTTCTCTTCCTCATCAAAATCTCACATACATATTCAATACTACCAGGTAAATTATTCACAAGATGCTTCATATTCTATTGATTTTATTCCTCAAAACCCTAGCTCTTTGTTATTGAATTGATTGACCTTAGCTTTGTTTTCTAGGGTTCTTATTTTATTTTATTTTTTTAATCTAAGTAATGGACGACACCTGTGCCGTTTGCGCCGACAACTTGGAATGGGTGGCGTACGGCGCTTGTGGTCACCGTGAGGTCTGCTCCACCTGTGTCGCTCGTCTCCGATTCATCTGCCAGGATCGCCGCTGTTGTATTTGCAAGACTGAGTCCGACGTCGTTTTCATCACTAAGGTCAGGGTCTTTTTGATCTCTTAAATGAAAAAAAAAAAAAATCTCTACTTGAATTGGTTTCAATTGGCTGATTGTTGTATTAGGTTATGGTCATGCTAGCTAGCTATTATGTATCTGTAAATTAGGGTTTATGGGTGATTATCTTATTACGAAACCGAATGCATTAGTGCTAATTGTAAATATAGGTGATATTAGGCAATTAGGAGGTGAGTGTTGGAATCTATCTAGGGAGTATTTGATAGTTTTAGGTTCAGTTATAGTGGACAAGGTGAGTTGGAAAATAAATAATCTATTCTGGGTGCATTTAACTGATTTTGCATTGCTTTCCTATTTGTAGATGTATTAGTGAAAATTTGTCAGTGCGAATGTTCTGATTACTGTGGCTCATGCATGTAACAATTCTTGACATATAGTGCTTGGGACTTTCATTTCTTAATGATAGTTTTGTGAATTTTGTAATAGAAAGATCGCGAGAGATTGTGCATCCTTTGAAAAATGTGGTGGACCGTGCAAAGTTCATTGTTTTGGTTATATGATTGGGAAGATCATTCTTGTGCTCCCAAGAGGTTATTAGTCATTTTGTTTTTTTAATGTGGGTTTGATAACTTTGAGGTGCTGCCAATTCTTATTTAAAATTTTAATATATTGCAAATTTTTCAAAATGTTAAGCTGGTGATGCATGCTTTAACTTAGATGGGTGGCTTACTGCCTGATATGAAACTACTGATAAGTCCATGGTTACAAATAAATGCTGCTCGTGCTGGCAGACGTGTGTACTAGGATGGTACTTTCGGGAAAAGGGTCCATTTATCCATTCAGGGGAGGTGGAAGAAATTGAACTTATGACTTGTGAAACTGGTTGATGTTATAGTATGTTTAATTTTCAAATTTTTTAATGCAACTGTTGTTGCAGGCATTGGGTGATTATACAAGGATGATCAATGATTTTTCAGTCCTTCCATCTGAACCAAGGGAAGGTCGAGTAGGATCATATTGGTACCATGAGAGCACAGGGGCATTTTTTGATGATGTGGATCATTACAGAATGATCAAGGCAATGTGCAAGCTTTCATGTACCGTGTGTGACAAGATGGAGGAGAAATCAAATGATGCTTCAAAGCGTCGGGGGAGGTTTAGGAGCATTGAGCAGCTGAAGGGTCATTTATACCATAACCACAGGCTGTTTATGTGTAACCTGTGTTTAGAAGGACGTAAGGTGAGAGGATTTAGTTTTAGTTGGGTTCCTCTATGTTATCTGGGAAAGCAAGCTCTTCCCTTGGTTACTTTCTCAATGTGCTTGATGGTTACAGCTGCATCTGTTTTCGGCAGGTATTTATCTGTGAGCAAAAGTTGTACACTCGATCACAGTTGAATCAGCATATAAGCACAGGAGACTCTGAGGTGGATGGGAATGAAAGTGAAAGAGGTGGTTTCATGGGGCATCCTATGTGTGAGTTCTGCAGGAATCCATTTTATGGGGATAATGAATTATACATTCACATGTCTAGAGAACACTACACATGTTTTATGTGTCAAAGGTGAATTTCTCACAGTAGTAGTTTTATGTTGTTCTTTTAATTCCCTGAGAACTCACCATTTTTTTTTCTTTTTTTGGCTGTTGATGCAGGCAGCATCCAGGACAATATGAATATTTCAAAAATTATAATGATCTAGAGGCAAGATACACCTTTTCCCCCTTGCCCTCCTCATTCAATATAGCAGACATTGAAGTTTGAAGATATTGTGAATTTCTTATATCTGAAATAATTTGTAACCTTGGAACAGATTCACTTCCGTCAGGAGCATTTCCTTTGTGAAGATGAGTCTTGCCTTGCCAAAAAGTTTGTTGTGTTTCAGTCTGAAGCAGAAATGAAGGTAGGAGCTTTATGAAAACTACTAAATGTACAGTATTTTTCTGGTATTTACCATATACCTTTGGCTATCTTTCTTGTCACAATTGTGCTTGTGGATCATTACTTTGATCTCCAGCGCCACAATACTTTGGAGCATGGTGGGCGGATGTCTCGTTCAAGGCGTAATGCCGCCCTTCAGGTAGTACATACTTCTCTATTCTATTTTGTAATGTTGAGGGATATTTTTCTGTCACTCGTTCTTTCTTTTTAATACAGAAGAGAAACATGAATTTGGGAGAAAAACTTTTCATGGTTGTTGAGAAAATCTCTCTTGTTTTTCTTCTGGTATTAAATGTTGATTTTCATATGGCAGATACCTACCAGCTTCCGATATCGCCGCAGTGGTGAAGATCATCAGCGTGGAAGGGGACAGACATTTCACCGTGATTTTGCTGATGATCAACTCTCCATGGCCATTCAAGCCAGTTTAGAGACTACAAATTCTGATGGCTCCAATCAAAATTTGCCCTCATCCTCCTGTGCACCAATAATAATTGGTCCTGCAGGTGGAAATGATATGGATGATATAATCCAGCCATTTGAGTCCTTAACTACTACAGAATCTGAAGCATCTTCAAGGTATCTCCAGGCTTTGGGACATAACTCTAGGAATGCACCTCTACAAGAAGCTGCTTTTCCTCCCCTTGCCCCTGCAAGCAGCGGTCAACAAATTCAGAAGCGTGACTCAGAGGGCCCATCTACTAACTCAATGGCTGCTCGTCTACGTCGCCAGAGTAGGAATGTTAGTGTTGGCAGTTCATCTCAGGCTTGGCTGACTGCCAGTCGTCCTTCCTCTTCATTTGCTGCTTCAGTGCCATCTAGGCAAACTACTGGTAATGTCACATCTAAATCAACTTCAAGTACAGGCAATGGACCTACTTTAACAAGTTATGCAAATTTAGCCAAGGGTCAGAATCCTGGGAGAGCTATTGCTACCCAAGGGGTTACTTCAGCTAGGAATATTGACAGCACTAGTAGGATTAACCATTCTGCATCAGCACCGAACCTTGTTGAAAGGGGATCGGCGGAAGTGTTGATATCTGATTTTCCACCGGTTTCAGCGGTGCAGGTGCGGAAAGCACCCAACACTAGCCAGGTTTTACCTAAAGTTGAAGATGTCCATGCTGCTAACAAGTCCCTGGTAGAGAAAATTCGAGCTGCCTTGGATAGTGATGAAGAAAAATATGCTGCTTTTAAAGAAATTTCTGGGCACTATCGTCAGGGTGCTATTGACACAGAAACGTATCTTGATTATGTCCAACATTTTGGTTTGTCGGATTTGATTCTAGATTTGGCTAGGCTTTTGCCTGAATCCAAGAAACAGAAGGAACTTCTTGATAAGTATAATGCTAGCATGAGGGCAAATGACCCCAGAGAAAATGGTAGGAGTTACAACAGTCTCCTGCAGAAGGATAATGTCTCTAAAAAGGGTAAGGGGAAGATTGTTGATTCTGCCGGTATCAGTCAAAGAAGTTCCTTAGCTGGTAACATTATGAGCACTGTTCGGGAGTTGCAGTCAAACAACAAAGCTTCAGATCAAGATTTTGAGGTGTTATCTAAAGATGGTTACAGGTCTGGTAAAGGGAAATCAAAGTTAGTAAATCCAGTTATTAAGGAAGAGCAGCGGGTTCAAGAAATCCCATCAGAGTCATCTTTGACTAGTGGATCCAATCAGAATCTTGTGGATGGAGGTGGAGGGAGCAAGCAGCGGAAGAAAACCTCGAAATTCCATAGACTCCGCTTGGGCGAAGACTCTGTGGCAGCAATTCTAAATCTAAAGGCCTCTGAGCCAGAGCCCGAACCTGTGGTTAACCCTCAAGATGGTAATGAAAACCCCGCATCAGATTTGCCTCTGCGTGGGGCCTGGAAGAAAGGTGGAGGACAGAAGCTTCTCTTTTAGGTTCTAACAATTTAAGATTTTGCGTTTTGAGTCATTTTGGAGGTTTTCAAGCATGCTGGCGGTTTTTGCTGCACTCGAAATTCATCAAAGTCCCTCTGTCAACACCTAACGAAGGTGTACTGGCCACTTCACTCGGTGGTTGGGAACGAGTTTGTGGTGCAGTTGTGGCCAACTAGTGATGCTCCAAGAAACCTGATATTCTTTTTTGGTTGCATTTCGGTATCTAGTCTGATGCAAGTGTGGATATACACAAGGTACACATGTATGTTTGGGGAATATAGAGGAACGCATGTTTGAACAACTTGCCTAAAACATGTTTGATCTATATTTTGTAGAAATTGTAGCTGTGCCACTAGTATTTTGGCCAGCTTGCTATTTGGATGGTTTGTTTCTGCGCCCTCCGTCTCCTTTTTTTTGTTGGAGGGAATATATATACGAGACCATGTCACCAGGTTGTTATAATCGCTGTTGATTTTCCTGTTCCCTGTTTAATTTCGGTTCTTTCTTTTTTTTTTTAATTTTTAATAATCATTTCAATCTTATTTGAAGTTTTTCTTTCTTTTTTTTTTTTAAATTACAACTTGACTTGTCCATCTAAATTGGAGACCAATGATCTATTTCAATCTCAATGTTCAATTTTTTAATAATCATTTCAATCGCATTCGAATTATTTTTTGTTTAATTTCAACTTTATAGAGAGAGAGATTTAAATTTGGTTCATCTGAATTAGAGATAAACACAGATTAATGTTTATGCTATTTAAACGATGATAACTTGATAGTCTCATTTGAAGATTTGAATACGTGCCGCATTTGGTATCTAAATTATTACTGGTTACTTAATTAACTACTTGAACTTTGTAATTTTCAATTTTAGGATCCAATTGAATTTTCAATATCAGCTATTCCATTTAACTCACTTATCTTCACATCGTCAATTGGATTTATTATTATTATTTTTCAACCATACGAGAGGGTCAGCCATGTTGCGTCACTAATTTCTTTTATCAGAGTGTAATACTCAACATCATAAAATTGATGTATTCGGAAACAATTATTATGATGGCAAAATTAGATCCGTTAATTTCATGCAAAGCTTGAGTTATTGGATAATGTTTTCTTTGACAAAGCCATTTCCAAGGAAAACATCATGTCTCCAGGTGTTCAGTTGATTTAATAAATGCAAGGAAAATATTCATGTTTTAGCATTCCTGTTATACATAAAATACTATATATGTCGTTTGTCTAATATAGGAAAGTATCGATAGAAATCTTACATCTTCTATGTTTATCAATATTATCTAAGCTTAAATGTTAAATGTTTATTTATATTATTTAAGCTTAAGTTTTTCCTATTGGAGCACTTAAATCTTTAGAATTTTTAAAAATACAACTGTGCAATCTTATTATAATGATAATAATAATAAAATATATAAATAAATAAATAGATAAAGACAATCTTATTGGCCCTCTATCCCCATTCCAACTACCCCGTCCCAACCCCCCACCACACCCCCCCTCTCCTTTCAAGCTACAATGCTATACACGCAAGATTAAAATATGATTGACTCCATTTAATTGCACAATCCGCTAAAATCTATCTTTCTCATTCTTTTTTGTTTCTTTTTAACCTACGCATTTTATTCTCTTTCAAAATCACAAAATCATAAATAATAATAATGAGAAGCCTCTCTTTAAACCCTTGGCCTTCGTACTCATCAGGGTTTTTTTTTTTTTTTTTTTTCTTTCAATCTTAAATTCAATATTTGAATAAGTGGATGGCCTCTTCTTTTCAACTCTAAAATTTGGCGTTAATAGGCAATCTTTTTTGTAGGTTATTTACCTATACTAGTTGATTGAGTAGGTTTCGAATAAATACTAATAGTCGCATGATAAACTTTAGATATTGATTTTTTCAAACCTATTTACACAGGACAGGATGTAGATACGAGGTCTTTCTATCCTATATCCATCAAGAATCTATACTCTAAAGTATAAAGAGTATATGTTCGAGGATACTTTGCATCTATCTTATAATAAAATATTAAATAACATTAATAAATGAATATCATATTTTTTGCCAATAAATGTTTAAGTAAAAAGAAAAACAAAAACAAAAACAAAAACAAGTCTAAGCACATAAGTTTACAAATCTAAATTGCTAAACTTAATAACACCTATCTCACTAACCTAATATCGTGTATCTCATAGATTTTGTTAGTTTCAAATATTTATTTAGATTCCTTAGATTTTACATAAGATGAACCTATAGAGATTATTCCAATATTATATAAATTTGAAAATTTTTAAAAAATAAAATAAAATTTATAAGTTTTATAATGTATTTTATACCATGTAAGTTTTATAGGATATGAGTTTCAAGATAGTACTAGGATGTTGTAGTTTAGATTTTTATTCCAAAATTTAGAAACATATATCTTACAAAATAAGATATTAGTAGGACATCATACCCTATTTGCCCCATAGCATTCATCCTTACCTAAAATCAAAATACATCCTATGAGAGACATCTTCACATCTTGTTCTCTTTGATTTAATCATATCCATACCATAATTCTCTCTATCCCCTCTTCTTTTAAGTTTTAATTTAAGGATAAGGTTGTTTGATTATAATATGAGTTTTTACGGGTCTTTAATATATCTCTTTAGATTCTTTGAAGCGCTAGGGAGATGAGAGTTATTTTTCTCAACAAATTTGGTTATTTAAAGGATGTTGAATTGCTTCTTTTTTTTCATCTTTTTACAACCAGTAATACAATTGAGTCAAACTTTGAAAAAAATTAGTGTTTTATAAAAAGGTTTGGAAGGAAAAATAAATAAATGAATGAATTAAAAGTTTTAGGAATCGTTGTGAACTTTTCTCACCGCTCAGGCATATGGAACCAATCTTTGCAATACTCGACTCCTGTGTATTAATCATGCACCTCATCTAGGATAAAAATCTTTAGAATTTTTAAAAATACAACTGTGCAATCTTATAATAATAAAAACTATATAAATATAAATATATAAATAGATAGATAAAGATAATCTTGTTGGCCCTTTTTCCCCATTCTAACCACCCCCGTCCCAACCCCTCACCACTAGTGATGCAATCGGGACAGGTTTGGAACGGGTTTTATAAAATCCGAATCCGCCTCGAGTGCATTAATAGTTTTCCTAAACATACAAAAAAGGAGTAACTCGCAACCCGATCCTATTAAAAAATAGAAAAACCCGAACACAACACAATCCAACCTTATTTAACAGAATAAATAGATTAATTTTTAGTTCTTTTGTTTTTTTTTTCTTATTTGATTATCAATGTGCAAGCTTTTGTAAACGAGGTTTTTTCTAATACCATCACAATTTCTATTACTATTTGCCACATAGCAGCCTATAATTAATCCAAGGAATTAATTTTTTCAATAATATAATTATATATAAAGTAAAGTAATAAAAATTGAAAAAAAAAATTGTTCAAAGAAAAAATCCAACACACTCCAAATTTAGGAGTATGGTTAATTAACCCATGAGTCATGATTGATGACTTTCTGAACAATAGAATGGGCAGCACAATTTTTTTTTTTAGAAAAAATGGCAATTTAATATACATGAAAGTTGGAACAAATCAACAAAGACTAGATACAATAAACACATGGTATCGGGCATTCTTGTTTTTTTAAGTAATAATAATCAAATCAATATTTTTATTATTTTATTTATTTATTTTTCTCGAGTCCGGTTTTCCATCGATTTTTTTTTTAAATCCCATAATATGACCCTAATCGTTGTTGAGTTTTAAATCACTTTTCATAACTCGACCCTAAATTCTACAAGATCAAACTCTATAGGGTTTTTAACGAATCAAATGGATCAAATACTCTATTATAACCCACCCAATTACATCCTTACCCACTACACCCCTCTCTCCTTTTAAGCTACAATACTATACACGTAAGATTAAAATATGATCGACACTATTTAATTGCACAATCCGCTAAAAGCTATCTTTCTCGTTCTTTTTTGTTTCTTTTTAACCTACGCATTTTATTCTCTTTCAAAATCACAAGTAATAATAATGAGAAGCCTCACTTTAAACCCTTGGCCTTCTTATTGAATAAGTGGATGGCCTCTTCTTTTCTAACTCTAAAATTTGGGGTAAATAGGCAATCTTGTTGTAGGTTATTTACCTATACTACTTGATTATGTAAGTTTCAAGCGAATAATAATAGTCATGCAATACCCTTTGGATATAGATTTTATCAAACCTGCTCACATAAGACAAAATATAAACACAGGATCTTTCTACCTTATATCCATCAAAAACCTATAATCTAAAGTATAAAAAGTATAGGTTCAAGAGTACCTTATATCTGTCGTGTAAAAAATTATTAAATAATATTAATAAATGCATATCATATTTTCTACTAATAAATTTTTAAGTAAAAAGAAAGAGAAAGAAAAAAGTCTAAACACATGAGTTAATAAATCTAAACAACTAAACTTAATAACGCTTATCTTATAACCTAATATCACCTGTTTCATAAATTTTATTAATTTCAAAGATTTTGTTTAAATTCCTTAGGTTTTACATATAAAGAATCTACATATAAAGATTATTTTGATATCATATAAATTTTAAAATTTTTTAAAGAAAATTAAAATTTATAAGTTTTATAGTATATTTTATACCCTATAAGTTTTATAGGATATGAGTTTCAAATTAGTACTGAGGTGTTATAATATAGATTTTGGTTCCAAGATTTAAGAACATTTACATTATAAGATAAGGTATTGGTAGAACATCTTACCTTATTTACTTTATACTACTTACTTAAAATCAAAATGCATCATATAAGAGACATCTTCCTATCTCGTTCTCTTCTATTCAATCATATCCATACCATAATCCTTCCGATCACCTCTTCCTTTATGTTTTAATTTAAGGATAAGGGTCTTTGATTATAATATGGGTTTTTACGAGTGTTTAATATATCTTTTTAGATTCTTTGAAATGCTAAGGAGATAAGAGTTATTTTTCTCAACAAATTTGGTTATTTAAAGGATGTTGAATTGGTTTTTTTATTTTTCCTTTTTTAACAACCAATAATACAATTGAGGCAAACTTTGAAAAAATTTAGTGTTTCATAAAAAGGTTTGGAAGAAAATAAATAAATGAATTAAAAGTTTTAGGAATCTTTGTGTCCTTTTCTCGTTGCCTAGGTATATGCAGCCAATCTTTGGCAATACTCTGCACTCCTTCGTTTTCATAATGTACCTCACCTAGGATAAAATTTTCTGTTCTTTTTGAAAACGAAGTAGCCAGCCATGGTGGTTGGCCAGTACCACCTAACCTATGGTAGCCCGCCACCACAAATCCCTTCCTTCCATCTTTCTTTACGTCTCTCTTTATCTTGCTCTCTCTCTCTAGGTTCTATCTGTAAAAAAAGAAAAAACAAATCTTGAAATTTAAACTAAAAGTTATTATTAAGATTATTATAATCTAATAGTATAAATATTGATATCTTAAATGACATTAATTATGTTCTACTCCTATTTTTTTCAAAGTTATAGGTATAACAGGTGTAAAAAAAA
This sequence comes from Lumnitzera racemosa, assembly GCA_024138005.1. NCBI lineage: Eukaryota > Viridiplantae > Streptophyta > Magnoliopsida > Myrtales > Combretaceae > Lumnitzera > Lumnitzera racemosa. The sequence goes on from JAMXBC010000004.1 coordinate 102,569,660, forward strand.
GAAAAAAGAAAAAGAAAAGACCATGCGTAGAGAAAGAAAACAAGGAGAGAAGAGAAGATGTCATCCTTATCTTCCTCCAGCTTATCAATACATTTTCCTTATCTACCTATTCAACCAAAATTTTTGTATATTAAGTGATATTTAAATCATTCATGCTCATACTATTTTAAGTGAGTCATTTAAATACTTTATGTTATTTTGATAACATAAACAAAAATGACTTAGTTATATCAATATGTACATGTACGTCAATGCCCATCTAATTCCTCTAGATTGCACTTACTTCAATGATCGCGGCAGCAATGTTTACACAAGTGTATGGAAATCCTGGGCTTGGGCTACAGCATTCCACATTTGTCTATCCCCCTGACTCGATTAACAAGTTGGCCTGTATCCACTCCACATCTCAGGAACACTTCTTTCGGAATTTTTTTCATAAACATAGATGTACCTAGTGATAATTATAATATGATGTGCGTTTACCTCCAGGCACAAATAGAGGATACAGGTCATATATGGTACAAGCTTGCTATGCACACCAAGGAAGAGGAAGAAAACCCTAAGGAAACATTAGCTAACACCTAACATGCCTTGATAACCCTACAAGACTCAAGGGAGCAACGGAAAAGTGGGATTCCCCTCCTTTTGTCCCGATCTGGACTACTCTTTTACCACCTAAAGCATTATATATATATATATATATATAATCTTATTTAATAAAAGTTAGAGAGAACATTGCTAACGTCATATGAAGAAAATGATTTTTAGAGCATAGCTTATGTAACTTATTATTATATAATATATTAATAATTATTAACTATAAATTATTTATTATTATCATAGTAAATAACATATACTGTATATTAAATGATAACATATTTTGTTTTCCAATTAAGTAGTTATAAATTATTAATGTATAATGTTATGATGCAATATAATTTTATAGATCGGGGGATCCAGCTGCAATAGAAATGTATGGCTACATAAGTTGTGCATTACAAGTGGCCTCTAGGAGTTGTGTGGTAATGGTCTGTTGAGACAACTGAGAGAGGAAGAGGCAAAGAGGAAGAGTAAGTGGTCGTAGGGAGTTTCAAACACATTAATGATAAGTGCAGGAGTTCTACTCTTTCGGAAAAGCGGTATGCTCTTCATTCTAAATTTATTTTACCTTTTAGGATAGTAGTCTTACAACATGCCAACATCTCTCTAAATCCCTAGGTTGTGTCAAATGAGAAGGGACTCCCAAGTATTTATAGAGTTAGGTTATTATAACATTTAATTAATCGTATTGATGATCAACAATCAATATGAGTCCTCCTCTTAATAGATTTCTTTCTAATTTCCTATTAAATCCAAAACAATCTCTTAAGTGTATGAGTTTCCTTAAAAAAAGTTAAGAGGCAAATCCAATAATCCAACAATCCAAATTAATTGTCAAATCTCTCTTTAATCACCTCAAATCATGAACTTGACTCATTGAGCTCCATCATGTTATTTTAAAGAGTCAAACCTAGGTCATTACTAGGCACAAAGGGCACAAAAAAAAAAAAAAAAAAAAAAAACATTTTAGCTTCTGTAATATTTAACACATATTATATTTTATTATATAAGATATTTTAACTATATAAGACTAAATAATGCATATGAAATAACATAGTATAATATTTAATATTATTAAATATAATATATTTTATCTCATATTCATTTTACGTAACAAATTACTAGAATAGGATTGTAAAATTATATTTTGTAGATATTACATATATATATATATATCTTATTATGATTCTTATGGAAATGAAAAAGCAAAAAATTATTTTCCAATGATAACACTTATGTTTCATTTACTTAGAAATAATAAAATAGAATAATTATCCCCAAAAATCTGACTTGTAAATTGGTTTAGAAATTTTTATTCCTAATGACTTTTGTACTCCTCTCTACAAGAAATAGACGTTACCCATTAGAAGATGGAATTTTTTTTATTCCCTCACCACATGGAAAAAAAATTTAAGTGATGGAACAATTATATTCTCAAATAATAAGAAAATTAAATAAGTTTAACTATTTTCCAAAAAGACCAACTGGAGGGTGGTTATATTGATTTTTTTATTATAATCCTCATCCAATACTATAAATAATGAGGTCAAATAAACACTAAAATAAGTATTTCCCTAATAAAAAAATTATGTGATATATAAAGATTGTAATATAAATTTCTAGTAAAAATGATCCTAATCTATATTACATCAATTCTATTTCAAAATGTAAAAGGACAATTATTTATTTATTTTGGGCGTGGAGGTGTTTGGGAAAACTTGATGGGAGTATATTTTCGTAAATCAACGCGTGAAAATCTGGAAAATATTTCGGTAAAAGGAAGGTAGCCTTAATGCCTGTTTGCTTCCTTATTTATTAGTCATACCTTTTCTTCTTTTTTTTTTTTTTTTTGCTCGAATTATTTGTCTATAGTATGTATATACTATATTCTACATGTAATGCAAAACAATAGAAATGTAAAAAAAATCCATTGAGACGGGTAAGTAAACTTTAACCTTAGCGAAATCCAATTTTTTGTCTTTTTGATTTAGTGAGCGGTAAGTTTTGCTAGACACCATCATGAAGGGACTCCGACCCACCAAATTTCATTTGGCTAAACTGGTTATCCTAAGCTTAAGAGGTCATTCGTTACCATTAGTACATCATGTGTCTGAATTAATAATGTATAAATACCAATGATATTTAAAACGTACTAGTAACATTTAATAGCTTTAAAAAAATTATAATGTATTAAAATCTATTGATACTTACACATCAATAATTCATCCAAATTGTGTCCAAATACAATTAAATCTTTTCTCCCATGTAGACTAGACTTGGTCGTAAGGCCGAACCAACCTAGAATTGTTGGTTTACATGTTAGCTTAAGGCTGAATTGGAGTTGATCCTTAAGGTTATGAAATTTTGCTAGTTTGACTTAATCAGTGGTTGAAAAGTCGATTCGTTTCTTCTTTTTTTTTTATAATTAATTATTTTTATATTTTTTCTTATATTTCCATAAATAAGTTTTCATCTTTTCTCATACATTTATTTTTTTCTCAGATTATTATAACACTTTATACATACATATACATAACATATATTGACGCATAAATAATTCATCGTTATTTTCTGTTCAAACTTTATTCCGTTATGAAATAATTATTTGGATTGAGTGAAGTTTATGTGAGTGTAATATTAAAATATTAAATAATGTTAAGCAAAGCGAGAGAAGTTATAAAAAATAAAGAATTGTAATTCAAATATCAGGAATGGGAATATGTATTTTATGAAAAAGAGGTGATGGTGATTTATGAGAAAAATATGTATGTAATAATGTAAAAGAGAGAATGTGTAGGAAAAATGAAAAGTAGAAAAAGAAAATCTTAGAAAAGAGAGAATTTTTTTTTTTTGTTGCTAAATCGAAATCGGCCTGAATCAGCAACCCAAGCTAACAGGTTAGCCTACTAGTTTAACAATTCACTAGTTTGGCCAGCCAAATCGCTTAGACCCTTGAGATACAACAGTTCTTAGGTTTGTTCAAATCCGTCACATGCAATTTGAAATAGACCTTTACATAAATCTACTTCTCCAAAACTGACTTTTGCATAGATCTACTCCTATCTATGAGGTATTACGTCGTTTGTCACCTGAATGGTGACTAGCCATTCTTTGATCTTGTAGTTGATAAAAGCTCCCTTTGGATTTTCCTTCTTGTATTTTTCAATTTTTTGCATTTTTAATTTTTTAATATATTATTTACTTAAATGTATTCAATAATGACATTTTATTAAATTAATTATTTTTAACCAGCCATTTGGTATAATGATAAATAGTTACAAAACACAGGTATCCAAATATAAAAAGCTGGATACACATACAAAGTAAATAAGACCAAAAACACGAGCTCCTAAAGTGCAATTTACTTGTTTCAAAATGAGCATAAAATAAGTCCACAAGAATCCATCTATCTAACGATAGACTTCGAAATTGTTATCGCAGAGTTTTCATAATCCCATCATCGAGTGAATGAAGCTGTCAAAATTTTAGTAACCAACTAACGGACTTTGACAAACTCGTATCTTAAAATGCATGATATTGAATTACCTTGAATCGCGTACCCATTTCGTCGTGCTTACATTCACCCTCACCACAAAATTTTAAAAGGGAAAAACTTATGTTAAGCAATAAAATTTGAAAAACTTTCTACGTTAGGAGCTGTTAAGCATTTACTTGCACACGCACTGTTTTGTGGTGTTAAAGCATGAGATTTGAACCTCATCCTCATTGTTTTCTTCTTCTTTTTTTAATTTATTTTAGTACTAAAATCATATCTTCAACTCATAATTTTAGCATTTTAAAACATCGCTTTAAGCATCTGTATTTTTTTTTTCATTTAATTATAAAGTCATATCTTCAACCTAAAATTCCAAGGTTAAAATTGTGAGTTAAAAGACAGAGATTAAGATTTTTTTTTTTTTTCAGAAAGGCTATGATTTGGAGAAATTTCCTTCAATTATCCGAAAAGGTGAGTAAAAATTCAATGTTCTAGAATGTAAATAACAACAGGACGAAAGGCAAGCCAATTCTAATCGAAATGTTTTCTTGGATATAGTTTCTTTTCTTAACCAATGTCACCAGAGCACCAATTTATGTACAATTTTTGTTTTTTTATTCCTTTTGGGGTTTAATAGGTACGAAAATGAATTTAAGACATACATATTACATAATATACATCAACTTATGGAACACAACACAAGTGTATATTAGTTGGAACCAAAAGTTTTCTCAGTGCTGTAGCACATGTACAGGAAACCATCCTCATCCTTGAATGATTCATAGACAGTCTCAATGAAAGTTGCTGCATTAAACGGTAAGGCAAATTGCAGATGAAACATAAGAACAATCCATGTAACTGAAAATGAAAAGATTACTGAGATTGACATGTTTTACCTGTCTGTGGTAATGTATTGTTCACAAAGACAAAGAGAGCTTTTCCAGGGTCTAACTTAAGTCTGTTGCTCAATATGTGAATGAATTGCCCGACGGTCATGTCTCTTGGAACCATGTACCTGTCATTCGTGATAGTGAGAAATAAGAAATGGAAAACTTTCTAAGCTACTCTAGCTTGTGGGAACAACCCTGAAAAAAACTGAACAAGAAAACAGCAAAGTAGAAATAAGAAAGAGATAATGCCAAACCCATAGCTCCACTTTGAATATGGCATTTAGTAACTTCTAAAAAATAAAAAATAAAAACTTTGCTGGCAAAATTATGAAATAGAAGTAACTTTAAGCAGGATATCATCAGGTACTAGCTTTCTCTCATAACTGGGAAGTAAGAAAACATGATCACTCCATTGTGATCATTCACTTATTTACTCAAAAAGCATAACAGATACAACTATTTCGATTTGTATATATGACACTTCATAGGTCTCACACAATTCTCCAACCATCAAAGATATTTACTTCAACATTTCACTTCCATTTAGATTGCTTGCTCAATTCTCTGATTCCTTATCTGTACTGAATCCCATCCCTCTTCTTCTAATTGGACTTTATCCCTCCTCTCTCTGCTTCAGTCTCCAGCTGTCCTCCTCAGTATCAGCCTCAATTTCTTCTTCCTCTGAATCCAATACCCTTTCTGTCTTCTACCTCAACCACGAACAATATGCCCTAGCTTCACAATCAAGGGCTGCACCTATCACTCCACATGCAACTTCAGACAATTATGGATGTGACATTCCAACCTCAATGTGGACAATATTCCTCTTGATATGATCCCTACTTTGTTTTCATCAAATTAACAGTTGCATTTTGGTTGTAATAATTCTCTTTCAAACTTTTCCCATCCACTACAAGGTTAGCTTGCTCCTCCACTTCTCAATCTCACTCCTTGTGCAAAATATGCTTCATAATGAAAAGTACATATTTGATGGTGCTTTTTTTGTCTTCATCCTCAGTCGGACCCATCTGAGTTACATTGGATATCACTAGACTACATGTAGAGCTAATGGTAGTGTTGTTTTGGGTGTACATGAAATAATCCTATTGTGGAATGAAAAATTAGCAGGTATACATACATATCGATAAATATCCAAAGTCCAAATCTTTTAGCTACTATCCTTTACCTCCTATTCAGTTCCTACACAATTTCACCATTTGGAGGTCTTCTAATCTTTAAGGTTTTAATAGTTATGAAGCTATCATGCCAATAAGAGGATCATAATCATGACAATTTCTGTGTAAGTCAGAGTGTGAGCAACACACTTCTACATCACTTGTGACATTTATACATACAGATACATATTTGATAATACATCATCCAGGACTGCAGAGCCTACAAAACTATTAAAGGTAGTATAATTCTGAAATAGAAATATCAAATAAATGTAAGTCTTCATCTTGCATATGTATGTTGTTGCATTGAACAGTGATAAAAGAATGAAAGTAATCTCTACATTAGTCTCAAGTAATTGAAAGGGATCACTAGAAGTAGTAAATAGTTTATGGGATTGGAGTATCTCTTAACAAAATCTCAAACCCTAATTTTCATCATAGATTCTAGCAAGAAAGGCCAGAACCAACAATTTGTTTGTGCATTGACCTTTGACAAGATATTATTACCTATAGTATTCCTAACAAAGTTCTATTAAAAATTTAAAATAATGAAAACTTAAGGTCTGATAAACCAAATCTACAAGAAACTAATCTATACTATAAACCATAATTTTACACATCATGCCTTCGAAGCACACACTTCATCCACTATCTGCCTAATGCAACTAGAGAGATGATAAAGTTGGCAATCCATCATCAGAGAACACCATTTTGCTAATAGATTTTAAAATGCCCCTATGGCACAATTAGCTACTCTCTTCTCTTATACCCTTAATTGCCATTCTCCCTTCATTGTATCCCTAAACTGTTTCCTATTCTCCAGTGGGACAGCGCTTCTGTACGCCACACATATTTTCCATCATGAATGCAAACTTTTAGGTTTCATAGACTAATTACCTCTTTTCAACCGTAAGTAACTTAAAAAGCAATTCTGCAGAACACAGTCATGGTGCTCAAGACAACACCTGCATATATGACCACTAGTTCCAATGGAACCTCAAAATAGCTCCATTTCATGTCTAAAAGTACAGATTTGCTAACTGTAGGCACAGCCTCATATAAACTTCAATAGAACAAAGAATCCAAATCCCTACCTAACAGCTCGTTTATTTTTTTAAGGGGCACGGTCATGAATGACCAACTATCCCGGAGCATTTGGATTACCCTACAAAACTACGTGCGCAGTTAAGTATACCTGCCACCATGTGGGTGACGACAAGAAGTGCCCTAGTCAATACCTTGAGCAAACGGCATGATAGCTGCTGGCATCAAGCCACTAGTAGATTCATTTTGATATGTTCATTAGACTTAAACTAGGCTTATTGTCTCGATTCTTTTGCATAATGTGTCAAGGAATAATAAAGAGGCATAGTTTAATGATCGCTGCTTGTAATTGAATCAAATTAAACTAGGCATATTGTAATTGAATAATAAAAAACTCACTTCTTCTTCTCCAAAGCAGGAAGATTAGTCCTTGAATACCTTTCTACAATGACCTGCACCAAATTATCACAAACACTGAAACTTTAAGATCAATCCTGAACTAACTAATATAAAAATCGAAAATTTAAGATCCGTCCGGGTTTAATTAGCAAAAAGATCAAACTTCAGCATAAATTTGGGTTAAATAGCACAAAGAATGGAAACTTTGGGATGGATTAGGCTTTATTACGGGGACGCGATTGGGGTATTTGGCGATGATTTCGCGAGATTCTTCAAGTCGTTCTTCTGCAATCAGTGAAAGCATTGAGTATGAAACTGTGGAAGAAAGGTAAAATCTAGAAGATAATTATACTTTTCTGCGATGGAGATTGGTATTATACTTGACATACCAAATGTGAACTCGTCCTTGAAAGAGGTAGTCTTCATTTTTTGCGCGACGATACTGCTTCTGCAGTCTGGAACAGAGAGAGAGGAAATGGCACGAAGAAGAACCGTGACGGAGTTAGATAAGGTAGGTAAAAATGTAGTGCCATGACGAGTTAAATAAATAAGATATATTGCTTATGTGAAAGCATTTAACAATTGCGGGGATAGCTCAGTTGGGAGAGCGTCAGACTGAAGATCTGAAGGTCGCGTGTTCGATCCACGCTCACCGCAAGTATTTTTAATTCTTTCACTTTTTCTTTCTATATCTTTTAAAAGAAATGACAAATGAATATTAAATAAGACTGAATTGTGTCACCAAGCAAGTACCGAGGCAAAGGGCAGTTGGTGAGAAAAAAATATGTTAAATGCTTTAAAGAGACGAAACGAACATAAAAGAAGCATGGAACGGGAATATAAAGGACTCTGATTATCTTGGATGCTTATTAAGGTATTAAAAAGCACTTTCTTTTTTTTTTTCTCTCTCTCTCTTTCAAAAATTGACTAGACTTTGGAAATTTGGGAATCCGTTCGATGTTACTATATGCATGTGGCAAAAGTTTTGCTATTTATGTAGTTTTAGGCAAATGATGGAAAGATTATATTTGAAGGATTGACTTGAAAAAAGAGATAAAAAGAAGAATCGAGATATTTTAAAAGAATTGAACACACAAATTATAGGTGAATAAACTTAAAAGATCGACCACAATATCCTTAAGTATAAGCAATTTATTCTTCATTTGGATCTTATTTGATTTTCAAGAGTAGGGATTTAATAGTACAATATTGTTTTTTTAACATTTGAATTGTGTCAAATAAGAAGAAGTTCATAGGTATGCATAGGTTTGATCATTGGCAATATTCATCAAATTGTATTGACAATCAACAACTTAGATGAGTCTTTCTATTAATTGATCCTTCCATAAGCTCCTCTTAACACCTCTGTAAAGAGTTTCATTTAGCGAATGAGTACTTGAAAGAGGTTGAACATGAGCAAATAGGTTCAACAATTTTTATTCTAAGTCATCACATGAGTTATTGGTAAATAAGGTTAAACGATCAACTTCACTATTCTTGACCAAAAGCTTTTCGTTCTTCTCAAAATCTTATCTAATCTTCAAGAGTAGTGATAGCACGATATCGTTTCATGAATCTTTGATTTTTGTCAAATAAGGAGCAATTCTTAACTATACATAGAGTTAGATCATAGATATTGTTTGTAAGATTTACGAGCAAATAACAATTAAAATAAGTCCTCTTATTAATGGATTTATTCATGTGCTCCTTTTACCACACTCATAAAAGAACTTTTTTAAATATATAAGTCTACTTGAGAAAAATTGAACATGGATTAAATGATCCAATAATCTTATTCCAAAACAACCATAAAAAATCTCTTCAAGTTGTGATATGTCCATAGATTTAACGAAAACCATGTGACTAGTGTAAATAGTGTTGCTTGGATCAAAATTTTAGATGAAAAGTTGAATGCATGAAATGTAAAAAGTTCTTTACTTGTTTTGTTGATAAATTTCCATGAAATAGCTATTAACTTTAAAGTTTTTCTTTTCTAGAAACCTTGATGGAAAAAGAAAAATGAATAACTATAATGTTAAATTATTTTTATAAACCAAGTGAATAAAAATCTAAATCTTGTAATGCAAAATCATCTCTTTGTATAAACTTGGGGCCAAGATTAAATGGCCTGAAACTAACTCAAAACCACTAGTTATGGTTCAACTTTATGTTGAACCAAAACTAGCTTGCCTAGGGTCGATTTATCAGGCCTAATAGTTCACAAGTTGGTTCATAGGACCGTGAATCAAATCTCAAGGAACTTTCTTTTTTTTTCGATAGCAATTTACATATCTATATATGTATGTATGTACAAAATATTTACATTATATTATATACATATATTATGTACATTAATATCTATAATATATACAATATATAATATACTATATATATTAATGTTTATAATATGCATAAAAATATATATTAATATAATATATATGTAATGTTACATCTCTAAGTGGTGAAGTCGTAATAGTCCCATTGTATGATTTATGGTAAGATAGAAGTTGACCCTATAACTGCTACTATAAATCTACTTCGTTGTAAGCGTGCTCACTCAACCGTTTTGAAACATCCAATTCGATACCTATTATTAGTAAAACCTGTAGAATAGCTTTTCAAAAACATATGTTCAAGATAACTTGTAGTACACATCTTAATAACATAGTAGTATTTACATAAGTATTTATATATTAAAAGTTCCAGCTTTTATAAAAAGTTTACAAAACTCACAGGTTTTGAAGTTTATATATATTAAATTAAGAAACTAGTGGGTGGCCTAAAGAATCCCAATTAGTTTCTACAAAAGTTAGAAAAAAGCAAAACAAAATATTAAGTTCTTACAAGTCTTTAGGTCTCCTTACTCCCCTAGCTCAACGTATGCTGATTATAGCGCTGCATCCTTAATCTACACTTACAAAAGAGTCTATAGAGATGTAAGTATAACTAGCTTAGTAAGTGGGATAGAGATAAAATAGTACATCAAACACAAACGTAGTTTTCATTCAATAGCTTTAAAAGAATGCAATGTAAACTGTCACACCACGAAGTGATAAAGTCGTAGCAGTCCTATCGTGCAAACTATTCTAAGATAGAAGCTGACCATACAATTGCTATCTTAGACCTGATTTACACAAAACATCTATGACTAACCCGCTTTGAAATAAACAATTCATAAATAAACATGTTCTTTACTTATGAAATTATAAGGAATACATATTTATTCTAACATAATCTACTTAAGAAATACATTAAACTTAAAAGATAAAATTTAAACTTTTAAGCGTATCATATCCTCGGTTTTATATTCTCACTCTCCCAAGATCTAGCAGTTGCTAGCTTTAGGGTAATTATAAGCTGCTTCCTTACTAGCACCTGCATACAATGTCTATAAGGATGCATGCAACTACAGCTTAGTAAGTTGGGGTAAAGACTTAAATCATACAGTAAACACAAATAGAATTATCAATCAAATTATTAAGTATAATGCATGTTTAAGTAAATGTCATTGTACGATATTGTCCGACCCGTCGTGAAATCAAAGAAATTCCACCCGCTCTAAATCGAGTTGAGAAGTTTCCGTTAATGCAATAGCTCACGACCAAACCCAAGCTTGTACAACCTTTTCTCCTATTACTTAGTTCAATTAAGGATGAAAAAAAAAAACCAATTATGCTATTCAGCGTTGTCCCTTTTGAAGGAGTCGATTTTTGGCTGGAAAATCCTAATATTCCCCTAATGGATTGCTATGCATGTCCAATTTATGATTATAAGTCGTATATTTGATTAAATCTAGTTTAGGGTGATCAATCATTCCATAAAATTATATAAATATAAGTCAGACAGCAAATTAGCATCATATCATCAAACTCATAATAAGCACATGCATATAATCAATTATCTAACAAGTACAATCAAGTATAATTCAAGCCTTCGAGTACTACAAATTAGTAAAATACAGAAATGTATTAATCCCTACTTACTTGGAATCATTAAGTCGCTCACTTAACTCTTCACAGGTCATCTTGTCTCTGCGTCTCCTATAATATAAATACTCTTTTAGTATTTATATCTTTATGTTAGTTATCAACTTTAGATTAAGATTTAACTAAGATTTTCGTTTATATATTATTATGTATTATTGATTCATTCTAGGTTAGTTTAGGATTTAAGTTCCGAATCTGATTTTGACTTAGGTTTTAAATCAGTTCTACTTATAAGTATTATGCATAAATCTTAAAAATGCAATCCGAATACTAATGTAAAATTAATCACATTAGGCTCGAGTATCTTAATTATAGCTTTTAGTTTTAAATTAGTATTTTATTCTACTCGATACACTTTGATCCTTATTAGTGTACTGAATTTATTCCCAATGTAAGAAAATTTTACATTTTTCATATAAATACCTAAATTTAAGTTTTCTACCAAATTTATTATATATTCCTATTATTAGTATAATATCAATTTTTATTCTAATATTTTCTATTTATTATATTTCCAAGTTTTCATATTATGTATTATTACCTATTATATACATAATACACATATAATATTTCTATTATTCCAAATATCATCTCCCAACATCAATTAATATCTCAAAATATCTAAATTCATCTCAAATTAGATTTTACTCCTAATGATCTTAATTTGCAAAATTAAATTAAAATTTACTATTTTTCCTATTACTTATTTACTACATAATACCTTAATAATTACATCTAACCCTCTAAATGCTACAAAGATCATACTCCATCATATTTCAACATCCTAAAACATGTAATTATGTACTAAATTATTAATTATCTATATAATTATCTAATTAGCCCTAAATTACTCATTTTATGCATCATTTTAAGGCCTAAAAATTATCTAAAAAATTTTGAAAATTAATTTTTTAAAAAGGGCTTCATAGTACTGTTCTATAACTCCTAAGTAGTTTATACAAAAAAATTTAGCTCAAAATTACACTCCTAAGATCATTTATTTCTAACTAGAATAAAGCTCAGGTTTGTATAGTTTCTTAAAGACAGTATATTTCTAGACACAAAATCATTAAAATAAATTTTTTTACTAAATCTACATACTTAAAAACCTTAAAATACCAAATTTCATAATTTTATATTCATATTTAATATTTTTATTAAAATATGAAAAATCAAAAGGAAAATTGAACTAACTAGAACTAGTGCCTTTGGCCATCGTTGGCCACCGAGGCCTTTTTAGCTAGCTTGGGCGCTACCACCACCATGTGGTGGTAGTGGCCATCCACTCCCATATTGTTGTCTGGTCAAGGATCTTCTCTAAAATCTTAATTGCACAGATTATTGCTAATTCTTTTAAAACCATAATTTTCTCTCAAATTTTTCACCCTCTCAATTTTTCTGCCCTTCTAACTATTCAAATGATCTTCTATAATTTTTTTGATATTTATAGAGGTGTTGGGGAATTATTGTACTGTAATTTAATTAAACAATTACTCTATCCTCTTCCAATTTGCCTTTTTACTTAGCCTAATGCAATTAGTTGATTTTATGTCGTCATTCCCAACATGCCATGCCCCTATTCTAAAATTCTTATCATTTTTCCTTAATTATTCATGTATTTTATTTAATTATTTAACATTATTTTAGCCTATTTCACGTATTTTAAGTAATTACACATATTTCTATCTATATGTAAATTCATTTATGGTACAAATAAATATTCCTAAATATTATTTAAGTTATTTTATGATTTTTAGCGTGTATATAATTTATCTCTAGATTTTCATTATTTATTAGAATGCATTTTATGTATTTCTGATAAATAAAAGGTAATATGCTTAAAAATTGAAAATTTTATATTCTCTTATTTTATTACTTATTTTCCTAAATTCAAACTTACGAAATCACTTTTACTAATAATCCTAACTTCGTCATAAAATTTGGGCTAGATCAGACAATTTGTTCGATCACCTTAAATTTTACAAACCAAACCCCGAGTAGTTAATTGTAGGTCTTACACAAACAATCCAATAAGACATGTACAATGTTAATCAGTCCATTATAAGGTTAGAGAAATTATATCTGCTCTAACTTGAATTAATTAATTTTGATGCAACTCAAATCAGACCAAACATAATCTTTGTAATGAAGAACACCCTCTTCCTAAGACCACTTTTGAACCATGGCTCTTAACCTTACTATGATTTCCTTTCCTGTTATTTAATTTCACTAAGGGTAGGGAAATGGCTATTTTAGCTATCCTTATTGAAGAAGTCAGTATTTGGTTTAATACATCTAATCATTCCCCTAGTAAGTTGTTGTACGTGCCTAGTTAAGTTAAGGGTCAATCTTTGGTTAATTTCGAGGAGGGTTGATAAACACATTAACATGACAAAGCAAATCAAGCACATTCCCACATAACAACACTCTAATTCCACGATTCAAGTAAACAATCACACGAGGTATGCTACATTCAACTAAGCTATAAATACAACCAAATGCATTCCTAGGTTTCCAAGTATTCCAATACAGTACTCCAACATGCTATAACACATGGATCCTAACTTATCTGCACTCCATTGGTTTACTATTTTTGATTGTCGCCTTCTTAGTCTTTAATTATCCCTATACATATACAATAGATTAGTATTTATACACATACGAACCTTAAATCATTAATAGTTAATTCATTTTATATTATTTTAGTTGTTTGGACATAAGTTTTATGAAGTATTTTTACTTTTAAGTTATAATTTTCAAGTAGCTTATTAGTTTTTATAAGTTACTCTAGGTTAACTAAATCCTCTGAGTTATCCTCTAATTTTTGCTAATCTTAAAGTCTTTAGGAACTTATCTTCTAATTTAGCTTCTAAATTCCCTTCTATTCATATTTCACTTTTACATATACCTTTGATTTTGCTTCTGAGTAAAGTCTTTGGTATAATATTCAATCAATAATCTTCTTAATTATCCTGTATATTTAACTAATCTACTATAACTAGTTAATTTTTGCTAACTTTCTACTAAGTTTCAGTTATAAAATCAAGTAAGCACTTCTAATAGCAATTCCATTAATACTCCTTAATTTCATTACTTCCTAAATTCATCATACAACACGTCATTATACATCATTTCTCCAAATTATACATTACTAAACTTCACATATAATGGTAAAATCATTACTCTCCTTAACTCCTTACAATAAAACTCTATTCAATAGCTTCTATATGCTATAAATACTTCACTAAATGATTCAGCTCAGAATCCAAATGAGATCTTTTAGGAAAATATACTAATTTTGGATATAAACACTATTTTAAGCATAATATAAAGCTCAAAAATCTAATAAAAATATAGAAAATAGTTTTGTGAAAATCTTTTTTAGCAATTTAATATAAGTATAGGAAAGTTTATAGAAAAATTTTGGGGTAAAAATCTACACTATTTAAATAATTTATTTCAATAAAAAAAATGGTTTGGTTTGACCATTTTCTTAAGGACATATATTATATCTACAAAATTTATGTGAAATAATATTTTTTCTTGAATTATACACATGGAAATGCTTAATTTTTTTTGCCATTATTTATATTTTGAACAATTTAAACGAGTTTTAAGGTGTTCAAGGACTTAGGGAGTTGTTGGATATCAACCATGACTACCTTGTCGACAAGCCTAAGTGTTAGTGGCTACTTTAGATCATAGTGACGATTGATCTCCAGCAACTCCCTAAGTCCTTGGACACCCCAAAACTTAGATTATCCTTCGATTTTGTCAATTTTCTCAAACTTATTTCTTCAATCCCCTAGATCAAACCTTATTTTTTCTAAATCTTAAGTTGCATATAGGTTATTATTGAGAGGTTCCTAGAATTTTTTAAAGTAATTTCAAGTGCTAAAATGGTTTTCTTTCTATCTCATCTTACAAGTTTGCTATTTATACAAAGCTACTAAGGCCACTTAACCTAATCCAAATGCTATCAGCTATTTTATAGTCTTTACATGCCTAACTAAGGATTGCCTAATTGTCCCATGATTTTTTATAATATGTTATGAATTTATTTAGGTTATTTTAGCTTAAAATGTAATTATTCGAGTATTTAAGATAATTATAGGTATATATTTACACGTAATTACACAAGACATATATATATTCTATAGATTATTTTTGTGTCGTATAATAATATATAATTTATCTTTAGAAATTTGCGAACCGACGAGGCCTATTTTATGCGATTGCAATAAATATTAAGTAATATAGTAAACTTATACTATTTTAGTTATATTATTATTTTATTGTATTTTTTAGATTCAAGTCCACGAAGTCTCGTTGACTAATAATGTCTAGAGACCAATTGTAAATTTTTTACTCAATTGGATTAGTTTCTTTAATGTCCTAAATTATTTGCTCGAAGCGACTAGGTAAAATTTTAGGTCTCACATGTAATATATACGTAATATAAATATATGTTAGTACAACATATGAGGAATATAATATAAATGTAAATTACAAAAAAAAAAAAAGAAAAATTCAATTTAAGCCTGCTGATTTAAATGGGTTAAGGGGTCTTGAACCATCTAAACTTGCATGAATTGATAGATTTTCGATTGGTTCAAGCTAGTTCTAGTTTATTAAATTAGCAAGTCAATTTTGTATCGGTTTACAATTTGAAACTGACTTTTCCCTAGTTCTATACTCGTGTAGATGAAATTCAAGTAAAAGTTTGACATCACCTCTCGCAACATTAACTAAGATCTACCATAAAGAAATCATTCCTTTAACAATATCCACATTGGATGATAAGAATCGATTATTATCCTTTAATTATTAGATAACTTAGATTAAAATTTTTTAGATTAGAAGGAACTAATTAAGTCTATTGAATAAAAACTAGCTAAAACGTTTTGTCTAGTTCAAAGGCAATTGGAAAAATAAGATTGATGTTTACTTAAGAACCTACGAACCCTTTTAAAGCAAGGTCACAATTCTAATATCTAATAATTGACAATAAGTGACTGGTCGGTGACTATATTAAATAAAAAAATTAAAATGGCAGACAAAACTTCCCTTGAGCTAACCATATCTTGGCCAACTGACCCATTCTCGATTCAGTTTATTCATTTATTTCTTATGCACAATTTAGTCTACTTCTAAATGGTACAATTTCAATATTCATTAAAATCTCTAGCGATCTGATCTCATTCTTGTTATCATGCTATTATTATATAAGACCTTTTAAGCTTTCATATATGAAGGTAATTTCAGTCTCCACATAAACTAAAGTAATAGTTTAGCCACAATCATTAGCCATTCAATACCGTATGATTAGATAATCTAATAATATTCCAATTAAATCATTGTATGCCATGTATTCAATCATTTTTTAGACTCAATAATTATTCCATAACTAATGGCTTATTTATCATTCTTATGTCAATTAAGTGGTAGTGGATATTGGTTTCATAATCCAAGAAAGCAATATCCATTTCATATTAAGATTATGTTCAATGGTATTAAAATTCAATATTCTACACATAAGATACATAAAGGTATCAAGATTATGGATAACTTACATTTACTCATAATTTCATGTAGTTGAGGGACTGTATAGGAGTATAAATGGGGGTACAATACATGTCTATTGACTTAAAAAAAATTATATAATTACAAATTATATAAAAAAATTATTAAAATACTACTGTTATATTACATCTTCAAATGTGATAAAACTATTTGTACTAATATTGTATCTTAATATTTGTGTACTATTATTATGTCGCATCTATAAATACACTAATGTCCCATCTCAAAGATACAACATAAGTACAAATACACTAATGTTGCAACTTAAAAATGTGATATAATCACTCTATTAGTGTCACATTTTGAAATAGTAACATTAATGCAAATAGTTATATCGTATCCCAACGACATTTTGGTAATATTTTCTATTTAATTTGTATTTTTATAATATTTATTAATTTTAATAGTAAATATACAAATTTCTCAATATAAATGAGTCAAAATAACTTTTAAGTTACTCAAGTTTAGTTCGATTTTTACTCGAACTCAACTTGAGAATTGTCATGTTGAGCTCCAGCTCCAACTACTTGAGCAGTTTATTGAGTTAAGTTCAAACTTTATAATATTTAGCTTGACTAGTTTGTAAGCTTAATTGAACTCGATTAGAGTGTAAATATTAGTCGAGTATAAATATTAATAACATTGTAATTAGAATAAAATATTCTTTCAGATAAATCGAATTTAAATGAGTTTAATCAAGTTGAGTTTGAACTTGTTGCCATTATAAGTCGAGCTCGAGTTTTGAGATTTTAAATGAAGTTCAATTTTGATCTTAGGATAGTATCGTCTCGTCTTGTCTCAAATTAACTCGTTTATAGCTTTGGAACCATATTTTCTCTTAGCATATCAAGTTCGTTGTATTTAATCAACTTTTGGTACCAAATTTCATAACTTGGACATCTTTCTCATAATTAACTAAAATGAACCAAGTTATTTAAATAATGTCCATGCTCTCCATAGATATTTATTCAACATAAGTACTACTTTTAAATATTGTGTTAACAACATATCTTTGTTATTATTTTAGACATATTTGATTGACAAGACTTACATTATGTACGTATGTGCACACATATATATATATATATATATATGTGTGTGTATTATATGTTGAGCCCAAATTTTTGAAAATTTATATTTTCCTTAATTGAAGTTTGCATTAGGCACTTCCCACATAATATAAACTAATAAATAAGGAAAATTTGATAATTTAAATATTAAAAACTTCAAATTTAAGGAAAAACAAATTCTTTAATTTAAAATTGGAAATATAAATATTTGAAAAAAAAAATCACTAATACACCATAGATCTAAAATCAAATTTAAGGCATAATCTACTGAAGTTAAGTGGATATTAAAATTAATTTTGTTGTATTTTTATGGGTTTATAGGAATAAAAGGGATACTTTTGGGTATTTAAGTTAATAAAGAGAGAGAGAGAGATAAACATTGAATTAGATTTGACTTACTAATTCAATAAATGAATTAGATTGATCAAATTTTAGAGATTGATATCGCCCATAGTTTTTTTATAATTAATCAAGAACTTTAGCCATAATTTATAAAATAATTTGATAAAAATGGTGTGCACCACAATCAATACAGTTGGTTGATAAGATCATTTAGGAGAAAACGATTTTAGAGGTATTAATTCACAAAAGAAAGGTTTTCACAACATGTCAAAGGTTATGACTAATACATTACATCCCATACATATGTAGCCTTGTAACCCTAAAGACTAACCAAAACACCTAAAATAACCAAGTTACATGATAAGGTTTGATTCCAATATATCATATCAAGCCTATACAAAAAGGCATGTCTAATGTTTACAATAAACAAATATAATTAAATATATATTTTTGTAATTATTTGTATATTAGTAAGTTGAAATAGAAGGATATAGATGAATTGCTCCTTGAATAAGACACATCAAATAATAACTCAAACTAGGATGGTCAATTTAATGGTTGATATGATTTACGAACAAAAAATTAATCATATTGCTAAAGGGGTTTGATATGATGTACTAATCAAGAACACAGACTTGTGGGCCATAATTCTTAAGATATTGATAAGTCTAGAGTTGTTCATCACTATCGATAACAATTAATAAGGGTAAATAATAAGAAAATAAAATTTACTAAATTTATGTTGAAAGTATAACAAAGGTCTCAATGCTGAATAAAAATAAATTTCATGTCTTTATATAAGCTCATAAACCCATATAGCTGAGTTAACTAAAATAAATACTAAATAAAAGGGGAATAAACATGTAAAAAAAGAAACAAAAATTATCAGGTTTTGGGGCCATACCAAGAACTCTGCTAAAACCAAAAGAAATCATTCACCTACCCTTTTTTTTTTTTTAGAATCTCAAATCATTTTTTTTATATTAACACATAGATAGCATTTGTTTGTTTACAATTAGTTTGAAAATATTATTAAATGAATGATTTTTATTCTTCTTTCTCACTAATAGAATTTGTCACACCTCGAAGAGGTAGAGTCGTAATAGCCTTATTATGTGAACTATCTTAAGATAAAAACCAACCTTAAGCTGCTATAGTAAACTTGGTCAATATAAGGCGAACCCAACTTTACTACTTTGAAGCGTTTGGTTAGATATTTGTTTGTTATAAACTTGTGGTGTAATCTTAAAAAAATTATTATTAAAAACCAATTTGTAGCTAAATTTTTCCAAAAGAATTAAGTTTTATATGTGATATTCTACTAAATGTTTCGAAAATTAACAAGTATTTAAAAAATTATATTTGCAAGGAAAATAAAAACAAGTCCAAGAAGTGAATTTGCAAAAGCTATAGGTTTAAGAAGACTTTAGTTGTTTTTCCTAAAAGTTAGAAAAACTCACAAATACTGTAAGAGCTCAGCAATTCTTCTTGATCCTCACTTCTAAACCTTGTTTTTAATCTTCCAAAATTAAGTAGTATGCTTGTAAATTTATTTTGAACTTGCAAAATAACTTTAGGAAAATGAGTGATAACTTACTCAATAAGTGAAACGGAGACAAAAGTACACATTCAGTCTAATACAATTAGGATTTTTAACCAAGTTAGTTAGATGTAATACATGTAAAAGTAAATTGGAGAAATTTCGTTTGTCGTAAGATTGGAGAAATTTCGTTTGCTCTAATTCGGATTTAGGGGTTTGATGTCATGCACTCACTAATCGAAACTAAATTGGAGCTTATGCAATAAAGAACATCCTTCGTTCAAGATTAGCTTTGAATTACTGTTCCTAATCTTGTTACGACCTCCTCTTTTATCACTTAGATCAACTAAGGGTAGGAAAAGAACATTTCAGCTATCCTTCTTGAAAGGTTCGTGTTTGGCATGATAACCTTAGCATTCCCTTAGTGGGTTGTGATGCATGTTAGGTTAGAAGTTCGGTTGAGTTTAAGTTAGTTCACTTTTTAGGTGATCAACTAATTTCGGTAATCCAAACAAAACAATATACACAAAATAACAACAATATGGAGCTTAGCTCCCACAGTAGTAGTAAGGCAATATTCAAGCACATACATAGCACATGCACAGACAATTAAATTGCAATCACAAGCCAAAAACATACCTAAGCCTCTAAGTATTACAAAATAATATTCCAAAATGCTACGAAGTATTAATCCCACTCACCTTAATATTGATGCTTGTTATCTTTACGTGTCACTTTAGTCTTCCTCTATTATCCTTAAATATTTAATGTGACCTCTTCAGTTTCCATCTAATATATAAAATAAGAGGTCATTTTTTAAATTTAGGCATGTTTTTCATTTGAGTTAAGTAAGTTTCTTAATCCACTTATTAAGTATTAATGAAAAAATATAAGTTCTAACTTGGTGTTTTTGTGTTGGTTGCTGCCTAGAAAGTTTTTTTACCTAGGTTTTGACTATAATAAGTCGTTAGAGTTTATATACAGACGACTTTCTGACCTATTCTCTAACTTCAAGTGATATAATATTCAATACCAATCTACCTTCTGACTACTTCTATTGCAATACATATCAAGCTTCTCTCATCAAACTACTTTTTGATCGAGTTTCTGACCTTACTATTACGTCTATACTTCATTACTTATGCTTAAATTTAACTTATCCTAAGTTATAAAATTATAATAAACTTGTATTTATAGCATGATAACTACTCAATTTATATAGCCACCCAATACACCTCTTTACTCAAACTTTACTTATATATTAATTTCTGAAGAAAACTTTAGAATTAAGCTTACATGTTATCAAATCCCAACTTAAACTCAAAAATACTCAACTTAAAACTTCAAATGACTCACTTTTAGTTGCTATGTGTTGTTGAATACAATTTAAAACAAGGTTTTGTGAAAATATAACAAAGCTCTTTTAAGAAAACTCATTACTAGCACATTATTTTGTGGAAAACTAATTTTTTTTCCAAAGTCTAATTATTAAAGTTTGAAATTCCAACCACTTAACATCAAAATACAATCTTTTAAGAGTTTACCCATAAAAATTCAACCTAAAACAACAATAATTAGTTTTTCAAAAATGTGATCGAAAATTGAATGTCAGGATGTTTTTCTTAAGGACATATACCAACATTCAAAATTTCGAAAATCTAATTTGAAATTTGAATTCTTTATGCAAAAATACTTTAGAAAACCAAGTTTCAAAATTTTTGAAAATCATTTGCTATGTTTAGTTAAAAATGAGAAAACTAAATACTCACCAAAACACCATGATCCCGCTACTGTTAAGGGATGAGAGTTTGTTTACCAAGTTAGGCATAGGGTTTTCCTTTAGACTACAGTCTTTGTTTACTTTTAGAAACACTCCAAGTATGGAAACCTCAAAATGCCTAAAATTACATTATATTTCTTTTTCTAGTTTCCTTTCTTACTTTCTCTCTCTTAAACTCTTCCCTCCACACCTACCCTACCTAAACAATTTTTCGAAAACTCAAATGACCAAAACCTTTAGAGGATAAGAGGTTTGTATTTTTATAGTGAAATTTAATGGTGTTTTGAATGTTTTTTTTCTTTAATAAACATATGTTTTAAGCTAATGTGAGTTGTCAAGTTTTGGTTTTATTAATTCCCTACTCAACTCCAGCTAGCATCTTGATTTGCTATGTCTCATGCAAGATTTTTCTGCTTGCCACATAATTTCTTAATAATTTTTCCTTATTATCTTTTATTAATTTAGTGAATTTTAGATATATTCGAGTATTTTTAGTAATCATGGGTATATATATTTATCTAATAATTATATTTGATGTATATATATGTCTTCTATATACTTTTTTATGTCAATTAACAATTTTATTATTCATATAATTTATCTCTAAAAGTTTATTAACTAACAATATTTAATTCATACGTTTTAATACGTATCTAATTTGGTATTTTGGCTATATTTTTTAATATGTTATTATATTTTTGAGATCGAAGCCTACCAGGCTCTTCAACTGATATCATTAATTTACTCATAAGTTTCTAGTTTGGTCGATTATTTTCGCGAACGACTTAAATCGATTGCTTGGAACCTAGGCAGCTGCACTACGAAACTTATGTTTCCTAAAATAAGTATTGGATCCTAATTGATAAATTTATAGGGTTACATAATCAATCAAGTTTAAGTGTATCATCTTTTTATATGCTAAACAGAAAGAGAGATTGAGCAAGAGAATAAAATTGACCAAATCATCGCTTCATTCCTTGAGTTTGGTAACAGTAGAGACATTTAAGGGACCCTTAATAATTGCTTCAATTACTTACCTTAAGTTGATTCAAATATCATTACTCGTATAGATAAGGTGAATTCCTTTAATTTACTTGGATCAACCAACATAAATGTTAGCATAAGAAAAATACCAAAGCACCTAAATAACTAATGGATTCAAAAGGAAAACAACTAAATAAAACCACATAGTTATGATGAATATGATGATTGGGGAATAAAACTTTAGAAGTAAAACTTTATGTATTTTTAAGAAAAATATTTAAATATATTTTATTCATTATAAAAAATTAACTATTTTTTATAAATTAAATAAAATAAAAAGGTAAATAAATTCAACTTTATATGATTTTTTAGGTAATTAATTTTATAAGAGCTATATATATATACGTATATGTATGTATGTATAATTTCATGTTTTTGGTATCTTATTTTGGTAAATACATGACTTGAAAATGGTCTCAAACAATAGTAGAAAGATGGATAAAAGATGATTCTATATTAGGGTATAATCAAGTCAAGTCGAAACCATACATTACAAAGCTCGAGTTTGAGCTTAACTTGAAAACTTAAAGTTTGAGCTTAACTAAGTTTTAAATTTTTAGCTTGAGCTTCTTGAAAACATATTTAGCAAGTTAAGGCCAGCTTAACTAACTTGATCAAGCTCAAAACATTTTATAAATTTTTCCTAAATAATCTCAGTTTACTAATATTTAAAGAATATTAAAATTAAATAAAAAATTATATCGAGGTCAATTAGGCTTTTAAGTCTAATGTGTTTAGTAATCTAAAATTCAAGCTCAGCTTGATTGTTATTTGAGTAACTGGAACTCGAGCTTGAGCTTAACTAAACCATTGCCAAATCGAATTCGAGTAAAATTTAAGTAGTACTAGAGTAGTTTGTAAATCAAATTGATTCATCTACACCCTTAATCCCATGGTTTTGTAGTTGATGCAGACAATTATACCCTTAATCCCTTGGTTTCTAGTTGATGCATACAATTGAGTGAATATGTATTTATATTCAAAGGGTTTATCTCTACGCCTTTTCTCTCTGAAACTTATGGACCGTGAGTTTATATTAATAATTTCCCTTTCAACAGGTTATAGGATAACCATTTTAGCCCCTAATATACAATAGTGAAAATGAGTTGCTATCTCCCTAATTTAAAGAATAATAATGAGAAAGGAAAAATAGCGGTGAATTGAATATATCATACAAAATGAGAAATTCACATGCCTTCCCAAACGGGTCTACAACACAGCCCAGCCCATTTAGCGCCTCCATTACCATAAGCCATAACATAGCAAACCCTGCTTTTACAAAATGAGTTTTGTACTTCTATAGTGTGATTTTTGAAAAATAGTACAAAAATAAAGCGTTCCGAGTAAATTTTATGAAAATGGTTTAATGAAAGTGTGCGCCTATAATGTGCATCAATTTTTTATACTGAAGGCGCACTCTATATTTGTGCTTTCAATATTAGTATAGAAGGCGTAATCCAAGGTCACGCCTTCTATATTAGAATTGAAGGCATGTTTCTGGATGTACCTTTAGTGTTAGTAAGAAGGTGCGTCTCTTAGGCGCACCTTTAATGTTAGCAACACCACTTGGCTCTTGAGTGCACCTTTAGTTTACTATTGCATACCTTCAGTATTACTACAGCGCGCCTTCAGTGTCACTACTATATGCCTTTAGTGTCACACTTCATACTCCCCTTGGCTACGTATTAACCCCCCATAACTAATTACTTTCAATATGGCAGGCTAGTTGTCTATTCCGCCCCTAAGTTCAATTCACGCTTCATGCTCACCTTAGCTAAGTACTAACTTCCTATAACTAAATACTTTCAATATGGCAGGTTAATTGTCTATTTTGGCCTTAAGTTTTGGACATTTTTCTGTAGTACCCGTTCAGTGTAATTAACAAGGCGCAATTCAAGCATGTGTCGTCTTAGTTTCCTTCATTTATTTTTGGTAATGCCGATGCCTTTTTTTTCATTTAGTATATTATCTATGAAAAGTATTACCGTAATGGGTTGGCTTAAATGATTCATTAAATTACCAACTGAACCTGTGAAAAGCAGGTATAGTATATATACAGTAAACTATCAGTAGTAAGTAGATAGCAATCTAATATAAACATCATTTACAAAAACCATTTACATAATGAGCAATAGATATCGATAATATATAATAATCAAATTAAGTAATAGAAATGTAGTTATTTACAACTATCTCTTCCTATATCTGGTTAATTATTTTTCGAAATGAGCTAATAATGATGGTCTGCGAATTGACGATCCCTCCGATGCTTGAAGCTCAGATGGCTGAGGAGGAATATCGGTGAAATCTATATGAGGAACTGAAGTAGGCGGTGATGATGGTAGCTGGGTGATAACCTTCCCTATGTATAATGTCTAAGGCCAACTTATACGACGTTTACGAGGAGCTAGCGATGTCTGTTGCAAATACATCTATCCATGAGCATCTGGAGTATCGAATAAGATATGGCCAAAACTGGAGGCATTAGCGGGCTGTATATTACTACCAATATTGCTTGAGTCAATGGAATGGCGAGATTCTGATGCTATAGAATTGTTACCGTGTCTCTGGCCATGTGCCTGTATTAGTTGACGTCTTCTTGTATGAACTCTAGGACCTGCATGTAATTGATGGGCAGCTATAGGGGCCGGATTAGCTAACTAGTCAAGAAATAATATCAACTCACCATGCTCCTCAAAATGGTGAAGGCCATTATCGATGATATGATGAGCAGTGTCAACATCGTTTACTAACCTTGCTTGACATAAAGTATCTGCCTATAGTTAATGAAACAATTAATGTTATGTTTATGCACTTTGCTTTGCGAAAAACCATAAGATAAATGGAAGGAAGGCTTACTAAGTGTCCCATCACCGCCTTATGATGGGCGATGTATCGACGTGTATGCTCCCCATACCAGTCTTAGTATGCTGGATCGACACTCCTTGATCCTTGACTATGAACAACTCACATCTAATGATATACCCAAGTCGATATGTATCTCTGATGCAAAATCATCCAATCTATGTCCGTCCTATCCCTAAGGTCTATGTCCATCCTATCCCTAAGGTCGATGTGGTGTAGCTCTTTACTCATATTAACATCTATCAGTATCGTTTGAAAGCCTCCAAATTATCAAATGATACGGTTGGGGAAATAAAACTCGACAATTTAGAAGCAAATCGGTAATACCTTAGCCCTGTAAATAGCTTAATCGGCATTGCAAAACGAGGGTAAGAGGTCAATAGGGTCATCTAGGTATGGCTCCTATACGACTTAAAATGCATTTGCAAGGAAAGTACATTAATAATCCATATATTTTTAATCCAGATTAACAACAAAGTCAAAATTGAAGAAGTACATACATATCGACTTGTCTGCAAATCAAATGTCTTTTGGTACACATCTACAATGTACGTAGCATGGTGTGTAGTGTCTTACAATATAGCTCACCTAATAGCTAGTGGTAACCCCTTTTGTATGGTAAAGTTGGACCTGGTCCATGGTGTAATGTGAGGGAAATGATCCCATGCCCATATCTACAGTAGTATAGCGATGTCTCCAATCCCCTGCACTTATGATTGTGTAGCTTCACATAGCTGACGATACAACTAGTCCAAATAAACTAATTCCCAACTAAACGTCGCAAAATGTAAGAAATAATCTAGTATAGGTAAGAACATCATGTGGACAAGAGAAGAAGATTTATTAGAAAATAAAAAACTACCCAATAACTATAGGATGTATGTACGGTGTATCACTAAATGGTCTCCTCATTTGCATTTGCAAGAAGTATGCTATATTTGTCTTAAAGCCAAGCTAAACTAACATGCCCCCCTTTGCTAGTACTGTCAATAAGATAGTCTCCTAGCAATCCTCTAGCTACTTAGGCCCAAACTAACTATGTAGGCCCAGTTACTACGGCCTCATTCACATGGAGACCAAATAGTACCTCTATATCTTAGAGTGTGATCGTTATCTTCCTGTGAACCATATGGAAAGCGTAGGTCTTAGGTTTTCATCTCTCAATTAATGTTGTAATGAGGTAATGGTCGATCTGGATGAATGGTAGTCATGTGACCATAAGGAAACTTACGTTGTTAAGGTGCGTAATAATGCGATCACTTAATGGTATCTGTGTCATGCCCTTACATATGCTTGACTCCACTCGACGAACCATAATGTGATTGGATCCTTGAAATATTAGATTCCTTTTCATCACAATCGTAGAAAATTATTGAATTGTACAATTTCACATATGAATTAACGTCAAGCCATACTCGAAAATCCCATATGTCCTGCGATCAATGTTGTCCTTATTCATGCAGTACTAATAGGTCACTTAGTCCTAGATCCATCTAACCTGCAAAACAATACAAATATGTTGTGTTATTGACTTATGAAAGCATAACATGATATGATATATAGTATCATGTAAGAAAACAATGCAAATATGTCTGTCTATATCTTTTTTATTAAGCTGAGGACATCTTCTCTTATTGTGTCCTTTCATTCTACACATGCTAAACCTACTTTTATAAGTCTATCTCCATATGATATTTCTTCTTTCTTAGTTTACCCAAACCACATTTTAGTTTCTTGTTAGGTATGAGGAATAAGTAATTGAGATGGGGCCAATTCAACTTATCACCTATTGGCATGAAGTGTCTGTCGTAGACACTTAATTGATGGGACCATGTATACCATACCCTAATGTACTAACCAGTAGTAACTTTAATAGAATTAAGTACCCTGTTTGCAAGTGAGCATAAGATTACGTAGATTTGCTGTTTTCTACATGAATATGTCATTAGATTTGTGTCTACAATGTGTGTTCGACCACTTCATTTCATTACTCCATTTGGTTCGTGCTTCTAACTTATCTTCACCTCTTGTCTCTCGTTTTCACAACTATATACTTTAATGGAATGAGTAGGAGCTCGCTTAACCCATGTTTTAAGCTTTTTTGTAGCATACTTCATATTTACTTACCCCACTTTCATTCCCTTTCTTGCTTGAGCGACTCTTCTTTCCCAATAATCAACGCTATTGTAGAAAATTTTCTTAACAAGTGAAGTTAGGGGCAATCCTCTACAATCTTTCAAAATGGTATTATAGCTCTAAACGATGTTGGATGTTATATATCCGAACAGATAAAAACTGTCATGAAATAATGTCCATTTGCTCTTGTCAAATGGTGAGAACCATGATGGTACATCTTCCTTTACTTACAACATCTGCTCCATTAAATACTCAAACTTCCTAAGTTATGCTTGCATAATAGTAGTAGTAACTAGCTTTTTGCATAATTAGTTTTTATGCGCCGTGTTGAAATTGCTGGCGACATGTCGTATGCATCATCTCTAAACCGTAAATGGTTCCTTCCAGCCAACTTCTTCTTTGTTGAGTGCATTCTCGATACTTGAGTGCCTATCCATAATTAGGCAAAATGTCTTCTCTTGACCAATGATAATGAATTACTACAATCTTTTCAGAAACTAACCCCATATCTCCACGGACTCCTTATAGACAAGCATAAATGCCAATGAGACAATATAGTTATTTCCATCCATAGAATAAGTAATCAACAATACATGACTGTACTTCCTATACAAAAATGTTCCATCAATGCAAACTCCTATCGATAATACTTGAATGCGTATACGTACAGCCTAAAAGTTCAGAAGACCGACTTTATTATTGAAACACTAGGCTCAGGGCATCCCTTCTATACCCAAATCACCTTCGTTCCAAGATTTGACATCTTGATTGTATTTAACAGAACAGGAAGCTCGTTATATGCTTTCTCTCAATTGCCATATACCATTTTCATAACCTTTCTTTTAGCATCCTAAACTCTCTTCCTTATCACATTATACTCAAACATGTTTAAAATATTTTCCTATAAGTCTGTAATCTTTATAATTCTCTTTAATATTGTTGATGAAGCAATTAACCATCAGTCTACTATAGATCTATCAATAGTGCTGCGTTACATTAAGGTTGACACATGTGTGTGGATCCTCAAGAATTGTTATGACGAATAGCTTCATTAAACTTTTGTATGATGCCTGTAGCCTTCACTTACATCTACTGTCCTTCTCCTTACAATGAATGGCCTATAGTTACGGTTTTGATTCATCAATGTGGTAGTTGCAATGGTGATTAAAGTGATATCTTTTAATGGTGTCAATAAGCTTATCCTTCATGCTGAAGCGTTGTCTGATAAATAAATCCACATCGTCAATCTGGTTACTACTCTCCACCTCCATGTCCTCTTCAAATGCCACATAATCATTGCTGCTACAAATATTCATATATGGAATTGGATCTCTAACTTAAGATGTTGGCATCCCAGTTTGATTATTTTGGGGAGCCATCCCAATCCCTTAGCTGCCAGTAAATAGAGGTATAAATGGAATGTTGTTCGATATATATTTTGATATGGTCGTATAATCTATAGTGTTTTCCACTTCTACAATTTCTTCATTTACTTCAAATTCAACCCCTACGTACTCCCCTTTAACCTTTATTCTAGGTCCTATGGGAATCAGCTCTTCGTCAAGGTCATAGCCTAGGTCATCCTATAAGATTGACCCTATCTCTGCATTAATTGCTTCTTCGTTTACATTACCCTCACCAAAAGTAGAGTCTTCTATTGGATAAATTTTCGGTTCGTCGTACATAGGGTAGTCTTCCTTGGTTTGCTGCACATGAGATTGAGGATTATTGTAAGACCCAACTCGTAAAGTTCTTTTGACAATACTGCTACTTAGCTGATCGGAAGCCCTAATATATATCTCACGTATTCGATTTTCTTTGAACGCATCAGTCATTTCTATGAAATTTTCTGTATCATCATCATTTGTAATGGCTATTAAAATATACGAAACCCCCCCCCCCCCCCCCCCCCCCCCCTATAATAAGAAGGGTAACCTCATA
The DNA here is from genome assembly GCA_024138005.1 of Lumnitzera racemosa. Classification (NCBI taxonomy): domain Eukaryota; kingdom Viridiplantae; phylum Streptophyta; class Magnoliopsida; order Myrtales; family Combretaceae; genus Lumnitzera; species Lumnitzera racemosa. The sequence goes on from JAMXBC010000004.1 coordinate 102,599,551, forward strand.
AGGATTAACTCTGATACTCATACAGATTCGCTGAAGGAAATGATTGAAGTTGTAATCCTTCCTTATCTTCAACTTTTTCATCAGGTCTCTATCATATTGTGGACCGTTATTTCCATTGATTGTGTTCCCATCCGTATATACAATTATCTTCACATTATTAGCCATTAATAACCTGTTGATTTATGAATTACAAAATTAGTAAAGCTCATACGATTTTGCACAGTTCATATCACTCATACAATTTCACATTTTCGGTAGGGTGTCTTATCGCACCTACATGATTTCATTTTTTGATGGAACGTTTCATCATGTACCATAAATGTAAGTATCCACACAACTTCACTTCTCGGTGGGGCGTCTCATAACATATTATAAATGTAAGCGCAACCACACAATTTCACTTCTCGGTAGAGCGTCTCATCACATATTATGATTGTAAATGCATACGTACTTCTCTAATACATAAGTAAAATCACTTACAATTTATGGGTTACATACATATTTTTTTACGTAACCACTATAATTTATATAACTATATATTATCATATGAATGATATACAAAATGCAACATGTATATTATGAAAATATAAACACTAAAAAAATTATTATTTAACTATAGTTCATATGGATAATATAAATATTATTGTGTTAACAATGTAATTTTTATTTTAAAAAAGTATTGCAGAATAAAGGATGACGATGGTTACTTAAAAAGGGGTTGAGGAAAATAGGGTTACACTCCTGCAAATAGAAAATAGGCCTACGTTGTTGCTCTGTTGAAAAGAAAAAATCAAAGGTTTTAAGAGATTTTTGTAACTGAAAGAAGTGAGAACGAATGAAGAATATGGAAATAGTGATATATATAAAAAAAGTAAAAACACAGGGAGTGAGTATATCTTCAAAACAATTAAAAAAGCGTGATTTAATAATATGCCTTCTTAAGAAAGGCTATGTACCTTCTAAAGGTATATGTCTAATATGCCGATTTCATACAAATATTTAAGATGTGCACAGAGTGGGTTTTTAATATAAAAAATTGATAAAATTTATTTGAAACACTATTTTTGTACTAATTTCCGATAATTGCATTATAGAAGTAGAAAACTCCTTGCAAAGTTAGGGAACAAAACTATAAATCCTCAACAACATAGCAAACACGCCCAGCAGATGTTGATGTCGAACTCGAGAACTCAAATCCAAACTGAAGCAGCAGCAGCGGCTTAAGCTTACATCACAGAAGCAACAATGGCAGACCTAAAGCACCTAAACCATGATAATCAATGGCATCTAGAAAGTGGCGACTACCTTGGGGATATCTCCGCTCTTTGTTTCCTCCATCTTCCTTCTCCACTGTCTCACTTCTCTTCTTTCCCCTTCCTTCTCGCAGGTGCATACTCTCTCTCTCTCTCTCTCACACACACACACAGAGGCACGCACTTACCCACTTCGCTTTTTCTCATTTAAACACTCTATTTTCTCTCAAAATCCAAACTTTATCTGCCTTCCCTTAAAATTAAATTATGGGTGTAAACTATATTGGATAAACATCTATTTCTCGCTTAAAGATCCAAACTTTGCTTTCTTTTTTGCTGTGCTTGATCAGTAACCTGGTTCTGGTTTTGAAAATTATTTGCTTTTCATATATGTTGTTTGGAAAAGCAGGCTCTGGGTCTCAGTTATTGCTCTACAACATTGAAAAGGGGAGGTTTGTGCAGTATTTTCGTGTGTTCGATGGCATTCGTGTTCATGGGATCAATTGTAACTTAATTGGAGGAGGAGGATCAGAGTGTAGGCGTTCTTCTTTTGTTTATGACTTGGCTGTGTATGGTGAGAGGAGAGTGAAGCTCTTTAATTTATGTGTCTGCGATGGTGGCAGAAACCTGGAGTTGTGTTTTGAACTGAAGTTGATAAATTCTTTGCCTAAGTTTAGTAACTGGGTTTTGGATGTTTGCTTCTTGAAGGTGAATTCTGTCATGTTGCTATCATTTATTCATTGTTGGATGTCTTTCTTTTGTTTCTGGAAATGAGCTATTGCGCTTATCTTATAGTGGGTTTTCAACATCGCAGTGGGGGAATGGAGTTCCTTCGGATGAGAGGAGTCAATATCTCGCTATTGGATGCGGTGACAACTCTATATATTTATGGGATATAAATAAATCTAAAGTGGTACTTGAAGTTCATTCTCCTGGTTAGTCCTCCAATTTTATTATCATTACAACATAGCTCAATTCACCTTGTAGTTCCTCAGTGAAAATTATCTACTCTAGAGATACAGTATTATGGAGGATGAAATTGTTTGAAGCTTCCAAAAGCCTACTTGTTTCAAAGAGAGGAGGATAGGTTAGTCAAATCTCACTTGATGGTTAGAGGCAAAATGGAAGCTAAGCAGTTCTAGTTAGCATCCTCTCTTGAAATTGAGTGTTTAAATCCCCTTAATCTTTAGAATACATGCTTTTTATACTCCTAAATGACCTTCTCATCCTTAATTTTTTGTTTTGTTTTTTTTTTTTTTTAATTTCAGTATTCTTTATTATTTTATCTGAGGGCAAAAATAGATAAAATAGGGTCTAAAAGTATGTCTTCCAAATATCTGGGGGTCTAATGCTCAATTTGAAAGATTAGGGCTAACAGCACATAAAGTAAATATAAGGGGATGTATTTGCAATTAGCCTTATTATTATGTTGACATCAGAATTGGTTGGTCTATACACACTCTATATCGCATAATTATGGAGTACAAGGATTCAATGGGTGGTAAATGATGCATCATTGGTCTAAATCATAAATTTGTAATGCCTTCTTCTCATGAATGTGCATATCCTTAGAGCTTTGATATGTTGCCCTTTATTCAATCTTAGTATCCTTTTGTTTTTGACACTATGATCAGATAGAGGAGTTTTTGGTTGATCTTTGTACACACCTTATGTACATCTTGAGCAATGAAATTATCTCATTCAACAAAAAAAATGAATGTGCATGTCCAAATTCGCTCAAAGTCTGACATGCATGTCCTTTTCTTTTCTTTTCCTCTTTTTTTTTTTCCTATGGTTATATTTTTTAAAATGGGGATGACATTTAATGCGGTCCATATGAGTTTGGAAAGTATTGAGTAGTGCCTATATGGAATACATTTCAAAAGCTACATACTCTTTATAGGTAAGTGTCTCTGCTAATGAATTTGCTTTAAAATCCTGCATTTTCTCCCTCCAAATATTGGAAAATCATGTGTTCAGATCAACCATCTGAATCGACCTATTTTATGTGAACACTCAAAAAAGCAATAAAACAGAAAGCTACTGTTGCTGGCTTAGATAGATGCTTAAAGGTGTTTGTGCTTGCTTACATCTGTGAAATCAGTCCTATCTTGAACAACAATGATTAAAAGCCTAGTTAACTTGCAAGTAAAAGCATCAAGGCTGGTGCCTCTGTGCCATTGACCATACTGACCAGAGGAATATTTTTTATTCATTTAAGAAGTTGCTTCTTGGCATCTTATTCTCTTCACAAAGCACTTTATCTTCCTTAATGATTGTGCAGAGAGGTGCCTTCTATATTCCATGCGGTTGTGGGGTGAATGTCTTGAAGATCTTCAAATTGCCTCTGGGACAATTTATAATGAGGTGGCAGTCTTTCTTTGCTTAAGTTATTTTGGCTTTGTATTAAAAATCTCTCTTATAGGAAGGGGGGTAGAAAGAATATGCAAGTTTATTATCACTTCATGCCAAATTTCTGACTAGGTGAACCGTCATGAAGCTTACTTTGTTTTGGGCTGGATTTGCTGTCAAAGGATAGTGTTCACAAAATCTGTTTGTTGGTTTAAAACAGAATGTGTTGCAAGTGAATTCTCATAATTTGTGCCATTTCTTCTGTTGATTATAGAAACTGCTAGTTATTCTTGTACCCTTTTTTCCTTGCATTGCAATTTCTATCTTATTTTAGCTTACTTTGGTAGAATATGTTGGAAATGATCAGATTATTGTTTGGAGGGTGGTTCCCCTTGATTCCTCTTCAATCTGCCCCATTGAGGAAAGCAACATGCATATGGGCAAGTTCAATTATTTTGAACCCGAAAGCTTACCATATGAAGCTTTTCATATGTATAGACTTGTTGGACATGAAGGTTCGATCTTTCGCATTGCATGGTCACCATGTGGATCAAGATTGATATCTACTTCTGATGATCGTAGGTTGACTGTGTTCTCATTTCAATCTCTGCTATCATTTCCTTAATGTGATCTTTGAAATTATAATCAGTGATTTTACCGATTTGTTTCTTCATGGGTGTAGTGCTCGTATTTGGAAAATTCATTCTGAGGTGAAAGTCTCTGATGATGCTGGGAAGGTTGTCTTACTCTTTGGCCACAATGCTCGGGTTTGGGATTGTGTCTTTTCTGATAAGGTAAATTTACATACATTTATAACATGTCTCTATTTTGGAAGATTGATGTGAAGTGATGAATGCAGTTACTCGAACTTTCCTGATACTGTATCTTCTCTTCAAGTGGTTGCACATTGTTCTGTTTTGATCTAGCAACTTAGTGAAAGTCAGTTCCTTAATGAGCATTTATAAGTATATTTGAGATGCAATGTTTAAACTTTTGATTGAAACCTAACATCCTAACCTAGAATGGATATGTTGTCTACTAGACATGGCAGGCATTCGTGCCTTTTATATAATTCATTTTGAGATTTGTGCATGGTCAGCGCATATACATACATACATACATACATACACATATATATATATATATATGCACGCGCATGTGTGTGTGTGTGTGTATTTGTGTTTATCTTTAGTGGCCTCTTACCTGGTAGTTGTTTTTACTTTCAAAGGAATTGTTCATTTAATGTGGAAAATTTTGTGTATGCGTAGATGAATCTCTTAGGTTTTCTTGATCCTTATTGCTGATTCCTGTAAATAACTGTTATTTATCATGGATTATCATAGTTCATTGTTACTGCTGGTGAGGATTGCTCCTGTCGTGTTTGGGGATTGGATGGTATTCAGCTTAAGGCCTTCAAGGAGCACATGTAAGTTTTGGAAGCTGCTATAGGATTACCAAGCATGGAAACTGCGGCTTCTTTTATTTGCAATGAACAAAGTTTTTAATTATGCCATTGTGAATTTCTCTGCACCACCTTCTTAGGGGTAGACTGCTCTTGGAAAAACCATAACATACAACTTTCACGTGATTGAGTATGTTTGGAGACTATCATTGATTATTTATTACCGATTAACACAGTGGGAGGGGTATATGGAGATGTCTGTATGATCAGAAGACTTCACTTCTTGTCACTGGTGGGTTTGACTCTGCAATAAAAGTACACCATCTGCATGCTTCTTTGGCTGAGTCATTGGCAAAGGCATCTAAAACCAAAGAAAAGGAGGGTGTCCAGCTGCTGAGCATTCGGATTCCAAATTTGCCAGAGGGTAATGGACTCATGGATAGGTATGTTTATCTTGTTGAATTTTACATGCAGAGCACAACCTGAAGGGAACTATAATGTTTTTGAGAAACGTGTTTCCTTATTTTGATGTCATGTTTCAGAGGAATGCATATAGCCGCTGAGTTTTGTTTAGGATTTCTACCAAAAGAGGGTGGGAAACCATTTGTACTTTCTAGTCCTGCTGTCAAGGCGATGCACATTTTTCAATTCTAAGTAATTATCTAGAGTAAAGCTGTGGAGTAGAGGTGCTTGATCATGTTGCTAAATGCTCATGGGTTGTCTGGATTGCAAAATAACAGTCAACTACTTTGTATTTAAAGGAAAATTCTTAAGAATCTCACATCTACCTTTGGTTTTTGGTTCCATTGTTCATTGGAATTTCCATTCCCTTATACCCATGCAGTAAGAGCGAATATGTTCGTTGCTTGCGTTTCTCATGTGAGGATGTCATTTACATTGCTACAAATCATGGCTATCTTTACCATGCTAAGTTATGCAATGATGATGGTGTGGAATGGACCCAAATTGTTCGTGTCCATGATGGTGTACAGATTATATGTATGGACCTGTTATCCCAGAATTCCTCTAGGGTCTCCCTATGCAATGAGGATTGGATCGCCATTGGAGATGGAAAAGGAAAGACAACTATTGTTAGAGTCATAAAGACAACGTGTTCTCCTGAGGTGGTTACTACCTTTACATGGTCAGCTGAAATGGACCGGCAACTTTTGGGTGTCTTTTGGTGCAAGTCATTGGGACATAGGTAAAAAGAACCCATCTCATATTTGTTCCTTCTTTGCGATGCCTTTATTCTTCAATTACTAATTTTTATATACCTTAGAGGTGAGATTACTGAATTCCATAGTCATTTGTTCCTCTTACCTCAATTAATGTGGTTCAAGATGACATAAGGATGCAAGTGTTTTTATTGGCATTGGCTTTTCTTGCCAGCACGATTGGTACTACAATGCTATGATTTGGTTGTATACTACTTGGTGCAGACCCAAATATCCCTAGTGTAGTGTTTAATTCAAACTTGCAGTGTTTCATTCAATGTGCATTGTTTTCTGTGAATTAACAAGCACTGGTAGTTCTAAAAGTAAATAATCTTCTGTCCTATATTGTGTAGGTTCATTTTCACAGCTAACCCTAGAGGAGCTCTAAAGCTATGGAGGCTGAACAACTCTTCACAATGTAGTTCGTTTAATGAGAAAAGTCTCTCTGTGTCTCTAATTGCAGAGTTTGTCTCTTCCTTTGGATTTAGAGTTATGTGTATGGATGCTGCATTTGAGGAAGAGGTATGTCTTCATGATGACTCTGTAGTTGATTCTGCTATGTTGATTTACATCATGATTTTATTAACTTCTAGTATTAGATCAACTAATTATTTGAATTTAAAGCAATTTATTTTCTAGTATGTAGACTAACAAGTTTGGAAATTTCTTGTTTGGCATTGTCTCGCACAAGCTAATGTTTGGACAACTACAATATTTAGACTATTTGTTTGCATAATGTGGGTGTTTCTTGCATGTTCTTATAAGTCTACTCCTATAGAAAAGCCTACTTCTATTTTAGCTGAAAATCTTTCTTTTACTACTATCTGCTGTCACACAACACTGTCTGAGGTGTTCATTGCATCATTCCAAGATATGCCTTCAAAGAACCTAGAGGATCAGTGTAGTTATTAAGGCTCAAGTACACTCTCATGATAAATTTTATGGCGTAAATCCCACTAAGGGCATTTTTTGGGATACTTAAACATTATTTTGAACCATATCATGGGTCTTATAGGGTGATTTGTATACCTAGAGTTGGCTAGTCAACCATAGAATAAGGATGTTATTTAGCTTGCCTAAGGATAGATTGTTCTGATGAGCTTGATAACTTTTGCAGCTGCTCATTTGTGGGGATTTACGTGGTAATCTGGTTCTATTCCCTTTATGGAAGGACATACTGCTAAATGAATCCATTTTACCAAAAGTAAAGATATCTCCTATAAGCCACTTTAAAGGTGCTCATGGTATATCAACTATCTCCAGCATTTACTTGGCTTGGCCGAGTTCTGATCATATTGATATCCGCTCGGTATGCCGTTCAATCTTGACATATCATCTTGATACCTAGAACTTTGAGGTGGAAAAAGAAAAATGAAGTTATTTACCCTTAAGCATATAGGCTTGGACGTTGGATGACATTATTTTCTTCCCCCCCACCCCCAACCCCCCATTATATGTGCATTTAAGATATCTTTAAATTGACATGTATATAGGGTTTCTTGCGTTTATGTCTAGACAAACTTACCATAAACCATAAGTTGCCTAACACACACACTCTCTCCCTCTCTCTCTTCCCCATGGAATCAGACTGGAGCTGATGGCTGCATATGCTACCTTGAATATGCCAGAGATCTAAGGACTGTGAAATTTGTGGGGATGAAGAAAGTTAAAGAATTGAGTTTAATTCAATTAGTTTTTCCGGATAATAACTCCATCAATGATTTTGCAAGCAGCATCTATGCAGCTGGCTTTGCCTCTGGGGATTTCATAATATGGAACTTAGAGACCAAAACAAAGGTTGTCCTACCTTTTCACTCTTAGTTCTTAGATGGCAATGCCTATATTTAGTTCTAAATGATTTGATGAAGCAGGTTGTACAAGTTTCATGTGGTGGATGGCGGCGCCCACATTCTTTTTATCTTGGTGATGTTCCAGAGATGAGGAATTGCTTTGCTTATGTCAAGGTCTCTTTCTGCCTCCAGCTCTTCTATAGTAGAATAGCGGTAAATGAATTTCCTTAAAAAATCACTAGAGTGCTATCCATCTTGACGTGATTTCAATTATTGTTTAATGCTACGGACTTCTTGGTGTCAATTTTGAAATTCATTCCACATAAAACCAGTATCATTAGCACTTGGCAATCTAAGTTGAATAGGAGATAATGTGGTGCTAATGGATTGAGAACCTTGAATTTATATCTACTTAATTGAGCTATTTTTAATTCATTTGCTAACAGCATCAGTTTTTCATTCTGAATTTGCATATCTTTAGCTGCTTATTATTTGAGATGCTTTTAGATGCCCTAAGATTCCTGGGAGATTTAATTGGAATGAGATCAACATTCCATTTTAGAATTCTGTTTCAGTAGAGTTCTTTTATTTCCACAGTTGCCTTCTAAAATACCACTTATGTCTTATAATTTTGGAAAGTGGTTGCATATTGTTTGGTAGCCTTACAACTTAGTAGGTGGCTTGCGAACCTAAAAAATTTCACCATAATTACATATTACATAAGCTCTGCCTCTTAACAAGGTTGTCTGTTTTGGGTAAATAAAAGGCAATAATAAGCCTTACTTAAGGTATAAATCTTTGTTGGGAAAGAAGAAGAAGAAGAAGAAGAAGAAATATTCTCTATTTGGAAGATAACACGATTCATATGTAGCTTTCAGCACAAGTTCTTATTTAATATTATTTCAACTTTCTTTTCTTTTTACTTCTCAGGATGAGATTGTTCATGTTCGTAGAGAGTGGACCATGGACACTGAGGATAAGATGATTCATCAGAATTTACACATGCAGTTCCATGGCAGAGAGTTACATTCTTTATGCTTTGTATATGAAGATTCCAAGGCTAGGACAGATGGAAAAGCAAGTTGGATTGCAACTGGCTGTGAGGATGGAACAGTGAGGCTGACTAAGTATGTCAATCACTTTCTCTCCTCTCTTGCGCATGCTTAGACAATCATGCACACACATACACCCATGGGACCATCTTTGTTTTGGCTCTCTTTAACCTTTTTTCTTTTGACCATTGGCCTTCCTATCTTGACTGAGGCCATTCACTTACATGCAGTTGATCTCTTCTTGTCCTTAAACTTGCTTGAAGGATGGTCCTTTCTTTATAAACAAGTCATAATGTGACCGGCTTGCTTATTGTAAAACTGGAGAACATAATAGTCCTGTTAAATACCATCCAAAGAGCTATAGATATATTTAATGTGAGAATGATTTCTCCCCTTTCTTTAGCTAATACAAGAATGCCTAATATAGGTATGTCTCATGTGGTAAGACTTGGTTCTCTTCCAAATTGCTTGGTGAGCATGTTGGTGGATCAGCTGTTCGGTCAATATGCTGTGTATCTAGGATACACACGGCTGCATCAGATTCAACCTTCGTTGTTGATGGAGCAGATATGAAAAAAGATGGATACTTTTCACAAATTTGTTCCACAGAGAATGAAGATGAACCCTGTTTACTTGCATCAGTTGGTGCCAAGCGGGTGTTGACATCTTGGTCGTTGAAAAAGGAAGCACCATCTAGAAAAGATGAATATGAAATAAATAATGGCTCATTGGCCTCTTCAGCTGTGTCTGACTCAATTTCATTCAGATGGCTCTCTACAGACATGCCGGTCAAGTATTCAATGCCTCCCAAAAAGTTGGAAAAAATCAAGAGAATGGTAGCCTCTTGCAAAAATCCCTCCAATCAAAGCTCTAATGGTGTAAAACTCCGAGAAAGTGGAGAACTTCAGTCAAAAACATACCATGAGGACAAATCGGAAGATGACTGGAGATACCTTGCTGTCACTGCTTTTCTTGTTAGATATGCTGGATCTAGGTGAGTTTTTGAAGTTGTCAGTTGTTGCAGTAACTTATTCTCTTCGATTTTTCACAACTGGCTTCTTTTTTTGCTTCCCCAGGTTAACCGTCTGTTTCATTGTAGTGGCTTGTTCAGATGCTACACTTGCCTTGCGAGCTCTTGTCTTGCCTCATTGCCTGTGGTAACTCATGAGTCCTGTATTTTATTTTTGCTTGATACTTCTCTTAGGTTCTATCATTATCCTTCCTTTAAATTGTTGCAGGTTTGATGTTGCATTGCTGGCTCCTTTATCATCACCAGTGTTATCTTTGCAGCACATCGTAGTTCCTTTTAGTCCACTCTCTGATGGTTAGTGTTGTAGTTGATGTATCAAATTGTGTGAATAGAAGCCCCATATTTGCTCATTTTTGTGCTTTTACTTGTTCAACTCAGAAGCAGACACATATAGAAATGTGCAAGGTTTTTTTTATTGCAAAGGTTGAGTGAATAGTTACTATTGAACTTGTAAGCTATTCAGAGTTGTGTTAGCTGCATATTTAGTGTAGGATGATATACTATGATATGATTCTAGTTAGGAGGCTTGATTCAATCTTGAAACTGTATATCATAGTTCTGGTCTGGACTATAATGGTTATCATTTTGGGTTGCTTTCCAATACAATACTTCCTTATGCTTCCCCATTCTGCACATAACCCCTTATCAATGAGATTGAGCATTTAGAGCCCCAAATAATTAAAAATACACTTTTAGGCTCTTTCACGATTATATTATTCTTGATAAAAAAAATTTTCTAGGATTAAATAATTACTTAAAATTAAGAGGAGGAGGAGGTAGCGAGGGGAGGGGAGAAAAGAGGGTTTTTATTTTGGGTTGTGGGGTTGGGGTGGGTTTGTGTTGGAGAAGAGAACTCATTTTTTACTTTTTAGTTTTTGAATATTTTGTTATACTTAATGTAATTTATTATTATTTTATTTTGTTTTGTTTTATTTATTTATTTGTTTTGCTTCATCAGTGGGAAAATGGTCATGTAAGCGTCTGAAAGCATGTTTTTAACAATTGGAATTTAAACACTCATTTTCAAAGACAGGAGGGCTAAGTGTATATGGGGCATATGTAAGTGGTGCATTTGCAATTTACCTTCTCTTTTACTATTATTGGAGATTGTGGTGAATGGTCATCAAGTTTCATGAATTTGAGGATTTCATATTTGATATTGATGACTGCTTGCTATCTTTCTCAAGATATTGTGTGGTCAAAATTTACACTCTAGAACGTTGAGAAATTGACTTCAAGCATCTTTAAATTCAGGGGAAGCTAAGATGGGGAATTTGTATATTGTGATAAGTGGTGCGACGGATGGAAGCATTTCTTTATGGGATCTGACTGGAAGTGTTGAAGCTTTCATGGGGCAGCTCTCATCAATCCATCTAGAAAAACATCTTGGTGGTCAGACACGACCGCGTACTGGGAGAGGAAGTCAGGGTGGAAGGTGGTGGAGGTCACTGGGCAGGGATATTTCTAAAAGAAGGCTAGGCCTTGATTCTGTATCCACAAATTGCAAAGTGGAAGAAAAGGGAATTACAATGGAGTCCGTGTCAGATTTTTATCCATCTGTGGCAGATTATACCCATGATATCACAAATGAGGTCACCAAAAGTGCTTCTCCTAAGATAGATGAGAAAGCAGATGATTCCTTATTCGAGATTTGTGAAGTATGTCCTCTACATGTTCTACATAACATTCACCAGTCTGGTGTGAATTGTCTACATGTTTCAGATGTAAAACACAGTCAAATTTCTGGTAATGCTTTTCTATACCAGATAGTAAGTGGGGGCGATGATCAAGCCATTGCTTCTTGTCAATTTGAGGTATCGATTCAATCTCTAAGCACACATATGAAGGTCTTGGCACCAGATATAAAAAATTCAGCATTCAAGTCTGAGGAAGTAATTGGTTTGTTTAATGATAACAAGTACCAGAACTGCAGTCCTTTGCTCAAATTCATCAAGCATGATAAGATTGTCTCAGCTCATAGCTCCGCTGTAAAAGGTATGAATTATTTCTGGTTGAATACCAATTTTTGGTTGAGAGTATATATTTGGGTAAGTTACACTGTCTACTTCTTTACTCTTGAAATTACACTGATATTCCCACTTTATTCGGCTGTACATGTACACCCTGACATGCATAGGACTCTCTTTTCTGGATCTTGAGCCTGTCTGTATAGTTAGTGAACTTAAATAAGTTTCTTAAATATATGGACACTCTGTTAGTTCTGTAACTTTATTCATGCTTCTTAACTACACAAAATCCTTATGAGTTCCATAAAGGTGGGGCGGCTGTTGTTAGAAGGATGTAAGTTTACAATTGAAAACAATTGGGGGGTTTTGGTATAAATTTGAAAGTTTTTCAGGTATGTTCCCTATATTTTGTTGCAAAACCATATACTCGCAAGTAAAAATCTTTTAGATATGGAGATGGTTTCTTGAATTTTTCAGCATTCAATTAATCAAATTTATAGATGTGAATTTACAACACCCCCCAACCACCCAAAAAAAAAAAAAAAAAAGGTAGGTGCTGACATCCTATAAATATTATATGAAAAGACATACAATATATCAATTGGAACTATCAAATGGAGGTGCATATCGGTGTATTGACTTTCTTTATGCAGGTGTTTGGACTGATGGAACTTGGGTATTTTCTACCGGTCTTGATCAGCGGGTCAGATGCTGGAATCTAGAAGAGCATGGCACCCTTATTGAACATGCTCATTTAATAATAAATGTACCAGAGCCTGAAGCTTTGGATGTGAAAGCCTTGTGCAGGTTAGTGAATCATCTTCGGTACTAATTGTGATTACTCCTCAATGGAAAATGAAAAAGATTGGTGCAAATTGGACCTGATTAACCAGTTTAGGGTGCATTTTATTTGCAGGAACCACTATCAGATAGCAGTTGCAGGAAGAGGGATGCAGATGATTGAGTTCCATTCCATCTAATGAGATTACATAGTGAAGATCTTCTTGTGTTGCCAGTATCTCTGGTATTTTTTGTTCAGGGGTAAGTCGCAGTTCAATGTATGCATGGTATGATTTTTGACAGAAATATATGAATGCAGTTCAACAGCCAATGTTGGATGATGGTTAATTTTCTTTAGTTTATATCCATCGATTTTCAAATCTGCCAGGTTTTCTCTTATCTCGTGTGCCTGGTTGCTGTTGATAGCGACCAAAGGGCCTAAAGAAGCAGCTGTTTACCATTGCGTTGCAATACATTTGTTGATGTGCACGTCTAACCATATAGTTATGTAACATATTTTCCGTGTCTGGAAGATTTATTGTGATTGTTTTTTCAGCTTCATGTTTTAATCATAGTCCAAACACGTAATGGTAAATTCATCCAGACACTAAAACGTGTTTTTATGCCGTACAGGGTTACAGAGGAGTTATTACGATCAATGGTAGTCCTTTGATTGCATGAATCTACTTCACCCAGAGTGAATTGGCCAAGCAACATATAGAAAACGTTCCTGTACAATGGCCTGCATCAAAGCTAACATGAATTAACTGGGAAACCAGCCATTTACATTTACATCCGATATCTGCACCAGGAGATCGTCATGATTTCCACAACTCACCAAGCGGTCCTCATGCAATATGTATATCTTAGTTGGATTTATCAAAATGATCTGGCTAACCCTATTGGGAAAAAAGTACATGGAGCATGAACGAATTGTGCTCGTGTTGCCTATAAGACATCCGCTCTGAAAACTCAAAAAGCTTGTGTTCAGCGTCGAGCTACATTGCGGATAGCATGAGAGCTCCTTATTGTAGGCTTCTGGATCGGCTGGAAAAATGTCTGCAGTATCCTTCTCTGGTTAGCAAATTAGGCAGATAGGTATGCAATGGCTTTCTGAGGAACGGTCACTAAGTACTTTGACGAATCGCCACTGTACAATTGGCTCCTAGTTGAAGCAGCAGGTTGGTTGCTTTCTTCAAGCATAATGACCACCCCACTCTTCTGTCGGCACAAGTTTTTCCATCGACCTCAAAAAATTACCGTTTATAAGGAAAATGTATTAAATATCGTTTTAGTGAGGAAAAAAAGTTAAAAAAGATTGAATTTTTAATGGTATTTTGATAGTTCAAAACCATTCATTTCTTTTTTCTTCTTCTTATTCAAATTAAATAAATATATTTTCCCTATTTTCTTTCTTTCTAATTTTTTTTTTTCTTCTTATTTTCTTTCTTTTCGATTATTATTATTATTTTTATTTCCTAAAGAAAAATTCTGTCGGCTGGGTCTTAGAGGGGACATAGCTTTTCCGTGCTCCTGCTGACAGATGATGATGTCCCACGGTCATCAGGGATATTGTTGGCATTTATTTGACATGTGACATCAAACTTTGTCCTTATTCGCGATGGAGAATATGATTACTATAATGCTGTACTATAAGCGTCGGTCCATCTTTATTTAGTTATTCTTGGCATTTTTATAATTTTGTGACTTCTTAACGTTACTGACGCACTGCTACCTTGGGGCGACTTCCCCCAAATGGTAAAACTAGTAAGACAGATAACTGGTCAATGTTAACACGGAAAGTCAAATGCATCAAATATATTTCTTAGCCAAGATGACATTTCACATCGTCTCATTATCTTGCTGCTAAGATCCCTTCTTAGATTTAGATGTCCATGTTGGAATTGTGCCTTCTGTTGAATAGGTTGCTTTTTTTGCTAACTGCTTACATGTCCCATACACGGCATGCAAATATTAACCCAAAATTGCCTATTCAACCCTATTTTTTTGTTTTTGTTTTTTGTTTTTTCTTTTTAATCACATTCTTGCAAGAAACAAACACATGAAAATTTTTTTACATTGGAGCACACCTAAAGGCACATGTTTCTCTCTTATTTATTACATGAAATGATATGTGCCGTTACCCAAAAAATAAGGACAATCCTTAAGCTTATTATCATCATTTTTTCTCCAATGAATCTCATCATATATCAAAGAGTAAAAGTTTACTTTAATGTATTAGTGGTTAAGAAAGTTTATTTTATTTTTGTTTTGTCTAATTTACCTTCTCCACCATCAAACCAAAACAAAACTATCATACCCAACTGTCCATTGTCCTCAATGATTGTTAGATGCTAATGTAACCTGAACCTTCTACATGTGAACTATATTATATCTATTGATCATGGATGAATCAATCGAGATAAGCAAACTCGTGTGGAGTTCGGTTTGAGTGGGCTTGGGCTTTGTTTCTTACTCTTCAATACTTACAAAAAGTGCCTGGTAAGTGTGGCCATGGGGGTGAGCACTAAGAAACTTAGGGATCGTGCTTGCCTTGTGGTTGTTATGTGTGTAATGTGTTAAATTTAAGTTGGGAGAGAAGGAAGAGGAGGAAGAGGGGAAGAGAGGAGTGTTTTGTCTTGCTTTATGGTGCTTGGTGTCTTTTATGTGAGTCATTCGAACACGTAGCAGTTAAAGGTTTGTTTGTATTGTTAGTTGGCTAATAGTGCGCTTTGCAGTAGGGATTAGGCTTCATTGCGAATAGTATGCTATGGTCAGTCGAACCACTGAATTTACAACTCAAGGCGATAAGTGATGATTTTAGCAAAAGGCTTTCATTTGATCTTAATTAAATAAGAATAAATATGAACAAAAGGATTGGTTGATGAGTACCCTCACCGTAAAATATACAAATGGATGAAATGCCAGTATAATGATGATATTGAAGTATTCATTCTCTACACATTAGAAACTAGTGAACGGAAAATGATTTAAGGTGATTGGGATTATTGTTACCTATCAGTTTAGAATTTATGTGGGAGGAAAGATATTAATTTGCAGAATCGTAGGATATGATGGAAATGAAATTTTAAAAGGAAAGTTACTGATGGTAGATTATAAGAAGTTTGTTCATATCTATAAAGAAAAAACTGAAGAAAATATCAATAAGTATTAAATCTACTAGTAACATATAAGGGTTCAAATGTATTTCTAAATATTATTTTGTGGATATTTGAATTTCATGATTAAGAATCAAACCTATGGTCAAAACTCTGTATTGGATATTGTAAATGAGACTTTAAGAGTTAGAAGGGTACCTATCAATTTCTAGAATAATATTATATTGGAAAGGCATCAAGATAAGATCAGTGCATAAATTGTAGTCACAAAATTGAGAGAAACAAATACATACCAATTGTATATGAAAACGCTTGTGGTGGTATCCGTCAATAGTATTTTGATATACAAAGTATTTGTGGATGACATTATTAAAGTTGAGTGATCATAAGTAGTATATTGAAAAGGAAGACATGTGATTTTTAGAGGAGATAATATGTTTACATTAAGACTCGTTATATTTGGAGAAGGGATTTCGGTAGATATTAAAAATATTGAATTAGTGATTAGAAGAAAAATCCATTGAGGTAATCCAGTATATGGAGAAGCTATGAAGCTACAATGTACTTCATATTAGCAATTGCAATAGGTAATCCAACAGAGACATGGTAAATCTAAAATTGTCAAACTGTTGTTGTTGAGTCTCATCTCATGTTCATTCTATCTGCATATCCTGTCATGTCGTGTTTGGTTTGGTAATAATCTCAATACTGTCTCTTTTGCTAAGTCTGTCAGTCAACAATCTTATTCATCCTTCTCAAGTCAAGTCAAGTCAAATTGAGTTGTTAACCATCTCATTTGAATTCGAGATGGGAAAGTGTCGAGATTTGCCAAATTTGCTTCTGTTGATCTTATGCTAAGCTATATGAAAAAAAAATGAGAAGCTGTGATAGTAGTATAATCAATTTGAGTAGAAGATTTTGGATAAGAGGAAAGGTGATGATGTGAAGTGAATTTAGAATCACTAATGATCACAAATAAAACTTAAAAAACAATTAAATAAGGAATAAATGGAGAATAAACCAATTAAGAAAACTTACGAGGTCATAAAGCTAAGTTATAAGATAGTATAATGCGATTAGAGGACTATAATGATGAAATAAGCCCTGATTGATATTAAGGTAAGGAATGCAAAGGAAGGAAAATTAAGAGATCGAGCAAAGATTCAAGTAAAGAAGAAGTAGAATGTTAATTAGAAAGTAATTTAGGAACTTAATCAGTAGATTACACAGAAATTTCATTTGATGATAGCTTAGTAGAATGGAAGATGGGATTTAAGGTTATGAAGTAACCCCCACAAATACCTAATTATCCTAATTTATAAAATTAACTTAAAATTTACTATTTTTTTCTATTACTTATTTACTACATAATTAGACTAATAATTACATCTAACACCTTAAATGCTACAAGTATCATACTTCATTATATTTCAACATCCTAAAAAATATAATTATTCACTAAATTAGTAATTAACCATTTAATTACTTAATTAACTCTAAATTACCCATTTTATGCCTCATTTTAAGGCCTAAAAATTATCTAAAAATTTAAAAAATTAATTTTTGAAAACAGGCTTTACAGTACTGTTTTATCTAATCTAAGTAGTTTACACCAAAATTTTTGGCTCAAAACTACACTCTTAAGATAATTTATTTCTAAACCAAAACATGCTCGATTTTGCATGATTTCTTAAGAACCATATATCATGAGACATATTTTTATCAAAATAATATTTTTCCTAATAAATACATACAAAAATATTTCAGAATAACAAAATTCATAATTTTCTAAGAATATTTATTATTTTTACAAAATTATACAAAATCGGATTGGAAATATAACTCACCAATTTGGGTGGCTCTGGCCACTGTCGGTATGTATCGGCCCACCTGAGCGTTGCCACCACGATGTGGTGGTGGTGGTGACCGTCTACTTCCAGTTGCTCGTCGGGTCTGGATTCTCCTTAGAAATCTTAACTATATAGATTTTTTGTGATTTTTTTTAAACTCTAATTTACTCTCAATTTTGCCTCTTTCTATTTTTCTCACTCTCCAAATTGACCAAATGAGCTTGTAAAATTTTCTTACTATGTATAGAGCATTAGGGAAATTATTATGTATTAAATTGATTTGACAACTACTTTATCTTCTTTCAATTTGCCTTTTATGTTGTTCTAATTTAATCGGTTAATTTTTTTCTTATTTTCCCTAGCTGCCACAATCCAAATCCAGATCATTCCTTATTTTTTATTATTTTTATTTATTTTTCTTAATTAATTATGAATTTTATTTAATTATTTAGTATTATTTTAGCTTATTTTGCGTATTTTAAGTAATTACGCGTAATTCTACCTACGTGTAAATTCATATATAGTGCAAATAAATATTATTAAATATTATTTAGGTCATTCTATGATTTTTAGTATACATATAATTTATCTTTAGCGATTCGTTAATTTATCGAAAATGCATTTTACGCATTTTCGATAAATAACAAGTTATATATTTAAAATTTGAAAATTTTATATTCTTTTATTTTATTACTTATTTTCTTAAATTCGAATTTACGGGATCATTTTTACTAATATTTTTAACTTTACTTATAATTTAGGTTCTATCGAATTTTTCAACCGATCAGAATCATGAGTGATTGGTTATGAGGCTTACAGCCACCATCAGTCACCATTGCGCCTGGGTTGTCCAACACACCTCCAATCGCTGCCAGTCATCGGAGATCCTAAGAACAGCTAGGTTGATTCTCTGTCTTGTTTTTCATTAATTTATAAAAAATTTCTAAACCACATAGAAATTTTTGAAAAAAATTGCACTTAGGTTATTTTGAACATGCTTTCATGTGATATTTTTATTTTTGAAAAATTTATAATATGTAATATACTTTCTTAAGGAATCTACTATTCATCCGAAATTGAAATTGTAAAATAAATGTATTAAATAATGATGTTTTTAGCTAAAAATTTTTGTGTAGGATGTGTATGATATATAGATAATTGCTATGTAGCCTTAATTTTGATTTGAATATTTTTAATATTTATTGCATTTTTTGCCTAAAAATAGCTCGAAAATAGACTAGAATTATGAATTAAATACGAAATTATGAAATTAATTGATGAAATGGATACATATTGATCTCTAGTGAATAATAATAATGTTGGGTCAGATTGAAATTAATTTAGTGTAAAAAAATCATAATTGAATAATTTAGAATAATTTAGGGGTAAAATCGTAAATACGAACATATAGATGATATGTCAAAAACTTGAAACCAAGTGATAGCTGAATTCCCCATATTTTTAAGAGTCTATAGAAATTTTCGGAAAATTATTTGGTAACCCGAACTATTTATTAAGAATTTCTTTAGTAAAATAGCTTAATTTATAAGTCAGGACATATTTTTGGTGATAATAAGTTAAAATGAATTAATAGTTAAATAAAAACTATATATGAGATTGTTGATCAGATTAGATTAAAAGTGTATATTTAATATATTTATTGATATTTTTTGATCGGGATACATTATAGGTATATTATAGTTAGATAATACTTATATTATAATGTTACGTAGACAAATTTGGTAAAACACAATTTAATAACGTAAATTACGTATAATACGATAATATATATATAGATACACATAACTGTATTAAAAACTCGAATTACTTGTTAAAAGTCGTCTCTGGAAACATGATTCGTAAAACATGTCATTAGGTTTGTACGAATTTAACGATACCAATTTTATTAAAATTGGACAATATTAGGCATTGTAACCTAAAACTCTATCATATTCTAGAATGTACTTATTTCGGTAACCCTATCAAAATTAAAACATGATTTAATAAATTAAAAGTATATTTTGATGTGATTGAAATGATATATAATATGTAATAGTATAGATAACGTATAGTATCAATAATTAATAACTTAACTTGATATATATATATATATATATATAACACCGTTTTAGATCAAGCCTTAATATTTTTATAATTATTATGTAGACTGAATTTGGGTCTTTTGTATAGATAGGATTTTCAAGTACAAAGACGGTTGACGACTCAAGTCAGCAGTAATGAGTGTCTAAATAAGTAAGTTGGTATTGTTGCTTCACTGCCTGTTGAGATACTGTATCAAAGTATCCGGAGACCCAAGAGTACTTCTAACTGTGTTTGTAGTTAGTTAAATGTACGCATACTGTGTGTGTGTATGATATTTGGTTGTAAAGGAGTTAAACTCCTTGATGTGCTGTTTTGCATGTTTGCATTATTTTTGTATTATATAAACTTATTTGATCACCCTTGATTAAAACTAACTCTATTCAACTAAAATGAAATTGGATATGTATAATACTTATTAGGGAAAACGATCAAGAGTGTTAAGCTAAATACTGACTTCTTTCGATGAAAATAGCTGAAATGACCCTTTTCCCTTCCTTAGTCGAACTAAGTGGTAGGCGGGGAGGTCGTAGCAAAGCTTGGGTTTGGTTTGACTTGATTCGCGATAAAACTCCTTAATCCAGGTTAGAGTGGATGTAATATCTCTAATCTCACAGTAGATTGGATAATATTATGCAATGTTTCATTTGATTAATTGTATTTCATTTCATCATAATTAATAATTTTGCTTGTGATTGTATGATACTCTTCTAACTCTGTCTCATTTACTAAGTTAGTTATGTTCACATTCCTATAAACTCTTTTGTAAGTGCTCAGTGAGGATCAAGATGTTCTAATATCATTGCCTTAAAGTTAGTGTGCTGTTGTTTGGGAAAGTGATAAACGAGGAATCAATTAAATCTAGGCTTTTGACTTTTTTTGAGTTTTGGGGAAATTAGTTGGGAATTCCCTAGGACGCCATTAGTTTCTTAACTTATTGTATATAAACTGCAAAATTTGTGATTTTTAATAAATTTTAATTGTAAACTTTAACTTTGGATGTAGAATATTTGTATAAATACTATTATAGTATGAAACGATAGGTTGTATAGAATAGGTATTTTGTAAAGCTTTATCACATGTTTGGCTATTAATAGGTATTATAACGGACGTTTTAAACTAGTTGAGTTGTGCACGCTTTATGTGAATTGTATCTACGATAGCAGCTGTAAAATCAGTTTCTATTTTAGGATAGTTTATACAGTAAGACTGTTATAACTCCTCCTGTTTAGGGTGTAACAAAACTAATGGTTAAATCCCCTATTATCCCTTCAAAGGCTACTAAATTATTCACTTCCAAGTTTAACATTATCTTATATCGATTCACATTTTAGTTAATATCAATGGAAATATTTGTTTAGAAAAAAAAAACTACATTATATCTTTCTTGATATATTAGATAATACGTAGGAGAATAAACTGTTAAAATTATCAATTTCCAATTGATAAGCTGAAATAAAATTAGGAAAGGAATTGAATGGAAATGGGATAATATTATGATCACTATCTAAACTTTATGTATGTTTTAAGTTTACACCTGAAGTTTGAAATTTAAAATCATATATAATCAAACTTTTAGTTTCAAAGGCTCAAGAATAGCTAGTGGGGGACAATTTTCTTTTTTTCTTTAATTTTCTATAAATTTTAATTAATTTTTTTCATATTATTTATTTGAATATTTTCGTGCTAATTTTATTAACTTGATTATTGTAAACTAATTGGGGAAGCTATCACGTAATGCAATGATATATAGTGATAGAAAGAGATAAAATATATATAAGGTATTAAAAACGAAAATAAAATTATACAAAGCATTACTAGATAAATTTTCATGTATATAAGATGAAATTTAATTGAAAAAAAAAAATCCAAGACGGAAAGGGTTTATCATTTTCTTTTCCAAAGGCTTTCTCGTCTTTCTCCCAAGCTTTAAAACCGGAAGAACCGGTGGCTGGTAAGCCCTGCAAATGCCGCTTGCGTGTGTGGGCCTAACTTCTCCCGCGAGCGGCCCACGCTTTCACTATACGCCAATCCGTTGAGATGTTGCCACGTCGTTTACCTTCTGTTTTGAGCTAAAGTTGAGGGTCGGCTTTTAATTAATTTTTAATTAAATTAATTGATGGAATAGTTAAATGTCGATGTGTTTAATGTGTAAAAAACTCGAAATTATTTAATAATGTTGTTTGGTAACCAACTACCACGATCTCCACTCAACATCATTGGTGGAACTCCAACATCCATTTTGCGTGACTGGTAACAGCACCCCGAACTTCTTGTCTCGAAAACCATACCAAACAGCAGGAAAATAATCCTTGTTTTTATCAATATTGTTAAACCAATACTTACCCGTAACTCTCAATTACTTTCTAAAATGAATGGATTAAAAAGGAAAAAAAAATCTTGAAAATGATTATTATTAGTAATGGGTTAAATATTTCTATTTCAATATGTATTTCGTTTAAATTTTTATTGTGGATAATATTTATTCTAATATTTATTCAAACTCATTAATTATAGTATTAAGTCGAGAATATATTAAACATAATGGTTTAGCTATATTTTGTGAAAAAAAAAAAATTAATAGTACTAAAACGTTGCATAGATTAACAAGTATCGTATAAATACCGATGATAATTAAATATTTAAAAATAAAGGAAATTACAGTATTAATAAATGTACTTTTTGAAGTTAAAATATGTGTTCCGTTATTTTTAAAATGATTAAAAGTTACTTAATTACAATTTTAATGAAGATATAATGGTCAAATTATTTGAACTTTTCTATTCCCTCTACAAAAGAAATTAAATATTCTATTCTTTCTTAGATAATATCTATTTCCAATGGTATAAGACTAAAAATATCCTTGTAAACTGTTTCTTATCATTTTTCATATGTAAATAAGATAATAAAAGATAATATATTTCCTCAATATTATCTCGAAATAACCGTGGGGTTAGTGATTATCACAAAACTTAGATGACTCAAGTAAACGACGTTGGATTCTCAAAAGAGGTGAAATAAAAGGAGTTTTCTTCTTCAACCAATCTTTTAAAAAGCATGAATTTACTTCTCTCCGTTTTTTTTTTTCTTTTTTAATATTAATATACTGCTGTGTATACTTCACCTGCCAAACCCCACGAAAAGCTACTTCTCGCTTAACTTCACATTCTATATCTTATGTAACATATAATTTTTTAATACAAGCATACAATTGACCGAGTAGAACAGGCAGCGGTATTTTATTTTATTTTTTCCTTTTTTCACCATAATTTCCTATAAAAGCGTAGTAATATGAGCCCATAAAATTTTACTTCCACGCAAAATAAAATCAAGAAATTAAACTTATATTGTTTTATAGCTATATTGTTTAATTGAGTTATATAAATATTTTATAATTAATTCTAAACCATTTGAAACTCTTCTAAAATTTTTGATACAGGCATCGTAGGTATTTGAAAGGACAAGAAGGGGAAAATAGATGTTTATACTTTATTGTTGGGTATGATATTTCATATTTGCAAACCTAAAAATGATATTCGCATATTTCACACTTTTTCTTTTTCCCTTCGATATACAACTATCCTTACCGGATGTGTAAATATCATATTCCTAACTGTTTTTTTTTTTTATGATAAAAATATGATAAAGGATTTAAATTGCTCAAAATTCACGTGAATTTATAGCGTACAGTTTCCATATTTTATAAATTCTGTCGTCATCTTTGTTGAAGAAGTAGGTGAGTTAAGTAACTGCTCCCAAGTCTCTAATATCAATTTATATTCCTATTGATTAGTACATGTGGTCCAGGTTATTAATAAGTCCAATCGAATTATAGAGTTCATACATTTTAGACCCACCAACGTTCTCCTCGTGGAATGTCCTATAATCCCATTATCGTTGCCTTTTAATACATGCTATCATGCATTTGCTTTGGCCTTTCCGAGGTTGGTAATACAAGAGCGTGTTTTTAGCTCGGTCACCTTGTAGTGTCTTTTACTTCTAATTAAATTACCTAACATTTGGAATACAAATCTGTGGATAATGTATGGATGATAATAAAAAGATTTGTTTTAAGTAAAAATTTATTTGAGTATGAAAAATTTGATGAAAAAACATAGCAACATTTTTTGAAGTTATAGCTTTTGAGATTGAAAATTGAGGATTTTGTTGATGGAAAAAAGAAGAAGAAGAAGAAGCTAGTTATGATTATAATTACCACAGTAGCACGGTCTCGCAAGAGACTTAATAGAATTATTTGTTTTCTAAAATGGAACGGATAATGAAAAAAAAATGATGCATAAGGAATGATTATTATTAGGAATATGTTAAAAATTTCTATTTCAGTATTTATTTTATATAAATTTTTATTGTAGAGAATATTTATTTTAGTATTTATTTTAGCTCATTAATTACACTATTTAATTAGAAATATAACTAAAAATACCAACTTGCCCTATTTAGTTATTATTTGGTTATTTTTGAAAATAGCCAAAAGTTATTAAATTGCATATCAATGAAGGTATAATGGTTATACTATTTGAACGTTTTACTCTTTCCGTAGAAATAATAAAAATTTTTACATTTTCTTAGGTAAAAATCATGCTCAATAGAGTGAGAATAGAAAAATTCTGAGAATTAAAATTTTAAACCAATTTTTCAAGAAAATAGAATAATAGAAAGGGAAGAATTAATAGTTAATCTATTCTCTTTCTATTTCAATAAGTTGTGAAATTTTTATCATTATCTTCATGATTTTGCTCTTCTTTTATATATGTGTGCACACATATACACATACGTGTATATATATATATATATATATATATATAATGGCATGTCTACTCTCTTGCATATAATCTTGGATTCTCCCTTGATGAGATACTTGTTTTCATAAAAAAGGGTACAAACTATATTCTAGTCATGTAACCTAACTCTTATGCTTTGTGAACACAATATGGACCAATTCACTTGGTTAAGTAAAATAAAAGGGAAATGGAATTCTAATTTATTAGAAAATGAATAGGGCCATAACAATTATTATGTTGTTCAATTGAAAAAAAAAAAACACTAAGCAAATAGACACGTAATACAAATTAAATAACTAAATTATCTTCATCTTGTTCTCTTATTCATGATAGTTAATAACTCCTTTTAAAGGTGTAAATGAGATGAGTACTTTTACAAGTTACTCGAGATTGGGTTGGCATTTACTTATGTAATCAAGTCAATTTTGAGTTTGAGTTTTAGTTTTGTGACGCTTGGCTTAGTAAACTTACAAGCTTAATTAAACATGAGTTAATTTTGAATATTAGTCAAACTTTGAGTCAAATTTAAATATTATTATTTTAATTAAATTTACAATATATTTTAAGATTATCGAGTTTAGACGAGTTTATTCAAATTAAATTGAAGCTTATCGAGTTTTATTTTGAACCAGATCGGGTTTTATAAATTAATATTCAATTGAGTTTAAGTTTTTCAATTTTAATTGAGTTTAAGGTCTCAACTCGGCCCCATTGACAGCCCCAAATCGGTCGATCTTTTTTCTTAGGCCTAAACCCTTATTCAAGACACTGTCTTATCCGGTTCATCCTCATCAACGACAGCCGCTTCTTCCACGGCACGGACCCTAATATTCTTCTTAAAACTCGCCATACATCTCTTTACAGTCATCAGATTCCATCACATCCAGAGTCCATCAAATCCACTTGCAGTCATGGGTTTCCATTGCACAAGATTCATCCTCACCATTTTAATCATCTTCTTTCCCGAAAAGATCCAAACTTTGATGATAAAAAGCCCCAAAATCCAAATTCCCATGCAATACCATAAAATACCCATGATCCAATACAATACCTATGCAATTTGGACTGGTAAACCGAAAAGATCGAAACTTTAATCATCTTTTTTGCCAAAAAGATTCCGTACGATACCATACAGTACCCAGAATCTAATACAACACCCATACAATTTGGACTTGTAAACCGAAAAGATTGACACTTTAATCGTCTTCTTTTCCAAGAAGATCCGATAAAATATCCAAAATCCGAAATCATAACCTTTTGCATTGGTAAACCAAAAAAAAAAAAAAAAAATTCAAGAATGAAGAGAAGTTAGAGATGCTAGTGGGTGTTGAAGGTTGTATGGTGGTGGTGGTAAAATGGGGAATTGTAATTTTGGATGAAATTGTTATTATGGATGGAAAAATGAAGTAAATAACTAAGCATTCATGAGAAATAAAAAAAGAATTGAATAGATATTCTTCTTAAGTAAATGATTGGTATATAATATAAACTTAAAATTTAAAATTTTAATACATAATCAAGATGATATAAATAGATAGGATACATTTTATGTTGTGCAAATCAGCGAATCCGGTCTAACTATCATGTGAATTAGGGTTAAATTTGTTAGTCTGTTTAATTTATTTAATGAGTAGATCGAGCTTTTTTTACTCTAATTAAACCTTTTATTGAGTAGAAAGTTAAATCGGTTAAACTATCAATTCATTATTATTTGGATTTAGTTGGTTAAATGAGTCAATACTAATATGTTAAAAGAGAATAATATTTTTTTTTCAAATAGTTTAACATAAATATTTAATCATTTATTTTTTAGAAAATAATCAACCATGGATCTATTTTCTATTAATTTTAGGACAATTTGAAGAAATATTGGATAATAAGTTTATCTGATTTAAAGGGTTAGATAGGTTAATTTATACGCCTATCTATTTTAGCCCATTTGAAAGGATAAATGAGTTGCTTTGCTAATAACCCGCTCTAATCAATTTAAAAAATAAGCATTAGTGGGTTAAGTCAATTAACTCGATCTTTGATGAGTTAACTCACTTTAGTTTATGAACTAAGGGTTAAAGAATCTATTTATTTAATGGGTTGAAAATTTAAAAATAATAATCTTCACTTGCTTTTCTGGCAGGACAAACTAACGCAATCTCTAGAGTTGAAGCCATTTGCATGGCATTAAATGCATCCCTTCTTACTAAGCTTAACTAGCCCCAAGTAAGAACTGAGATTAATTAGTGCATATAGATTGAAGCACCTCAATACTACATAAATCCACATAAACACATATACATTTCTAAGAAACTAATTAATTCAAAATTAAGTAAAAGTCAAAACCAAGGACGTTAGATCCTCTATCATATCTCTCACTCCAACCGGAGGCAACTTGGTGCAAATGGAGGGTGGAGAGTACTGCCTTGAAATAATGGCAAAATCCAAATTAGAATAAAAAGTTCTTTCTTACCTTTTTAGTGTGGATTTCATAAACTTAGATTGGCATAACTAGACACTAACCTTTTCCGAATGAAAATAAAAATAGAACCTTTGTGGACTAATTGTCCGTTGGCCTATTGGACTTGTCATTAAGCACTGAGCTACCTTAAGTGTAGATAACCGAGTTGCCAACATAACAAAACTGTTCCCAATAAGAATAGGGAGAGATATGGGCAAGGTGTTGATGTGTCGCAGATGGGAGTCGCAACTGTAGCCAAAAGTTAATGGATCGGACTACTGACAACCAATAAAGAAAACGAGACAGTTTTGGTTTTTATGGATATGGAAATATAGATATTGGCATTGGCGCCATAGACATAGGGGACTGTTATTGATTGTGATTGTGTCTATATTGCCCTCCATTTAAAATAACTAATAATCGGAAATGTGTTTTTATCGGTGCTTCTTTGTTTCATTCAAAATTCATAATCGCATGCATGGTGGTATAGCATGTGCATATGGATAAAGCTATTAATTGTTGGCTTCACATCTCACCTTGTGTAAAACTCTATTTTTGAATATCTTAGATATAGAAAATTCTAGATAAGAATATAAGGAGAACACACATTTCCAAAGTTCATGTATGCTTACCTTGGAATAAGAGCATGTGATCAATAAGCATGTCTTTTAATTTATGTATCGGTTGTTTCTTAACTAATTATACAATGTCTTATAAGATTATCAAACTTAGACATACAATTATTTAAGAAAACGATCAAAATATTATCATAATGAATACCACTTTATTTCCCCGTTACGCTTCAATATGGTGTATTCCCATATAACGATTTATATACATTCTATAATCATCGCTTAATAATATCTCCAAATTCACCTCTATAGTTTTAATCGAAGAATAATTAATTCTATATTACATTTTCACATCCCAAATCGCTTAGAAATCAAACAACTTCATTAATATCATCAAGTTTAAAGCATGAGCAATAAGATAGTTTGATTTGATGGCTACGAGGAAATCAAATTTGATTCTTGAATTCAAAATTTTAGACTAGGACTCACTATTTATGATAAATTGTAGAATATGCTTATGGGATATCTACTCTTTTTAATTGGCAAGAAATCAATTTGCATATTCTATATATCCATCTTCATTATTATCTTCACTATTTATGAGCCCAAACCAACAATAACAAAAAAAAATATGTATAAAATGTTTTTATATAATCTCAGAATCTCCTATAATAATTTTCACTTCTAATTACGATATTCGTTCTTATTGAGTTTCATATAATTATGAATTTGCAAAGCAATAGTTTTTTTGTTTTTATATATAGATCTTAGAACCCACATGGAATGAATTGGTAGGTTTCATTCATATAATTATGAATATGTAAAACGATATTTTCTTATATGCATCCTGAAATTCTTATGAAATAAGTCGGTTAGTAAGTAAATTCTTAATTCTAAACATTTAAAACCAATCTACGCAAAACAGGTTTTATATTTTATAGTTTGAATAATTAATTTATTCAAGAACGGTTTATATTGAACTAAATTTATATTTTTAAGTTGTAATAAATAAATTTGAAACATGAGAATTCAATCAAAACGAATAGAAAGCCTTACTTAAACAATCCCTTGATTAACTAATACCTTACAAAAGCTCATGGATTATAATTAATTAAACAAAGTCAATATTTTGTGTTAAAAAAAAATAAATTCCACATTTGTTTGGATTGTATATGGGCGTGACGAGAGAGAGATATCCTAGAATACCATTTGAGTCGTCGGCACGGAAAAGGATTCCAGCGGAAGGATGGTCTTACTGGGCTCTTGGCTTTTTCTTCTTGTGTTGGTAAATGTCAGCGTTGAAAAATTAAAATAATGTGTAAGTACTAACATTCAATCATCTCAATTTATTTTAAATGTGTCGTAATTTTCTCACCTAACATATTGATAAAGTCTCTTGATCAATATTTTCCAAGATGTATGATCATATATATATATATATATATAGAAACTTACTTACTACAATAAGATAAATGGATAATTATAATAATAAACAAACATTATTCTCAAATTCAAATTGCCTTATATGATTTAACCTGGATCAATTCCAATTCAATTTCGATTTAACTTTATATTGAATATGATTTTTTCCTTTCTTTTTTACTGCTCAAATATTTAGATTAGTCACTTGATTTCAATTTAACAATATTAATATCAAATTAAGTATACCATATTATAAATAAAGACGTACTTTTTTAATGATACGAACTAAAGAAAAAATTTACTTATAATATATGATGTTTATCAAGGAGACAAGGATGTTATTAACTTTGGGTGTGTTTATAGCTCTATTACAAGCATAACATCTATTTATATTTATTGATAAATATTTATGTATCACGTATTATTATAACTTTGATTCTTTTAATTGAGCTTTAACGGTAAATATTCATTCAATATATATATATATATATTTAACATATTTTAACATTTATCCGGGATTTGCGACATTTTCTATTTGTAGTTAGGTCCTTTTTATTGTGAGTAGTCCTAAATATGATGCTAGTCACGATCAGTCATCCTCCAAGCTCCAAATGGATCCAGATCTAGCCTAAGTTGCGCTACCGGCTAGGGTTGGTAAGAAACGGGCAAGTTCCGGTAATTCCTAACTTCAACCTCAACTTAAAACAAACAAAGAGTCCCACAAACCCAATCCACGCATCCCTTGGAAAAAAATAAAAGATGACCTGATACCTTGCAGTCTCTTTCCTCACCAACCCCCTCCCCTCAAACTCAAGTTAACCAACATCAACGTAAGTGGATGGTTATATAATTTAATAGTAAGAATATCTCTGTTATTGGAATGATCGAATTTAATTCTTTTTTTTTTTTCAATAGTTATACTGCTAGCGTTATAGAAAAAAAAAAAAAATCCAAACGTGTGAAGACAAGAAAAAAAATATACATAATTTCAAGCATATTGATGCTTCACGTGTTTAAACTTAAGAATTTCATCTCTCTCCCCCAAACAATACAAGTTAACTACAAATTGTACTTGTTCTAATTACTAAAAGCACGTCTCACCCTCTCCTAAATATGCAAAACAAGGTAGGATCCGAAGGTAGTATCTTATATTTATTTCATATTTTTCTTTAACTTTTTATATAGTTAGAAAAAGTACATCTAAACTTTGATAACACCATTTTACTTTTAATTTTACATATTTTTATTCAGTTTTTAGTACTTTATCTAATACCAAAATAGAGAAATAAGATTTTTCATGGCTAATTAATATATATAAATTTTTCTATAATAATGCTAGTAATTTAAAACTCGATATAATAAAATTTTTATTTTAACTTTCGTGTCAAGAATAATAGTTGCAACTTTAGGTAAAATAATTTTTGTAACATAGATAATTCCATAATCTTTTTGTTATTTTCCACCTTTTAATTAGTAATACTCTTGGTCGTTTTGTATTAAATCAATTAGATTTTTCTTTTTACTATTAAAAGTTATTTTACTTTAATGGTGCATTCAAAAGGCGTATCCTTTGTGTAAATGCTACTATTGCATGATTTATTTGATACGAAATAATATAATCTTTAGCACATGATATTACATTTTCATTTGTAACTCTTTCTAATGACATAACATGTTGTATTTTATTTTATATAATTTCGGGTGCTTTTATAATTTGTATCTTTTCCTTTTTTTTTTCATTTATAATTTTTCATTTTATCACTTAGAACATTTATTAACTTAGATCCAAGAGGCATGCCATTTATGCTAAAAAAAACAGTACTTGTGGAGAATTGCGACCTTTAAGTGATGACTGCAATCATTGTCACGCCTCAATGCAAAATAATACAATTTTTAACACATGACATTGCATTTCTATAATTTTAAAAGTTGTGACTCTTCAAAAAGTATAACATGTCATATAAATACTAAAAAGACCGATAATAATCATATAAAATCAAGATGGAGATATTTTTAAATTTGAATAATATAGTATCAACACCATGTTTTTAACAACTATGAAATGTTAACTTTGATAATTTTTTAAAAGTAAATCTATAATTTTCTTTAACATTGTATATATTTGAAAATAAAATTCGTGTATAAAGTGGAACTTTAATTAGTTTTCTATAAATATGCAAAAGATTATTAATAATCATATGAGTTACCAAACCCTAGCATGTATTTATAGAACTAGACATTGGTATTCAAAACATTTTCATAACAATCTCTGAACGTACATTGTTAAAATGTTAATGATGATAATTTTTCGAGTAAATCTATTATTTTATTCAATCTTATATATACTTTAAAACAAAATCCACGTATAATGTGGTACTTAACTAGTATTATTAAAAACTTTAACAATTTTACTAACATTTTAATTTGGTCATAGGTGGTGTATTTCATTGAAAACCTATTCTTAGTTCGGAATCCCGTAGTGTATCCAGTCCATCGTGTAATCCTTATTACTTTTTAAGGACACGCAAGACTCAGAATATAACATTCTCGAAATATATCTATACTGGAAACACATATGTAGAAGCCATATTGCACATTCCAATACAAGCTTAAATTTACTAAATGCATCTAACAGCAATTTATTTGTCTTATAATTTAAGTGATGTAAATAACACAATCTTAGTATCCTAAAATTTAAGATAACTCAGAGTTCGATAGCACATGTACCAATATCTAATCTAGCCATCTCATTCTAAGTTCGATACTAATATCAATAATCGTATAACTAGTCTGTCGTACTTATCCACATAAGCAAACATTTCTTCCATCATTATGTAACCCAATCGTATATTCATCTAATAGGCCCAATTCATATCATAATAACTAACTAGTCCGTAACCTACTTTCTAAGGATCCACCATTTAAACTATACATTAGATCACCGCAATCATTACTCTATAATATACCGATAATTAGATTTGTATAAGAGTTAGTTCCGAATTATGAACCATTCTGTTGGGCTATTGAACTAGTCTGACCCTATCTAGAGTGGGTCTAAATTAGCTATTAAACTATTGGGTTTTAACAATTCGAGTGGTTCAATCATGATAACCCTTCAAGTTAGCAGGTTATCGAATTGGCTGGCCGAATCATCCTTAACTTGACAGTTCAAGGTTAAGCAAATCTTGAAAATTAAAAAAAAAAAATTATATATTATATATATTATTTATATAATCCAAATATAATATATAATATACTATATGTACTATATTATATAATGTAAATAAGTATATAGTGTATGTAATATATAATAATTAATATATTGTATATATATGCTATAATATATATATTATATATTATACTATATATAATATGGTATATGTAATATACTATATATATAAAATATAACATTACATATTCATGCTTGTACATTCTAAATGAATTATTTCGAGGTCGAAAAAAAGTAAATCGAAAATAAAATTTTTTATTTATCAGTAATGGTATAAATTTTTAAATTTACTTGGAAAAAAGAAAATGAATAGTTCAAAAATTATTTATAATAATTAAGAAAAAATTAAAAAAGAAAAGAAAAAAATCTCACTGAATTAGCCGTTAAACCACTGATTCAAGTGAATCGACCCAATTCAAAATTGATCCGGTGGTGAACACCTCTACCAACAACACCCATTCATGGTGGCTACTTACATTACTCCCACCATTGGCGCATGCACAGATAGTAGAATATATATATTTGAAGGCCGTGTAGTTTTAATTTCCCTTATTTAAACCAATACGTACAAACAAACTATACAAGCAAAAACAATACCGACTATAAAATCACAACCTTTCTCTTAAATAATCTCATTCAAAAAATGTTTAAAGCAATTTGATTAAATACAAGTAAGAAGATATATTACGAGAACTTTGTTCATAGTTGAATTTTGTTAATTCTTGCTGGTATTATATTTTTTGTCTTCAGAATATCTACTTATATTTCTTGATTTTCTCAGCAATCATTGAGATAGGCTTTATCCATGATTTTTTTTTTCTCTAAACGTTTAATCCTTGAATTTCGAAATGAAATATCTTTGAACTTCTAGTGATGAGAATTATCCAATAATCACATAAAATTATAGCATAACATATTATAATATATTATATTATGTTAGACGTTACTATTTACAATAGATTTATAATCACTATCCCTTTATTTATATATATATATATGTAAATATATATGGAAAATTTTACGGTGCTATCTTTTATTTTAATGGAATCGGTTTCGCCCATTATTGAGAAATTTTACGGTGACTACTGTAACGACGTAGTATATTATATTTGATTTCAGTGAATTATTTACATAAACAGTAAAATGAAAATTATGGATAGTTTTATTTTATCATTAATGAGCATAGTTTATTAAAATCCAATAAAAAAAAGGTTATCGATAGATTTCATTTTATCTTTTATAATATAATATAATGATGATTTATTATGATGTTATGAATGTATTGTCATCATAAAAGGACCATATTTCACTATTTGTTTGATATTTTCACATATCGCAATTGCTAAGTATATGATGGCATATAAAAACTCTATATAATTAAATTTTCCTATTTAGCAATCTAAATTAGAGATTAATAGATATATGGTAAGTATAATATGACACCTTACTTGTACCTTACCCTAAAATTTTTATACTCAAAACTTGCCATGTGACACTTAGGAACTATCTTGTATTGTGAAAATTCTATATGGTACACGGTATCCTATAGAACCTGTATATTTTCTTTTTTTACTTTATCTTCCTTTAAACTATTGTATAAATATATAATTAATATTAAACTTATAATTATACCAATAGATTAAATAGTAATATTTAAAATGTTCTTATATTTACAACACATTTAACCATAACAATACGAAATTTTAATAAATAGAATAAAAAATAATTCTTGCAATTAAAAACATGGAACCCTCGGTTGAATTTTGCTAAATTATTATATATATTTTAATATTTTTTTTTCAAATTATCAAAATAAATTTTTATTAATTATAAAATTGTTACAAGTAGAATATAAAAATAAGATTTAAGTAAAAAAAAAAAATAAAGGAACAAAACGGTAGACACAAAAGTATTTAATTTTAAGATTTTATTATAACTTAATATGTGATACACTAAAATCCACATCCTATATACTCTAAAGTAAGATAGATATAAGACATCCTAACATCATATTTATCCCTGTCTCATAAAAATAAATTTTAAAATATTATTATCTAAAACTTATCTTATAATTTTTTTTAACTATCAAATACCCGCTAAGTTCGGTTGGAGTAGTTATTGGATTATTGCTCGCCCTTAGGCTAAACAGCGCATACGGGAAGATTTCTATTTATCTCGCAAAGGACGCGTCCAGTAGATCCACGGACCCTCACAATTCCCAAAAGAAATGAACGGTAACCGACGAATCCGGTAGCCCGTGATGATATCCTCGAATGGTCTATAAATAGAGCGACTGAAGTAAAGCATCTTCGCTCGATTTTTGGGGTTGTAGCACAAACTAAGAGGAAGAGGAAGCACTCTGATTCTGTGTGATTCAACGACTCCCATTATACTTCTCGCCCCCTCTCAGGTACTGCTACATTGTAGTGTGTAACCAACCTTTGTGCCTCCCCTTTCTAATGTCATTTCATTTCTTGAAGTCAAAATTCGTGTTTTGTACCATGTCAAAGTAGTGGATCTGGCGTTTGTTTTACTATGTTGGACTCAAATGGACTTAGATCTGGGTTTGTTTTAATAAGATCTGGGTATTTTACACTCTTAAGATGTTGATTGTTATGCGTAATCTGTTTTTTTTTTTTCTTTTCTTTTTCCAACTTTTCTTGAATGTTGTCGGCCTTGGATATGAGGTTTGTGTAACTGAATCTATTAGATCTCGAGTGTTGTTCATTTCATTGAGTTTTGCATTTTGTGCTTCGCTGTTGATTAGCGGCGTCTGTCAGTTTTGATTATGTTGTTTTAGTGAGTTTAAGGTTAGATCCATCATGTAGGAATTACTAGATTTTCTTGTTCCATTGTAGTATTAGGTGTTACTCTTTAGATCTCGTTGATATATGTAGTAAACTCTGTGGTAGTACGTTTTCCTTCTGTGTCATTTGGGTCTTTTTTTTATGTTGTGATGCATGTACATGCAGACATATATCTTTTATCTTCATGCAACATACTGGCATAGTTTTCCTGTCTTCATTTCATGCTGATCTATTTTAATAGTATCTATGGAGACCGAGTATCCCTGTCTCAATTGGTGTTTGTCTAGGTTATTCTTATTTGATGTTATCATGTATGAAAAATATTTTACGCATGATCCACTATTTTTGCTGCCTATGAGAATATGGTGGAGACAGTTAATATCATACCTCTTTTACTAACTGTCTTAACTGGCGATGTGATATTATCCCTAATTCTATTCAATTAGTGCATTTACCTCCTTAGCTGTCGCATATGTAGTTGGAGATTATTAGTGGTTCCATGTGGACTTAAATCCACCAATTTAAGATTTTGAAGCGATGAATTGGACTTTTTATAGTTGGTGGGAGGTGATTGTTTATGCGAAATTGTTAAGGGATTAAAGGCTATTTATCTATTTTATGTGTTCTTGATTGTTAATCTTAATAATTTTTAAGAGAACGTGCTCTAATATGTAATGATTTGAATATTTCAAATTCTAAGTTTAGTCGACTTGAAGTGAAGTGTGCTCAGTAATGTTAGTGGATTCCAATATGAAATATTTCCAATGTTAAGTTTACTTAACATGACGTGTGCACATGTTGCTCTAATACATGATGAATTGAATGTTCTTGGATTCTATTTTAGTTAACATGAAGTCAAGTGTGCTCAGCAATTTACTCGGATTCCAATATGAAATATTTCCAATTTCTTTGTATTGTAAGTTTAGTCGACAGCATGAGTTCAAGTGTGCACATGTGAAGATTATTGATTCCTAATGAGATCCTAGATACTGGAATCACAATTGTTAGCGTATTTATTTTTGTGCTTGTGGTTTGACTAATCACTTTGTTGGATTCCTTATCACATGTAACGATTAAAAAAAAAAAAAAATGCATGTTATCAGCTTGTTCATTTCACAGTGGTTCTCCTTAAGCTTGGAAGAAATGTTTAGATTTTGTGGAAATGAGTTGCTTTTGATTCGTGGATTTATGCTTTGTTCTGATTCTCTGCTTCACAATGTGTAGATTATAAAATGGAGACTTTCCTATTCACATCTGAATCCGTGAACGAGGGACACCCTGACAAGCTTTGCGACCAGATCTCTGATGCCGTGCTTGATGCCTGCCTTGAGCAGGACCCTGACAGCAAGGTTGCTTGTGAGACATGCACCAAGACCAACATGGTCATGGTCTTCGGAGAAATTACCACCAAGGCCAATGTAGACTATGAGAAAATTGTTCGTGACACATGCCGTTCCATTGGATTTGTTTCAGACGATGTTGGTCTTGATGCAGACAACTGCAAGGTCCTTGTTAACATCGAGCAGCAGAGCCCTGATATTGCCCAGGGTGTCCACGGCCATCTCACCAAGCGCCCAGAAGAGATTGGTGCTGGTGACCAGGGCCACATGTTTGGATATGCAACTGACGAAACAACTGAATTGATGCCCTTGAGTCATGTGCTAGCAACCAAGCTTGGTTCCCGTCTCACTGAGGTTAGGAAGAATGGCACTTGCCCCTGGTTGAGGCCTGATGGAAAGACCCAAGTCACTGTTGAATACTACAATGATAATGGTGCTATGGTCCCTGTACGTGTCCACACCGTCTTAATCTCCACCCAGCACGATGAGACAGTCACCAATGATGAAATTGCAGCTGACCTCAAGGAGCATGTCATTAAGCCTGTCATCCCTGAGAAGTATCTTGACGAAAAGACCATCTTCCACCTTAACCCCTCAGGACGCTTCGTCATTGGTGGACCTCATGGTGATGCTGGCCTTACTGGACGTAAGATCATTATCGATACCTATGGTGGCTGGGGAGCCCACGGTGGTGGTGCCTTCTCCGGAAAGGATCCCACCAAGGTCGACAGAAGTGGTGCCTACATCGTTAGACAGGCTGCCAAGAGCATTGTGGCAAATGGCCTGGCACGCAGATGCATTGTTCAGGTGTCTTACGCCATTGGTGTGCCTGAGCCCTTGTCCGTCTTTGTTGACACATACGGCACCGGAAAGATTCCCGATAAGGAAATCCTGAAGATTGTCAAGGAGAACTTTGATTTCAGACCTGGCATGATCTCCATCAACCTGGATTTGAAGAGGGGTGGCAACAACAGGTTCTTGAAGACCGCCGCATATGGGCACTTCGGAAGGGATGACCCAGACTTCACCTGGGAAACTGTCAAGCCCCTCAAGTGGGAGAAGCCTCAAGCTTAAGTTCAGTTGAACGATTCTTCACCAATCTATTTTGCTTGCTTGATTAGTAGTGGGTGAAATAATTTGTTTGTCTCTACGCTGCTATACTAGCATCTGAAAATAGCAGATGGTGCTTTCAATTTTATTTTATTTTATTTTTTTCCATTATGTAATTTTGGGTATTATCTTTTCTGAAATGAATTTTATTGTATTAGTATTGTTAAAACTTTTTCTGCTTTTGATATAGCAAAGAATTGTCTATGGGGACACTATTCTATGTATTCTTTATCTACCTCTGTTATTTTATGCTTAAATGAATGAAAAAAAAGTATTCCTTTGAAAAACATTAATCCTTAAAGATTTCAAAAGGTTTGGTCTGCATGGTTTCATGAGATAAGTCTTGTTCATGGATTGGAAGATGTTTGATCTATATAATTTGACTGAAAGAGAGAATTATGCATTTTCATTGCGAGTTGAACTTGTTGGTATCAAAGTTATATAAATTAAGTAGAGATTAGATCTAGTTGATGGTGGAACCGTGTTTATTCATGTAATAATGGTTTCTTTTCTATTGTTGTCGTCAATTTGATATCTTTTATCTTTGTGGAATCATTAATTTCGATGTGGGGGTTGGTGGTGGGGTTGAAGAATTAGATTATTACTTAATCCAATGAGAAAGGGAGAAAAAGTGCCCGGACGACACCATTCTACCATATGGCGCCTTCTTACTAACCTGTTCTACCATCTGTTAGCTCTTTATGCAACAATTGCAAACAGGACTAACTCTATAATTAGCTGTCAAAACACATTTAAATTAACTAACTCTATAATTAGCTGTCAAAACACATTTAAAGTTTCTTAATTGAATGAATATTAATTTCATCAATCTTTTGCATAGTGTCAATACATGTTATTATTAAAATTCTTTAGTTATAAATTATGTTATAATTAGTGAACTAAATTGAGCAAACTAAAGTTTACGGTTGGGAAAAGTTTCTAAATCGGTCCCTGTGGTTTGGTTTCAAGCAACGAAAAAACAATACTTATAATTTGTTTTGGTTTGGAAGTATCGGGACGACGGATTGATGTATCGAGATTCTCCACCATTCGTAAATGGCTTCTTGATGTTGTGGAAAGGGCGGAGGGTGGCAGACAGCAAATCTTAGTAGTAGCAGGCAAGATTGGTACATGCTGCTGGTATATTTGGAAACATAGATATTCTTGTGTTTTCAATAAGACAAATCCTGATCCTCAATCACTGATTAGAGTGACTAAAGCGGCTATCATCAAGTTTCAGAAACTTCACCTAGGGCCATGCTCTCCTCCTCTTACTATTTTTCTTTTGTAAATAGGAAGGCAAAGACTGCGGACGGGGTAGTATCTCCAGGTAAAAAGGGTTTGTGTTGTTGTTTTTGGGACTCCAATCCACCAAATCCTTTGGTTAATATCCTACTTGCGGATCACACACCACAGCCTTCAGGAACGATCGTAGTATCTCTAGAACTTTTCTTAGACTTAATGCATATTTCTCGGTGTTTGTTGAATATATATATATATATATATTGCATGTGTTTTTAATTTTATATTTGAAATTTGATATAATTAAATGACATATCCAATTGAATTTTAACTATTAAATTTTATATATAAAGTTTAAAGTTATTAAATATAATATAAAATCGCCATCTACATTACTAGTCTGTTACAGATATTGGTAACATGTTTACTTTATGAAATTAGAATAGAATTTCATTCTCTCCTTATTTCTTATTATGTCTTTTACTTGATTTTTTTATTAAGTAATTATAATTCCATACGAATCCTTATTATTTAATTCAACTAAAGAATTAAGATTTTTAAATAATGAAGATTATTCACCACTACTACCATTACCATTGCCACCATGGTTGTCACCATTGCCACCATGGTTGTCACTATTACCATCGCCACCATAAATGTTATCACTACCATTGCAACTAGTACCGTTGTCGCTGCCATCGCCACTGTTACTACCGCTATAGCCACTATTACCACCAACCATCATTGTTACTACTACTATCATCACCATAGATCATTGTAATCACCGCCATCGCCACTAATACTGCCATCGCCACTGTTGCTGTTGTCGCTACCACCACTAATCACAGCTAATATTACCACCAATCATCACTACTGTTATCGCTACCTTCTCCATCACCCTTATTGCTACTAACTACCATCACTGTTGTTGTTATCATAGTCGTCGCTGCCATTATTGCAATTGCCACCGTTGTTGTAGCTATTGTTACTGCCATTGCAACCACTGTTGCCAAGATTAGTTGAAAAAGAAAATTGACCAAAAATAATTTAATTATTAAATTTATATTATATATATATTTTTAAATTACTTATAAATCTAACTAAATAAAATAATATGTATTATACACTTACTTTATTCCTTATGGATTTCTAATTTCATTTCCTCTCATTCTACTCCACAAACTGAATGAGCCGTGAATGGAGTAAGAGAAGAAAAAAATTCTAATCATTAGGAATGGAATAAGGGGGGATTGACTATTATGTTGTTCATTTTGGTAAAAAGATAGGTTAGAACTAGAATAATAGGAACAAGTAAATGACTAAATTGTCATTCTTTTTCTTCTTCCACCACCAACAAAAAACTACAACATATAGCCATAACCAAATAAGCAGCCACACATAACCATAATCAAATAAGTAGCTACCACCATATTCAAATCAATACATATCATTTAGCTAAAACCCTAAGAGGTTCCTCTTCCAATTAATGCTTTTACTCGTACATCAATGATAAGTTCATCTCATTCATCACAATAAAATCCCACTTCTAGATTAAAGCCTTAACTTTTGGTTTTGTTGAGCCCTGATCTTCATCTTTATACTTTCGATATAATTCAATGACTTAGTAATTTGTTGCAATTAGTTGACTTGTTTTATGATTTGATTTCACTAATTTCTAGGTTATGCAAATGTCCTTAAATGGTTTAACTAATTGCTAAGTGTTAATCAATTCATTTAAATTGTAACTTTAGTTAAATCTCACAAATGGCTCTCTCTCTCTCTCTCTCTCATTTTTTTTATTTTGCAATTACAACCTTTCTTTTGGTCAAATTTGTGATTGTAACTTTGTTTATTAAGGTTTGATAGTAGTGGTGGTCAATAGAGTTTGGTTTGGTGATGGTGTTGAGTTAGAGAGGGGGAAGAAGAAAATGGATAGAAAAGGTCTTTCAACTTAGGAATCTTAATTTCTAATAACTACGATTTAAAGAAGTGAACATGATAAGAAGGACCTAATAAGGAATAAAGAAGAATGAAATTCTAATTCCCCAAATGCACAATATATACATGTCTTTTTCACTTTTTTAAGATGGCTTGACAAATATTTATTAATCAAAAGTATAAGTATTTATAAGTAGATAGGGTATAATATTTAGCAATTTAAAAAGCTTTATATGTTTTTGGCCCCAAAAAAAAAAAAAACTTTATATGTAAGATTAAAATAACAATCAACATTCATTAAGGGATTTTAACACGGCCACAAATCGCTATAACTGGGTATAAGAAATGATCCGGTGTCATTTGGGGGGGAAAGTATTGATAAACGACGGTGAAACTTTTTCCCTTCAGCTAATTGCAATTTGGTTTCCAAACTACCATCATTCATGAATTATTTTTTTTATTCCAAAATGTCTCAAGACACGATTTTGACTCACCAAGAACTCTCCGAAACTGAGTACGTGCAGTTATCTTTTCTGCTATTCTAACAGGCCGGGCTGCAGCCCTCATACCTCCCATGTTTGGGCTTGATGAAACTTTGGGCTTCTAGCTAGCCCATAACTATACTGATAAATTGGCTGAACGATTGGGCTTAGAATTACTCCTTCTCAATAATATTTGGAAAATATCGAATTTAGCCAAAAAAAAAAAAAAAATCCTTTAGATTGAAACTTACCATTTTGAGAGCGCGAGTTGCGGAGAGTTTCACTAAATCTGTGTATGGAGGAGCACTGTCAGTGTCGCCATGATGACCTAGAGAGTCGTATACATAATAGACAAAGTTTGGTTTTGGTGGATCTTGAAATTAGGTCAATTGTTATGGACTAAATTTCGAAACAGGAATTACTTTGGAATTAATGTATTTCCAATTTTGCTGCTAAGGGTTTTATAAATCATACTAAATTTGGGTTTAATATATTCTAAAAATTTGAAAATAATTGAAATAATCAAATAGTAGAGCTATATCTTGAAACGGTATGAAGCTTGGCCAAGACTTCAAATGCTAAGAAAATGGCGCATACGCTCGATCAAACTTAGTAAGTGTTAGAAAGATTTTCATTCTTTTTTTCTTTCTTTTTTAATTTTTTGATAATTTAGTATCAAAATTTATATTTTTCTTACAACTTAATGTCTATAATTTCAATTTGGTTGCAATTTATTAAAAATTGAGATATTAAATTGTCAATCAAATTGAAAGTACATAAATAAATTGTAACTAAATTAAAAGTACATATAAATGTTAAGTTTAAAAATACAAGCACTAATTTATTTCCTTTAATTAGAGGTGTTTTGGTATCAATTTTTCCTAATGATTTCATTAAATGAAAACACAAGTTAGCCAATATCTCTACAAGTTTATGATGCCTAATATTGTTGTGTTCATGTTGATTTGATTTGGTCATCACATCGGTATATATCTAGTTGGTTCAAACAAGATTGGTTTGGGTCATGGCTCAAGATATTGGGTATGTGATCTGTTGGGCTTTTTGCATGCAGCTTCGGTTTTTGGTGAATCTGTGTCCGCTTGGTTTGGCCTTAAGGTGTTGTAGTTGTAGATTTGGCTCCTATCCACATTCGTCAATTTAATTTAATTTGATGGTTACCTAATTATCTTGGGAAAATGAAAAAAAAAAACATAATAATACATTTTTAAAAGATAATCCTTAAAATACATCAGGAAAAAAACTGATTCTAAAAACGTTTACATAAAATGATGTCTTGCAAACATGAATTGTAGAGTGATGTGAAATGCGGATAATGATTATAATCACAGTTTGAAATTTCGTTCCTACATTATTGAGCAGTTGAACTGCTACTATGCCTCAAACTGGGTGGTGGTTTGGACCGACTTTGAACTAGTCTTGAACTGTCGGTTTATAGGTCATAATTACGTTGAACTGTAATCGGCCCGTAAGTCAGTGATTTAGGATTAATTCATATGGCTCGCCAGTTCAAGGATCAGTTTATGGTCCTTGAACTGGTTTTTTCTTTCTTTTCTTTTTTTTACTCTCCCAAGCTTTTACATAATTTTTTTTCCTTTTTGCCTTACTGATCCTTCAACCAGTGTTTTTTTTTAATCAGTCCATAAAATATACATTAAAAATGGAAAGAAAATAAAATACAAAAAAGTCTCTTACAATATGAATACCTAATGTCCTAATTTGATCGAGTAGAGTGAAATAGTTAGAGGAAAAATATATTTTATAGTATTTTAAGATTGCTTGAAAGGTGTCTATGTATCTGTTAATTGGAATTAGACCGCCATAGTTCGATTTAGATTTTTAGAATACCCTTAGTTTATTGATTAATTTTACATTTTTTTTTTAAAAATTCAAGTATATATAACTGTCCAAGTTAATTTTTTTGAAGGAAAATAATTTTAGTCGGTCATAATTTGGAAAAACCTAATATTATATCAACACTTTTGGGAAAACCATGTCATTTAGTTTTTATGGATAATTAGAAAAAAACAAAATTCTTTTTATGTGATAAAACTTTTTTTTTTGTAAAGGATGAAAAGAAAACTTACTATGTATTATATTGAGGTAATTGTTTATGTTTGTGAGTAAGAGTAGAACCCACGGGTGAGCTTGAGTTTCCATCAGATCGATTCCAGTCATTGTTACACACCAAAGTCACAGAGTCGTAGCAATCCCGCTGTATAAACCATTCTATGATAATAACTAACCTTATAGTACCTACCATAGACATGATTTACATAAGGCGTCAAAAACTCTTCGTTTTGAAGTAAACAGTCCCATTTAAGTGTTTAATTATAAATATAATAATTATCACAAATTTTTAATAAATATACATAATTATATATAAAGTCCACATAACTTCTCAGGAAACTCTACATAAACATAACGGTTCATTAATTTACATAACAACTATTAGTCTTTTAGTCTTAAACTACAAAAGACACTTTAGCTACATATCCACTGCTAAGTAAATTGATCCTCAAACTCCTAACTTCAAAAGAACTAACCTCTAAATAATTATAAGGCGGTATAATACTTGAAGTATTCAGAAATTGAGACCTGCAAAAGGATCTAAAAGGGTATGAGTAATTACAGCTTAATAAGTTGGATTGGAAACTCATGAAAGTATATAAATATAAACAAGATTATCTAGCAATTATTTTCATGGAATGTAACAATCAAATGTCATCACACAACGTAGTTCGGTCCGTTGTGAAATCAGAGAAATTTTACCCGCTCTAATTCGGGTTGAGGTGTTTTCATGCTATGCAGCAACTCATAACCAAACTCAGGCTTGTGCAATGGAGACACTGTTTCTCCTATGACTACTCTCGAACCATTGACTTCACCATAGCTGCAACCTTCTCTCTTATCACCTAGTTCGACTAAAGATGAAGAAGGGATCATTATGCAATCTTGTGTTATCTCTTTCAAAAGAGTAAGTATTTAGTTGGAGAAACCTAATGATCCCTTAATGGTTATAATGCATGACATTTTAAGTTATTAGAGTCGAATAAGATTAAATTTCATTTAGGGTCTGCAAATAATTTCACACCAATTCAATCATAACACAAAATCAATCACATTACAAGTTTCAGCACGAATCTAAATACATCAAACACATGCGTAAACTACTTGTAATCACAACCATATACAATCCTAAGTCTCTGAATATCATAAAATAGTATTTTGATACAGTAAGTAATAACCTAACTTACTTAGAATTTCTCAGTCGCCCGATCATCTAATTGCAAGCCGATTCATTTTTGGATAACCTATAATATAAATAGGTCTTTTTAGTAATTATACTTTAATGATTCATATTCTAAGTTATAATTTAACTCATTTTTCCACGTATACCTATTATTTACTAATGATTCATTTTATCTTATTTCGAGGTTCGGTTCCTAAATTAGATTCTAGTTTTGATTCTGAAATCTTAAATATGCTTGAATCCTAAAGTGAAATTAATTATATTAAGTTCGAGTATTCTAATATTCTATTGAGTCTTAATTTAG
Organism: Lumnitzera racemosa; assembly: GCA_024138005.1. Taxonomy (NCBI): domain Eukaryota; kingdom Viridiplantae; phylum Streptophyta; class Magnoliopsida; order Myrtales; family Combretaceae; genus Lumnitzera; species Lumnitzera racemosa. Next base: position 102,644,434 of record JAMXBC010000004.1, read on the forward strand.
TATTTTAAACTGTTCGATACACGTTAATCCTAATTGGGGTACCGGATTTATTCCCGATGTGAAAAAATCTTACATTTTTTTATACAATTACCTAAAATTAATTTTTTTTTTCAGATTTATTATATTTTAATTTTTATTATTATATTATCTAATTAAACCTAATTTTTCATATTTATTAAATTTTCAATTCTACATATTCCTAATTTTTTATAATTACCACATAATTACTTCATTAATTACATTTAACACTCTAAAGGCTAGGACTAGGTTTTCACATCAAAGATTAATATCCCTAACCATCTAATTACTATCTAAATCAGTAATTATTGTCTTAATAACCTAATTAACTCAAAATTACTCAATTTTTCTATCATTTTAAGGCTAAAAATTTACCTAAAATTTTCAAAAATTAAATTTAAAAAAATGATTTATAGTACTGTTCTATATTACTTAAGCATTCTACAGAAAGAAATTGACCTTCAAATTACACTCCTAAACCTATTTATTTCTGATCCTAATCATGTTGTGTTTTGCTTAATTTCTTAAGAACTCTATATTTTTAGACGTGATTATACTTAATCACTATTTTTTCTTAAATCTATATACAATAAAATCTCAGAATAATAAATTTCATAATTTTCTGGGCAAAATAAATAATTTTACAAAATTATACAAAATCGGAGCAGATGAGTAACTCACCCGATCCAATGACTTTTGGCCTTCTAACATTGGTCCAGGCGGTAGGTCTGAAGTGGTTCGATCCCAGGTGGTGGTGGTGTGTAGGTTTGGTTAGTTAGCTCTTACTGCACAAATTTCCTTCTTTTTTTTAACCCTAATTTTTCTCTTGAATTTTCGATACTCTCTATTTTTTTTTTCTAATTGTCTAAAGGAGCTCTGTAATTTTTTTTCCTATTTATAGAGCTTTGTGGTAATTAATGTGCATTTAATTATACAAGACATTGCCTAAATCCCTTAATTTTTGTTTTTTGTATTGCTTGATTTTGATTGGATAATTTTTCTTCTTCACTTCCTGCCTTACTACGACCAAATCCACATCATTCCTTATTCCTTTGATTTTTTTTTCTTAATTAATTAATAATTTTCTTTAATTATTTAATAATGTTTTAGACAATTTAAGTAATTTCACGTATTTTTATCTACACGTAAATACATGTGGAGTACATGTGAACATTTCTAATTATTATTTAAGTCATTCTATGATTTTTAGTATACATATAATCTATCTCTAGTAATTTATTGTTATTAAATTATACTTTTTACCTTTTTGATAATTAACAATTATTATACTTAAAATTTGAAAATTTTATAGTTTTCTATTTTATTACTTATTTTTTTAAATTCAAATTTACGGGATCATTTTTACTAATATTTCTATCCATAGTTTATAATTTGAGTTTGATCGGATTTTTTAACCATTCGTACTAAATTTTGTGTTCTAAGTTTAATTCTACAATCACTTAACTTAATTTTAGGGCTTACAGTAATTGAAGTAATCATCCTCCTCGCTTGATGTCCCGCATGGTCCTTGTTTTCTATAAGTCGCCTTGTACCAATCTTCTGTGTAAGCATTCGCCTTAACACTGACAACGGATAGGAAAGCTTGACGTTTGTCGACAATTAAGCTTGCTGTACTAAACGTTTGCTCAACGGTGATCGTTGAAGCTGGAGCAGCAAGTACTTCACGAGTGATGCGAGATGGCAGTGGGTAATCCCTTCTATGCCTTTGCTACCACTTTAAAATATCGAAGTACTTAATGGAGATATTTTCTAAAACTCAAAATTCATATTGGTATAGTACTGCATCTTAAACATTGGACCATTAAACCATTATCTCTTTAATTTTTGCGCCAGTAATTGCTTACCCATAAAAGAGTAATACCGCTCCTTGGTGGGTGGTAAAGGAGAGATTGATGACTGATTACCGTATTGACTTTGATAATAGTTGAGCATCTCTTCTATGTCGGTTGTTACTGCCGACACTTCTTACTGTGCTTCTAAGCTATACATGTCTTAAGAATTCATTAGATCTGGAATGCAACAATAATATGTTTTCAAATATATTAGTAATAATTCCGCTTTATAACGAGGGTCTAGAATAGCTGCTATGAGATAAATACGAAGAATTTCTTTATAATAAATTTACCACTTCAACATCGTATCGTATATGCATGCGTGCAAGTTTAGGTCATCATGGGCCTAAAGTAGAATGCCAAGTATACTGATGGCTGACATAACAAACAAGTAAACATTGGATTTGTAAACTTATGAAAAAATCTTAGTAGCATTATAAAAAACTTTCAAAACTTTAAGTAATTAGAAACAAATATCCTAATTACTGAGAAAAATGTCAACTCCTTGCATGTTGTACATTATGAAGTCATATAGTAGTTTGCTATAAGGAATTTTGCTATAAGGAATTGTGTTATGTAACAACTCATAAGTCGAGTTCCAGCGATATTGCACATTTATCTTAAACTTCTAAGACCTTTTCCTGTGCTCTATGCAAAAGTTCATTTACTTTTTCTCCCTTTTCCTGCGCTCTATGCAAAAGTTCATTTAATTATTGACAATATTCTTGATTGAAGCTATACTGTCATGCAAAGTTGCAATGCTATCTTTGATACACAAGTTAAGAATAAGACATGTACAATATATGTGGAAAAAATTCTCCCCAACGCTGGTTGACAATAATTTTGAAAATCAAATATTGATGTAGTATTAATAGTTACATTATTAAAATCAACAGAAAATTTTTTTCTCATTAATCCATACTCATTTAAGATTTTTCTAATAATTTTATAAATGTTTTGCACATGTGTCGATCTTTAAATACTCTTAAAGCTAATAGTTGTTTATTAAGTTGTTGATTATCATCTACTTAATGAATAGTAACAATTATATAAGAATTATTATGAAAAGAATTCGTCTATATGTCATCATATATGGACACTTATGTATCGAGGGAAGCAAACTTACCAGCAAGCTCTCTTTTACCTTTGCGGTAGAGCTCCTACGCGGCTTGAGTAGGTTCTTTTTCCACATTCTCAACCATATCGTATGTCACCTACTCATTTAGGTTATAGTTGTTATTCGGGTACACATGAACATTCTCAAACATTATGGCACAATAACCATATGTTGCTCTTTTGTTTCGGGAATAATTTCTATGTCGTCCTCCTTATTCTCTAACATGCTTGCGGGTCAACTCATTCATAGGGGTTCAAATCTTGTAGATTGTGTAAGGATGCTCATACAAAGAGGTTTGAATGTAACATAACGTTCAGGGACGCTCATGCATGGAGGTTCAAAATCGGGAGGTGGCGTGCCTCGGTAACTCATGCGTTGATGTTCAACGTTAAAGTCGGGAGGTGGTGTGTTGCGATTACTTAAGCAATGAGGTTCTACATTTGAAGCTCAAAGGTGGTGTAAGTTCTTTTTCTACATTCTTAACCATATCATGTGTCCTTTGATCATTCAGGTGTACTTATTATTCAAGTACGCCTAAACATCCTTAAACCGTTGTGACGCAGATAACGTATTGGAAATTCCAACGCTCTTACCCTTACTCTTATCCTTACCTTTATTTCTACCATTGGATGATAAACTGTGTTTTTTACTAAAGAAAGTATGGAGTAAAAATCTTTCTATTGGTGCAAATATTTTTTTCTCTTACTTTTTACAACAAAGATTTATGAGTGAAAGACAGAAAAAACATATAAGAAAAAATAAAGCAGAAATTATATGGTGTATATGTGTATGTTAGCATTATTTGTTAATGTAAATTGTTTTGTATAGTAAAGTGGAGAATTACGCATAAAAATTAGTGGTTAGTAGAAAAAAATATTTCTAACAACGTTTCGCAACTGAAAAAAATTTGAAGGTAGAATGGTTTGAGTTAAAAAGATTTAATTAATTTGTAGAGTAAGTGCTGCTGTTAAACCTAAAACTGCTATTTATAAGGATCGAAGAATGTGTGAACGTGTCATTTGTTTGAATTTTAAAATTGAAATGGTTCGGTATTGCAAATTTTAAATTTTGAACTATAAATTTTAAAATTTAAAATTTGTAGCACGTGTGTAGAAAATTAAATTTACATTTATAAATTTAAAATTTGCAGCGCATACGTCGAAAGTTAAATTTGCATTTGCAAATTTAACAAGGAATGAGACAAAGGACAAGGGGTTTAGGGATGTTGGGGTGGTTAGGGGGTGATCATTTTGATTGGCTAAAATTATTTTTTTATTTTTTATCTTTTAAATATTTGGCGGTCTTTGAATCGTCAGATAGGGCGTCGCCTGGGCCCTAAAAGCCAAGCGATTCAGCCCAACCTGCTTAAGTAGGTTTTTAGTTTGAAACCGGCCCTTTCTCAAGTCTACCTTGACCCATTCAGACATAAAACAAGAACCTAACATACTCAAGTGCTCCATTTCTTATGTAAGAACCATGACCGTTTTGCGACCATTATTTTTCCCCAAGCAGATGTTAATAGGTGTCTCACATAATGATGCATGCTTCGGTGGTTTTCGCAATGCATGATATTGATTGATTGTTGCTGTGAGGATTGAGATTGACTCAATCACTGTGTTTGTAAATTTGGATGGGTGGCATATAAATGGACAAATTACTAATTAAGATGTAGATAGAAATTGACATATACACAATACATTTCCCTTTAGATTGCTTGAAGGCCATCATAAATTGCTTATAAATGAAAAGGATGACGTTAGAGTTGCACATTTAGCTAAACTGGTCTTGGATTGTTGGTTTATACGTTGGCGATTAGTTGAATTAGGTTTGGCTTTTAAGGTTACAGGTTTGAATTGGTTCACGTGAACCAAAGCCCTTAAACGGTGCCATTTAATTTTTTTTTTCTCAAATTTAATTTTTTTGTCTTTTCATCAATTATTGTTAATAATTTATCGTTTACTCACGTATTTCTATTTTCTTTCTCAAATAATTCTAATATTTTATATGAACATGTGATGTATAAATGATTTACTTTTATTTTCTTTTGAAACTTTTTTTTATTCCAAAATAATTGATTTGGATCACATAAACGTGATGATATTTATTTTATTTTAATTTTATTTTTAAATAATTGAAGATTGGGCAAACCAGAAGTAGCGGCTATATCACCCTATCGGTTCAAAGGCTTGCTAAATCGACGGTTCTCCAATGTAAAACTACCTGAGCACTTAAAACTTGAAAATTCGTCTACCAATTTAAGACCATCCTCATCTAAAACGATTTAGTTTACATGGCATGATAATTTCATTGATATGCGCTATCAATTACCTACCATAGAATAGTTTACATGATGATACATGCATTTATGGCACTTGTGACCACATCGATGAATGGGTCGGCTGCACCATAATCAACATAGATTCTACTCCTAAATCCTAGGATCATAAATGGGGTACCAAACATCTAGCTTACTTCTTTTAGAAGGGCTATATAAAGTCCAAACAATGTCGATTATTAGTTTAGATTCTCTATCAATCATAATTGTGAATTCTTTCAAATATATTTTTTAATAGCCTCAATTTAGAACCGTTAAAATATTATATTGTTAAACTTGAATTCGAATTTGACTTGATATTAGAGGTGTATAAGTAGGTTTTAGCTTGCAGATCGATTCGTTTAATCCGTTTTTAAAACGAGTTTGAGTTAAGGTTTTTTGACCTGTTTAAAAGTCGACCAAATGAGATTGGTCTGTTTAACTTGCAGGCCAAAATGAATCGGTTTGAGTCGGTCCATTTAACCTATTTATGCCTTTGATCTGCAAGTTGGTTTGTTTAATTTGCTTTTTAAATGGGTTAGGATCGAAAATTTTTAAGTTGCTTAAAAAGCAGGACAAATGAACTAATCTGTTTAATTCAAGAGACAAAGCGGACCAGGTCAGATTGATCCATTTAACCCATTTACACACCTCTACTTAATATTAGGCTTATGATTTCAAACTCTTTTTGTATTCGACTAATTTGAATTTTACTTGATTAAGTTTATACAAGTTTGGTTATTGAGGAATAATATATTTTTTAAATTAAAATAATATTGATAATTTAAACTTGACTAAGATTCAAGCTCAACCAGAAATTGCCTAGGATTGTGAGCTAATCCATGAATATATTATAAAAGTTCAAGTCCACTCAACTCATCGAATCAAATACAAATAACTATTGGTGCAAATAGATTTAACTTACCTAAGTTGCTACTGCTGGCCTTACGGGATTGGCTAAAGGATATATAGAATTACTAGGTATCGCTTTGTCCATGTTTCACATGTACTTACAATATTTTTCCGTCCATCCAGAGGCATTTCTATCGATGCCATGATGTCATCGTTACTTCCCAGTACAAGAGGAAACGCCCTTGTATTCTCAGTTCTCCATTTTATCAAAACGTTTCATTTTTTTTTTCCTTTTTTAATATTTATAGATGCAACGATTAATCGAGTAGATTTATTATCTAATTTAAGAGTTTTCCGAATCGATTTGACATTTTAGCTGTTAATATGAGTTGATTCGGGTGAGCGTGATTTTGGTTTTTCTTTTTAAATTCAGAATGCTTCTATAATTGCGATAATTTTCTAGAAGAGTTACTGTAATACATATGGTCATTAAAACTTTACAATAAATATGGTATGATGCATTCACAACAGAAAGGTAAAACATATCTGGTCCTTACCTACATAATCTCAAATACCGTCCTACTTATAGGATACGAATTGCTCTTCAACTTCGATAATAACCTTTGATTTCAAAACTAAAACCCTACACCAGGCCAACCCACCAAATTTCACAAAGCCTATGATACTTGACGGATTGGGAATTTCCATATTATTGTTGTTCTCGATAAGATATCAAGAGGTAGAGGGAGAATTGACATCTTTTGCAAAAATTAATACTTTTTTATCTAAAAATAAAATCCCTCTTAATAACTTAAATAGCATTATAAATAGTTAAAAATTGATTGTTTAACTGAAGATACGAATAATAACAATAAAAATAATAAAAATAAAAAAGTAAATAAAATAGAAAGAAAAAATATCAGACAATCGATTTATATAGTTTCAGCAATTTGCTTACTGCTCTTATCCAGCTTCACTATTAGAGACCCGATCCTCCTCATCGGTGTCATTGCACTAGTCCAATCATTTCAATAAAAAAAAAAAAAATCAATAAGAGATTGCAAGGATATCTAGTCACTTCTCTATTTTATCTCACTAGCTTTTCCCTAAGCAATTTACTGGACTCAAAGAATTCCCTAATCCTCTCACACTCAAATTATAATATCAATAACTTTTACAAGGAAAGTGAGATAATATAAATAAATATCCCTTTACAACACACAAAAATAATAATAATGAAATAATGAAAACTGATTTCGCTTAGTTTCTGACAGTTTTTATAATAGAGATTTGAATTTTAGCTTTTATCTTTCTTTTTTTCTTTTCCTTGTCAATTTTGTGCAAATTCTATTTATCTTAAATCAACCTTCTTTGTAATAGCTAGAAAATGGCTATTTCATGATATTTTTCTAAGCAAATTTGATTCAAACATAATCGGTTTTGTTATTAGAAAAATATCTTATGAAAATAAGAACTAAATATTTAAATTTTTGAAAACTCAAATCAAGCTAATCTTGATTTCTTTCTTTGCTGAGTTTGAGTCATTTGACAATTGCTACACAAGGTGATTTGTTACAATCCTTTATTGGTTATGTGAAAATTGAAAAACATATTTCAAATAATAAAGATAAGCATGAAAAAATATGACCAAATCTTCATATAACCTATTTCTCAAGAAATAGTCCAGCACTACTTGTCTATCTACCGTTAACTAGTCTTCTACCTTTTTCAATAACTCCGTTTGAATTTTGTCATAAAAATCTCATAAAAAAATTGGTTGAATTTATGCAAAATATCTAACCTGATTCTCAATAAGATACCTTAAGATTCCTGAAAATTTTATCAACAACTAAGTTGCAAATTTAAAAAAAAATCTACATCAAGCCTTGTAGAATTTTGAGTAGAACCTTATTCTACATAGCTTTCTAACATGTCTGAAATTTTTTTGAATATATCGCTCAATCCTTAACCAATCATTCTATAAAGTTAAAATTAATCCAACTTAAAATCCTCATGGACTTAATTATTTTAGTGGAACAAAATTAAACACATTATTTAAATATATCCAATAAAGTGGAGCTAAACCTTTTACATATTTTTATAACTTAACTTATATAGATTTTTTATAAAATAGCTTAAGAACAACTGCTGATTTCTATACTGTATATAATATGTGTTATTCTAATTTGTTATTAATATATTTTTTGGCACAAATTCTGAGCAACACAATTCAAAACTTAATTTTCTTCCTTGAATTGATTTCATTTTAAAATTGACCTACATACTTATTGTTCTTATTAAACATATTTTAACCTTTTTTACTATAGTTTTTTTAGAATTAATTAATATTATATCATAATATATCTATACACTTCATAAATATATTAGTGATAACTGATCACATAGTTTGTTATGTTAAAACTAAATTAAGAGACGTAACAATTTCATTTGGTATGTTTTCAATGGTATTGATACATCACATGTATTGGTTAATGATATAAAAGTTTAGTTTTAGTGAAATATGAATGGTTGTACTTTAAAAACTATCCGCTTTATTGTTTTATGATGAAATTTTATTGACATTTATCTGTCGCTAATTCATCTATATTGCATATTAGTATTAATAAATTTATTTATCAAAATATGAATCTAATAAGGATTTTTCATAAAAATTTAAAAACTTTAAATTCGTTTCGATTTTGTAATTCTCTTTTGTTCTTAATTTAATCGCACTTTTTTGCTTTATAAAGATTATTAACTATATTTTTCAGCAATGATTTTTTTCTTTGAATTTTCAAAACAATCTACATCTATATCAACATAACTGCTCTATTACTTAATGTGAAAAATTATATCAAATTATTTATCTTATACACATATTGTAAGTACATTATTTGCTAGTTGTTGTATAAAGAATAATGGCTCAACTAAAATGAATGCAACTTTTTTAGTTTTTAACTAATTGAAATTCGATTTAAAAAACAAAGTAAAATAAAGGATATACACATTGATCTTCCGGATGGTTATGAAATATTCATGAAAAGAATAAAAGATTCTGTTGACACCATCGATAATTGTAACCTTTCTAATCTATACTTAACTTAAAATATTGGATTACGTTTACAAGAGTCCAAAAGAAAAAAAAAAAAGGGTACACTTATGTAGGGTTGAAAAAATAAACATAAAAAAATAACAGTAGTAAGCGCTTGCATAAGATTACACAAGACACCACAGCTTCTTTTTACGTAACATCAAAGTAGTCATCAAATTTTCTAATAATAAAAGGTCGTTGAACTATCACTTTTTTAATGACATAAACAAATTAATAATTAATGCAGGCATTATGCGATTGAAGCATATAATACGATAACTTTAATTCATTCGACTCATGTAAAACGTTTTCCAACTATTTATATATACACTTTCAAACCTTTGATACCTAGGAGGACAAAGTGAATTAGAATTTTTCTATGTTGGTAATAAAATATATTATAATACCTAATTTTGAAAACCTTTTTACTATGGTACATTATCTATTATTTTTTTTAATAGTAGTTCTTCATTATTAGCTTTTGATAATTACTAATTTCTCGAAAACTACCCTTGATTTTTAAAACGTATTTATATGTATATATATATATCTATATATTTTCAAAAACTTTTATTATTTTGAAATTTTCATCAATAGTATGTTTTGGTTTGATATAATATTTTACTATTGTCATTTATACTTTTTCTTAACAATACGTTTTAACTATTTATATACATTTTATTATTTATACTTTCTCATTATTTAAGAGACGTATCATTTATATAAAATATGATGATGATAATAACAAAAGAATCAAAATCTCCACTTAATACAAAAAAGCACAAGTCATGATATAATATCATATATAGCCATATTTTAAACGATTATAACTTTTTGTAAATATTATACCATTTTTATACAAACATGTAGGAATTATCAATAATTGTATCAAGTCACATCATGTTAAATACATCAACTAATAATTAAATAACAATAGTCCTACGATCTTTAACGTATGAATATGTATTATTAACATATTAATTATGACGATCTTTAAATAATTTATTTTTGTTAAGATAAAAATATCCGTTAGATCAAAATCCACGTAAAGCACTAGTTTAATTAAATTCTCTGTATATTTTAATTAAATTACTTGATTCTCCATGTTCTGTTAGTATGCAGACCATCGCATTATTTATTCTTAGGGGTAATCTTGGGTACAAACAATAAGAGCTGAGGCAAAAGAGTAGACAGCATTGAGATGGGAATTGGTTGTCGCTTCAAGGGAGATTGGTTCAATCATCAATTTTATTTTTGATTTTGTATCAATTAAATCTAAGTTATTAAATTAATTATACTTTTAACAATTTAAATTTAATAAATATAAATTAAAAATAAAATAAATAATCACATTAATCTTATTAAAACGAAGATTTAACTATTCAAGCTTTGGTAACTTAAAAATGTCTCGCTACGTATAGTACCAATTCATATACGCATATACTCCAAAGACTTAATTAACTAACGAAGATATCTTCGATTTGAATCCATATCCATTGTTTGCTGTCAACTTCCATGTTCTTGAGATTTGATATGACAACTTGGCCTGACCTGCATAAAATTGCCAGATAAACATTTCATTATTTGAGATCAGGATTCCAATCTTTCTAAACGCGATTTCCGTTTCAATCGATCCATACCGTCGTACGTAAAGAGTATTTAAAATAATAATTATTTTTTTTAATTTTCTTCATATGCCGTATGTGATTAAAAAGGAGTTATAAAGAGAAAATCATTTAAAATAGGAAAACTTTACTTTTTCTTCTAGCAACGATTGCTAATATCTAATCATCACGAGTTTTCCGTTCACATACATATTGAAAATACAGGTCGCAGGATATTAGCTTTATTTTACCTGGATTTAATTACAATTATATCACGTGCATTTTTTATTTTTTAATTCCCGGCCATGTCAAGTCAAATTAAATGTTTTGTTTTGTCATAGCCTAGTTTTTCGTCGAGGAAAGATATAGTCGCCTCTTATGTTTTGATTAGTCAAAGAAAAATTTTAGTCCGTTCTTGGAAGCATGCATGTTCATAAACGCTTACGGTATGAACGACGTCTATGCACCTTAGCCACGAGCACCCTATATAGATGACTATATTATTTTGATTTAACTTATTTTTATTTTTAAATAAATAATTAAATATTTATTAATTAAAAAAAATATAAGAGAGACATCTAAATTTCCTATCCCTCAAATAGGGGTGGCAATATTTTATATTGTCATATTTATCATGTTTTTATTTCATGCGTTGAATTTACATTAATCACTAAAAATATATGAAATTAACTAAAAAGTAAAAAGTAACTTGTTGATATTATAATTAAATTTATTTGTTTTATAATCATATTTGTTGTATTGTATCATATCATATATGTATTTGTCTCTATAAATTTCTAGTCATATGATGTTTTTATCATTAGATCATATTAGAAACTTTGTAATCATATCATATTATATGAATTTTTTGTTTACTATATTCCGATATGAGCAATAAAAATTTAAGAATTGTGCCGCATTCTAGCCTCCAATCTTTATGGCTCAGCATCTATCCACAAAAATATGCATTTACATTTTAAGTCTCCTATAAATGGAATAATCAATGGTGTATAAATCTAAAATGACCTATTAAAGCATTCAAGATTTTAATGATATCCTGAATTTCTGAAGTAGTGAACTTATACATATTGAAAAAACATGTAAATCTTCAAATTTCTTCTCTAATGCCAAACCAATATTTTCTATCAATATACAATTATAGTTATCTTTAAAACCAACCACTTGACAAAATACCGACTTGATAATATATGAAAGGAGACGTTTCACGATGTTAATATTTTAAGAGGTTTGAAGTGCTTTTGTAATTTAACCTAAATATCTGACTGTTGACATACAATTAATGTTTCTGGCAATGACTATGCCGATAAACAGAGATATTTAGAACTCCAGGAGAATGGCAGATTAACGAGACCTATAAAATTCAAGATTTATGGGCTGTCATAGTGTCTTGAGCTTCCAGACAAATAAATAATTGGATTCGTGCCACGTATACGCATAGAAGGAAAAAATATTCGATGGTGTTTAATTATCATGTAAATTAATAAATGATATATAAATATTAATAAAATTTTAATATATAATAATAAAAATATATATTTTGTAAAGAAATACTTATTATATTTTTATATATAAAAATTTATTAATATTTATATATCATTCATTAATTTATATGATATATTAATATTATTGAAACCTTTCTCCCTAGTAAATAGTATTATTTTTTCTTTCAATTAAATGTGTTGATTTATATAATTAGACCTCAACTTTTAGCTCTTTAAGAATATATATATATATATATATATATATAATATCATACCATACGAACACCCTTCCTTTTTAAAATTGGGCACTTATGTCCTGAAATAGATGTAGAGTATGCTTTTTTCACTTATATGGTAGCTTACGTGTCAAATCTGTGTGGAAAATATTATGAAACAAATAATTTATAATTTATCATGTCATTTAAATTGCTGATGTGGTGGACACTTGATTAAGTCATTTCATTTTCACGAACATTAATTTATCTAGGGTAAAATAATAACATAAAGCAAAAAAGCATTTTTCTTACAAGTGTAAACACTTAATTTCTTACAAGAGACCTCAATCCTTGATCATTTATTACAACATAAAGGACTAACGATAAGGGAAAGGTTTGTTGGGATCACACGACACAACAATCTAGTCACAAATGACCATAATGTCATGAACTGACATTTATGTCTTTCTTGACCACACTCTGCTAAATAAAGTTGTTGGAAAACACGTTGTAATAAGCTTTAATTAAGGTCCTATTGCCTTGTAACTATAAATGTTCTATTTAATGGGTGCCTTCTAGCTATAAATAATGTTTCATATTTAGCAATACGAAACAAGCGCAAATTGTAAGAAGTGCAAAATGCACTTTTAGTTGGAACATATACATGATAAATCCTCAAAGTTTATGTCGAAATTCAATCTAAATCATCTATAGTTTATTATCTTCATATTTGGAGATGGTAAATGATATGGACATAGTTTGTGGGATTTGTTCTTATATCTTGTTTATTTAGTTCTAATAGTTAATAAATTCAATTTACATGGTTATTCCTAAAGACCCCTATAAATGGGTTTAATATTGTAATAGTATGAGAAGTTTCTTTATGAAATGAACCTTTTTATTATTGAGATTTTGCCTCCTTTTCCTTCAATTGTGATGCATTGCAAAATTATGCTTTTCACTTCCACACTACATTAATTTGATTTTAAAATTTGGAATCTATATCTAGATTTGTACAAGGAACGGTTTTGAATCGTGAACTGACTTGGAATCGCCTTATCAAACCGTTGAACTGACTTGCTCCAATCATGAGAGGGCCTAACTTGTACGTTGAACTGCTGGACCTTAAGGCCTTAGCAATTCAATATGGAGAACTTAGTGAGTTGGCCAAGCCTTGAACCGGCGTGTTGAAGTTATGGTTCAACCTTATGGTTCAGGATTAAGCCAACTCCAAAATTTAAAAATATATATAATATATTATACATATATACCATATATATAATGCAAACATACTATATATAAATATAATATAATGCACATAAGTGCGTATTATATATAATATATTATTAATATACTATATATGATGCTATATATAACATACTATATATATAATATGTTATATTATATATATTTATATATTATATAATATACTATATATAATATTAACAAATATTATGTATCGAGAGAAATTCGATTTACGGGAATGATAGTTGACATGCCAACTTAAAGTTTTAGATTTAGTAAAAAAAAAATAAACAAATAAATAAGCCATAAATTATTTAAAATAATTGACGAAAATTAGGAAAAATGTAAAAAAATTTATAATGATTGAGGAAAATTCAGAAAAAAAGAAGAAAAACAAATAGTTCAAGAGTTGTGAAACCAGCCCTTAAACTTATGTGTAAGTTTATTATATAATATGAGTTTAAATTACAAAATTACCCTTACATTGTTATACTTAATACTCCCCCTTAAGCTGGAATATGTATATCATATGCTTCTAACTTGTTACATATATAATTCACTCGAACCTTTGAAAGTGATTTAATAAATAAGTTGGCGAGTTGGTCTTTTGATCTCATATATGATGTATCAATTTCCTTAGTCAATAGGCTTTTACGAATAAAGTGATAGTCAATCTCAATGTGCTTTGTTTGTTCATGAAAAATAAGATTTGACGTTATATGCAAAGCTACCTAGTTGTTACATATCAACTTTATTGGTTGTGATTGAAGAAACCTAAGTTCATTTAGTAGATATTTAAACCATAGTAATTTACAAGTTGTTGATGTCATTTCCTTATACTCAAATTCTATACTTGATCTTGTTACTACAATCTGCTTCTTACTTTTCCATAAGACAAGATTACCACCAATAAACACACAATATCCTATGGTCGATCTCCTCTCCAATGGTGATCCTACCCAATTAGCATTTGTATGTCTAGCCACACACATGTGCCCATGATCTTTGTGCAAAATAACCCAACCTAGAGCTCTTGTAAGATAATGTAAAATATGAACCATAGCCTTCTAATGACTAGTATGGGGTGAGCCCATAAATTAGCTCACTACACTAATTGTAAATGATATATCAGGACGTGTTACGGTAAGATAATTAAGTTTACCAACTAACCTTCTATATCTCTCTAGGTTATCTAAAAGATCTCTTTCATCATGTAAGAGGTTCACATTAGGATCCATAGTTGAATCAATAGGTTTTGCTTTGGTTAAACTAGTTTCAGACAATAAATCAAGCACAAATTTCTATTGGGAGAGGTATATACCTTGCTTAGATCGAGCAACTTCAATTTGAAGGAAATATTTCAAGTTACCCATGTCCTTAGTCTAAAATCTTTGTTGTAAGAACTCCTTTAGTTTCTTATTGTCTATATGGTTGTCTCCTAAAATCATAAAATTATCGACATATACAACCAATATAATTTTCATACCATTATACAGTTGATAAAACATAGAATGATCATAATTGCACATGCGAAGACCAAATTCAATCACAATTGAACTAATTCTACCAAACTAAGCATGTGGAGATTGTTTAAGCCCATACAGAGATTTCTTTAAGCGACAAACTAACCCTGTCTCCTCCTAAACAACAAAACCTGGTGGTTGTTCCCTATATACCTCTCCATCAAGATCACCATGGAGAAAGAGATTTTTTTTTTTTTTTTTTTTTTTATGTCTAGTTAATGCGATGGCCAATGATGAGTAGCAGTAAGTGAGATTAAAAGACGTACTGAGGTTATCTTAGTGATTAGGGAAAAGGTATCTCAATAATCAACATTATAAATTTGAGTATAGCTTTTAGTAACTAGATGTGTCTTTAACCGATCAACAGTTCCATTAAGAAAGACTTTCACAAAGAATACCCATTGACATCCAACCGTTGATTTACTAATAAGAAGAGATACAAGATCCCACTTATCATTATAATATAAAGTAGATATTTCTTCTTGTATAGCTACTAGCTAGTTAGGATGAGATAAGGCTTTTAGAACAGAGTTTGGAATAGAAATACTAGATAATGATGTAACAAAAGAGGCATAAGATGGTAGGAGAAAAGAATATGTAAGAACATTTGAGAGAGGATGTTGAGTAGAGGGATGAGTAACACACTTACCCTTTCTCAGTGCAAATGGAAGATCAAGATCAAGTGAAGTAGGATTTGAGTTTGGTACAGGAGTTGATGGAGGCAAAGAGTCATGTGGGATACCTTACTATTGCCGGCGACCTACATAAACTTGCATATCTGGCTGGTTAAGATGAGGGAATCCTTGAGATGATGGCAAAGTAGTAGATTCATCACGAGAAGATGGTATAATACTAGAGAAACTTTGGTCAATAGGGAATGGATCATGGAAGGATGAGAAAGGCAACATATGAGGAATACAACTTATAGTAAACTTATCTTTAGAAGACACGGATGATGTACAAAAATATGATGTAAACTCAAAGAAAGGAATATCTGGATAAACATAAACCTTGTGATGTTTAGTAGAATAACAACGATACCCCTTTTGGTACCGAGAGTAGCCAAGGAAAATATAATGAATTGATTGAGGATCAAGCTTGTCAGTTCCTGGGGATAGCTAACGAACAAAACACAAGCAACCAAAGATACGGGGAAGCAAAGGAAAAAGTGATTGACTAGGGAGAAGAAGATGCAACGGAACCTTACCATGCATTGTAGATATCATTTTATTGATGAGGAAACAAGCAGTGAGAATAGCATCGGCCCAAAGGTGTTTAGGCACATTCATATGAATTAATAATGTTCTGGCAATTTCAATGAGATGTCGATTCTTATGCTCAACGACTTCATTTTTTTGTGGAGTAAAACACATGAAGTTTGATGAATAATACCATGCTTTTGCAAATAAGATTGAAAACCATTAGACATGTATTCCTTGGCATTATCCATATGAAAAACACGAATGGAGGAATCAAACTGATAATAAAATAATGGCTATCATGTTCTTCAGTTGTAGAAAAAGAATTTCATTAAGGATATTCCATATTAAGAATATAGAAGAAAGATGACTAAAGTATACTTAATGTCTTTAGTCAACATTCACCATTGCAGTTTGTTCACAAGATTAGTGATTCACAAAGCTGGCACACAAGTAAGTGGGTTAGCTTAAGATGGTGGTTCACGTGGGGAGTAAGAGTGGTTCATAGGTGCATCTTTAGGTAACATACACAATTAAGCAGTTACCGTAGAAGTAGATGGGCCACCATCAACTTCTAGGTGTTTCATGCAATCATATATATGCAAGAATGGATTGGGTTGCAAGCATGTCGCTAGGTGGTTTGTTCAATGGTGGTACATGAGTGATTCAATTAGATCTAGGTCCAGTAGCTTGGGTTTGTGATAAGAGTGGTGAGTTTAGTGTAGTTGGGGTACTAAGTTTTACGTGGCTAAAGACAACAACACATTTGATGGAGCTAGTATGATCAGAACTACTGGTTTTGCGGTAGTATAGTTAAGGCGGTCATGGAAAGAGTCAATGAATAATCCTGGATTAACTATTCATGAGGAATAGATATAAATCTCTAGATAGGATTTATTTACTATAGATTCTTTAGGGAGTAGTTATTGCACGATTAAAAATCAAATAAATGCACTAATAGTAATTCGACTACAACCACATCAATTAACTCGTTGTGGAAGTTTTGAGTATGATCTCAATTCTTGGAAGTTGTGCAATAGGAAAGATTTGATGCATTTTAGGACTAGAGAAGAATGGTTAGCCGTATTCAAGCAAGGTTAGTTATTGGGCATATCGTCTTACCCTTCCGTTGGTCGATCGATAATTGACTAGACCTCAGTGTCTTTCGATCGTCGCTATACGGATGTTTATCTTATTTCCCACTTGGAAACCTTTTTATTTATTTATTTTAATTATTTTCCTACTCCGATAAGGGTTTATAACATGATATTATTTAAGGTATATGTACTCAACGTATTGTTGCAATATGTTTATTATATAACACATAAAAATATGTTATATCTTCTATATTATATTTTTACAACTTTTTTAGACAGTTTATATTAGTTTTATGGGATAATATAATAACATTTACATTACGTATATATTATGGACAACATATAACATATACTTCGTATGTAAGGACATAAATCTTCATTGTATAAATTATAAAATTACTTTCGATCGGGAGTAAATACCTTGACATTTTATCATGATACTATCCAACGAACAATTGCGTGTATATGATTAATTCCCTTCTTTTTTCTACCCTCCTTGATCATATCCTATCCAAAGTTTATATCTGGACGTCCAAACACTACTATGAGGAATATCTATTTTCCCAAAAGGATTTGGCCTACTTTTTGGACTAATTCTTAAAAGGGATAAGTTATTTCTCTAGGAGGGATCAAATATTTCTCCAGGAATTTTGATTTAATATTACAGGAGTAAGGAAGACCATGGGCTGCAATTACATCAGCTAGGTAAGGACAACACGGAATATCGGCGTTGCGTCCGGACAGCATCGAAAGTATACATGAACATCGTGTGGTCAACGAAGATCACATGCACACATGCTTTTCCATTAAAAAAACAACTACTGAATGTAATTAAACAAACTAAAGTCATTAGATAGCTTGATGTGACTAGAAAAAACCAAAAAAGAAAAAAAGAAAGAAAAAAGGAAAGAAATGTAAGTCCACGCAGTAAAAAATGACTGCATGTCATATCTATCTATTAATGTATTTGTTTCTTTCACACTTTATGTTATTACAAAAGATAGTTATAATCAATGACACATATGCTGATCTCATCTCGACAATGAGATATATTGGTCTTGAATTCCTTTTAATGTAGTTGTTAATAGAACTGATTGTGTACAAATTGTTTACAATCTCAAAATATGATTTTATTTCGGATAAATCATAAACTATTTATATTTTTGGATAACTCTTATAAGGAAAATAACATTAGTTGGATTGGCGTTGTTTGTGTCTGTGTAGCGACATCCTCAAAATAACACGAGGTTAAACCCAATTATAGTAGAAGATCTAAAAGAGTGGTTTCGTGGAAATCATAGTCCACCACACCACGCAATTTACTATCCTGCTGCGTAGATTGCCAGCTTCGATACTCACCGTAGAAGTTGCAATTTACATCGAATGGAAGGGTAGGTAGATAAATAAATCCCAACTTCATTAATATATTTTTGATTTACAAATCAAAAGGATATAATGTTTTAGTATAAATTCTCATATCAAGCACCTCTTATTTATATATATATATATAAATAAATAAAAGTACTTAGGATCTTATTTGCTATTTTTCTATTGAATAATATAATAAAAATTTATAAAATAATTTAAAAAATGTACATACGATCAGGGGTAAGATAGTCATATCAAAGATTAAAAAGTACTTTTTCAGAAATTTTGAGGTTTAAAGGCTTAATTTTAAAGAAAGGACTAGAAGCACATGATTTAAACATAAAAAGATGCATTTAGAACTTATGGAAGAGATTCGAAACGGAAGTTCCACTTCCAAATTTTATAAGGGTGTCCCATTAGGGATATGAGCCCCATGATACTCTAGAATTTGCTTGAAACTTATATCTATTATGCTACAAGTGGTAGGTTACATGCTTTTTTTTGAAATTTATTTATACATGTAAAATCTACCGCATGAACTATGAAAAAAAATTGATATTATTTTATATAATGTCAATAATAATTAGAAATTGTAACATCATGAAGTGGAAGTTGAAGAAATTTAAATATCGAGATGCCTTTCATGTAACTGTTTAGATTTTGGCTAGATGGTTTTAAGAAAAAAAAAAATAAGGAAAAAAAGAAAAAGCATATCTGTATTCATTGCCTATTAGTTTGGCCATGGGTTACTTTTGCTGTGGAGCATCGCACTCTTCTATCAAATCTTAGTCAATATTTAAATACTCCAACTCACGTTAAACCGTTTGGTATTAGTAACAAAGTTTGCTCATTCATTTAAATATTCAAGACGTAAAATACCATAAAGATAACGTAATAAATGAAATTGAAGTTTTAATTTGTTTTATCATCTGTTAAACTTATAAATGTTATTAACACAGGTGAATGGTGATACATTTCCTTTATCTCCTCCAACAGGCACTGATAGCGAGGAGCCATGGAGTTGGATAACATAGGAGGAAGTGGAAGAAGGAGAAGCATAGCAGATGAAATACTTCATGAGGATGAAGAAATGTTTTACATTGATCGCGATATCGGTGATCATCATCATCATCATGATGAGCTTCAGTTACAGTGGGCTGCTATACAGAGATTACCCACATTTGAACGAATAAGAACATCCTTGTTCGACAAGGATAAGGATGTTTCGAATGATGGAAGGAGTAATAAGAGACGGATTGTAGACGTCAGAAAGCTTGGAAATGTTGAGAGGCACTTGTTCATTGACAGTCTTATCAAGAAAGTTGAGGAAGACAACCACAGGCTTCTTCAAAAATTCAAAGAAAGAATAGACAGGCAAGTGATGCGTAATTCTGTTCAATAAGAACACTGAGATTGTAACGAGTATCTAATCAGCGCTTGTTGCATAGAAAATGTTCTTCAGATCATTTTGTGATATTTTTATAACCAAAAGTTTAGTGGTTGTTAATGTTATCGTGGTATGCTTATGAATATATCATGGTGCAACACAACACAGCAGTGTTCGGCCACTATTTGTAGTATAATTAACCGTGAAAGATATTAATGAAGAATGAGGAAAATGATTCCTTTTTTTTTCAAAAAGGAATCATTTTCCCTATTTCAATTAAAATTTTATATGATAGATTAACAACTTTTTAAGCGGCTATCGATTGTAAACATTGATTTCTTATAACTATTTATTGCTAAAAGCTGCTGGTCTTTCAATATGAAAATATTTGGTAATTCTTAATCTTTACTTGTAAAAAACGTCAAAAAAATTTTCGGAAACATTTTTCTTAAAACAAACAAGCGCTGGATCCCACTAGGCCATGTTGTTTTTTTGTGCTTTAAGGATTCTTCATGTCTATATACAAGGACTGTGGCTTATAGCTCCTTTTGGAGTGCAAATAGAGTGAATGTATAAGCGGAAGAAGAATTTAAATCTAGTCATATGTGATATATTCTCATACAGAGTAGGAATCGACCTTCCAACTGTAGAAGTCAGATACAAGAACTTGTCCGTCACAGCGAATCAGGAAACAGCAGATGGAAAGCCCCTGCAAGCTCTTTGGAACACTTTCAAAAGCATATTTTCTGTGAGAAGTCCTGTTTCTCTTTCTCTTCCTTCTCAGTTGACGAATTATTTACAAAAATTACAAAAATGGTCCTGGAAAAGTCTCTCTTTTTAGCTTTGGATGTGGCAACAGATTTTTATCTTCGAAACTTACAACATGAAGGAGATATTTTCGGTGCAGGGTTGGATCATCAATTCTGGCAATAAACATGAAGGGAACAAGGTAACAATCCTCAAAGACGTAAATGGGATCCTTAAGCCTTCAAGGTAATGTCAATTTCTTCCATCATCCTCGACTTATGATGTCCATATTCAGCTATCGTGCTTGTGATTGAAGATATACGACACAACCAGCCTGAAGCATGGTTGATTTGCTGCAAAATATAAAATTACTCTTTCTCAAATTCACTTGTAGGATGACACTATTGCTTGGCCCTCCAGGATGTGGAAAAACCACCTTCCTCCAGGCACTAGCGGGAAAGTCCGAAGAATCTCTCATGGTATCTGACTCAATAGCTGGGTGTATTAGTAAAAACCAGGAATATTTGTACCAATCTCCTAAAGTCAGCATGCTGATAGTTTTCTTCCTGAAATGTCTAATTTTAAGGTCACTGGGGATATCTCCTACAATGGCTACATGCTCAATGAGTTTGTTCCTCAGAAAACATCAGCCTACATTAGTCAGTACGATCAGCATATTACTGAAATGACAGTGAGGGAAACGTTGGACTTCGCCGCACGTTGTCAGGGAGTTGGAGGAAGGGAAGGTAAGTGTGTGTTTGTTTCGTCAATCCATCAAGACAATTAATCATTCTAAATATAGATGCTTTCCTGCCGTTTCAGATATGATGAGAGAAATCAGTAAGAAGGAGAAGCAAGCAGGAATCACCCCAAAACCCGATATTGACACTTACATGAAGGTACAAAAAATTTCATCAATTTTGTGAATTATTATCAGAAGAGTGAATCCCTAATTCTAACAAGAGCCTACTTTAATAGGCAATATCAACCAAAGGACTGAAAAAATCTCTTCAAACTGATTACATCCTTAAGGTGAGAGTCTTTGGAAAATAAGATCACCATACAAGCTTCTTTACTACAATTAACAGGATTTCTGCGACCATTTTTTGTCTTTAGATTCTTGGGCTGGATTTTTGTGCCGATACCATTGTAGGTGATGCAATGATAAGAGGTATTTCGGGTGGCCAAAAGAAGAGATTGACCACAGGTATGGATGAAGCTCTTTATGCCTTAGACTGTTCAGATAAATTCATACTTCAAGGTCTTCTCATCTTAAATTCTGCATAACTTCATTGTCATCAGGAGAAATGATAATTGGTCCTGCAAGGGCTTTATTTATGGATGAAATATCGACGGGCCTGGACAGTTCCACTACCTTTCAGATTGTCAAATGTTTACAACAGATAGCTCATGTAACAGATTCCACTATTTTAGTATCACTTCTTCAGCCAGCACCCGAGACCTTTGATCTCTTTGATGATGTGATCCTTATGGCAGAAGGGCAGATTGTCTACCATGGACCCCGAGCTAGTGTTCTTGAATTTTTTGAACGTTGTGGTTTCAGATGCCCCCAAAGAAAAGGCATCGCCGACTTTCTCCAGGAAGTATGTGATCCCAACCTAAATAATAATTGCATCTCAGTGGCTTTATGCTCTGATCAAGTTTTTTTTTTTTCAGGTGGTCTCCAAGAAGGATCAAGCACAGTACTGGTGCAATGAAGATCGCCCATATAGTTTTGTTTCCATAGACTACTTTGCCGAGGACTTCAAAGAATGTCCTATTGGGACACAATTAAAGGAAGAACTCTCAAGGCCATTTGATAGAACTAAGGAACAAAAAAATGCGTTATCTTTTGATCGATATTCATTGACAAAGTGGGAGCTCTTCAAAGCATGCCTAGCTAGAGAATGGCTTCTTATGAAGCGTAACTCATTTGTCCATGTATTTAAATCAGCACAGGTAATTACTAAGCACGAACAAGATATATCATAACATTGTAATACTAAGACTCTGTGTGACAAAGCATTTTATTTGTACAGCTTGTGTTTCTTGCTGTGGTGTCTATGACCCTTTTTATACGTTCAAGAATGAAACTAGATGCTGCACATGCAACATTGTATATGAACTCAATGTTTTATGCCCTCATAAGGCTAATGGTCAATGGAGTTCAAGAGCTCGGAATGACAGTTTCAAGATTAAGGGTGTTCTACAAGCACAGAGATTATTACTTCTATCCTGCATGGGCTTATGCCATTCCGGCAGCCATTTTGAAGATTCCTTTTTCCATGTTAGATGCATTTCTGTGGACTGCTCTTACCTATTATGTTATTGGGTATAGTCCTGAACCTCAAAGGTATGCTTTTGGCATCCTTAAGGAACTAGTTGATGAGATCATTGAGAAATCATGTGTAAGCTTCCTTTTATCATCTGTTAACTTCAGGTTCTTTAGCCAATTTCTTGTCCTATTTCTTGTGCATCAAGTAGCAATCTCGCAGTTCCGTCTAGTTGCTTCCACGGTTAGGAATCCATCCATTGCAGCAACTGTTAGTCTTTTCTCTCTGCTGCTGATATTTCTATTTGGAGGCTTTGTTATACCAAAACGTAGGTTCTTGCTTAACTTCAGCTAATAAATTTTACAAGAGAGCAAATGATGTAATAGGCTTGTCTCCGTTGCAGCATCTCTCCCTGGTTGGCTACACTGGGGCTTCTGGCTTTCACCATTATCGTATGCTGAAATTGGTGCATCACTAAACGAATTTCTTGCTCCAAGGTGGCAAAAGGTAAGATATGAACCATTGCACCATAATCCTAAATAATGGTGAAAGGAAATTTAAGCAAAAATTAAGTTCGCATTGCAATATTTTTTGCAGCTCTCGTCTTCCAATGTCACCTTAGGGCACCAAGTGCTTCGAAAGCGCGGTCTGAATTTCAGCAGCTACTATTACTGGATATCGGTATTAGCATTGGTTGGATTTTGGCTGGTCTACAACATTGGATTTAACTTGGCACTTACTTTTGCAAAGAGTAACCTCATTGAACACTGGACTAAATAGAAGTAGCTGCACAAAGAAAAAAGGAGGACTTTAGGAATTAAAATATAATATCACTAACATGCTTTTAGCGGTTCATTGCACTTTGCAGCTCCACAGAGATCTCAAACCGCCGTATCCCGTAAAGATGGCAACAACATGGCAGTGCAAAAACAAGGAAGCAGGAAAGTGGCTGCCGAAAAAACTAGGGGTGAGAGCTATATCCAATCGTCATCTGCAACGGATATCTACTCGTTATATCATAATGCCAGATATCATATTTTTCCATATTTTCCTTGTCTGCATCACCTGTCTACATTGCATATGACACACATTTGGTTTGTTGTAGGAATGGTTTTACCTTTTGAACCCACAACGTTGACATTTGAGAACTTACAGTACTATGTTGATACGCCTCAGGTACTGGCTGAATCATCAATCCGTCAGTCTAAAATACATGTAATAGTATATGACCTCAAAGTTTAACTTTATTGTATGTTATAGAAATTGAGAGAGAAAGGTTTCCCGGAGAGAAGGCTACAGCTTCTTCAGGATATTACTGGAGTATTTAGGCCTGGAGTCCTGACTGCCTTAATGGGTGTTAGTGGAGCAGGGAAAACAACACTGATGGATGTACTTTCAGGAAGAAAAACTGGTGGTGTCATAGAAGGAGAGATAAAGGTTGGAGGCTACCCTAAAGTCCAAGCCACGTATGCCAGAATATCTGGATATTGCGAGCAAACAGATATTCATTCTCCACAGCTCACCATAGAAGAGTCAGTGATGTATTCTGCATGGCTGAGGTTGCCAGCTGAGATTGACAAGCATACAAGAGTGGTAATATATCCCAACACTACATACATTATCATACCAAGTTGCTTCAAATATAGGCGAGACTAGTTTACAAACGAACATGGAAAGATTGCTCTCCATGTAGCACAATGATAAGTCTAGATATGAAGTTGGAATGATAACGCATGGATTCAGACACTTGACTTGTTATCGTGTTACTCCATCATTTGGATGCACGACAAACTGATCTAATAGTTTAAGTTTGTAGATAAGCCTGAATTTCATCTTTTTATACTTAAATATGTAACAAACTAGATTAGTTGGTAATAAACATTCTATACTGAGAGATGAAGTTATCTTTTCAATTTAGGCAACGTTATTTCCACAACATATGAAGGAAATATGTATAAACCAAAGGTGAAAAAAAGGAGTCTTCATCTTTGAGCATGCATATACAAAAAAAAAAAAAAAATCATCACGTATATGCATCTCACCTGAACAGTTAAGTTCATTTTCAATCAGGAATTTGTGAATGAAGTTCTTGAGATGATCGAGCTTGATAACATAAAGGATGCAGTTGTTGGCATCGCTGGAATGGGGGGTATCTCAACTGAGCAATGCAAACGGTTGACCATCGCAGTTGAGCTTGTTTCCAACCCATCAGTAATATTCATGGATGAACCTACGTCTGGCCTAGACGCAAGAGCTGCTGCAATTGTGATGCGAGTTGTGAAGAATATTGTCCACACAGGGCGGACAATAGTGTGCACCATTCACCAACCCAGTATTGACATATTTGAGGCATTTGATGAGGTAAGCTCCTTCACTTGAATAGCAATACCATCCAAATATCGAATTATGATTTGCAACATACATGCATCAGCGACAGTCTTGTCGATCTTTTATTGCAAATGAATATGCCAACTAAATAAGTTACCGCTTTACTTGATGAAACTAAGGAACCAACCACAATCACATCACTTTGCTATAGGACCCTAGCTCAAGATAAAATTTCGCCATTTACAGAAGAAACTTTTAATTGTTGAACCACGCTGAGCCTCTAATGAATTTCTAGAGGTTCAACTATTCCATGTTGCTAATCAATTGAGTCTCAATGCCAACACAGCTAATTCTACTAAAAAGAGGAGGTCAAATGATATATGCCGGGGAGTTGGGAGAGCATTCAAGTAAACTGATTAGCTATTTCGAGGTAAGCAAGAAAATCACATACCAAGAGCAACTATAAGCTTTACTTTAGCTCTTCATTCCTGGATGTAAATTTAAGCTTCCTTTTCTTTCTCATTATAAGCTAAGAAATCGCATTACTATTGCTTGAATATCGTAAACATATGCTATACAAGATTACAAATGACTAAGTGAACATGACAATGTTTATGAGATGCATTTTGCATTGGCTTCTACAGAGCATCCAAGGGGTAGCAAAGATCAAGGAAAACTATAATCCCTCAACATGGATGCTAGAAATTACAAGTCAATCTATGGAAGCTGAAATTGGTATAGATTTCGCAACAATTTACAAGGAGTCTCATCTCTTTAGGTAATCAAAATGTATACTTCCCACGTTTGTACCACACATAACAAGTTAGCGTAACCCATTTCAAAAATGTGGTCAACAAGATGATTTTCTGCAAATGAAGTTGACCATCTTATTGTATAAATGTAGGATAAAGGAATTGACCATCTTATTGTGTAAATGTAGGATAAACGAACAATTGGTTGGACAGTTCAGCTCGCCATCAGGAAATTCAAAGGAACTATTTTTCCCTACAAAATTTGCACAGAGCAAATGGGAGCAGTTCAAGGCATGCCTTTGGAAACAACATCTATCCTACTGGAGAAGTCCACAGTACAACTTGGTGCGCGTGGCTTTCATCAGCATGTCGTCTTTGGTATTTGGGGCTCTTTTGTGGCGGAAAGGACAGACCATGTAAGTTCATGTCTGTTGGATAGTAAGCTATGATTATTTCATTAATTTAGAAACGTATGTTGCTCTTGCCTATCATTTTTGGAATGTTGAACGTATTTAGAGTTTTGACCACTATGAAACAACGTCCTTTCATCCGCTTCAAGAATTACCTAAATTAAATTGTTTCTCAACTTGTATATTTGCCATCTAATGTTAAAGCCTATGATTCTTGTTCTGCAGAAAGAGTGAACAAGATTTCTTTAACGTACTGGGAGCCATGTATATATTTTTACAATTCACCGGGATAAGCAACTGTGCATCTGTCATGCCATTTATTGCTACCGAGCGCATTGTCATTTACCGAGAAATGTTTGCTGGAATGTACTCCTCATGGGCATATACCTTAGCACAGGTAATTCCTAGTTTTAATTAAGGTCTGTGTTAATGCCACATGGCTAAACAGGCCTTGGCTTTCAATTTAGTGTGTTAGGATGAGCAACTTTTGAAATTCTAACATGGATGTAAACATTGCAGGTGGCCATAGAACTTCCTTATGTACTTCTCCAAGCCTTTTTGTTTGTTGTAATCACATATCCTGCAGTTGGCTTCTACTGGTCATTCTACAAAGTTTTCTGGTACTCCTACACCTCCTTTTGCACGATGCTTTATTTCAACTACTTAGGAATGATGCTTGTGTCATTAACACCTTCATACCAAGTGGCCACTATCGTTGCAAGTTTGTGCTACACCATGTTTAGCATTTTCGCAGGATATCTCATCCCTGAACCTGTAAGTTCTCCTCCATTCTCTCTTTCTTTTCTTGCAATGCGATATATCAACATAACATGCCAACAGAATCTGCATCTTATAATTATTAGTTGGTCCAAATTTCAGCTAATTTGATTGCAAACATCAAAGTAATAAGGCAATACTTAATTGATCAACCCCGTCCTCTTATTATCTCTTCACAGAAAATTCCTGGGTGGTGGGTGTGGTGCTATTGGATATGTCCGACTGCATGGTCTTTGAAAGGTCTTCTTACTTCACAATATGGAGATATCGATAATCAGATAACGGTATATGGAGAAATCACAACAATAAAAGGGTTCTTGGAAAGTGACTACGGCTATGACCATGATCAACTTGGCATTGCCGCAGTTGTTCTTTTGGCTTTCCCACTGTTTTTTGCATCTGTCTTTGCATGTGCAATAGCTAAGTTGAACTTTCAGAGGAGGTAACAGGGGAAATAAAGAGTGGAAGAAATTTTTATGGTCTTGTACAAAAGTAATAAGACTTTCCAAGTTCTTCCTCTCTTTGTATGGCTCAATATAGTGTAATTATCATATATTATGCTTAATTTGTTAACCTAGGCGTGAATTAATGTTGAAACTGTTTATACCAAGATGATATGGATAAAATTCGCATTTGAGTTAAATACAACGAAGTTTTTTGAGAATAAAATGAAATTGATGTCTCTAGTATTTTGGTTTTTTGATTTTTATGGTTTTTGGAATTGAGTAAGAAATTTCAAGAGATATAGAAAACTTAATCTAATGGATATAATGCACTAATAAATTACGTTCAACTATTGCTTAACAACAATCAATATAGTGCATGATTATAATTAAACAAAGGTTCTGGATCAATCAATTGATGTGAGGCATATATTACTAATTGATTCGAAAGGGTGGTTCACCATCTTTCTTAAAAGAATTGATAAAAACAAAAATTGTTAGAAAATTCGTGTAATGTAACAATGCCCAGAAAGACAGGGCATAAGACCCCTAAAAACAAGTATATCAAGGGAAGTCAATAAATCTGAAAAAAGCCTAAATCAATACCGAAATAATAATAACATAAAAATCACTAAAATATATATATATATATATATAATAGTAAAATAAAGTGATAAATCTTCAATATTCCATGTGATATTCATAAAGGTTATGCCACTTCAAGTCCGCCACGTACATCCACAGATGTAAAAGAATAGTCCAGAATGATACCTAGAAAATTGATTCCTATAAAAAAATAATAATAATAATTAAAAATGTCTATTTGATATGTACATAGAAAAGGAATTTCACAATCTTAATATTTTCTTAAAGATGAAAAATCACATGTTAATTCTTCTTCGAAAAGTTTATTTATAGTTTTAGTCTCAGTGTTTGATTTTGGGGAAATGGATATTTACTGTTTTCAAAATCCTATCTCAACTAATCATAATTAAATACTTATATAATTGAAACAATAATAAGCATTAAAATTTTTGCTATTACTAAGAATAGCATTTTAGAGGTAACAATCATTAATCCCATAATCATATATTTTAATGTTTTTGGCAATTATTATAACCACAAGTTTGACAACTTGATACACCGAGATGCGGAATAACTCGGGGGATGAAATGACAGATTATCTAAACCTATGAAATTCAAGATTTACGGGCTGTCTATCTGAAGGGAAGTTTGAGCTTCTAAACAAATCAATAAAAAGATACGTGTGACCTATACGAATCGAATAATATCAACACGCAGTACTTTGATTTCTTTTTTCTTTTTTGTTTTCCCCCTCTTTCAACTAAACTTGTTGATTTATATTATTGGAACTGAACTGTATACTAGTTTTCTCTTATGTATCTTTCTACCCTTGTACTCTTTCGATGAGTATAAATCTATTTTGTTATGAAATTAACCTATAGGCTTATAGAAAAATGGAATTCAATACGTAAAATTTGTACAAGTTTTGTTGTTAAATAATGTAATTTATGGAGTTACTATTAATAAATAAGCCATGCTTAAGTGAGAACTTATTTAGTTAAACATTATTTTTGTAAATGAAATTTAATTTTATTAGTCATTATAAAAGATAACTAAAAATGAAATAAAACTATTTACTATGAGACAAACAATAAATTAACATGAAAAAGGTAAAATGTTTTTAGTTATAATCGAACCATGTCTGTAAGTATAAAGATATAAGCTTAACCATTTAGCCATATCTTTTTTTTTTTGGGTAACTAAAAATAATATTAATTAGAAAAAAGTCCACAACCAAAGAAAGTCAACTTCGAACAGCAAAATTATCCTGGTTGGCTTCACGGCCAAAAAGAATAAAGGAAACATGGAATCAAAAGAAAAACATAAATTTGATCGCAGGCCTTCCTTCGCAATAGCGTCTGCAACCTGGTTGGCTTCAGGGCCTGTCATGCAAAAGTGAAGTTGATTAAAGTTATTAAGAAGGTTTCTGCAGTGCATAATGGCAACGGACTCCATTATATCTCCCGCACATCCTTTACAGACAAGGTCTACGGTTGTAACATTGTCTGACTCAATTATAACATTTCTCCATCCCTTTTCAGCAGCAAAACATAACCCCAAAAACAATTGCCCACATTTCTGCTTCGATTGGAGCAAGTCCCACCAGACTCTCCACTATGCCTCCCACTATTTTCCCCTTACCAATCCTTTACAACAGCTGCCGTAGAAGCTTTTTGTTCCTTCCAATCAGCTGCTGCATCGCAGTATATCTTAAACCAACCATCATGTGGTTTAGTCCAACACCACATAGTCTTATCGCCCGTTCCATGAGTCTTCTTCTGTCTTCTTTTTAGTGCCCACCACTCATGGGCTTCTTTGCGAATGAGCCCTCTCCATTCTTGCTCGGTTGACCCGGGATTAAAGACCCTGGCATTCCTTTCTCGCCGCCATATGCCATGTAACGCAAGGAGGAAAGTGACAGCACTGACAACATGATCTGTTCCACGGGATTTTCCTCATACGCACATTCCTTCTTACCCAATCATGTAAATATTCTTCATCTGTAGAAGATGATGTCGAACTCCATCCCCAGTAACGCCAAGCCTGACAGATAATTGGCCATTTCATGAATAAATTATCTGCTGTTTCCCTATCAGTTCCACATAAAACACATAGCTGGTTAACAGGGATTCCACGTTTCACCAGATTCTCTTTCATAGGCAAGCCATTTTGAGTAGTGAGTGTATACCAAATCCAATTCCACTTAACATACGTATCGTCCCCTTCCTCCCTTGAGAGCGTACCATATGCTGTTTTACTTCGCACGTCCTCATCAGCGTCGTGTGGCCAAATATAATCCAGCTCATCAATGCCATCAGCGTCCGCTTGGAAGGCAGGATCAAACAGCCCCAGCCTCGCCTCTATCATTTCATCCATAGGGAAGCCAATCTTTTCCTCTCTCCAAGCCACTTGAGACCAAGCTTCTTCAATATTTAAATTCTCTGCATCTCTAGTTGGTTGGAATTCTTTGAGCATTAATCCATTCAGAATCACTCGAAACGAGGATGTTGCCAGACATGAGCCTAAAATTTGCATCCATTTTTCTAGAAAGTATAAAATAACACTTATTTTTCCTTTTTAAGTAAATTTTGATAATTAATTTTTTCTCGACACTACTGGGCCCTGGCGTCTAGTCCCCCTAGATTCTCCATGTATATATATCACATATATAACTAGAATAGAATTTTTTTTTTTTTTTTTTTTTAGTTTTTTGTTTTATCAAATAGAATAGCACTGTATTCAAAATGAGCTGGATGGTTTAGAGACTACTCGTACATGGATGGCTTCTTCAATTTTTGGATAATTTGCAAGTAGGATAAATAGCATATACATCCTCACATATATGTACGTACGTATATATATATATATATATATGTTGTGTGTTTAGACATTTATGTCTTTTAAAAAGATGATCTAGGCCTAATTTTATTTTATTTTATTTTATTTTTTTGCTTTTGGATAAAATAATAAAAAACAATAATATTAAAATCAAGGGTAAAAAGATCATGTAAGAGTCTATATATACTTTTCTTTTTTTTTTTCCCCTTTAAATATTTGAAGGTTGGTATACATAATTTAAAAAATAGGGTTATATGTACATGAAACAGGCATAAGAGGATTTATTTATAATTTATCCTAACAACTATATCCCTTGTATTTTCTCTTTGTATACTTAATTACCATATGTTGAGTACTCATATTTTTCAAATCCTTAAAACGTATGTATTGGACCCTATGTGATAATTTAACTCTAGATAAAAATAACAAATAAATAAATAAAAATAAATTAAGTGTAAGAAAATATTGAAAATTATGAAATAAAATGGGAGTCTCTATATTTTTTTCCCCGATTTTTTCATGCAATTTTCCTTTTCAACTTTAGTACTTTTTTTTTTTTTTTATCATTTTGTCTAGTAGAAAATAAGAAAACAGAGTCTGAACGTACTTTTTTGAGGATTCGGGAGTAATATAAAGGCTCAATTTCAAATATAGGAAAAACTAAGTATACATTATACAAATATAAGAGGATAATGTGATGTGGTGGCCAAAAATCTTAACACAAGAACTTACAAAAAATAGTTGAGGACCAATAGGTTGATTATTTATTTATTTTTTTATTATTATTATTATTTACTAACCAAATCGATCATACATAGGCACTTGATCGTATATAATAAAAGCTAAGTAATCGAGAAGAAATCAGTTCGACATGCATTTTCAGCCCAGAAATTATTTCTAAATGATCGGCTCATATATAGAAAAATATGTCACGCAAATTTTGATTTTCCTATTTTATTTGTTAAAAATTAATGGAAGAATCATCTATGATCTATCTATCATCAAAGTCTCTGTAATCACTAGCTGTCGAATCGGAAACGCAAAGTCATATATGATGACGGTATTTCTCTGATTGATTCTTTTGTTATTTATGACAAGCAAAGTGTAGAAAAGTCCGCCTACCGGTCCTTGGGATGATTCTGTTGCCTATTATTGCTCTCCAGTCTTGTAACGAAATCCTATCTTCAGAGCGTTCTTTCTACGTGAGAGATGATGCGCTCATCATTGATGGTAAAATTTCAACCTAAAACTGATATAAATTGGTTGAGTTGGTAAGGATGGATTGTGACCTATCGAAAGGGCATGTATTTAAGTCCTCTTATCAATATATGGATTATATTGTTGTGTAATTTATAAATACTTGTATAAACAAGATGTGTTCCTTCGGTGCATGTCTTGATTCATGGTGATGACCGAAATTAAAACTATTCAATCTTTTGTTCATCGAAAAAAAAAAAAAGGAAAATTTGGATTTGATTTTTTTTTTTCTATTTCTATACTTTGGATCATTGACTACAACATAAAGGACTAATGTGTTGGATAACAGAAATGATGAAGTACAGTCAGAAATGACTATAATGTCATTATCTTATATTTATATATCTTCTCGGCAAAACTTTCGTGAAGTTGCTTTTAATTTTTTTTAATTAAAAATTTGGATGGTTATGGATTAGGACATGCTAGAATCATGAACCGCTTATAAAGATTACTTATAAATTATCCACTAATATAGTGAAAACTTTTCGACCGAATTGGAAACATACTCTTTTGCCATAATAAGATTTGTTCATACTAACTCAACCAATCCGCGTTTTGGTGAAGTTGTTAAAAACTTTGCAATAAGCTCCGATTTGGATCCTATGGCTTTTTAGCTATAAATGTTTTAGTTAATGGACGCCATTTTGTTCATACGTCATGCTTATCCTCCACTCATTCAATTGCTTTAATTTTTGCCTTTTTGGCAATACGAACAAGTGCAAATCACAAATAAAAGAGCATTGCTACTTTAATTTCAATAAGCATATTATAATTGTAGAGTGTAGACATTCAATTTTGCCCACCTAACTTTAAAATCTTGGGAAAAGGCGACAAAGAAAAAAAAAGCAAAATAAATAGAAAATTAAGAAAAAACTAAAAAAAGGAAAACTGAAAAAACCAAGAAAATTAGAAAATTGAAATATTTAAAAATTGAAAAATTATAAAAATCACAAAAATTTTTGTAGTGGCTCATTCGGCTCATCTTAGGGTGGAAGTAATTTTTTAATGTTGAAAATATTTTTTTTTTCAATCAAAATAGACATATATGGTTTGGCAAAATTGAAAAAAAAAATTGCAAAATTAGGCTTTTATATCATAAATTAATTTTTTCAAGTTGAGATCAGCTATTTTTTTTAGAATTGTCACAACCCAAAGAAGTTAGTCATAATAGTTGTCATATACCATACAAAGGACTATAAATTGATTTTCCTTTCAATCGATAACCTTTCATGCGATATACAAAGCTACTACTATAACTAACAACTTAGAATTGCACAGGTGTAAGCAATATCATTGCATTATAATAATCATAATCATTTAAATATAAATAACACATATATATGTAGAGATTTATAAATGAGAAAATGATAAGAATTTATATTACAAACTGTTATCATATCATATTACATAATAAGGTTCTAAGTTTAAATACAATATCATAAGTGCACTTATATTACATCTTATACTCATATCACATCTTATTCTCACATCAACTCCCTAATGTACAACTAACTTTGAGCATGCGACGGCTTGACTCCTCGAATAGCTCAGCCTACGAAAGTAGACTATAAGGATATAAGCTAACTAACTTAATAAGATAATTCCCTCAACCATGCAACAAACAAGTTATACAACAATTTAATTTAATCATATGAATGCATGAATAATCAATATGTCATACAAATACATGTAGGTGACCAGGTACTGTATGCAACTCAGATTTAATATCCTCTGAAGTCATGGTTGAAAATACATCAGTAATAGTCAGATCCGAGTATCATACTAGAATTTATATTATAACAAAACTTCGCATTTTGTATTCAAAATATAATGGTATATCCCTTCTCAGTTTTTGTCAAAATTTGCGAATAGGTTTACGCAATCCTCACTCACCCCTAAACGGAGGCCTCTGGATTTGACTCTTAGCCATGCGGTTGATGCCTCCAACCCATAGTGATCCCATGGGCCAGGATAAGGTCATATCGTACATATGCACTGTACGAAATCTATATCAATAAATAATCAACCCACGTATAGCCTCTTGCTACCTCCGTGTGATGTAACTACCGGAATTAATTATGCAATGCATGACTATGCGTATTTCGATTTAGTTTATTCAAGCCGAATAAAGTTAAGTTTTATTATTCAGTGATTAACAAAGTTATATACAATCAGTTCCTATTGAATTTATCATGCAACAACCAATACGTTATTATACTTTAAAGTAAATTCACTATCAACAGACAGTATCATATACAAACAAAACCCCACCCCATACAATATTCAATTATTAATCATAATTTATATCTACTATCTACTATCTATATACATAAGCAAGTATGAAATCATTAAGAAAAATTCACTTAGCCATGATCGACTCAAGGATAGTAATTGTCTGATAGTAACTTAGGATCAAAGTCGAAATCGCTTGATAATAAGAAATACGAAAAGTAATAAGTTTAGGAATTAAAAACTAAACTAGTATCGTAATTCATATTGTTTACTTAACTCAGTTATTGATTTACGTGAAATTGTTTATTCGAGCTTTTTATCGAATCGGATATAACTTTTTCGATTTAACTTAGATCTTTATGAACTTATAGTTCATTTCAATCGTTTTCGAGTGTATTTTTTCGTAGCGCAATTCATTTTGAATGCTGTAACTTGCAATTTGAACTGTAATATAAAAATATCACAAAGTTTATTATTTTAACTAAAAAGCTATAAAATATTAGTTTAAGATTTTCTTAGTATATTTACGGTTTAAAAATTATTTAGATTGTATAATTAATAATTTTATTATTTTAAGCTTATTTTACCATAATTATTTATTTATTTATTTTGAAATTTTAGAATTATTAATTCAAAATTTTCCACTTTATTATTTTTCTACTTAATTACTTATTTATTATTATTATTAATTTTGAAAATTACATAATTTATACATATATGATGATGGGGTAGCACGTGAAGGTGCTACGTATCGTATTTGCGTATTTTATTAAAATTTTCCATTATTTTCCTATTTTATGGTATAATTCTATATATATATATATAAATACTTATGATTGTATTTTATTAAATTTTCTAATTTACTTAATTATTAATTTTTTTCCAAATTTATGATATTCTTATATATGTATATATATACTTGTTAACTTAATTTATTTATTAACTTAATATTATAGCATAATGTATACTACTTACATATACTCGTATTTTCATGCATACGTCACTATTCATAGACATACATTTATACATATACTATACTTTATATAATAAATTATTCTAACCTTATTTATACATTATATACAAGTATAATATACACTTATATATACCTTATATACTTATGTACATATACGGTTTTACTATAGATGTGTATATATACTAAAATACAAAACATTAATAATAATAATAATAATAATAATAATAATATATACATCTTCACGTCCAACAATATACATATATACAAAAATTCTTATACTTTGAAAATAGTAAGTATATATACATATTTACTATATACGTATACGTATATATACCTCATATAGTAAAAATAATAATAATTACATATATATACATAATCACGCTTATATACATAAATAATTAAATAAAATACTAAATATATATGTATATAAAGGAAATACCTAGTACATATACATATACTATACGTGTATACATACATATACAATATAATAAAAATACTAAATATACATATATATATATATAACACATGCATACATATATACAAACATACATGTGTAGGAAAATACATATTATATGTATTACTATTTATACCTATATACATATACCGTATATTAGATATAATAACATATATATATATATATATATATACATGCCTATATACATATGTATATACACAAATAAGGAAAATACCTAATATATGTGTATATATTTATTCGTGCATACATATATGTACATGTAAATAAATAAATAAACAAATACTTAGTATACATGGACACACTATATGATATATATATGAACAAAAAAAATTAAATAAATACTTAAATAATTATTTTAATAATTTGAATAAAAGAAATCCCTTAATCTTCTTCTTCTTCTTGTTCTTCTTGGTCTTTGATTTTTCCCTTTGCTTTTCTTGTTTCAATTTTGTGTATATGTGTGTATTTGCTTTAGCTTCTTTTTCTCTTTTTCTAACTTGTAGGTGTTCCAGATGTAAAGAAGCAAACCAAGGATTAAGTAAAAGAACAAAATAAAGAAACAAATCCTACAAGATAATAACATTTATGAAGATAGGACAACCTAAATCATTGCATTTGGTTTTTTGTTATAAAAGAAAATGCTTGGAGGAATTTGAAATCATGTGGGCTGCTAATTTTTTTTTCTTAGAAATTGGAATGTGGCAACAAGGGAAATTAAGAGGAAAAGAAAGAAAAAAGGAAGAAAAATAAAAATAAAAATAATTATATGTAATTTTTCCAAACATAAAAATAATAAAAATAACATTTATAAATTAATTTTAGAATTTTATGAAAATTTATCAATTTAATTGATATATGTTATAATTATAATTTTTATAAGTTATTTCGACATTTTCGTTAAAAGTTTTATGTAATTACGTGATTTAGTTGATAATGATAGTCAACTACGATTATATCACTATTAAGTGATATTAATTCATTTTATAAATTTAAAGTTATAATTTTAAGGTTTTGATCAAGTTTGGGTTCAATTTCGAGTATTTGTGCATACATCGGATTTAAGGTTTTTGTACATAATTTAGGTTTTGATTGATTTTCTAGAATTTCTATTATTGATATTATATTCGTTTTCTCAATTTAGAAAAATTTTACCAGCTTTATCAACTCATGATATAGTTTAGGACACTCAGACTTAAATTAGGGTTTAGACTACTAACTATATAGAGCTTACAAGAAGTCATAGAAAATAGATAATTTAAGTTTATTATAGGTTCAAACGGAAACTTAATTAGACTTAAATTGGTTATTTTATGACAAATTAAAGTTTTATATTAAGTTTAGCACTAAAAGAAATTGAGCTCATACTTTTGTTAAATTGGGCATATTTTTAAGAATAGCTTTTCAAATACACTCACTAGACTGAGGAAAAAATAATTTACAACCTAAAAGTCTCATGTAGATTTTTAAAGGTTGAAGTTAATTGGGCCTTTTGAAAATTGGCTCAAAAGAATGATTAAATATTATGTGGTTTAGCCTAGTCACTTAAGTGTACAATCATATGGAAGAGAGATCAAGTGATTGCAGGTTTGAACTAGGTTCGATTCAAATTCTTAATGAATCGAACCATTTTTAATGATTCAAGGTTTTGAATCAAATCACTTTAACCAGTTTGGTTTGAACCACTTTTAAAAGCACTTTGTTATATTTGATAATATTAATAGTTACTAAAACTTTTAACCAAACATTTATGTTTAAAATAAGAAACATTATGCAAGAGTTGAAACCACATAACATTATGCCATAGTAATATTATATCTTAGGCGATAGTAGAAGCATAAAAATTTGCTTGAGGGATGCAAAACAACCATAAAAGAGAAGGAGTGAATAGTAAAAGCTGAGTACAAAAAGAGAGACAATAAAAAAAATATTTAAATAAGGCTGAAATGAAATGTTAATATGATTACAAAGTAAAAAATGTTGTAAATATTGCTTTCAAGTAGGACCTAATACTATAGAGTAAAGTTGTAGCTAATAAATTCAAGAATAAGAAGAAGATGAATACAAGGGTTCTATGTAGAGAACCCCTAAATAAATTTAGGGTGAAAACCATGGGCAAGATGGAAAAAATTTATTATAATAATAGGGATTACATCATACCTTCTATTTTTTTTTCTTTTCTTTTCTCTCTCTTACATTGTTTTTTCTGTATGATTTTTCATGCTTATTTATAGACTATTCTATTACATAAATGAAGCCACAATCGTTATCAATATGGAAAGGAAATATTGTTGCCAATATAGATTTGAGATGTCCTTCCTTTTTAGGATGCCATTTTCCTAGCTTCCTATTCCTTCTCTATCTCCTTTGACATTATCAAAGAGATATGTTATGTTATCAATCTCTCAGTTGAAGATATGATTGAGGATTGATAAGATCTTCACAGTATTCTTTTTACCTTTTCATTTCATGTTACTTATGTTTCCATTGGGTTACAAGAGGATCGACATCAAACAAACTTATCAATATTAATTACCTTTGTCATAAAGTCTACTATGTTATCCTTAGTATAGATTTTCTACATATCCATAATTCTTTCTTCAACTTTCTCACGAACAAAATGATATTGACCTCAAATGTGTTTCATTTTGAATGGAAGGCTGGATTTCTTGCAAGATACAAGGCACTCCGATTGCCACAAAATAAAGTAATTTTCTCTTGTTCATACCCAAGTTCTTCTAGTACTATTTTCAACCATAATACTTCTTTACTAGCTTGTGAAGTTGCTATATATTCTAATTCAGTTGTTAATATAGCCACTATTGATTGCAGTTTAGATACCTAGCTTATAATTCCGCCAACAACTATGAACATAAAACCTAAGTAGATTTGATTTTATCAAGATCTCCAGCATAATTAGAATCAACATAACCTCGGATAATAAAGTCTAATCCTCTTTAATGTAACACAAAATTTAAGATTCCTCTAATGTATCTTAGGATCCTTTTTATAGCATTCTAATGCTCTCTACTAAGATTCGCCATGTGTCAACTAACTACTCCCACTGCATGTGCAATGTCCGATCTTGTACATAATGCATACGATACTCAAGACATCTCATTCCTCTCTTATTCATTACTAGGACTCATAGTAGAGGATAACTTCAAATTAATAAGAAGAGGGGTAGAGATTGGCTCACAGTCTTGCATATTTAAACGTCACAAAATCTTCTTCAAATAATTCTTTCGAGAAAGCCAAATCTTCCTATTATTTCCGTCTTAGTAAATTTATATCCCTAGAATCTTGTTTGTTGGTCATAAGTCCTTCATTTCTAATTACCTAGCCAATTGTACCTTCAATTCCTTTACATGATCTTTGTTAGGACTCGATACTAACATGTCGTCTACATATTACAGCAAGATGATAAAATCATTTTCTTTAAACCTCTTGTAATATATATAAGGGGTTTGCATTAAGTCTATTATATCTAAGGCTCATCATGAAGGAACCAAATCTCTTATATCAACACTTCGATGCCTGTTTTAGACTGTATAGAGATTTGTTTAACTTGCAAACCAAGTTCTCTTTTCCATTCTCTTTAAATCCTTTCGATTGGAGCATATAAATTTCTTCTTCTAAATCACCATGAAGAAAGCTGTTTTTACATCTGGCTACTCTAAACATAAGTCAAATGCATCAAGACCATCCGAACCATCGTGATTCGAACTACACGGGAAAATATTTCATTATAGTAAATTCCTTCCTTTTGAGCATATCCTTTGATCACCAATCATTTGTGATATCCCTCCAGTTGATCATCATTATTTCTCTTAATCTTAAACCCATTTATTTCCAATAGGATTTTTTTCCTTTTGGTAGTGCTATAAGTTCCTAAGTTGTATTCTTATAAAGAGCTTCAATTTCATCTTGCATTGCTATCATTCATTGAGATACATCTGCACTACTCATTGCTTCTATAAAAGTTGGTGACTCTCTATCGTTGGTTAAAAGACAATATGCAAGATTGCTTCCAATAACATAATCAGAATGCTAACTTGGTGCTGTGCTTATGCGATTTGATTTCCATATTCTTGGAGCTTTAAGATTGTCTATTTCTTGTTCCTAATGTTGCTTCAAATGAATTCTTCTGTTTAAACTCCTTTTCCACCTACAAGATTGTAATATCTAAATTTTCCTTTAAAATGTTATCCTCTTCTTCTATACTTTGTAGCTGAAGAATACAAGGCTAAACTCAAGAGAAAGGATGAATTGAGTTTTGAGGACAAATTGCAATTCTTTTCGAAATTAAGCACTAAATGCAACAATGAGTAAAATTAAAATAATGATAATAATGAATGTAGAAATTAAAAGAGATAAGAATAGAGAAAATTAAGTTTGGATATAACGTGGAGTTCAAATTACCCCCTGGTCTCCACGGATAAACAATGCCTCTAACTGAGGACTTTACGCTATTTTATTTATTTCTCAATCCATACTCTAAGAGCTACACAAACACAAACTTGATTACATAACTTTCACGCTCACAACTCTCAACACAAATCACAATTTCAACTCTCAGCACAAATTATAATCTCAACTCACAACACAAAACTTAATCTTAAGGATTATTGGTGTAATATTTTTAACTCTCAGTACTTTGCAACTAATAGTTCACATGCACTACACTTCAAATCTCTCTAAATATTAGTAAATTATTGTTCAAAAGACAATGAGAATAATAAACAATAAAAATACAAGAGAATGTTGAAATATTGCAATAAAAAATCAACTCTCTATTGTCCTTAGCCTAATTGTTAAGCATTTATATCATCCCATTCAATTCTTCCTATTATAATTTATTAAATGCTCCAACATCTAATTGAAATAAGCTTACCGACATGCCGATTCTTTACTCTTATCAACATGATTATAAGCCAATGTACTACCGGCATGAATACTAACATACTGGTACCTTGATTAAAAGCAATTCCATTTTCTTATCTAGGCCACTTCACCATTGAGTTGGTAATACTCTGGAGCTGTCAAGCTGGTAGGCCAAATTCATTTATTTTCATCTTTCAAACACAACAAAGAACATCTACAATATACAATTCAACTTTGCAAGATAACGATTGTTTTTTAATTAACTTAATATAAGCAAATAATAGCATGTATAACTATACACTTTTTGTTTTATTTTGATTAAAATCAAATAATAAACTTTAGGTTCAATAGTAGTTTGTCTTCAGTAAAGATAACATCCATGCTGATTATAACCTTATAGGCAATGGTATCACACAAGTGATATCCCTTTACTCCATCAGCATATCCCAAAAATAAACATTTTCTAGATTTTAGGTCCAACTTTAAAGTTTCTTGGGCATTGTACGTCACATACACTAGGCTTCTAAATATCTGGAGGTTTATATAATTAACTGGTTTACCATTCCCCATCTCCATCAGTGTCCACAACCCAATTGTTGTTGATGGGACCTAATTTACGACATAACGTGCAGTATTGATTGCTTCTACCCATAATGCTTTGTTTAAGCTCGCAGCTCCTAACATTACTCTTATTCTTTTTAACAAAGTCTTGTTCATCCGCTCTACCACTTCATTTGAGGAGTGTATGTTGTAGTAAACTATCTTTTGATACTTTCTTGCTTGCAAAATTTATAAAATTCATAACTAACATATTTCTCTCCATTATTTGTCCTCAAACACTTGATCTTGTTTGTAGATTCAAGTTCAACTCGCGCTTTGAAAACTTTAAAAATTGAATATACATCCGTTTTCCTCTTAATAAGGATCTCCTAGAATAATCATCAATGAAGGATACAAAATACTTCGCTCCTTTGAAAGATGGAACCAATGCATGCTGAACCTCAAAGTGAATCAATTCTAGAATAATTTTATTTCTAGAATTCGATATGTTAAATTTTAAGCGATGCTGCTTACTAATAACACAATACTCATAAAAAGGTAGTGAAACTTTCGTGAGACTTAGAAGTTTGTTCTTTTCAATAAGAATTTTCATTCGTTCTTTAGACACGTGTCCAAGTTTTTTATGCCACATCATTGTAGATCTTTCACTTAAACTGCTTGAAGCAACTGATGCCGTTGCCTCTTATAAAGTCTCTCCCTTTAATATGTGCAAATTTGTAACTATATTTTCTCCCTTCATAAGTACAAGCACTTCTCTAACTAGTTTTATGATCTTGTTCTCAATTTCAGCTTTACATCCAAGATCATCCAATTGTCCTAAAAACAATAAATTTTTCTAGGCCTTCTACATGCTACACTTCTTGAACAGTACAAATTATATCATCGTACATCTTTAATTTTATGCTCTCACTAACAATCTTTAGAGCATGGTCGTTACAATTGTATACGATTCCTCTTGAGATAAACTTATAGTGATAAAACCATTCTCTCCTTAAGGTAATGTGAAAAGTAGCTCCTGAGTCAAAGAGCCAAATGTTAGCAAATCTTCTCCTTCTTTCAATTATATCTATTGCTTCACAAGATAGAGCATTTCCATCATCTAAAGTGCTTACTTTGTTTCCTTGAGGATTGGGGTTTTTCTTATTTAATTTCCAACAATCCTTTTTCAAGTAACCTTTCTTGTCACAATTGTAACATTTTAAATTCATTTTATTTCTTGACTTCGATCTACTATGATTTTGGATCCCACTTGAGCTATGTTCCATTGATCTCCCCCTGTATCACCATTAAAGCTTCTATTTGTTAAGCATTCTTTTTCCTATCTTCCTTATTTTTCCGTCAACTCTCTTCTTCAAGAATAGCAACTACAATGTCATCAACAACTAAGTTGTCTATAAGGATGTTATTTGTCAAGTTAATAATGAGCTGATCATATGAATTAGATAGGCTTTGAAGTAAAATTTCAACACACTCATTTGACTTTATTTTGTAAGCCAATGATGTTAGTTGAGAAAATAGAGTATTCAAAGAGTTAATGAGTTCTATCACTGAAATGGATTCTAACATTCAAGAAGTATATAATGTCCTCTTGAGAAAAATTTTATTATGGAGTGTTTAGGCTTCATATAATTTGGTAAGATGATCCTAAATCTCCTTTGTTGTCTTCTTCTTCTCTATGCTTAACAATACATCATCTGCTAGTCCTAGATAAAGATTTGCAATAGCATTTCTACCTATTTCATTCCACTTGGCTTAATCTGTGAAATTTGTTAGCCTTTCACTGATAGCCGCTATGCAATTATCTTTACACAAAATTGCCTTCATCTTCAATTTTCATAATGAGAAATTATTTCCATTAAAATTTTCAATCTCAAATCTTATTGCCATTGCTTTTATTTTTTTAAGACATAGAAATAGATCCCATTATTTCACATGCACTAATATCGTGTATATGAATAATACTCAATATTTATCAAGGGTAAATAATATTTCACTTATTATATATATGTGTGTGTGTGTGTGTATGTATATATATATATATTTGTGGAGGATCCACCTTTAATGGTAATTACAAAACATATAATGAGTAAATATATATACCTTAGTAAGGCTCTAATATCACTTGTTGTAAATATTTCCTTTAAGTAGGACTTAATAGAGCAAAGTTATAGCTAATAAATTTGAGAATGAGAAGAAGATGAACATAAAGATTTTACGTGGAAAACCCTTAAATAAATTTAAGGCAAAAACCATGAGTAAGGTAGAAATAATTTATTATAATAATAAGGATTACATTACACATTCTATTTTGTTTTTCTTTTCTTTTCTCTCTCTCATGTTCTTTTTTTCTGAATGATTTTTCATGCTTATTTATAGACTATTCTGTTGCATAAATGAAGCTACAATTGTTATCAATATAGAAAGGAAATATTGTTGCCAACATAGATTT
Organism: Lumnitzera racemosa; assembly: GCA_024138005.1. Lineage (NCBI taxonomy): Eukaryota > Viridiplantae > Streptophyta > Magnoliopsida > Myrtales > Combretaceae > Lumnitzera > Lumnitzera racemosa. The sequence goes on from JAMXBC010000004.1 coordinate 102,688,800, forward strand.
GAGATATCCCTCCTTTTTAGGATACTATTTCCGTAGCTTCCTGATCCTTCTATATCTCCTTTGACATTGTAAAAAAGATATGATGTGTTAACAAAAAATGCCATTTATTTTTTATTTTCAAATAAGAAGTGGTTTCATTCGAGTTTGAGCAGTTAGGTTTTCTTTAACCTCCTAAATCGAGCCACGAACTATCTGAACCTCCTCATAACCGAATTACAAATTAAACCAAAATATAAAAGAACCACATTTTGTGGTTTGGCCTGGTTCAGTTTAAATTTTGGTTTGGTTTACAATTCAGTTTAATAAATAGCCCTATAAAGTGGAAATTAATAAAAGACTTCAAGTATTATCCAAAACACTCCGAATCTAAATGAAATGGATAAGGAAAGTGCCTTGAAGGTAAGCGTAAAAATTTGAAAAAAATGTAAAACATATATATCTCGTCCAATTTTGAAGAAGCAATTAGGAGCAATTCTTACTTGCATATCTTGCAAAAATCATAGAATCAGAGCAAGTAAGGCTTCTAGAACGATTGTCACTTCAATTCCAATGAAAAACATTCAAAAGCCAAAATACCCACTCATATTGAAAATTCGATTTCCTTAAACTTAGGATTCTTAGAAGGTACTAATCGTATATTTGTATGAATAGGTTCCTAGGCATTACTTTGACAAGTTTTTCACACAAACAAGCTTCCAAATCGAAGAAATCCTTACTTTCTCTATATTAGTGCATGATCTCAATCTTTCTATTCTTTCTGATTGATTCTCTCATAGAAGGAAAATTGAAGCAACCAAACATACCGGGTGATTCCTCATTCCTAGTAGATCAAAACCTAGTATTCAATTATGCTCAATAAAGGTTTAGATCATTTTTAATTTGATTAAGAATCAAAAAGGGTGTTTTTAGGATTTATGCATAGCAATTTGATCAATTTGACCATTTTATACATAGGTTTTTTAGAAATTTGCTTGGTGCTTTTAGTGCCTACTCCTCTAAGAGTTCCATCAACCACTTCACTCATTTGACAATTACTAAAGCTAGCCGAACATGTATGCTTCTCTCTCTTTCTTTTTTTTTTAATTTAATTTTCTTTTACATTTTAAATTATATTATATTATGAAAAATCTTTTCTTAACAAAAAGTTTTTTAATGAAAAATAACTATGATGTTCTTTTTTAATATTATTTGCATACTCTTTTGCATATTACATGTTGGTGTAAAAATGCATTTTCTTTCAAAAGAAAAAAAATAATATAACTCTTAAATTTATTTTATTATTGCAAATCATAATTATTGCATATTATTATCACTAACATGTTTGCTTCTATGATGAAGGTTTTCTAGTTTTTTTTTTTCCCCTAAAGATTTCCTTTTTCCTTTTAAAAGATAAATTTTCAAATAAAAATCTTTCTTTTGATTTTACTTCCAAAGTAAATGATTTAAAAAATAAAAAATTTATTTTTTAGAATGATCATTTTTTATTACTTAGAAAAAGATTTTCTTAGATAAAAAAAAAAAAACCTTGATTGTCCTTTTTTCTAAATTAGGTTCTTCGAGATTTTTTTTGAAAGGACAAAAACTTAAGGTTTTAACTTTTTTTGATAAAAAAAAGGTCAAAAATGTAAATTCAATTTTTTTCCCAAAAATAAAATGAACTAACAAAGTATAAATCTTCGAAGAAATGGGGAAAACTTCATTAGCCTTATCTCAAATAGAAGTATGTAGGTAAGCATTTTGATGTGGCCTTAAAAATCAAATATATGTCTATGTATATGTATATATTTTCCTAGTAAGAAACAATAATAAAAGTTCTATTGAAAGAAAAAAACTTTTTTGGAAAAATTTCCAAAACAGGAAAGTTCCCCCTGTTCCTTTATTTTCTTGGAAAATTCCTTATCAAAACTGTTTGGTTCTGAGAAAGTTAGCTTTCAAATTTAGAAATTTTTAGTTTTTATTTTTCAAAAAAAAAAATTGCTTATAGAGAAATTGAAAAATCAGTGGCTAAAATTAGGGTTTATCCATCTGTAAAACCTAATTTCCCTCTTTTCCCGACTTCGACTGGCTAACAACTTAATTTTCTATAAAAGTTTTTTTAACATTAAAATTATTCCTTGATTTGGTTGAGTAACTTACATTAAGTGGATTGAGCTTAATATAAGTCAAGCTAAGGAAAATAGAAACTAAAATTTTGGACTCGATAATAAGCCTTCTAAATTTCAACTAAGTTCAACCAAAATCTTCTATTTATTATCTTCATAGTTGGAGATATTAAATGATATGGATCTAGTCTGATTCTTACCTTATTAATTTAGTTTTCATAGTTAATAGATTTAGCTTATTAGATGGTTATTCCTAAGATCTTTTCAAATGGGCTAGATATTGTAATAGTATGAAAAGTCTTTATGAAATGAACACTTTATTTGCCTCTCTTTTCAAATGGGAATCGAAGGAGAAGATGCAAAGAAAGTATCCAGAGCTGTTTTGGCATTTAGTTAAACTTTTCGTGGAAAAAAATTTCTGAGGGGGGAAGGATGTTATATTACATAAAAAAAATTTTCAAAGATAGGCGTAGTTTGGTTTTTTCACCAGGTTATAAAAATCTTACCCCCTTAAGCAATCACGATTACCTTAAACTCTAATACTTACCAAATATAACCTAAACCCTCCTTAATTTGCAGAGAATTAAGGGCAACCTACAAAACCATGCCCTAAGAGGAAAGTTAGTGGAGACTCAAATAAGACCTAAGTATTTTTCATAAGAAAATATCGTCTTTGGGATTTTAGCATCCTAAAATCACTATTTTCATGTTGATTACAACCTATATCTTAAGTTTTCTTTAGGTAATCTCCTAATAATTCATCAAGAGTAAGTAAAGAAAGGGATTGAGGTAAGAAATCAAGTCGGTTTCTTCATTTTAAGCTCATAGCAAAAACCCCCCATTTTGGATTATGTTTAAGTGGTTTTTCTTCAAATCCAAAAGTTAAACGAGTATCTAATGATGTGTTCAAGTGGTTTTTAACTTAATTTGTATGTATGTCAATTGTGTGAGGTATCAAGTAAGTGTTCTTGATGTTTTAGTTATTTTACTTTAAGTTTGAGTGTCATGAGTTATTGTGATGAAATCTAGAATTTTTGAGCTGTTTTAGAGTTGTATCACTGTGGGTTTTGGAGTTTGATGGTGGTGGATATTAGTTTTGGTCATAGTTGAGGTGTTTCTAGAGTTGAGATGAAGTTCGAGTTTGGTTAGGGGTGAATTTCGAACCAATATGCCGATTGAAGTTGAGTCTGTTAGAAATTGTAGGCAAACCTGTTTGCTGGTTCTTCAAGAACCAGCCTGCCGGTATAGGAGCAGTCTCTTGAATAGACGTAGGACTTGACCTGCCAGTTGCTAAGGGTACATTAGAGAATGTTTTGCGGCTGACTTGACAGTTTTTACTTGGATCAACCATCCAATTCTCGAATAAGAGGTTTGAACATTGTTCCTTTTTTTTGGTTTTATTGAGCTTTGCTTAGGTTTTGTTTTACAACTTCTAAAATGTCTTTTATGAATTTTACCATCCTCAAAACCTTGTCTTAAATGAGTTTTACCATGATTTCCTTAAAGGAAGAATTGTTTTAGAAATATGAGATGTTCTTAGACTGCTACTTACGAGAAGTGAAATTTCTTAGGAAATTCTAATAAGCTTTATTTATTTTTGGGTTCAGTGAATCTTTAGGAATTTTCCTCTACACTTAGGAAGCAAGAGTTCAAAGCTTTATTTTAAAGAAAAGGTTTATCAAGCCATTTACAAATTCATTGATGATTCTTATGAGAAGGAATTGTTTCTATATCTCTTAAGCTAATTGGTGTAAATTTAAGAATGGTGGGGAGTCGTGTAGTCTCATTTGATGAGTTTTTATCTATTTGGTTATGGGTGAATTGTGAGAGGAATCAAATTAGAAGATGGATGAGTAGTGATGTAAAGTCGAGTAGCATCTAATGAATGGGAATGGAAGAGATAATTATAAATGGTAGCTATATTCTTTCTTTGACCTTGTTTAGTATCTAAGATAGATGTATTGGTTCTTGTATCACGTTTTAATTGCTCGGTTTTCCTTATTCTCTTAGGTATAGTTTGATTTTGTTTTAGCTTTTAGGTACATAGTGTTTGGTTGTTGACTTATGCTTGTTAAGACTTAGAGAGTAAACCGAACTAACTCATATTCGGCTTAATTAAATTTGAGTATTGGTTGTGCTTAACTCACTTGCTCATGGGCCTACAGTAACAAATCCTTAGGAGGCAACTATTGATCATATATGAGGTTTCCTTAGTAGACTTGCATATAGGACGACACAACTAAAAAAACTAGATTTTAAAGACTCTGGATTCTAAACTCTAGGCGTAAAGAACTTAGAGGAAAATACACGCACATATATATACACACACACAAACGCTTATATGTATAAGATGTTGATGTGGTAGGGTTGTGAGTTCTATTTTGTTGCTTTCTAAACTAAATTTAAGATAAGTAAACTGTGGTTGTTCTTTTTTAGTTGCATTATATGTGTGCAAGAATATGAATGATTACACATTTACATGTGCTTATGCATCACGTAATAGGACTTATCTCATTCCTTTTTAGTTTTTTCAAGTGCAAGGACTGATGAGTTAGTTATCTATGAGGAGCCATATGTTGATGATATCCAAGAGGAGGAGAGTGTTGAGTATTTATACTTCTATGATGATTGGGGCTTGAGATGGACTATGAGAGTTGTAGACGTAGATAGTTTGTTTAGAGTTTATGCTATGTTTCAAGGAGTTTCATTGAGCCTTGATAAGATAGATTCCTTTTCTTATTCTTGTTATCTTAAGTTACTTATGGAGATTGTAGACTCTATAACCTTTCTTGTCATGTTACTTACAGTTTAAGAGCTTGTAGACCCTTTGAGATATTTTGATGAATTATTTTTAAGTATATGATGATTTGAGTAGATGATATTTCCCACTCACTTAGGAAATTATCCTAGTTATATGTGGTTATTGTTAATGTTATAGGTTTAATATTTGTGGACTTAAAATCCTTAGCATGTTCTTTACTAGCATAAAATGAGGTAAGTTGTAATGCCCCTTTAGAGACTCAAGGTGTTGCATATATTGATTGAAATTTAACTATCAATCATTTAGAAAATTGAATATAAACTTGTATAAATTTTTATCCACAAAAATATATAATAAAAAAATTATATTTAAAAAACTTACAAGTAGGATAAAAAGAACGATACAATAATTACATAAGGATTAATATTATATCATTTTTAAATGATTACTTTATATTTGACAAAAAAAAATGATTACTTAACAAAATTGTTTAATTAGTGATTCTATGTGAAAAAGTTTCATTTTCAATGTAAGTAACCGAAGAATCAACTGTCAATTATACTTATTAATTTTAATAACATTAATTTTGAAAAGAAATTAGCAGTATATCAAATAATATCACTATTATTATTCATGAATATTTTATGCAGTCAAATTGAAAAACTTATAGCATTGACAAAATAGTTATTACTTATGGTATAGTTATAAAAAGATAAATAACATCTACTGAGAATTTATTTAATTAATCATTATTCCATATCACCTTATAGGATCAAGTAAGGTTTATACTATTGTACATAATAAATATTTCAAAAGCCATTTTACATTAAGTTTACAACATAAATTGTTTCATTTCAATCATTTGTTGCTTCTTTTTCAATAATAAGTATTATTATCAATAAATTAATTATTTCAAAATCTGAATTTTTGGTCAAATATATTGAATACTCATAAATGTGAAATAAATAACTATAGATGTAAGGGTCACGTGCATGCTACGTGAATAACGCTACACGTGGCTTTAAAGGAGTGAAGCGAGATTATCACCTGAAGAGATGATTAAGTGAAAATAAAGTAGGGAGGAAAAATATACAATCTCAGTGTCTCAAATACACAAATAATAGACAAGATAGCTTTAGGGGACCTTAGGTGTTCACCTTGTAGCTTAAGTGAATGAAATCAATTTTTTACTTAAATTGCTTATTTGAGCTTAGAGAGCAGAGTCTTCACAATAGAACACCGTTTCTCTAATCTCTCTAAGAGTTCTAAATGATGAGGAAATATTAGATATTTATAGGCACTTGGGCATGATGGTATCCGTCGGATCATTTAGGTAATTAATAGATGAGATGGAACTTATTCAATCGATAATTATCTAGAATAAGCTAACTAATGGGCCCAAAGCGAGTAACCTATCTTATAAGTGCATGAAACTGCCTGAAAAAGGTTGGAAGTAGACGGACTAGTTCAATAATCCTTGTTCCGAGTCCACCAAGTCAAATCTCCTTAAATCATCCCAATATGAATTGGACTCCTTAGGCCCTATCACTTGACTTAAGGACTCAAGCCTAAATAAATAATGAGCTTATTTTAATAACTAATATAATAATTTTCAACCCTCTACAATAACAAGGGAATTATCGCATTTAAACAAAATCAAAACATTCTTTTTTTGATGGGCATATTTACATAATTATTACTTTTTACTGATTCCTCCTTCCTTTTATATAAATGACCTACTTTATCTTGGGAGATTACTCGAAAAAATCCTTAAGGACAATGTTTATTGGCATAGCTTAGAAGGTTAGCAATTCATATTATCATGTTGTGTCTCGTGATCGGATTTAAACCATTTATCATTTCTCGTAATTGTATACTAATTTGTTTAAAGTTACTTTTAAACTGAAAATTTCATATTAGTTGCTTATTAATAAAATCCTTCTATAAAATTCTTTCATGATGCCCTATGTAATCATGTCCTTTCCTTATTTAAGGTGCCACATATTACATAAGTCTTGGAATATAGTATACATAAATAATTAATCAAACAAATTATTGCTCATTTTTTTAGCAAGCAATAATTAATTATCAATTACTAATCAACTCTTTAAAGATCTAAATTATTTAGAAAGAGGGGACTAATTTTTAATTAGTATGCTAATTATTATTTTATAACAATTATACTACCCTTAATGAACCTTGTTAGGTAAATTTCACAATCTAATTGCTCCAAATAGTGATTCTAGTTTATGTTACGTCCCAAAGTTACAACAGTCCCGCTATGTAAACCAAACTATGACAGACACTAACCTTACAGTTTCTATCATAGATTTAATCTACCTAAGGTATCCACGACTCCTCACTTTGAAGTAAATAGTTCGTTTAGGATTTTAGCTAGAATTTACACTAAAGATTAAAACCTTAAGTCATATATATAATTACATTCACATTATAGTAGAATTCCTAGGAAATTCTACATAATACAACAGTTTTGTTAACTTACATATCATATGTCAATTCTTCATCCTAAAGATACTAATAAACCTTAAACAAAAACTTAATCATTTGGCCAGTTGATCCTCACTCCCCATAGCTTCAAAAGAGAACTAACCTTCAGGTAATTATATTACGGCATCACAAAACAGAAGTCAGAACTTGCAAAAAAGTCTATATGGGTATGAGTAACTACAGCTTAATAACTACAGCTTAGTAACTATAGTGCAAATCAGGGTTATCAAGCAATGTTTACATGCAATACAACAAGCAAGTATCATCACACAACGTAGTCCGACCCATTGTAAAATCAAAGTAATCTCACTCGCTCTAATCTAGGTTGAGAATTTTTCGTTAATGCAACAACTTACAACCAAATCCAGGTTTGTGTAATGGAGATACCGCTCCTCTTAAAACTATCCTTCAAACCAATGCTCTCATCCTTATTGTGACCTTCTCTCTTGTCACTTAGTTCAGCTAAGGATGAAGAAGAGACCATTATATTATCCAGTACTATCTTTTTCGAAGGTGTTGATATTTGGTTGGAGAATCTTAGTGATCTCTTAATAGGTTGCAATGCATGACAAATTAGGGTATTAGAGTCAATTAGGATTAGGTTCGATTTAAGGTGTACAGACAATTCCACACCAATCCACTCATAACAATCATCAACTATAATACAAATTTTAGCATGAAATCAAATACATAAGCACATGCAGAAAACTGCATACAATCACAATTATACATAATCCTAAATCTTCGAGTAATCTAAAATAGTACTCCAAATATGGTGAAATATTAAACTCAACTTACTTGAAATCCTCTATCACTCGCTCAATTAGTTGCAGGTTGACTCGCTTCCGTATATTTTATAATATAAATATGCTTTTCAGTATTTATACTTTAATGATACATATTCTAGGTTTTGATTTAACTTAATTCTCTTTATATACCTATTATTTACTAACGATTCATTTTACATTAGTATAAGGTTTGATTTCCAAATCTGATATTAGTTTAGGCTCTAAATAGGTTCTAACTACAAGTAAATCCTAAAATACGTTTCAAACCCTAATGTGAAATTAATCACATTAAGCTCAAGTATCATAATATTATATTAGGTCTTAATTCAGTACTTTAACTCACTCGGTACACTCCAATCCTAATTAGTGTACTAAGTATACTCTTAATGTGAGAAAAATTTATATTTTTCATATAATTATCTAAAATTAAGTTTTATACTAGATTTAATACGTATTAATATTATCCTTATATTTTTCAATTTAACCTAATATTTTATAATTATCATAATTCTAATTTACATATTATCAAATAATCCATATTTATTACATAATTCCCATGATAATTGCATTTAATTCTCTAAGTGCTATGATTACGTTACTACATTAAAAATCAACATTCTTAAACATCTAATTATTATTTAAAATCAATAATTAGTCATTTAATTATTTAATTAGGCTAAAATTACTCATTTTTCTCATGATTTTAGAGCTAAAAAATTACTTAAAATTTTCAAAAATTAATTTTTCTAAAAGGGCTTTGTAGCACTATTCAATATTACTTAAGTAGTCTATAAAAAAAAATTGAGCTAAAAAATATACTTTTAAGCCTATTTATTTCTAATTCTAAACATACTCAATTTTACTTGATTTTTTAAACACCCCATATTTACATATATAATTACACTTAATCACTATTTTTTTCCCTTACATCTACATATAATAAAATATCAAAATAACAGAATTCATAATTTTCTAGACAAAATTAATAATTTTAATAAATTTTGCAAAATCTAACTAAATTTGGGTCTCACCTAATTCTTGAGCTTCCAACCACTAGAACTAGTCTAGGGCTTATCAACTAACCTAGACGTAGGGTTTGGAGTAGGGTGGTAGTGATGGTTCGATTCCTGGTGGTGATGATGTGTGGATTTGGTCTACTTGCTCTTACTGCACAAATTTGTATAATTTTTTCTAAAACCCTAATTTTCTTCTAAATTTCAGTACTCCCCAATATTTTTCAACTCCAAATAGACCAAATGAGCTCTTGTAATTTTTTGGCTATTTATAGAGTTATAAAGCAATTCTTATATATTAATTAGATAAGACAAGAGAAGACCCATAACTTCTTCCATTTTGCCTTTTTAAGTACTTGAATTTGATTGGTCAATTTTTTTATTCTTTTCCCTTACTGCCACTACCTTGATCTAGATTGTTCTCACTTCCTTGATTTTTTTTTTCTATATTTTTCTTTAATTTTTTTATAATTTTCTTTAATTTTTTAGCAATTTTTGGGCAATTTAAGTAATTTTGCGTATTTCTACTAACGCGTAAATACATGTAGAGTACAAGTAAATACTCTTAAATATTATTTAGTTCATTCTATGATTTTTAATGTGCATAAAATTCATCTTTAGCAATTTGTTAGTTATCAGAATGCATTTTACACATTTCCGATAATTAACGAGTAATATACTTTAAATTTAAAAATTTTATATTCTATCATTTTATTATTTATTTTCTTAAATTCAAATTTACAAGGTCACTTTTACTAATATTTGTAGCTTTATTTTATAATTTATGTTTGATTGGATCATTCAATCTATCGACCTAAACTTTGTGTACTAAATTTGATCCTATAATTACATGGCCTATATTTAAAGCTTACAATTTAAGCACATATTAAATTTATATAAGCCTCACAATCTAGTCCTAATTCATTTAATTTAATTTAGTTGGTTTATTAAGTGTAATAAAATAATTTTGTAAGAAAAAGAAAAAAAAAATATTTTCAACATGTCTATATAATTTTCTATGAGAGGTTTTAAATAATACCAACAACAATGGAACAAAAGCTTAATTGGAATCAGTCAGCAATTCCATCTAAATTACAATAGACACGAATTTCTTGGAAAAAGAAGACTTACCTGAGAAGAAGATGTAATGCAGGTACGATTGCCTAGATATGGAAATGAGATAAATGGGAAAGAAGGAATGAATCCTAGTTGTAACTTAATGTCTTTTACTTTTGGCTTTTGATATATATTTCTTTTTCATGCTTCTGTTTGATATTAAAACATTGATGGGGAAAATGGAAAAAAAAAAACAACTAAAGAATAAAAATACAAATTTAATGTTAAATGGGTTTGACACAAACCTAAACCCGTTTATTTAAATAGGTCTTGAACTTGGACACTAATGTAAAAACTATGTTTAAACGAGTTCGACCCGTTTGGGTCCCATGTTGATTTTTTTATATACTAACCCATTTAAATTGTATAGTGTCGTGTCATATCGTGTTGGGTCTTTATGTTCAGGTCCTAAATTGCCAACCCTAAACTTAAGTTTTGTCATAACTATTCCTTTCTCATTATTCCAACGATAGGGATTTCCCCCCCTTCTTTTCCATAAATCCAAATAATGCTTTCAATACCATTACAACTAATGGTATTCTTAATACTACTCTTACCAACTTATCCTTCTATTTCGACTATTGTCCTATTTGCAAAGAATTCCCTGATATATAATGTCAAGCCTGATTTTTCACCCTCCCGGTTCTTTTTTAAAATCCTCCCGGTTCTTTTTTAAAATTAAGTCTTCTCTAAACCAATCAGTATTAAATCCTATCCGTTTAATACCGATCCTCAACTAGGGTTTAAAAAAAACCATTCCTTTTTATTTTGAAAATGATTTTGGAGTTGCCACTCGACCAGAGTCGAGAAAAAATAGTTAATTACAACTAATTGGGTATATTAGTTATAACTTAGTTACTAGTCTAACGATTAAAACCAATTTTACAAAACGGTTTGGTTTTTGAAAACCAGAGATTTAGGTCCGGGGGTTAGGAATTTTAAATCCTTGCGAGTACTATCGACTTTCTAAAATTAGGAATAAACTTAAAAATCACCTTTTAATTTTGAAAGATAAGACTTAATTTAATTACTCTAATTGGATAAACAAAACAATCTAAATTAAAGGAAAAAGGAAAATTAGTTTTTTTAATTTTTATTATCACCCCATAGGTGCCTACATATCCATTATTTGAAATTAAACGTACATAGTTCTTTTTCATAAAACTTTAGTGTGTTATTAGTTTTAATTCTTGAAAATGATCGAGTTTACGTTTTTAGTTCAATTGGGTTCATTTAAGAAAATTTCTAAAAAAAAAAAAGATTCTAAATTGGATTTTATTTTTTAGGAAATTCTAAATGATCCTAATTTGAAAAATGGTTGAGTTATTTTTATTTTTATTTTTGGAAAATCAACTTTCTAAGTAACAAAAAGAAATAATAATCTTTATTCTTTCTATTTACTTATTTATTTTTTTATTATTAATTTTTTATTCTATTTATTATTTTACTTATCCTATCTATTTTTACTTTTTTAATAAACTAAAAATAAATAAATAAATAAAAGGTATTCGTTTTTTTTCTTTCTCTTTTTTTATTTTTTTACTTTTCCTTCTTCTTCTTCTTCTTTTACATTCCAATGTACATAAATAAAAGAAAATAAAATTTAAAAAAAAAAAAGCCTAATAGAAAAGGATCGGACTGAACAGCAAACAGGGCACACGAATCTTGGGTTTAGTCTTCAGGTCGGATCGCAAGTCGGACTTCAGATCCAAGTTGAGCTCCAGTGCCATCAATAGTAGCAATGGCGGCAGAAGGCAATGTAGGAAGTTCTAATGGCCAAAGTGAGGGGGTAAGGAGTGTTTTGTGTGTTTTTTATTGGAGATAGTAGGAGTAGGGAAGTTGTTGTAATGTTTGGAGGTGGTTTGGAGGGTGATCCGAAGTGGTAGCCAGCGGTGGTGTTCAAGTCTTGGCGTTTGGAGTTGTTGGGTGTAGGAAAGATGTTGGGTTAGTGGTTTTGGGGGGCGCTAAGTTCGTTCGTGGGGTTATTTTAGGCCAAAGGTGGTCAAAGGTAGTGATTTGAAAGGGGGTAGCCATGGGGTTGGGGTTTCGGTGGTGGTTATCCATAGCCAAAGCTATGGGCTACGGTAGAAGTCGAGGGCGGTTGGGTTGGTTAGCTTGTAGGGTGGTAGAGCTAGCTAGGGTAGTGCTACTGCTTGAAATGGAGTGGAGAGAGAGAGAGTCGAGGAGAGAGAAAGAGCTGCGGTTGAACTAGAGAGAGAAAGAGCGGTGACTGAGTGATTGTGAATGATTTAGCTGCTCGTGGTCGGTTGTCTATGTATGTTCTTATCCCATGATCACCAATTTATACACGAATTCAACTCAACAACAAAGGAAAGCTCAAATTCAAATTTATTGAAAATGCCCAAAAACATAGTTTTTTTCGATTTTTTGAGCTCAAATTGAATTCGTTTTCTACCGAACTTGGACATGTTATAGTGTTTGATCCAAAGTAAGCCACGTGTTCAACAATATTAAGGTAAAAAAATTGCGTGAATGTATGCAAAATCAATATAGAAATTGGAGATAAAGTGAAGGGTTCGAGTGTACTTAAGCCGAGAAAAGGGAGGAAAATTAGGTGGAAAAAGGGGGAAAGAGGAGGCAAAGAGAAGGAAAGTGCTGATGTAGCATTTATGTGGCGCCACGTCAGCTGTGTCGACCACTCCCGACTTGCTATGTGCTGAAATGACACGTGGTAGTGTGTTAGTTAACAAAAAATAAAAAGAAAAAAGGTTTCTCTACCTTTACCAAGATTCGAACCAAAGACCTCACACTCAAACCCTATGCCTAATCCATATGCTTAATCATTAAGCTGTTAGCCTGTGTCCTATCTATATGTGCAATTAAATTGCACATGTGGACTCGGTCAGCTTGGACTAGATTTAAATTTAAGCCCAGGTTCAATGGCCCAACTTCTAAACCAAAAAAAAAAAACAAAACTCTACCTTAATAAAAAGTTATTTTTCTAGAATTTTTTATTTTTTCAATTTTTCTAATTTTTTTTTTTTAATTTTTCAAATTTATAAAAAATAATTTCTAAACTTTTTATCTTTTAGGGTTTCTTTCTAAAATTTCTTTTTTTTTTTGTACTTTTTCTTAATTTTGAAAATTTTTTGTATTTTTTTCCTAAACTTCATATTTTTTGGGGGTTTTCTTATTTTTCTATTTTTTTGTACTTTTCTAGAATTCCTCTTTTTTTTTTCTAAATTTCTTCATTTTTTGAGTTTTCTTTAATTTTCTATGTTTTGAATTTTTTCTAATTTAGGGCCCAATAACTGAATTTGAAAAATAAAAAAGGAGCAAAAATTATGTGTCTACATTTATATGTAGACACATAATTTTTGCTCCCTTTTTATTTAAGGATTTTTTTTTTCTTTTCAATGGATCCAAATAATGCTTCCAACAATCTTAAGGATTTTTTTTCCTTGTTTTCAATAGATCCAAATCATGCTTCCAATACCATTACAACTAACAGTACTCCTAGTACTACTCTAACCAACTTATCCTTTTCTTCTTATTATTGTTCCATTTGCAAAGAATTTACTAATATAACAAAAATCCTTTTCTTTCTTTTATATGGACCCAAAAATGCTTCCAACAATCTTAAGAATTTTTTTTCCCTTCTTTTCTATAGATCCAAATAATGCTTTCAATACCATTACAATTAATGATTCCTAATACTACTCCTACCAACTTATCCTTCTCATTATTCCAACAATCTTAAGGATTTTTTTCCTTTTTTTTTTTCAACTTATCCTTCTCATTATTCTAATGATCTTAAGATTTTTTTTTTCTTCTTTTCTATGGATCTAAATAATGCTTCCAATATCATTACAACTAATGGTATTCTTAATACTACTCCTACTAACTTATCCTTCCACTATTGCTACTATCCCATTTGCAAAGCAATTTCCAAATATATCAAAAATTGAAGTCTTTGGTCGACAAAATTTCAAAGATGGTAAGAAAATTTTTTTCTCAACCCTTGATTCATAGTATTGCTTGGGTTCTTATGGAATCTAAAACTAAAACTAACACCGATGCTTGGACTCATGCCAATAAAGTGTGTAGACACATATTCTTTAGTACACTATCCAATGATTTATTCGATGTTTACTATTCACATAAATAAGTTAAAAAATATGGAGCTCAATGATTACAAAATATATCATAGAAGATGCTAATAAACAAAAATTTGTGGTTGGAAAATTTTATAGGTGAGTAAATGATGGCTAAAAAGGACATCAAAGTACAAATTAATGAATATCATAAACTGATTGACGACTTAAATGCAAAGAATATTTCCTTACTAGAAGAGTTTCTTACAAGTTTGCTCAATGAAAATTTACTAGACTCTTGGAGTGATTATAAGAACCAATTTAAGCATAAACGTGAGTAGCTTTCACTTCAAGATTTGATTACTCGTAATATACTTGAAGATACTAATTACAAGGGTTATAAGTTGTCAAAACAAAGGATATGACTCAGAAAACAAATTTGATCTAAACTAAGGCATACAACAAAAAAAGTAGGATAATAAAACTCAATTTCATAATCCTAATTACAAACTTATGACTACTAAATCCAATATCTTCAAGAAAAAAGGGAATTGTTTAGTTTGTGAAAAGTCAGGTCACCATACACCTCAATGTTGGAAGAGAGTAAGAAATTGCAATCCTGTTAAGCTAAAGAGAAATTTGGTTGATGGAGATGATTTTATTGTTGCTATTATTTGTCAAATTAATCTAATGATTGATGTAAAAAAATAAGCAGTAAAATCTAGTGCTACTAAGCATATTTATGCAAACAAAGATGCTTTTACCTCCTATAAGTCAATAGGGAACGAAGAACAAAATTGCAAAAGTTCTTGGCAAAGGACAGTTGTGGCTAGAGAGTGGTAAGGAATAAAGGGAAGATTGCAACAAAGGATGTGAAGTGAAGATAAATGGTGAAGAGGGGGGGGGGGGGGGGAGGTAGCGAAGGGATTAGGGTCTGGTATGCACCGTATGGAGAGAGATAGGGAGAGAGAGAAAGAGAGGACAAATGTTTTAATTGTTTCGGGTTTATATTTTTTCACAAAAATAATTTTTCTCTCTCTTCTTAAAATTAATAAAGTGCTTTCCCCCTCAACAAACTTATTTTGTTGTAGTGATTTTCCCTCAAAATTTTCATGTAGGAATACAAATGCCATAAAAACCTACCAACTTATAGGTGGTTTTTATTTTTGCCTCTACATATAGCCATATTAGAGATCTAGTATTTTGGTAGGGGCAAAAATAAAAGCCACCTCAATCGTTCCACCAAGAAAGACCCATATTATTGTAGTTTTAGTTAGTATAAAGAGATGGGATCAAGAGTGATCAGTGCAATCTACCCAAGTACTCTAAATTACATTAAATAGTTATGTGATAATAACAAAGTCAATTTACTTTTATGGCTCACTTATTCAAATATTCAAGAAACGAAATCCCATGATCATAACAGAATTAATGAATTTAAAGTTTTTATCTCATTCTACTCATTATTAAATTGATAATATTATTAATTCTAAGTGTAAAAGTGGTTACAATATTCAAGCATTTCTTTCTAAATGACAATAGCCAATGCAATAACATTGATAAAACATAAAAAATAATAAAAGTTCAATAAGTCCTGTTGGTAGGGTACTTTGAGTAGGGACCTCTCAGGCTCGACTAGATCTACTAAGCCTTACCACCCTAAGCTCGCCTCTGTAGGCCTCAAGCCTAGGACTTAGGCCTTAATGGCCTAGGCCAATTAAATACTGTAACGGTTATAAATTACAAGATAAGGATAAAACAACCATGTCTTAAATATTAGGAACACGTTAGGCACAATAACTCCACTCTCCCATACTTGTGAGAGAAGATCTCTCCTGTTAACTGATCTCCAATGGTTGGCTACACTCCGCTAGAAAAAATGGTAAGCATTTACTTGATGGTAACTTTCTCTCCAAACTTTGCATTCTAAGCTTGCACATCAAGCATTTTATTCCATCAAAAGCCCATTGCTAACTTAAGTATCAGAATGGCCATGCCAGATAACCTCCTGGCGTCCCCTCACTATGTATTGTTTTATAGGCCCAGTACGTATAGACCTTAATCAACTACCAGCAAGAACTGAGAAACGACATTTGGCACCATCTGTGGGAAAGAAAATTCCTACACTCGAAATACTAAACACACCAAACACATAACCCACATCAAGCCTTTTTACATCATGTCTCAATGAAGCAAGCAAGAAAATCAACAGTTGGCGAACAACCAACTTGGAGGCAACTAACCCCTCCCAAGAGTTATGCTAGAAGAACACCTGAAGAACATAGAGCACCTGGCTGAGCAGTATGCTGAGCAAAACAGGGAGCTTTGCGCTTACTTGGACAAGGCGAAGTGTCACAACATATAAACTCACCACCCCGAAGCTTCAGATGCCTACACTAGGAGGGACAACATCTAGCAGCAGTAACAGAATGGAAGGGATCAGCAACCTGATTCGCTATTGCTCCAGCAGCCAACAAGGTCTGCGGCTACCCACGACCAAGCTTTGGCTGGCAATGAATAGGAAGTCGATTCGTAAAGAGTTTAGGCTCATTTAGTTGCACGACGAGCTCACCTGACAGATGACGCCAACCTAAACGAGCTCTGTGCAATGGTAAGGCAGCTCTCCAAACAGTAAGAGAGTAAGCCTATTGGCAACACTGAGTTGGTCACCAGCAATAAGACCCCCTTCACCAGGGGTGTCTAGGATGAAGTGCTGCCCCCCAAAGACAAACTTTCGTCCCTAGACCAGTATGATGGTACGGGCGACCCCGATGACCATCTCCTCCACTTCCACACCCTCATGAATCTTCATGGTCATAGGGATGCCATACTTTACAATGCCTTCTTGGGTACGCTAAGGAAGGCAACACGAACGTAGTTTAACCATCTCCATAACAATTCAATCAGCTCCTTCGATGAGTTGGCCAGGAAGTTTAGCCTTCATTTCAAGGCTAATAAGCCTTTATCTAAGGACACGTCATCCTTATACCTAATAAGGTAGGGTAAAGATGAGTCCATGTATGACTATGTGGCTCGGTTCAATAACACTGTGGTCGAGATCCCTCAGCTGAATGAGGGAGTCATTATCTATGCCACACAGCTCGGCATCAGACCCTCAGGATATTTCTTCCAATCGTTTGCGAAGAGCAAGCCAAAGACCCTAGCCGACTTCTAAAATAAAGCCTAGAAGTACATCGACCAGGAATATAACATTCGCGCTATGCATGATACCAACCAAGAAAGGTTGGATGGAAAGCAGGACAAGGAGAAATTGTCCGTAAAAGATCGACTTGGCGAAAGGATGCTGAATAGTCCAAAGGGGGAGAGCTTTGGGAAAAAGAAGCATTGAACAGAGCGCAACCCTCCCTCCCTCCCATTTACAGCTAGTACACGCCTCTGAATAGACTTGTAGCCTAGGTCTATTCAAAAGTGAAGCAGCAAAACATGTTGTAGAGGCTACAGAAAATGTAAGGAAACCCTAGTCGTCGGAACTCTAACAAATACTGTCGGTTCCATGATGACCACAGCCATACAACTGAAGAGTGCTTCTAGTTGAAGAATGCTGTCAAATACGCCATTCAGCGTGACTTCTTCAATGAATATGTGGCCTATTGGAGGAACGGTGATCGTTCAGATGATGATACTGATAGGGTACCCCAGAGGCGACAAACTAAAGATGCCCAAGTGAAGCAAAATAACAACTACCACAATGATTGTGCCCCCAATGGTGTTATAAACGTAATTTTGGGGGGAGGGCGTACCTTAGGACTTGACCGAGCACTAATAGCTCGGTTAACGGCCAATCAGAGGTGCTGACAGTAAGAGAGAAGAAACAAAAGTTACACTTCAATCTCCTTCTCCGACATCGATCTTGAAGGGGTCGACCCTCTCCACCAAGACGCCCTCATGATTGGGGCAAGTATCTCAAAATTTGAGGTCTTGAAGATTATGGTAAACACCAATAGCTTTATCAATATACTCTTCCTCCACACATATGACAGGATGAGGATGAAGCCGCCAGTAAAGATGAAGCCATACCACCATAATCTAATTGGCTTCAACAGTAGCACAGTCCGAACCAAGGGCATTATTACACTAGACATGGAACTTAGCGATGATGACCACGTAGCACAATGACCTGTAAAGTTCATTGTGATTGACTTTCCCTCCCCTTATAATACACTCTTAGGAAGACTAAGCCTAAACGCATTTAAGATGATCACATCTTCCCTGCATCTGAAGGCCAAATTCTCGACGCCCACCGGGGTGAGGGTATGCAGGTGTGATTAGAAGCTCTCATAAGAGCTATATGTCAGGGTAGCTAAAAGTGATGGCGTCTTCACCCTAGAAACAGGCCCGCAGGAGAAACCAACTAAGAAGGGCGAGCCTAGAGAAAAAATGAAAGATATCCAAATCGATACCTCTCTCAACCAAATTATAAAAGTCAGGATTAAGACCCCAGGCAAGTGAAGGATGAAATCATTACCCTCTTGCAAACAAATTTGGATAGGTTCGCTTGGTCAACGTCGGACATGTCCAGAATTTCTCCCAACTTGGCGACCCACAACTTCAACATCGACACTATAGTGCAGCCTGTCAAACAAAAAAAAAAGAGGCATTTCACCCCAGAACGAAAAGCTACAATCGAGGAGGAAGTGTAGAAGCTACTCAAAGCCAGCCTCGTAAGGGAGGAAAAATACCCAACTTAGCTAGCAAATGTGGTATTAGTTAAGAAGAAAAATAGAAAGTGGTGCATGTGTATCGATTATACCAATCTCAACAAAGCCTTCCCCAAAGATTGTTTCCCCCTCCCCAGAATCGACCAACTTATTGATTCTACGTTAGGACACGCCCTACTAAGCTTAATGGGCGCCTTCTCAAGATAGAACCAGATCAAAATGGACCCAAAGGATGAAGTCCATACCTCCCTCATCATTGTAGACACCTAATTTTTGCCCCTCTGAAGTTTTAATTTTTATTTTTACAAAAAGGGTCCTAATTCAAAAATAATAAACAAAAAAATTAATAAAAGATAAAAAGATAGTAAAAATTAACAAATAATGAAAATACAAAAAAAAAATAAGATAAGAAAAGGAAAAATTATAAGGATTTCATAACTTTTTTAGGAAGTAATTTATATTAGGAATAATTAGTTTTAGTGTTAGTTTTAGTTTTAGTTTTAGTTTAGTTGAAAATTTTAGTTTAGAGATTCAGATAGTTTAAATATAATTTAATGGTAATGAATGTTAAGGCACAGGCGCCTTACGGATAAATATTAAAGTATTAGATTAGATTTAAGTTGAGGTCTTGGGTTCAAGTCTCAGTAAATACCTATGTCTTTATTTTTCTAACTTTGTAGAGACGAGATGAAAATGTGATTCATATCTAGTTAAATCATGTGAATTTAGTTAAATCATATTTGAATTTACTTGAATCTAGTTTAATTAACAAATCAGATATGATAAAATACGATATGGTTTAGATTATATAAATACACTCCAGCAGTCAGAGAAAAAGAATATGTAATGGTTTGTCACCACCGATAAGCAAATTCCAATTCCAATTTAAAACCAAAATCCCTGACAACACCCCAATTGAAGTCTAATTTCCTGACAATCCAAATTCAAATGCAAGTTAACGTCGAAGGCCATAATCCTATTCGAAGTCTAGCGATCCGAAGCAAGCCGTAATCCAATCGAGATTCCAATTGCAAAGTCAGACGTCATTGCTTCAACACAATCCGGTCCTAAGTCCACGCATTCACCAACCGCAACAGAAACCTAACATGCCATGATACAAAATCCAATACGCCACAACACGTAAAGCAAAATTAATGTTTCCTGATATCGGTATGTGGTCGCTTTGTTCCATTTTCTCGTTTTAGTGGAATAGTTTATTGAATAATCTTTATTGAACATGTGAAGACGATAAGATACACTCATTTCCTGGAATATTTTAAATCATAATTTACACAGAATCTGTGTATGATGTACATTTTCATGTCTTTGTCATAATCCAATTCAAAAATCCTTCACCTGACAATCTATGCTAACTGAGTTCAACAACACCTGATGCTATCCAAAATCAATGACATTTGCTGACTGGACTCGGACACTGCACAGCGGCCGCAACCTCCGACGTCTCCCCCTCCACGCCGTTGTACCAGCGTCTACAGCTGCATTAGACGCGAGGCGTTACCCCGTTACTGAACCACCTAAATCAGGTTCGAACACTAGTTTTTTTATTATTATTGTTATTGATTAGTTACTTAGTTATTTAATAGGATATATATATATATATATGTATATAGTTAGGAAAATTTTAATATTAGTTCATATATGGTTGAGTTTGTTATATAGTTTATTTAAATAAGTAGTTGTTGACAATAAAAGATAGTTGTGAAAATATATATATTAGCTTAAGAGAGTTTTTTTTAATATTGTTTTAGAATTCTTCACATAGGAAAACTTTCTTTTTAATGAAAATTAACAGCGAAAAAAAACCCTTTTTCTTTTTAAATTTTAAGACTTTTAGCAAAATTTTTTTTATAAAACAATAACATTCAAGAGTTAGAACCCCATTAAATTTTTTTAAATAAACCGAAATAAATTAAAATGTAAACTTGGATGGTTTTCAAAAATTAAAATAAACCAACACACTAAAGATTTTTTGAAAGAACTACGATCGTCTAATCCCGGCTAGCGGGTACGTAGGCACCTTCGGGACAACGATAAAACATGTAGAAACTTAGGTTCCTCTTTTTTTTCTCTCTCTCTTTTGATTTTATTTATTTATTTTAATATTATAATTAGAAAAATAATCCTAATTTCGGTAAATAAATAGTGGTACCCGTTAGGGTTTAATAGGTTAGTCCCCGAATTCAAAACCCTCTAATTTTTCATTTAAAATTGAAATCAAAGACCGGTAGTCAAATCGTAACCAATCCACCCAATTGGTTACGGTTTCTTTTTCTTTTCCCGACTTCGGTCGGGTGACGACTCCAAAAATTATTTTTAATAAAAAACCAGAATTTCTCAATTTCTTTAATCTAGGATTAATATTAAACGAGTTAGGGTTTAGTATTAATCCAGAAATGAGAAATCAATTTTAAACAGAAACCGAAAAATCAGACTCGACAGTTTGGTGACTCCACTGGGGATTGCTAAAGGGCTAGCTACTAGAAGTTACCGAAAATAGGATTATTTAAAAAAAAAAGTAAAATAAAAAGATGAAATAATAAAAATAATAAAAAAGAACTTAGGTATGTTATTTTATGTATTTGTTTATTTTATTTATTTTTTTTTTACTAACATTTTTTTTTTGGCAGTTTATTTAAGGGGGGAATTTTGGAAGGTTTTACTTTTACTTTTACTTTGTTTTCTATATCATAAATGCATAGTAGACACGGTCAGAACCAGACCGTCTTAGGACCTTAGGAGGGGGGCCATTGTGTAAGCTTCGGATGTTGTGGGGTAACCACCTTCCAAGGCCGATCATGCTGCCCTACTCAAGTTCAAATGCGATCACAGAATCGTTGCTTTGAAAAAACGTAGTGGTTGCAGAACTTGAGGACCTTTAGAACCCACTCGTTGCATCACATGAAAACATTTTTCTTCTTTAAAAAATTTTATAAGAACCTATGATGTGGTAAACCTAAATGGATAAAGGCAGTTGTGAAGTTGCAATTGGAATATTTCCTTGTAAATAATTTATAAAAATTTTGTCCAAGGTTTAGATTACGTTGTAATTGTAACTTTAATTTTGATTTTGATTAGTCATGATTATATCTAGTCAAGGGTCTTTTGAAGACATTCATGTTCACCTACCGCATTGGCCTCAAAAACTGCTTCACACGTAGTTTTGACTCTTCAGCCCAGATAAATAGGAGTTTATTAAAATAAGATTGGGTCCATCCTCTCTTTACAGAAGATCCTCGTGAACATCACTCTAGTGCAGGCCTTCGTACATCTATGGGAGCTCGAATCTATCACTTTTTGTTTGGGTCCATATCAGTTGAGCCTAACCTTTATAGAGTAAATAAATAAAAAATAAAAAAATAAAAAAAACAAAAGAATCAACCTGTAAAATAATAGGTAATTATCATTGTGCCTAGTATTTTACCCACCAGAAATATCCATTCTTTTAGGTAAATTCAATATTTTGCAAATAGCCTTCTTCATTTAGAATAAATAAGATTTAGATATTTTCTTTGTTTAGTCTTTTATTCTTCAGAATTCCTCTTTTACAAATAGACCCTCAGTAACGTTATTCTAGGTCTGTATATAGAATTCTAGTAAAGCAACCCTCCCTTTACAATTCCATCACTCGGTCTTTGTAACATAAAAGCCCTAACTTTTCCTCTCTCTCTTTCAAAAAAAAAAAAAAGAAAGAGAAAAGAAAGAAAAAAGAAGGAAAGGAAAGAAAAGAAAAAGAAAGAAATTTGCTAACGGTTACAAATCCTTATAAGGTTCGGGACAAACATAATTACTTAGCCCGTTAAGGCAGCTAACTTAAATAGATCCACTTGACCCGAGAAAATAACCAACCAAATCTGAACCCTAGCCCATCAAGATGATTCAACCAACTCAATGCCCCTAAGCCATTAAGTCTAACCATGAACCGAACCAAAACACAAAGCCATTAAACACTATCCTAAGCTTGATCTTCGGTACAAACAAAAAGGGCAATTCATTAGTCCCTTCTACTTCAAAAGTTGTCAGTTCCAGCCCATTCGAACTCTAAAGAACCTAACCCAAAGTCACATATGGAAGCTCAAAGACATTAAGACCTATAAGTTTGGGGCATGGGGCATTTAGTCTTTGAAATTTCACAACTGGGGCATGTTCCAAGGAATTGGGGAGTAAGGTCAATACCCTAAGGTCAATACCCTAAGGTCAATTAATCCTTATGTAAAGAATTGGTAACTCACTTTTAAAAAGTTTCGAATAAAAAGAGGCAAGCTATATCCTATACACTAACCCTTAAACACTTTGAGAGTTAGGAGACATCATGGTGAGGATATTTTGGACTCATTCCTTAAAGGAAGTCCATTTTGAATTTGATACGTAGATTGAAATGAAGTTAGGCATTCATTTTCAAATCCTAAACATAATTATCCTTTGATAACCCCGTTGGACTGATCTGGAGTTCATTTCAAATGTAAACCCTGTCAAGAACCACCCCCATAGTGGGGCAATTCAGAGGTTAGGGTCATTGATTAGGAGAGAAGGATAAAACTAATTTGTGCTTACCTTAATAATAACAATTCAAGGATAATTTTTGTTTTCGATAAATTATTTTCTTTGAAGAAGAGCTAACATTTTTCCAAATACCCCAAAGGCCACATATACCTTACCTAAGCCAATGCACTCTGAACCTATACCTATGGATTTAGAGCCTTGATTCATCCAAAGACAAAACTTGACAAAAGAGATAGTTATTTTTGGGGAGAGAAAATAAAGAAATTAAACGAAATTAAAAAGAAAAAAGAAAAGAAAAAGAAAAAGAAATTAGGAAAAAGGAAAATGAAGAAATACCCAAATATTGGGCTTGAGAAAATCCCCAATCAAAGAAGGCTTAAGTTGCTCAAAAAACACAAGGCCTTGAATCGCATTCCCAACCAAAAACACAAAACCTCATATTCATTCAAGATCATGTTTTCAACCGCAAACCAAAAACTCCATATTTAGTTCAAAATCACACTCCAAATCACGAACATAAACCCTTTCTATCCACTTAATTCTCAAACACAAGATCTTCCCACCCACAATACCTCCCTATTCAAAGCTCTTCTAATTTTGAAAAATAATTTATCTAAGATAAAAATTAACCTTTGAAACTAGGGCAAGCGCACATCTAGTCCATTCCTAAGGGTTCTTGACTTATACCCCCTGGGTTGGATGAAAGCATTTTTTTTTTTTTAAATAAGCCCTCTCAATTAACTTCTTTTGAAACCATTTGACTAAAAGCCAAATTTACAATACTGAACCCAAAAAGACCTGCAGATCGATCAAAGCGTATCACTTGCGAATTGGATTGTAATTTTCGAAATAGTAGTAAAGAGTGACCTCTAAACCAAGAGTATGTAAGGAAGTCCTCTTCAACTAAACTAATCGTGAGCTACCTTTTCCTTACGAAATGAATGTCTAAGGCCTATCCAAGAAGCTCATTGTCTAGGTTACAAACTAGGGTGGATATGAGATACCCTATATGATTATAGCATTTCCCTTTTAAATAGGAATTTGTATCCATTAGCAAACTTTCTTGGAAAAAGAAGAAAAAAATAAAATGAAAAGACATGAAAAGGAGAGAGAGAAGTGGAGGCTTGTTACAAGTTTTTCCATTCATTTTCCAGTCTATTTCATCCATAGTAGCCAAATTTTCAATTCATGTTATAAACAATGTTCACCAAATTCCTCGTTTGTAAATTTCTCAAATCAAGAGTTTCTTTTGTTCAAGTTGGCTATGTTCCTTAGTTTGCTTTCAACTCTCAGTAGAGCTTAAGCGAATCCAAAAGGTGCTTACCCTTTATCTATTTTCTTAAGGATATAGCCAGCTCATAGTACACTGTTCCTATCTATATCTTCTTTAGCGCTTCAATTAGTTTATGGAGCGCTATCTATATTCATATTTTCATAGAGCGCAATCCTAATCTAAAGATTCTTAAACTTCTAGCTGGCTCCCAAAACACAGTCCCAATTTATAATCTCCTAGGGAGCTAGCCAACTCGTAGAGCGTAATCTTAATCCAGAGTTTCTTAAACTCCCAGTAGTATGACTCACAAAATGTTGTTCAACTTATAATCTTTCAGGGATTTAGCAAGCTTATGGAGTGCTATCCCGATCCAAATCTTGTTCAAATTTTTAGGTCTTAGCCAGCTCATGGGGCGCTTTGACCGCCTTGGTTAGTCAGCTCATTAAGAGCACGATCCAATCTTCTTCATTATTTTTAGGTCTTAGCCAGCTCATGGGACGCTTTGACCGCCTTGGTTAGTTAACTCATTAAGGGCACGATCCAAGTTTTTCTTCATTATTTTTAGGTCTTAGCCAGCTCATGGGACGTTTTGACCACCTTGGTTAGTCAGCTCATTAAGGGCACGATCCAAGTTTTTTCTTCATATTTTTAGGTCTTAGCCAGCTCGTGGGGCACTTTGACCGCCTTGGTTAGTCAGCTTATTAAGGGCACAATCCAAGTTTCTTTCATTTTTAGGTCTTAGCCAACTCGTAGGGCACTTTGACCGCCTTGGTTAGTCAGTTCATTAAGGGCACGATTCAAGTTTTTCTTCATATTTTTTAGGTCTTAACCAGCTCATGGGGCACTTTGACCACCTTGGTTAGTCAGCTCATTAAGGGCACGATCCAAGTTTTCTTCAAATTTTTAGGTCTTAGCCAGCTCATGGGGCACTTTGACCGCCTTGGTTAGTCAGCTCATTAAGGGGCACGATCCAAGTTTTCTTCATTTTTAGGTCTGAGCTAGCTCATGAGGCGCTTTGACCGCCTTGGTTAGTCAACTCATTAAGAGCACGATCCAAGTTTTCTTCAGATTTTTTAGGTATTAGCCAGCTCGTGGGGCGCTTTAACCGCCTTGGTTAGTTAGCTCATTAAAGGTACGATCCAAGTTTCTTCATTTTTAGGTTTTAGCCAGCTCAAGGGGCGCTTTGACCGCCTTGGTTAGTCAGCTCATTAAGGGCACGATCCAAGTTTCCTTCATTTTTAGGTCTTACCCAACTTATGGGGCGCTTTGACCGCTTTGGTTAGTCAGCTCATTAAGGGTACGATCCAAGTTTCCTTCATTTTTAGGTCTTAACCAGCTCAAGGGTCGCTTTGACTACCTTGGTTAATAAGCTCTTCAGGGCACGACCAAGGTTCTCGTTATTCTTTTTTAGAGATTTTTGCCAATTCACAAAGACACTTCCCATTGTCGTTCTAAGCCTCGTCAAGTGACTTAACGTTCCTTAGGATAGAGTCATCCTGAGGCGAAAACGGTGTCTCTTTTGTCTTTGTAGCAAAGTTTTGCTCAAACTTCACCATAAAGAGGGGTAGCTATAGACATCTAATTTTTGCCCCTCTGAAATCCTAATTTTTATTTTTACAAAAAGGGTCCTAATTCAAAAATAATAAACAAAAAAATTAATAAAAGATAAAAAGATAGTAAAAATTAATAAATAATGAAAATACCAAAAAAAAATAAGATAAGAAAAGGAAAAATTATAAAGATTTCATAACTTTTTTAGGAAGTAATTTATATTAGGAATAATTAGTTTTAGTGTTAGTTTTAGTTTTAGTTTAGTTGAAAATTTTAGTTTAGGGATTCAGATAGTTTAAATATAATTTAATGGTAATGAATGTTAAGAAACAGGTCAATGGCCTAACGGATACAAAATCCAATACGCCACAACACGTAAAGCAGAATTAATGTTTCTTGATATCGGTATGTGGTCGCTTTGTTCCATTTTCTCGTTTTAGTGGAATAGTTTATTGAATAATCTTTATTAAACATGTGAAGACGATAAGATACACTCATTTCCTGGAATATTTTAAATCATAATTTACACAGAATCTGTGTATGATGTACATTTTCATGTCTTTGTCATAATCCAATTCAAACATCCTTCACTTGACAATCTATGCTAACTGAGTTCAATAACACCTGATGCTATCCAAAATCAATGACATTTGCTGACTGGACTCGGACACTGCACAGCGGCCGCAACCTCCGACGTCTCCTCCTCCACGTCGTTGTACCAACGTCTGCAGCTGCATTAAATGCGAGGCGCTACCCCGTTACTGAACCACCCAAATCGGGTTCGACTACTAGTTTTTTTTATTATTATTGTTATTGATTAGTTGATTAGTTACTTAGTTATTTAATAGGATATATACATATGTATATGTATATAGTTGGAAAACTTTTAATATTAGTTCATATATGATTGAGTATGTTACATAGTTTATTTAAATAAGTAGTTGTTGACAATAAAAGATAGTTGTGAAAATATATATATTAGCTTAAGAGAGTTTTTTTTAATATTGTTTTAGAATTCTTCATGTAGAAAAACTTTCTTTTTAATGAAAATTAACAGTGAAAAAAACCCTTTTTTTTTTAATTTTAAGACTTTTAGCGAAATTTTTTTTATAAAACAATAACATTCAAGAGTTAGGACCCCATTAAATTTTTTTAAATAAACCGAAATAAATTAAAATGTAAATTTGGATGGTTTTCAAAAATTAAAATAAACCAACACACTAAAGATTTTTTGAAAGAACTACGATCGTCTGATCCCGGCTAGCGGGTACGTAGACACCTTCGGGGCGACGATAAAACATGTAGAAACTTAGGTTCTTCTTTTTTTTTTTTTCTCTCTTTTGATTTTATTTATTTTAATATTATAATTTGAAAAATAATCCTAATTTCGGTAAATAAATAGTGGTACCCGTTTAGGTTTAATAAGTTAGACCCCGAATTCGAAACCCTCTGGTTCTTCATTTAAAATTGAAATAAAAAAACCGGTAGCCAAATCGTAACCAATCTACCCAATTGGTCACGGTTTCTTTTTCTTTTCCCGACTTCAATCAGGTAGCGACTCCAAAAATTATTTTTAATAAAAAACCAGAATTTCTCAATTTCTTTAATCAAGAATTAATATTAAACGGGTTAGGGTTTAGTATTAATCAAGAAATGAGAAATCAATTTTAAACAGAAACCAAAAAATCAGACTCGACAATCACTAACTGCGACACATACCACTACACTGTGAGCCATTTAGACTGAAAAACGCCGAGGCCACATACGAACAAATGGTGATGAGATTATTCAAGCCTCAGATCGGGCGCAATATGGAGGTGCACATCAATGACATGATTTTCAAGAGCCAGAAGCTGATTGATCGTATCAAGGATCTCCAGGAAGCCTTCGATCAAATACGCATGCATAACATGAAGTTAAACCCCCAAAAGTGCGTCTTTGACATCGGCTCTAACAAGTTCCTTGGATTTCTAATCATCTAAAGAGGTATTGAAGCCAACTCCGAGAAGATCATGGCCATTAAGGGAATGAGGCCTCCAACTTCAATCAAAGACATACAAAAGCTTACTAACATGGTAGCTGCCCTAAGTAGATTCATTTTAAAGAGTGCTAACAATTGCGCTGAGTTCTTCAAAATCCTTAAAAATCTAAAGGGTTTTGAATGGACTCTAGAGTGCACCACTGCTTTTCAACAACTCCAAGACTTCTTTGCTCATCCACTAGTCCTCTCTAAGCCTGTCCTAAGGGATGACCTATTCTTATACCTGGCCGTAAGTGACCAAGCACTCTCCTCTATACTAGTTAAAGTAGAAGGAAGAGAACACAGGCCAATGTATTACATTAACCGCATACTTCACAGTCCCAAGGGCAGGTACACTCGGGCAGAAAAATTCGGCTGACCATCATCATCACTGCTTGATGAATAAGGCCCTACTTCCAGGCGCACTAGGTGATCATACTAACGGATCAACTACTATACACCATGCTACAGAAGCCTAACACGTCAGGACGGATGATGAAGTATGTGTTGGAGTTCAACACATATGGAATCTAATACTAACCACAAACGGCCTACAAGGCATAAGTACTGGCCAACTTCATAGCAGAATGCACAAGAGAAGATGAAGCACCACTAAGCAGTAACAAACCAATATGGACCCTCCACGTAGATGCCTCCTCTACCTCAGGGGGCAGAGGTGCGGGCTTGGTTTTAACCGGCCCGCATTAGGTTACCATCTACTACACCCTCGAGTTCGAATTCGATTCCAGTAATAACGAATCTGAATATAAGGTGCTCATTGCCAATCTTAAACTAGCTAAGGAGATCAACACATAGCAGTTGTAAATCTTCTCGAACTCTATACTAGTCGTCCAATAGGTCCGAAGCGAATATGAAGCTAGAGGCGATACTATAGCAAGGTACCTCAAGAAAGTAAAGAGCCTCTCTACGAAGTTCCCTTCCTAGGACATCATGAAGATCCCTTGATTAGAAAATTCTACGGTAGACTGGCTATCTAAGCTGGCCTCTACTGGCATATGAAAGCCTAAGATGAAGAACAACAAGATCTTCATAAAGTACTTGCCGCAAAAAAGCATAACTCCAAGCTTGACTGAAATTTTGGAACTGACCGCAATGGCACCTGAGTCGAGTTGGATGGATCCCATCTGAAGCTACTTAGAGGAGGGTACATTGCCGAAGGATAGGAGGGAGTCAAAGAAGCTTCGATACCATACTACCAATTACAAGCTGATCGACGGCGTCCTATATCGCAAAGGAGTCAACCTCCCCTTGCTTCAGTGTCTTCGAAAAGGGGAAGGGCTACGCATCATAGAGAAGCTGCATAATAGAGATAACCTAAATTGAATTTAATGAGCAACTACCATACATTAGAATGAATCAAATCTAAAGGCTTCTATACTCTATAAGATGATTACTAAATGAAAAATGGATGGATTTTCCTATGCAACAAGCATGATAGGGACTAAAAGATGACTTGAAGGGTTAAACCTAAATTGATTGACTTTGTTCTAACTAGGTGAAAACTGTAATATAAGGATGACACAAACAAGAATGCCAAATTTAACGGTAGATAGCTAACATGAGCAAACACATTAGTACTTGATTGGATGCAAGGTGATTAGATAAATTAGACGCCTACTCAATTGGTGGAGGAGGAGCTAACTGGTTTAGGAGTCCTCAATAAAGAAAGAGCAATCACTAAAACTAGCGGTGCAAGAGTTGTCTTAATACAATTTAATGATAGATAATAAGTTGTCTGTAAGAGAGGGTACATGGAGGACATTGTTAAGATGTGAGTGACGGCCTTAAATGCAAATGGTAAGTCTACCTATGCAAGATATTGGCAATGATGCAACATTTCTTACAATTTTTTAAAACCAACATATGGTGTAAGGTTAGTGAGCACACCTATATCGAGACTCATGTGATGCATAGCTTCTAAGCCAAGATATGAAACAATATCATGGGTTTAGCCAAGAGATAGCATAACGAAGGACTAAGACATGTTGACATAGTCTCATGATAACATTATAGGGCTAAGTGTCCTAACCTATTATAGATTTGATAGGTGACTTTAGTAGAGAAAGTTTGGCTAAGAGATTGGCTAGGAATTAGATGAATTGCGCTTAGAAGAGGAGGCTTCCTAAAATTGACTATTGGAAAAGCTTTCAAGGGTAGTAGGAGAGTAAGCACACCCTTTCGAGCTAAAGTGACCACGACTACGGCCTTAACCTAGAGAAGAAGGAGGGTTGGTCTAGGTGGAGAGTGTTACAGAGAGTAAAGTGTTGATATCATCAATATCATAACGCTTGAGCCATAACACTTACTTAAGTAGCTTGACACAGACTTACTCAAAAGTCAAAGAGACCAAAGAATGAGTGAGTGTGATGACTAAGTGTCATATTTGCAAGGGATTTCGTGAATGGTACGAGTAATGAGGTTGATTGGCTGAGAAGATGGCTTCATACTTCATTATTTTGATAACTCAAGAGAAAATTTGAAGAAAATAATTTAAACTAGTTAAAAATCTAATAGTCAAATATAGTACATTTCTATTATCATAATCATTAACATCAGTCCAAGATTCCTATTTACTAATTCATTTATCTAATCTTTTTTAGTGTTGGTATTCACATATTTTAGATTAACTAGTAACTTTACATTTTATTATTTAGTGAATTTACATTTGATATTTTTCAATTTGCATTTTTTTTTTATTTTATAAGTTTTGATTTGCCTAAATATAAGTAGAACTAATATAGATGAGAGTTAATCCCAATCCTTATAGGTTTGACCTGGTCTTATCAATAATATACTATATAAGCCACTTAATACACTTAATAGTAAAAATACGCTTAGTTATAGAGTTAGATTCAGTGTCTCATGCATGTGCACTGTGTGTGTGTGTAAGTGTGTGTGTGAGAGAGAGAGCACATGCAGGAGCTAGTTCAGATACACTATGCCTATTGCAATCTCATTCTTATCGATGAATCTGATTGTCTTGCAAAGCAATATATAAAAAATACATTTCAAACTTACATAGTCTGCACAATTAGTAATACAAATATGAACACATCTAACTAAATGAAATTAACTTTACAGACCTCGATTAGTTCCACGATCCAATGATTCACAACTGAGGGCAGGAAACACATAGAATATGCAGACTGCAGCCATTACCGCCAGTAAGAGCACTAAAGGGCTGAAAATGAGAGACATGCTTTCCATTCCAAACATTCTCTTTCATTCACAAATCTTGCAACTTTGCTCTATGTTTTCCAATCCAATTCTTTCTGTCTTAACACTGAGTGTACATTCATTTTTCTGCTTCTGATCCTCATTATAATCTAGTCGAGCTATAGGACTATCAAATACAACAGGCTCAAGAAAAGAATAAAATATTTTATTAATTTTGTTCCGAACTAGATGTATATAAGAAAAATGGCCCAGCAAGTGAGCATATTCCTCAGGTGTGAATCCCATACTATCTCGAGCTGTCTTCCATGCTTTAAGTCCAACCTATAAAGACAGTAATGTTAGCATACATTTATCAAGAGTCCCCATGAGTAATTGGAGAAACAAAAAATACCACCACAAATTGCAAGGAAAATGATTAAACAGATAATACACTTTTCCCCAACATTATGAAACTCTTAACCATGTCACAGGAATTTGATTGACTACAAAGATGGCCAACTGTACTTTCTCCATCATACAGAGCCAACGTTGTCTCAGAAAATAAATATTAACAATATATAGGCAGTTTAACTGCTCTTTGCGACCAATCGAATGCATCCTACAATCGACTTAATCACCTAGACTTAAGATAGGTAGAAAAGCCTGTTGATAGTACGTGGAGGTGGAACTGTGATAAATAAGAAGATATTACAGAAGCCAATGAGGAAAAGGAATTACCATCCCAGGATCATCCGTTAATGCATCCAATACATCCTCAGAACCATCTTTACCAGCAGCAATGTGAAGGGGCGTTAAACAAGCAGGACCTACATCATCAGGTCTAAATAGGAAGCTCCAATCATCAACACCCATCAGGGGTTCAAGTTCAGGTGATACTCTATGTAATAGCGTTTCAGGCATGTATCTCAACAGGAGCTCCACTAAGGGCCTTGAGTTTCTCGCAACTGCCCTATGAACAAGACCCATTTCCAGCACTTCAAGGTTCAAGGAACAGTTGTCTTCAGGAACAATGATTCCATCATGCAGAATGTCAAGGAGTTTTTTAACCACAGCAGGCCAATCATGATCCACAGAGAACTCCATCAGCCACTTAAACCTCTTAAATGGAAAGAGTTCGGTATTGGGATCCAATTCACTCAATCTAGACGTTAAACTCACTCTGTGAAGCAGCCAACCCATT
Organism: Lumnitzera racemosa; assembly: GCA_024138005.1. Classification (NCBI taxonomy): domain Eukaryota; kingdom Viridiplantae; phylum Streptophyta; class Magnoliopsida; order Myrtales; family Combretaceae; genus Lumnitzera; species Lumnitzera racemosa. The sequence continues at coordinate 102,721,565 of JAMXBC010000004.1, forward strand.
TCATGCAGGAAATCCATAGCTTGATTCTTTGCTCCCATTTCAGTTTGCTTAACAGAAGAATCAGTTTGGACCAATTCTAGGGTACTCTCAAGTGAACAAATCTCTGAACAAACATCATTCTCTGCCACAATAAAAGGAAAAGAACTGCCGAATTGACTTGGATGTTCAACCTACAAAAGTTTAGTGAAATACAAACTTCAACTCATCAGGCATATCAAATCAAAAGCTCCTCAAAAGGACTGGATGCCAGAACAGAACATATGGCAGTGCAAAATGTACAAATATGGCTTAACTTTGTCCATGAGAAACACATCAAATTGTCTTCGCAAGTACATATATGCATAGTCATCGTCACTCAATATTTATTTAAAAAAAAAAAAAAGACCGATGAACTTGGATGAATTGAGTTTTGATTAATTGTGTGTAAAAAGAAGAATGAGAGTCACCTCAATAAATCCTCTTCCATTAACACTAGGAAGAGAGCAGGAAATTTTGATATATTGTGGCTCATATTCCCGATTACCCTCAACACCAGCATTTATTGAACTCTCAACAGCTTCTTCAAAAAAAAATTCCCCTTCAAAGGCACAAAGCAACCTAGACAAAAGAGTGGATGGAGGGGAAATTAGGCAGCCTTTTCATATTTCATGGTATAAATATCTAACAGAAAAGAAAGTGATGCTTAGCAAAAGAACAGAGGTAATACAGCACATTCTAGAATTTGATATGGTGGACACAAACATTTACAAAGGTAGAGAATTCATACTTTGTTTCTGGGCAAGACAAATTGAAGCCTTTGACCAAAAATTCAACTCTCTCAGAAGCAGTTATTGCAATAGGTTTAATGCTCAAGATTGTACTACAACCATTACTAGGCAAGGATGCATCTATGAGAACCTGACCTGCAAAACAAGGTTGTCAGTAAGAAAGAAGGTGTCCCATCTTCTCCAGAGATACTATTGATGTTGTTATTGTATTACATGTAATTAACTTTGTGAACTCATCAAAAAATCACAACGATGCATGAACGTTAGCATTTAGTTGAGCACTTCTCAAATCTTCAAAGTTCAGTGTGAACACACCATTATAAATAAATGCCACTTGTTGTTGCACTCTGATATACACCCATCCAGTTGTCCAAAAGACATGATTTGAGATTTCTAGAAGCCTATTCAAACTAGAGGTCAGGTCACTGCAAAGCTGCATCAAAGAGCATTCAGACAACGAAAAGTGAGAAATATTATCTTGTGCAGAGATAGGGAAAGTTGCATGCTTTGGCTATAGGTGCATGACATTAGGAATACTTGAATCATGCAAGGTTACCTCCTCCCATGCAGCATCACCTTGACGAAGGTATATGGAGAGAACAACACAACCTGGTCTCATATAGCCTTCAATGTCTGTTGGGCCATTAGCCAGCCAATTAGTTATCTGAAATAAAAATGTTCGAGGTTATCAAGCTACTTACTGAAGAAGAAACCCTAATTAACATGTGAATTCCCCATTGAGACCCATAAGTACCTGTTCTCTAAGCATAGGAGGGAAATCTTTTGGTTTTTTCCCAAACAATTTGAAAACAATCCAACCAGTTGGACTCTGCAATGCAGAAAAGGATTCTTGTGACATTGAAAGCATAACACCAAATAACTATACATCATTGTAGAAAATTATTAACAAAGCAGAAACCTTGGAAGGAAATGTGTTCATTCTACATTTTTGTTTCTTATTTCCAATATTTCATCAATACAGAAAGCTCTTGCCGCACTCCTGAAGCCTTTGATAAAGATTTAGTTTTTAGCTTCATAAACAACTAATTAAAAGCTTAAACCCGTAAATCAGTGTGAGCTTTAATAAAAATATACTTTGACACTGTCTCACATGCAAACTGAGACATTAATTGAAGCCCATGCATGGAAATAATTAAATGGGGTTGATATGATGGTGCAGGAATTTGAAAGCTTCTAGATCTTATGGTTGTGGACTAAAATATAATATATTAACAAAATGGGATGTTTTAAATAAATGCAATTCTTTGTACTATCATTTGACAGAAGGTTTCAAATGAGCAGTTCTTGGGTAATCTGAGTATAACTAAAACGAGAAAAATTCAGAATTGATGCACAACCAAAAAAAAAAGTGCACTGATGACTTCTGAGTATTACTAACATGTTTTTAAAATTTGAAGATAACCCAGTCATTACTAATCATCATATGTTGAGACCTGACCGACTGAACATATATTCAGGAAGGAAAATGGGGTAATCTCGTTAGCAAAACACTTCTTCTTAAAAAAATGCAAGATGGTCAACAAAAAATGCCACATCTGCAATAAAGGTCATGGTAATAAATAAAAAAAAACTAACATATTGGACGAGAAAGTATATAATTTAGGTATTTACACATCATGTCTCATAAAAATACTTTATGAGATGCAGATGACTATATTTACTAAGAGGCTCCAGAATTGCATTAAGATATTAAGGGAAAACCATCATGAATTTAAATGCAGATTCACTGAGGACAGTTTCCTCCTAATTTGTTTAGTTTGAATCTGTAAATCAATAAACTGGACCTTCAGGTATTAAGGAAACAACTCTCAAGATAATCTTACAAACACATCGATATTTCAGTTCATTTGTGACCAAAATTTCAGGAATTAGCCTTCGAAAAGTCCAATACATCTATTAAGCTTTCATCTTTCTGTCGTATATATGCATCAGAGAACAGAGAGCGTTACCTCTCAGGTACTCATTGAAAAGTTTAACACAAAACAAAGTGCAAAGACTTCCATCAGGTATAATATATCTTTCCTTCTAATTTCATATGTACCTGGGTCCCATTGCTGAATGTGGAAATTGACTGAACAGATGCTGACACTGAAAACCTATATGATTGAAGCGATTCCTGACGAGCAGTTGGTGAATGATCTACAGGAACAGCATCCTCATTAACCTCTGTGGATGAGCTCTTTGGAATATGCCAGCTATCATTTGATGACCCACTTGATTGGTGTAGTTCCTGATACATAGTTGATGGATCTACTGGAACTATGTCTTCATGGAATGGCCCGGACGAGCTCTTTGGAACATCAAATCCATCATTCGTTTCAATATAAGCATGATTCAAATCAAATGTAGTCAGCTCCCTCTGTGTTGCAATCGTTCTAGTAACATCTGTGTAGGCTCCAGTATTACTCAAATAACTAGGTTCTGCAGCAGATGCATTTTGCCAATTTCCACTTCTACCATTATCATTCAATACTCCAGTAAATGACATTTGAGATGGAGGTACATCCTGATGCAGTTTGGGAGGTCTCGAACTTACAGCAGAAAATGCCTCTGAATCTCCATGATTTCCTCTGTCATTTAAAAGATACTGAGGTTCCTGTGATATCCTGAATACACTGTACTCCACACTTCCTTCATAACTATTCACAAGGTTCCTCAAAATGCCTGATAGCATGGTATAATCAATAGGATGCTCGAATTCGTTACCTACAGTTTATTAAATACTGAATTTAGGCTCACATCAGATATCACAAATACCCATCACCAATGAAGCACATATCAGATATTGAAATTGTCTAATTAAAAAATGCATCTAACTTAGTTATCCAGCAATATGGCCTCGTAAAATGATAAGGTAACTCTGATGCAACAAAGTAAGATGTTACAATGCATTTATAGAAATTGTTTAATATTAGCAACAGACAAGCCCCAAAGATTGCTTAATCATGTGTCTTTTGATGTCAAAAAGTAAAACTTTTTAACTTATTCAGGCAATGAAAACCACATATACTTTCTATTAGATGGGAAAGCTGTTCGACTAAAACAACTTTCCCAAACTAGATTGACAGAAATTGATTCCTATCCTGATGAAGCCAGAGAAAGCAAACATTTTATATACAAAAAAGTGGTGACTACGTCATCTGCCATTTTTAAGAAATTACATAGCTCTTTTGTAATGTGTGCAGGGTCATATGTCCAGTGAAATAAAAAATTTTAATGTCAAGAGAAAAGAAGCTAGAAGGATAAGTTGTCGATTATATGGTAAGAAACAATCGTATATGGTGAAGGAAATGATGAAATGATATTGTTTTTCAGTGGAAATATTAAGAAAATGAAGCCATCACTGCAACAGAGATCAGCTTTTGCTCAAACAACTCCATTTTCGTGACTACCTTGTATTTGGTAACTTTTCAGTTTCAGAACTCCCTATATTAGTCATAGAACTCTTTATCAAGAAAATTGCAATCTGCATAGTGACCTCAAATCCTGTTTTATAGTGTACAGTGCCAACCGGACCCTAACAGCTTTAAGATGAGAAAAGGAAGTTCACATTAGACCTCTTATCACACAAAAGCATAAGAAAAATGAGTAAATAGCAAGTCCAACAGGAGGCCTCTTGTGATAATGAAATAGATAAATTGGCTCCTTCAACAGGAGAGAAAAAAAGCAAGTCAAAGTAAAAAGTGAGAAATTAGCTCCATATGAAACAAGCAATTTTACTCACTGTGCATGTTGCACAATGTCTTTAGCAATTTTGTTATTAAATCACTACTGGCTTGTCCATCAACATGGCCACTAGCACAAGCTGCAAAACCAGGATTAGCTTTCCTCCTCCATATATTGTGACCAGCAAGGCATCTACGGCAACTTCTCTTCTGGTCATCAAACTCTTCCAGGACATGAAACCTAGCAACAAATTTCATGCAAAATGATCAAAGGTAGAGAACAAAAACTGCCTATATGACATATCATCATAACATTACTTGTCAATAACTAATTACAATAAAAATAGAACTCTGAAGGCTAAAATACCTGCTGCACTGCTGACAAAAGTGCTGCAAAATCTTTCCCACAATTACTCTATCGGCTTTTGCATGCATCTCACAGACCTTGTGCTGTCTATGATAGTCCTTTGCTTTGCTTAAGTCAGTCCCACAGCCCTCCACCTGACAAATAACCAGACTGATGCCTGAAGTAGAACCGATGTGCCCTGGCTTGCCAGCAATTTGATAATTTTGACCACCAAGCTTCAGCTGAAGGCCACCTTCTCTGCCAATCAAACTGGAATCCTCCATGCTAATTATCCTTTGACACTTCTCTAATCCTGCTTTGCCATTCTTGGCATTTATTTAACATCATTGTAACATGCTGGTGAATTCCCAATTGAAGCTCTTTTTCCATGTGGAAAAATCTGCCTATTACTGGCAAAGTCAAAACTAACTGAATTTATAGGCCTAGCAATGAAAAGATCACCATCCCATTTCCAATATTTCATATCCCATTCTGTACCCCTATTTCCCATTTCAAGAAAATTAACAGCAGGGATATTAAAGAAATGACTTTGAAAACCAACTCTGCCCTCCATTTTCCCAATAAAATGTTTTAAAAATGTTGTTACACTAATCAAGAACTAAAGCATCGTTTAAAATCCACAAAAAATTATCTACTTTCAGCGCTGGGCAAAAAAAAAAAAAAAAAGGAAGAAGGAAAGAAAGAAAGAAGAACCTTGAGTTGCAATTACGAAGACCATGCTAGTAAGCTACGACAATGGATTTTTTCCATCCATGAACCAATAAAACGTACAAAAATCAATAAGCTAGCACAGAGTTAAAGAGGAATCAGCACTTCATATGCTGTCTGATCATAACGTCAGACAAAAACTCATAAAGAATCAAACTTTATCCAAAACACTACACAAAAACAGAGAAGACCTATGTATCCACTACTCCACTTCACATACAACGAGTACAAACCAAGTGCTTGCTGTAAATACAAAATTTTGAACAACCAAACATTGATAACAACAAAGAGAACCCATATATCAAGGTATAACTCAATGTACTCAATCACTTAGTAACAAAGTAAACAGAATGAAACTCCAATGACTAAACAAGTAAAGAAGAACACGGAAGCTGATTGGAAGCAGTAAGTACTCACCTGAAGAAGAGCAATATCAGGAATTACACTTGGCCACAGACGGTTGTCGATTGTCAATTCAACGGCTGCCGGAAAAGTGCAGGGACATGGAGACAAACTCAAGGGAGAATGTTCGACTAAAGATATGAAGTAAACTAGAAGCTGGAAAGGTCGTTGTTTTTGTAATTTTGAAGTTGTCAACAACGTGGACACTTCGGCGGTGATTAGACACTGTGTACGACCGCGTGACAGTGGGCTGGGGACCAGTGGGAAATATCAAATTGGAATTGGAATATGCCATTGCGCACGAAATTTGATAGCTCAATAATAAAGAGAGTTTTGACGTTTTTGTATATTTATTTTTGAAAAAATTAGACCTTTACAGCTAGGTGAATGTATTTTTGGACAAACAAACATAATACCGATATTTCGTAATTATATATTAAAGTTAATCGTTAGACACATGTTAATTTATGATTGCCATATGATAATTCGTATAATAAAATAATATTATTAAATATATATTTAATTATATCATTTAACAATAATATACAATTTTGTGGAAAAAAAATAATATACAATTTATAGAAAATTCAAATGCTATCACTGACAATCCAAGCTCAGGGATGGTCAACAAAAAGCCTTACCTGCTTCTTTTATTCAGAGAAGATATCAAATAGGGTTGGTCGCAGTTTCTGGACACAGGGCTTTGACCCAACTCAACCAAAACGAGTTTCGACCCATGGGTCCTAGACTTGTGACTGTGAGCTAGCTTACACTAACTTTTTATAAGAAAAGCAAAAAAAAAAAAAGCTTTTAGTTCATAGACCGTCCAGTCTTTTTAGTTTTTTAAAGAAATTGAAAAGGATTAGCATTTACTTATACAAAATTATACTCAAATTGATCTATAATACTATCAATATGGAATAAAAACCTAAAAAGAAACTCAAAAGACAAGAGTTAATCTTTACAAAATAAAACTGCAAAAAAAAAAAAAGGTCTTTAAAGAATGAGAACATTCTTTTAGTGGAAATTCATATATACTGAATCAAACATATTTTAAAGGTAAGCATTTCTTATATTATAAATAATAATATATTAGATGTTGTTAATGAGAAATAATTTTTTTAATTGAAATGGAAATAGTTTAAGTTTTTAATACTATTCAATTATTATATTTTTATTTTCTATAATTAATTTTTTTTAATTATCCACGATTCTACTATTCTGCTTTGGATCCATGGCCGACACTGTTGGCCCAGACCAAGTCCGAGTCCATAAAGCGTGCGGACCGACTCCAAGCTAGTTCGTATTTCGAAACAGCGGTGGCTAGGCCTATTTAGGGTCTAGATATGCGTGATAGAATTCTAAACTCCATCTTGATAATCCAAGTGACGACGCAACTTTGTACGCTGACATGACATTCTATTATCTGATCGTAAAGTACCTAACGGTTTCTCATGTTTATTTCTACACGAAAAAACGAAAACCTTTTCATATAGCATCTTCCAATCATTTTCCTTCAACTCTCTCTCTTCATGAATGCTTGAAGGGTAATAATGGCAATTTCATCCCCTTTATCACCTTTTACTCTTCTTTTTTTTTATGCCCCACTCTTATACTATTCTGAAATCTCATCAACTTTAGATATAAAAAGGTTCTTAACTCCCAGTTTTCTCTTTGTGATGCGATCCCTCACATGCATTGGTGATGACTTTGTCTTGATATATGTTAATTATGCTACTAATAATCCCAAATAGTGCAAGGAAGGAGAGGGTGATCTCTTATTTTATAACTTATTAAAATTTTCTCCCCTTAAAATCATAATTGCTTAGAATGATATTCTAGCTTGAAAATCAACAATCGTATAATAAGCAAAATACTTAAAGCTAAAGCTAAAGGAGTAAAGACAAGAGAGTAAGATTAACATCATAGAGTTTTCGCCTTATGCATTAATCTTGTTTACTAGCTTTACTACCTCAATTATTAAGAATTCACTAAGTTATCAAAAATGGCACTTAATAAATACACACTTCTTTGCCTCTATCAAAGACTCCTAATCTCATAATTAGATGAAGAAACTTAGTTTTACAAGTACACTTGTGAGTTGCAATTCTCTTACTACCTTATTGGCATGTACATGTAGTGTTGAGACATCGAGCAATACGAGTTTAATCTATGAAGACATATTCATTATGAATTTTGTGGACTTTTAATGGCACTATCCTATAATAAAGTCTAATGAGATTAACAAATGATGTTGGTGTTTTGGTCTGATTAGTCACATTTGAGGATTCATTGACATTATATTAGTAAGAAAAAAAAATGTATTGGATCAAGTGAGTAAAGGAAGATGTGGATATGAGATCATCACGTTTATTGATCTAAATAACGCTTACTAATTAAGGAAACTAAGTTAATGAAAGATATACATAAGGAAGTTTATGTTAATTGGTGACTAGAATGATCCCCTCCTTTCCTAATGAATTTATGTGATTAATTTTAGACTTCAATTTTTTGTATTCTCAATGTATGGAGGAACATGCTTTGATGCTAATAAAACACGTTTTACCCTTAAGTCGTTATTGTGTTGGCAATTACATATGTATGACTCAAAGCAACATAAGTGTTAATAACGAGTCAAGACGATCCTTTAATCTCTTAATGTAGGACTGTACATCCTAGGTCACTTAGTCAAGCATAAGTGACTTAAAAGCGATCGTAGAAAGATCAAAATGAGTTTATTTTACTTTGATAAATCTAACAAAAGGATCAAACTCATGATGATATATTCATGTATGAATTGATCTAGGATATCGATAAGAAAATAAATGATCTCATGCATAGGTTTACAGTAGGTTAAGACATAATATCCATTAAATACTAAGTGATGGAACTTTATTATTGATGTGCCTTTTAGCATAACGACTTAAAATTTGTCGAAGCTCTGAACTTAAGTGTACTCAGGTTTGGTCAGTCCTATAATTGATGACCTGTTGAGAAATTGCTGCATCAAGGTATAAAACCATGCATCATTGCACACTAAAGCAAATTATACCTCAATAGGAAAAGTTTCAGTGGAGTTGTTACAGATAGTATTAGAGAATCTCACCAAGTGGAGGGGTAGAGTCTCTATTAGGTGGTTGTCGTAGACCTATGTAACAAAACTAATAAAGGTGTTAGTCTTGTAAGGGGGTGAATAGTAGTACCCTTTAAATAATAGTACCCTTTAAATACTAGTGTCTCGTTCACTTGAGGAGAATTAAAATTCCATCCTCTCATTATTCCTTATTAAAGCGTTCACTTGGTTTTTTGTTTCCGAATCGCAATTTATTAAAAATCCCTATTACATAAAGTCAAGTAATAGAGATTCTTTAATTCAATCAAAAAATCACGATTCCTTATAAAATTTTACATTTTTTTCTAAAAGTAACCTCATACCAATTTAACGATAACCATCACCACCGTTATCATCGCCACCACCGACCACCACTATTACTGCTGCAGTTGCCACCGCTATTACCCACCGCCATTACCTACCGCCATCACCCACCGTCACCACCACCATCATCATTGCCACCAACACCAACACCAACACCACCACCACTACTGTTGCTACAATCATCACCTATTACGGTTATCGTCGCCACCACCCACCACTGCGAACGTCACCACTACTATCACTTACTACCACCATCATCCCAACCACCTACCACCGTTGTTGCCACCGCTACTACCCACTGTCGTCGCCACTGCCATCGCTACCGCCACCATCACCACTACTGTTGTTACCACTTGTAGACACCACATTTGTTCCCTTTTTTTTTCATTTTTTCAATGGTTGAGCCAAGTTAATAAATAAACAAAAAAAAAATAAGAAAATAAAAAAACGAAAATCGTAATAAAAAATAAAAAAATAAAGTCGAGTCGTATCATATTGAGTTAAGTCGCATTGTATCGAGTTGAGTCGTATTGTATCGAGTTGAGTCGTATTGTATCGAGTTGAGTCATATTACATTAAGCCAATTCAAATCGTATCGTATTGTATCGAGTTGAGTCCAGTCAATTCAAATCAAGTCAAGTCATGTCGTGTCCTATCGAGTAGTATCACATCAAGTCGTGACGTATCAAATTGAATCATATCTAGTCGAGTCGAATTGCGTCGGATCATTTAAGATCAAATTGATAATGACATATGATTAATTTAATAAATTTAAGTCGTTGGGAGAATTGGGCTTTATTAAAATAATTTTTATCTAGTCTAATATAATTTTTTTTTATCTTAGGCCAAAGCAAATTTATAATTTATTAATTGGGCTAGATTAAATTATTGGATTGAATCAGGCCCAGTAAAATGAAAGCGTAAATGGGATTTGTAAAAGTTAGGCCAAATCTTTATCATATCTTTCGTTTGTTAAAGATTAAATTCATAATTAAAAAATACAAAAGATTCAATTTTTTGTTTATAAATAAGAATTTAGCAATGAAGTTCGAAGAAATTTTTTAGTTACAAATTCATTGGCACATCCAATTCCGAGACAAAAAACTAGCCTCCAAATTCCACAACAAAATTCAAATCTATCGAAACCAACAAGCTGAAATCCCAATCCTCTGAAATCCGAAGCAAAACCAACAAGCTGAAATCCCAATCCTCTAAAATGCGAAGCACGACGCTTTGATCCAACGCCAATTCCAATTCCGAAGACTGACTATACCTTCCAAACTCCAACTTTCCAAATTTCAATAATTGAAATCTAATTGTGAATTCCTTGACGCAACGCCAAACCAACATCCAAGTCCAAACAAATGCAACGCCAATTTCAAAATCAAATCCAATTCCAAAATTAGTTTCAAATTTTGAAAGTCGATCGTCCAATTACGAACTCCAATTTCCAATTACTAAGTCAATCGTCCAATTATGAACTCCAATTTCCAATTACGAAGTCAACCGTCCAATAAAGAAATTCAATTCCTAATTGTAAAGTCAGACAATTTCCAACATCTAAATTGTTTTATTTATTTTATTAATTAGTTCAATTTTATTTATTTACTAATTTATTTTTCTTAAGTGCAGGTTTATTATTATTTTTTATATTGCGTAGTTTTTTTTCTAGATAATTTTGATTTTTTAAAAAAAAAATAGGTTAATTAAATTGCGTCTTTTAGAAAATTTGTGTTTTTTTGAAAATATTTGTATCTTGTGATTGGGATTTAAAAAAGATCCATATCAAGATACGATCTTACTATTAAGGTTTAAAAAAGATACGTATTATGTGTATCTAGTAGATAAGATTTGAAAAAGATATGTATCTAACCGTATCTTTCACGTATTTTATAGCTAGGATTTAAAAAAGATATTTTTGACATATAATGGTTTTAAAAATAAAAAAAAATCTTAACCGGGATTTTCAAAAGATTTAGCTAGTTTAGGTTTTTTTTTAATGTGAAAACATTAAATTTATTAAGTTTTTTTAAATAATAAATTGATAAATAAACATAAACCTAGCTCAGTTTTTGAAGTAAAAATAATCTACCCACTAAATATTTTATAAAAATAAAATTACGACCGATTTGATCCTGACTAGCGAGTACATAGACACTTTCGGAATAACCGCATAAAAAAATAAGAAAACTCTTTTCTCTTTTTCTTAAAAATTCATAATAAAAAAATCACTTTAGTTATTTATTGTATGTTTAGGTATATTTTAATATTTTTTAGGGAATTATAAAAATAAAAGCCCATTAATTTTTCTTTAGTTTTTACATGATGACTTAGTCTTAATAGATTAGCTCCCGAATCTGATTTTTCTTATTTAATTTTCTAAAAATCAAATTTTTTAGAATATTTACAGACTAGTGGTTAAATTAGGTTTTTCTATCCAAAAATCCTAATTTCATTTTTTACTAGTTAAATTGGTTGACGACTCCAATTTTTAAATTTTTTAAGAAAAATATTCATTTAGTTTAATGTCGAGTAATCTGTATTAAGTGAGTTGAACTTAATATAGGTAAAATTAAGAAAATTAAAATAGGGCTTGACAGAATTAGCAACTCCATTGGAGACGCTTGGTAAGTTAGCCATGTGAAAATTAAAAAAATTATTGATGAGCTTTTGTAGTATTATTTTCTTTTTATATTGTATTATTATTGTACTAATTGTTTTTTAGTAATGCAGGCCCTAAGAAAAGGCCCGGCCTAATGGGCTTTATTAGGGAATCAGGGGGGATTCTTTTATTTTCAGTAATCATTTATATATTTGGATGTGGTTGGACTTAAGCCACCTTAAGAATTTAAGACAGGCTACCATTGTGTAACCCTTAAATCATTGAAGTCTTTATCCCCACCTAACGATGATAGGCGAACCCATTCAAGCTTCAATGTAGTTCACTAGGTTTTTCTCCAAAAAGCCTTGGAACTATAGAGCTTGAGACCCGTAAACCTTATCCTCTTGCATCGTTTTTTTTTTTTTCAAAAAGAGGTAGTTATTCTTAAATTATGGGAAAAGCCTGATTAATCCACAATCGACTTGATCTTATTCTTCAAAAAGGGGAAAATTTAAAGAAAACTAGTATCTTTATATATAAGTATTCACAAACTTCATTTTTTAAAAAAATCATATTTCAGACCTACTTATATATAAGGGTATTTCCCGATCATAGATTCATAATACTTTCTATAATTTATTAATGACCAACCGAATTGCATTGCATTGCATGCATGTGTAGTATATTGTATCATATTTATTTTGCATATTTGTTTGTATACACTATCTTTTGTAATATATGTAGGTTTTGTAGATTTTATTTTATTTCATAAATAATAAGTTTTATAATACAATATTTAACATAAAATGCTGAAAATCATTAGTATTCCCCTTATGCTAATGTTATAAAAAAAAAAAAGAAAGAAAGAAAAACTCTTGCATCAACTTATAAATTTTTTGGGACATGTAATTATGAAAGTTAGCTATGGTAAAAATTATTATAAAACTATCATTTTTTTAAAGCTTTTAGAAATCTTTTTTTTTTTAAGGAGAGATTTTGAAATGGTATTTTATAATCAAAAACCAGTTTCATGATGATTATTTACTTAATCAATTTCTATTGCAATGCCTCACATATACCATAATGTTAGGAACTAACAAAATAAAAAAAAAAAAAGATTTAATTGTTAGATTCCCATTGTAAATTATTTCCCATCTAAAAGTCATTAATCCTGTAAACATCTAAGCTCTCATTCTTCGTATTCATCCATTAAGTTGTCACGCTCCTAATAAAGCTTTCTTTATGAGTCGTCACCCCTAATGAGTCTTTCATTGTAAAATAACTTTTGTTTTTCTATGTTACCCTTATAATATAATTGTCATCTTATGCCCTTAATTGCCAATCCTAATATTTTCAATTTCTTTTTAAATTCATCAATGTCAATATTAGGCTATCTACAATATAAAATAAACATTGATTTTTAGTAAAAGTTTCTAAAACAAAGGGCTTTCAAAATCGAAAACTTGATTTTTTTTTAAGAAAAAGAATGCATTATTGCTAATAAGAAGAGATTCTGCAAGCTTTGAAATATTGCCTTTTAAGTGGTTTAGCCTAACCTGAAGCTCATATCATTCATTTTTAAAATCAAAGATGTTTGCAACTCTTGAACTGAGAATAACCACAGTAGAAAGGGGTTTTGAGCAAGCATGGGAAACAAATCGAAGTCATAGCTCATATCCAAGCCCAAGGGCCTATTAACGCACTATCTCAAGCATACGAGTCTAAAGAGTTGCAAATTCAAGGGCCCATTATTAACATTATACAAAGTTTGGAAAAGTTACCAAAAGTAAATTTGGATGGTCAAGCCTAAGGGGCATATTATTACCAGGGTCTGGAAGAAAGGGTTGCTACCTTAGAAGAAAGTTGGTGATATTAGAAAAAAGACTCACTAGCACAAAAATGGCGATGAGTTATGTGCTCAAACAACTCGAAAACTTACATCCTAATAAGAATAGGAAGTTATAGCCCAAGCTTGAAAAAGATTCAATGAACGAGAAATCAGGAGCGAATGTGCTGATTGGGAAAGCCTAGAATCGAGACAAGCTTGTTCGTAACCAAAGGAGGCAATTTACGTAGTTCAAGATTCCAATAGCCCAAGTGTTCAAGCAATTGAGAGATGTAGGACTATTAGCATGCGAAAACCCAATAAAGAAATATAAGCTAAGGGATCATGACCCCAACAAATGGTGTAGATATCATGTGGGCTAGGTGGGCCATTCTATAGAAGACTACTGGAAACTGAGGCATAAGGTGCAAGATTTGATTAATGTTGAGATTATCTAACCAAATTTTCTATAGATTGATGGATTGATTGGCAATGGTATTCCTTTCCGAAGTTTTGAAGAAGTATCAAATGGACAACTTCCAGTATTGGGCACTGAAGATTTACTATAATCATCTAATCAGGTGGCTCACCATTTAAAGCAGTTAGGCATATCTCCAAAAGATCAATTCAATTGAATGGCCCAAGTTCAAAGAAGTGATAGAAATAGGGGCAAGAAGTAGAAAACAATTTTAGTTCTTGCATTTTTTTAGAATAAGCTTTCATTTCGGAGCTTGTAATAAACACGTATCATTGAATAAAGCAGTTTTCATGTGCATTCTTGTCTTTTTATGCTATAAAGCTAGCTTAATTCAGCTAACGGCATTTTGAATGAGTAAAAATGGATAAAGAAAATGTGAACTCAAAATTTAAAACTTTCCACTTAAGGAGATTAACACATTACTTGAAAAGTTTAGGATGAAAAGAGGTAACCATATCCGAAACACTAATCCTAAACACACATGAGAGAAGATTGCCATCAAGGTGAGTAATTGGGCTCATTCCTTAAAGGAGGTCTGTCTTAAACTTAGTACATGTGTCAAAATGATATTAGGTATTCAGTTCATCATCCTTAAATACAGTTATCCCTTGCAAACTCATTTGAACTTTTAGGAGATTTTTCTTAAAATTAGCCCTACCAAGAACTACTCTATACTGGAGTAATCAGGAGGTTAGGGTCATTAATTTGAATAAAATAAGTAAACTAACTTATGCTTGCCTTGGTTGTGCTAATTCATGAGCAAATATTGTCATAGATAATTCAAGTTCTTTAGAATGAAGAAGAGCTTCAAAACCATACATCCTTCACTCAAGCCCATATACTTATTCAAATACATCAAATCCATAAATTCTTTCTTAAACATTTCGAAGCCATATACACTTCTCTCGAGCTTATTATAAGCCCTAAAGCCAAGCCAAGCCAAGCCAAGCCAAGTAACCGTAGGATTGAACTTAGAACCCGAGGTTTAAGGCGATCGGTTAAAGGATCCGATCAAACCCAAATTATAAACTATTGAGAGAAATATTAGTAAAACTGACCTCGTAAACTTGAATTTAAGAAAATAAGTAATAAAATAGGAGACTATAAAATTTTCAAATTTTAAGCATAATAAGTATTAATTAGGATTATATGTATACTAAAGAAAAGTATAATGAAATAACTAATAAATTACTAGAGATAGATTATATGTATATTAAAAATTTTAGAATGACCAAAATAATAATTAGGAATGTTCACGTGTACCCCACATGTATTTACGTGTAGATAAAAATACACATAATTACCTAAATTAGCCAAAAACTAAGCAAATAATTAAAGAAAATTATAAAATAATTATAGAAAAAATCAGAAGATGATAAGCTTAATCAAGATCAGGTCGTGGCAGGTGTAGATCAGAAAAAGAAAAATCAACCAATAAAATTTGGACAACTTAAAAGCCAAAAATCAAGGAATTTGTGCAAAGTCTTGTCAAATTAATACACATTAATTACAAAAAAATGTCTATAAATAAGGAAAAATTTTCCAGAAGTCATTTGGTCAGTTTAGCCTTTGAGAAAAATTGGAACACTAAAAAAAATCGAGAGAAAATCTAGAAAATAGAAAGAAAAAAAAGAAACTGTGCAGATTAGGCAAGTGAACCAAACCCACCACTAACCACCACCTGGGACTGAGCCACCACCCTACACTAGAACCATCGCCTAGACCGGCCGACAACCTTGGACCGGGCTTAGACGGCCAGAAGGCTTTGGACCGGTTAATCTCTTAAATGACTAGATTTTGAATAATTTTGTAAAATTAGTTATTTTGCCTAGAAAATTATGAAACTTGTTATTCTGAGGTTTTATTATATTTAGATTTAGGGAAAAATATTAATTTAGTTTAATTACATCTGCAATTATAGGGTTCTTAACAAATTGCTCAAAACCGAGCATAATTAGAACAAAAAATAAATAAGCTTAGGAGTGTAGTTTGGAGCTCAGATTTTTTCTGTAAGATGCTCATATGATGTAGAACAATCCTATAAAGCCATTTTTTTAAATTAATTTTTTAAATTTTTAAGTTAATTTTTAGCCCTAAAATGATGGGAAAATTGGGTGATTTAGGGTTAATTAGGTGATTAGGATGTTAATTACTGATTTAGATCTTAATTAGATGTTTAGGGATGTTAATCTTTGATGGGAAACCCTAATCCTAGCGTTTGGAGAATTAAGTATGATTAATTAGGGAAATTAAGTAAATAATATAAGAAATTAGTAATATGTGAAATTGTAAATTAATAAATCTAAAAAAATAGAGTTATTTAGATAATATTATAATAGAAATTAGAAAAATAATAAATCTGAAAATGACATTTAATCTTAAAAAAAAGTCTCAAAATGTAATATTTTTACACATCGGGAATAAATCCGATACCGCAATTAGGGTTAGCATGTACCAAATAGTTTAGAATACCAAATTACGACCCAATAGGATATTTGGACACTCGAGCTTAATGTGATTAATTTCACATTAGGATTCGAGCATGTTTCAAGCTTAAAAATCAAAGTTTAAAATCTCATTTAGCACCGAAATAGAGTACACGAATTATTAAGACATAATGGGCATACACGGACAAAAATGAATTAAAATATAACTTAGAATATGAAACCGTAAATTTTAAGTAATAAAAAGACCTATTTGTATTATAGGACATCTAGAGACAAAATCAGTTTGCGATTAAGGGATCGAGCGATCGAGTAAATCCAAGTAAGTTGGGTTATTGCTTATTGTAATAGAGTACTAGTTTTGTAGTACTCGAAGACTTAGGCTTGTATATGATTGTGATTGTAAATAGTTTATGCATGTGTTTGATATATCTGAATTCGTGCTGAATTTGTATTGTGAATGATTTTGTGACTGATTGAATTGGTATGAAATTGTTTGAACACCCTAAACGGAATTTAATATTAGTCGACCCCAAATAATTAATAATGTCATGAATTGCAACCAGTTAAGGGATTATAGGATTCTCCAACCAAATACCGACCCCTTTGAAAGGGATAGCGCAGGATTACAAAATGGTACATTCTTCATCCTTAGTCGAACTAAGTGACAGGAGAGGAGGTGGCGGCGAGGGTGAAGTCAATGGTTCGAAGGTAGTCGCGGGAGGAGCGAGGTCTCCATTGTACAAGCCTGGGTTTAGTTGTGAGCTGTTGCATAACATGAAAACTCCTCAACCCGGATTGGAGCGGGTGAAATTTCTCTAATTTCACAACGGACCAGATTACGTTGTGCGATGACACTTGATTGTTGCATTGCATAAAAATAATTGTTTGTTAACCCTGTTTGTGCTTGTATGCATTCATGAGTCTCCAATTCAACTTACTGAGCTGTAGTTGCTCATACCCTTATAGATCTTTTTGCAGGTTCTGATTTCTGAATACTCAAAGTATTATGCCGCCCTACAACTACCCAGAGGTTAGTCTGTTGGAAGCCAGGGGTGTGAGGATCAAGTTACTTAGTATAATGTGTACTTAAAGTGACCATATAATTAGGAATGAAAGACTAGTAGTTATTCTGTAATATAGTGAACTGTTATGTTATGTAAAACTTCCTAGGAAGCTTTGTGGACATATATATATATATATATAATATTGTACATGTTATTAGAAATTTGCACTATTTATCATAATTGTAGTTTAATTGTTAATCGGACTGTTTACTTCAAAGCGAGGAGTCGTCGACTCCTTGTGTAGGTCATGTCTATGGTAGGCACTATGAGGCCAATTACTATAATAGAATGGTTTACACGGTGGGACTGTTGCGACTTCGGGGTGTAACACTTATACCCCTTAAACCTATCTTTTGGTGCTTCAAATCCTATTAAGTAGAAACTCAACAATAAAAGGTGACCACCATGACCAAAAAAAAGAGAAAAAAGATGGGAGAAAAGAAAAAGAAAAAAAAGATTGAAAATATAAGTAAGATGATCACCTTAAAAAAATAGCCAAATAAAGCCTAAAGTCCACACTAGTAATGGTATGCAAAATCTAAACGCGTTCAATTCCTAAACCTAAAAACAAAGCCCTTACTGTATGATCCTACGCGCTTACCACCCTTAATAAAACACTTTTAACTAAAGAAATGGAATTATCTTAAGCAAAATTTGCTTATGAAATTAGGGCAAGCCCATGTTTATTCTCTTTTAGGTTCTTAGTTTGTAAGCTTAAGATGAATTGCATATAATTTCTTTCAAAATTAGCCAAAGCACATTAATATTCATTTGCTTAAACTATTGACCAAGAGCCTTACATTGCAAACCAAAAAAAGACTTATTGATTGACCAAAATATACTACTTACAAGATAGGTTATAATTTTTTGAATTGAGGCTAAGAGTAAAAACAAATCTATGAAAGTGTAAGGAAGTCTAATTTGAATAAACATTTCAAGTAATGATATTTATTCCCTTACTAGAAAATTGAAGAGTAAAGTATTTTGTCAAAAGCATGAATGGTCATTTATCCTAAGTATGAAGGCAATGCTATTAAAAAGTTTAAAAACCATAAACCATACTCTAAGAAACAAGATTGAGAGAATGAGCGATCAATGGGTAAGGGGTAAGCCAACCCCTTATTTGTGATATTTAGAGTCTTCAAGATTTTCTTATTAAGAAACAACATAATTCTCTATCGAAGAGTGTTTTTTGAATTTCTTAAAAAAAAAATAGACTTTTCAAAAGAGAAATGAAACTTTTAAAATTATTAAGAGAGATTTCTTAAAAGAAAAAAAAAAAGGTTAAAATTTTTCAAAGAGTCATCAAAATCCCCTAAACTCAAGTTAGATTAACTTGTCAAAACTCATGAAAGTTTTCTTCTTCTCTAGGATCACTTGCTTATAAGAGTACCATTCTACCTTGTCTTTTACTAAGATCACTATCCTATCTAATATTTTTCTAGGAGCATTGCTCTATTCTTTTCTAGGATCGCTTACTTAAAGGAGTATTATCCTATCTATTCCTTAGTTGGATCATTTGCTCAAAGAAGCATCGTCTAGTCATTTAAAAGATTGCCTACTCATGAGAGTACTCGTCTTATTTTGTTTTTAATATAATGTCGTCTCATCTTGTTTTCGAAAGATCTATCCTTTTAAGGAAAAAGAATCTCGAATAAATCTGTCCTTTTCAAATTGTCCATAAAATCAAAGAGAAATCTTTAAGAGATCTATCTTTTTGAATTATTCAAATCAAAACAAATCTCGAAGAAATCTATCATCTTTAAATTATTCACCAAATAAAAAGAAATCTCAAAGAGATCTATCTTCTTTGGATTCTCCACTAAGTTAAAATAAATCTTGAAGAGATCTATCCTCTTCAATCTCCAAAGTGAAACCAGTTCTTGAAATCTCAAAGAGATCTATTATCTTTGAATCACCAAAATAAAACAACAAATATCGAAAAGATCTATCCTCTTCGAATCACAAAAGTGAAACTAGTTCTTGAAATCTCAAAGAGATTTATTCTTTTTGGATCACCAAAATAAAAAAAGAAATCTCAAAGAGATTTATTCTCTTTAGATCACCAAGGTAAAACCATTTTTTGAAATCTCAAAGAAATCTATCCTCTTTAGATTACCAAAACGTTTGAATCTTGAAGAGATCTATCATCTTTGAATTAACCAAAACGAATCTCGAAGAGATCTATCCTCTTCGGATTAACCAAAACGAATCTCAAAGAGATCTATCATCTTTGAATTGTTCACTAAACTAAAAGAAATCTTAAAGAGATCTATCATCTTCAAATCGTTCGCTAAAACAAAGTTTTTTTAAATCTCGAAAAGATCTATCCTTTTCAAATTATCTACTAGACTAAAACATATCTACTAGACTATATCCTCTTCGGATTATCTATCAAAACAAAGTTTTAATCTTAAAAAGATCTATCTTTTTCGGATAATCCAAGTCGAGTCTGGTAAAAATAGGTATCTCTTTTGTTTTTGCAACGAAATTCTAATTGAACTTCCTTACAAAGAGGGACAGCTGTAGACAACTTATTTTTTCCATTTTTTTTTATTTTTTCGATAGTTGAGCTAAGTTAATAAATAACCAGCAAAATAAAAAAAATAAAAAAACTAAGAAAATTAAAAAAAAAATTTGAAGAAAAAAATAAAAAAAGAAGTCTAGTTGTATCGTATCGAGTCAAGTTGAGTCGAGTCATATTGTATTAAGTCAATTCAAATTGTATCTAATCAAGTGGTATCATATCGAGTCAAGTCGTATCATATCGAGTCAAGTCGAATCGTGTCATATCGAATCGAGTCATATCGTGTCGAGTCATGTCATATTGAGTTGTATTGTATCGTATCGTATCGTATCGTATCGCATTGTATCGTATTAAGTCGTGAAGTATCAAATCGAATCGAGTCAAGTTGAGTAGTATCATATCGAATCGAATCAAATCATATCAAGTTAAGTCAAGTCGCGTTGAATCGTTTTAGATCAAATCGATAACGGCATGTAATTAATTTAATAAATTTCAAGTTGTTAGGATAACTAGGTTTTATTCAAATAATTTTGATCCAGTCCAATATAAAATAGATTTTTTTTTATCTTAGTCTAAATTAAATTTATAATTTATTAATTGGGCTAGATTAAATTATTGCATCAGATCGAGCCTAGTAAATAGAAAGCCTAAATCGGATTTCTAAAAGTTAGATCAAATTTTCATCATATATTTCGTTTGTTAAAAATCAAATTCATAATTAAAAGATACAAAAGATTCGATTTTTTGTTTATAAATAAGACTTTAGCGATGAAATTTGGAGAAGTTTTTTTGTTACAAATTCACTTGCACATCCAATTCCCAGACAAAAAACTAAACTCCAATTTCCACAACGAAATTCAAATCCACCGAAACCAACAAGCTAAAATCCCAATCTTCTAAAATCCAAGGCACGACACTTTGATCCAACGCCAATTCCAATTCTGAAGACTAACTCCATCCTTCGAACTCCAACTTTCCAAATTTCCACAATTGAAATCTAATTGCGAATTCCTTAACGTAATGCCAAACCAACATCCAAGTCCAGACAAGAGCAATGCCAATTTCAAAATTAAATCTAATTCCAAAATTAGTTTCAAATTTTGAAAGTCAACCGTCCAATTATGAACTCCAATTTCCAATTACGAAGTCAACCATCCAATAACAAAATTCAATTCCCAATTGTGAAGTTAAACAATTTCCAACATCCAAATTGCGAAACCAACGAACATCCAAAGACAATTTCCATGCCCAAATTTCCAACGCCGAAGTTAGACAAAATCCAATGACTACAATTCGAAGACACGTTCCCTTTGCTTAACATTCCACGAACACAATCCACTACACGATCACGATACACGATTACACATGATTCAATTTGGTAAAAATTGTTTTGTTTATTTTATTAGTCAGTTCAATTTTATTTATTTACTAATTTATTTTTCTTAAGTGCAGGTTTATTATTATTTTTTATATTGCATAGTTTTTTTTCTAGATAATTGCAATTTTTTTTTAAAAAAGGTTAATTAAATTAGGTCTTTTAGAAATATTTTATTTTATTTTATTTTTTTAAAATATACGTATTTTATGGTTGAGGTACGTATCTTACAGTTAGGATTTAAAAAAAATCCGTATCGAGATATATATCTTACGGTTAAGATTTAGAAAAAATATGTATCTATAAGATTTGAAAAAGATACATATAAAAATACATATCTAATTGTATTTTCAATATATCTTACAGTTATGATTTAAAAAAGATATTTTTTATAGGTAGTGGTTTTAAAAATAAAAAAAAAATCTTAATTGGGATTTTCAAAAGATTTAGTTAGGTAAAGTTTTCTTTAATTTGAGATCATTAGATTTCTTGGGTTTTTTTTTTAATAACAAATTGCTAAATGAATATAAACTTGGCTCAATTTTCGAAATAAAAAGAATCTACCCATTAAATATTTTATAAAAAAGAGAACTATAGCCGATTTAATATTGACTAGTGGGTATGTAGGCATGTTCGAGGCAATCGTATAAAAAAATTTTTTCTTTTTTATTTTAGAAATTCGTAATAAAAAATCACTTTAGTTATTTCTTGTATGTTTAGGTATATTTTTTATATTTTTTAAGGAATTAAAAAAATAAAAACCTATCAATTTTTCTTTAGTTTTTACATAATGACTTAGTCTTAATAGATTAGCCTTCAAACCCGGTTTTTTTAGTTTAATTTTCTAAAAATCAAATTTTTTAGAATATTCGCAAACTAATGGTCAAATTAGGGTTTTCCCTTTCGAAAACCTTAATTTCATTTTTTATCAGTTAAACTGGTTGGCAACTCTAATTTTTAAATTTTTTAAGAAAAATATTTATTTAGTTTAATATCGAGTAATCTGTATTAAGCGGGTTAAACTTAATACAGGTAAAACTAAGGAAATCAAAATAGGGCTCGACACTACTATCACCTACTACCATCGTCGCTGCCACCACCTACTACCATTGCCACCACCCACCATTACGCTGCCATTGCCACCACTCACTATCGTTATCGCCACCTTTGACCACCTCCATCATCACCTCCACCGTTGTCGTCACCACTGTTGCAACTCCACCACCTACCCCCAAGCCCTAGCCACTATCACCATCATCACTACTGCTCATAACCATTGTCGACCATTACCCTCACCTCCACTCCAGTTGCTAAGTACCACTACTACTACTTATTACTTTAGAATTACATAAGAAAAAAAAGGGGACTAAAGGTAATTTAGTCATTAAAGTTTAATTGAGTGTCTATTTATAAGCTATTTATTAGTCCAACTAAATAAAGTAATAGATATTACATCCTTATTACATTTCTTAGGAATTTCAATTACATTCCCTCCGTCATTCCATTCATTGAAGTGAACAGGCTGTAGATGATGGAATTTTAATCATCGAAGCACCTTTTTGTATAACGACTTCAGGTTTGTTGAAATTTCAAAGTTAAGTATACTCAGACTAAGTTAATCGTATGATAAATGACCTCCTAGAAAGCTGCTATATTAAAAGATAAAACTATGTAGCATTTCATGATAAAATATACAATATTTTGATAAGAAAAGTTATAATCGAGTCGTTACATAGCATTATGAATGTTTTGCCAAAAGGTCAAGTGGCTTGAGTAATTCAGCTAGATACTTTACATATCATTAGATAGCAAGATCACCACAAAAGCAATACAAAAGAGTACTTGAATTAGTTTTAACTATGAAACACTTGGAAATTAAGGCTAAACTATTTGGAATTAGTTAACTTAATATGGAGTTGGCATTTAGCGAATTAAAGTGCTTTAACCA
Source organism: Lumnitzera racemosa (assembly GCA_024138005.1). Taxonomy (NCBI): domain Eukaryota; kingdom Viridiplantae; phylum Streptophyta; class Magnoliopsida; order Myrtales; family Combretaceae; genus Lumnitzera; species Lumnitzera racemosa. Next base: position 102,745,197 of record JAMXBC010000004.1, read on the forward strand.
AATTAATTAATTAAGGTTTCAGAGTTAATTTTTTTTAAAAAATGATTGATGTACTCTTAATCGCTTGCATAGGTCCATAGTAGATTAAAATTGTAAAGGTTTTGCTAAAAGGTCGAATAGTTTGAGGAATTTAGCTAGATACTCTATGAGTTTGTATCATTGGATAGCGTGACCATTACATAAAGGACATAAAAATATTACATACAATATGAAAGGTCTCTGAATTAGTTGTAAAAAGGAGACATTATGAAATTGGGCTGAACTATTTGGAATCAATTAATTTAATATGGAGTTGTATTTATCATATCAAAGTGTTCTAAATAAATTAATCGATTAGGATTTTAGAGTTAAAATTATTTGAAAGACTAATTTGCTCACCAAATCAAAAAATCATATAAGTGAAATAAGAGTTTGATAGAGCCTTGCTACACGTGGTTCTCTTAAGTAGCTTTAAAGGTTAAAAAAAATATCAATTGTATTAATAAACTATATGGATCGATGAATGGTATGCATATATCAACAAAAATTTGACATGTGACAATAAAGGAATGTACTTTTTTAAAAGATACTAATTATATTTTCACGTGTCAAATTTTTTTGGTACTTACACATTATTTATCGATATACGCAACGTATTAGTATCACTGAAGCTATGATGTTTTGCTTTAATTAAGGTCCTTTGATTGATTATGAAAGCCTTATTACTTAAAGCTCTTACCTAAGCCAATATAAGCAATGTGCCAATTGTGCATTTAATGTAGAATCATGGTTTGAGGAGAATGGTTAGGAGATTTTGCCATAAGTCACATATGAGAGTGATTGGCTTGGTTTAGAAGTGGTTAAGATCAATGGTGCCATATGTTTATCGGCAGTCGAAACCATGGTGGCTAGGTAAAAGGTAATCAAAGTTTAGTAACGGTCATGGTGGTCGAATTACAAGTGGTCATCGAAGAATAATAGTATTAGTTTTTAGAGATAATTGTAGAGGTATAAATTCAATATTAAGTTTTAAGTTCATTGATTAAATGGATATGACTCCTTGGGTTAAGGTGACATGGCCTAATAAGTCAAACTCATAAATTACTAGGATAATCAAGGAAATTTTGGTATATAGGCTTAAAGTATAGCCTATTGGATTAGTTCATCTTATCCAGTCTTTCATAACTTAGCTCACATTAATAAAATAAGGCCATTTGGGCCTAAGCTTATAGAGAAGGCCCATCTCAAGTCCATCAGAAGGAAGGGATTGATTCTAGCCCTTGATTGTCATCATGATCCAACAAATGAAATCAAGGGCCACTTTCTATAAATATTCCTCTCCCTCCTTTATTTGGACAAGAAAGAATTTGGGACGAATGTGATTACTTTGCCCTACAAAAGATCAAACACTTAAACACTACAAAAATACTACCTCATTCTTAATCATTAGTGGAGTTTAATGCCCTCGAGCTCTTCCACTTGTCACTAGAGTGCTAGAGTTTTGTTAAGATTACCTGCTCTTCTTTCTTACACTTCTCTCTTAATTATCCTACAAATGTTATTCAAGTTTGTTAAGTCTCCTAATTGGTTTTGATGATAACAAAACATGTGATATATTATTACTAATATGCTTATAAAATGTATAGATATATCATGATATAATAGTGATTAATTCGAAAAGAAATCATAGTGAAAAAAAATAAAAAGCTGCTTAACAAGAATAACAAGTGTGCAGTTCAATTTTAGAATGGAATCAATTCAAGAAAGAAAATTAAGTTCGAAATTGTGCTGATTAGAATATATGTCAGAAAGTATATTAATAACAAAACAGAATAATACAGATTGTGTATAGAATCGAGATTAATTGCTATTTTTAAGCTATTTTTTGAATAATTTGAATAAATTAAGTTAAATAAATTTGCCAGAAGGCCTAGATCCACTTTATTGGATATATTAAGGAAATATATTCAATTTTGCTCCACTAAGATGGTTAAGTCCATGGAGATTTTAAGTTGAATTAATTTAAAGAATGCTCAAGAATTAGATTGTAAAATGTTTGATTAAGGTTTGACCAATATATTTTTGGAAAGAAGGTATTTTGATATTCTTAGCAAGGTTTGTCAAATTTTCAATACATTAAGGATATTAACCGTAAAAGGATTTTTTTGCATTAGTGTTGTATATCAAGTTAAGATAAAATTTAGATATTTTTATGAGGATTTATGTAAGCCCCAAAACTAACTATTTGAGGTTTCGATTGGTTGAAAAACTCGATCAAGCCTAAATTATAAAGTAAAGCTGAAAATATTAGTAAAATGACCCCATAAGTTTGAATTTAAGAAAATAAGCAATAGAATAAGAGAATATAAAAATTCTAAATTTTAAGTTATAACTCGTTATTTCTCGAAAATGCGTAAAATGCATTTCGATAATTAACGAATTGCTAGAGATAAATTATATGTATATTAAAAATCATAAAATAACCTAAATAATATTTAGGAATATTTATTTGTACTATATATGAATTTATATGTATGTAGAAATACGCGTAATTACTTAAAATACGCGAAATGTACTAAAATAATAAGAAATAATTAAATAAAATTCATAATTAATTAAGGAAAAATCAGGAAAAATATAGAAAAATGAGAAAAAGTCTAGAAGTGGGGCGTGGTAATCAGATATTGAAGAAAAAAAATCAACCAATTAAAATGCAACAAATAGAAAGTGGAAAAAAAAAAGAGATAAGGCAATTGTCTTGTCTCATTAATGCACAATAATTTCCCTAAAGCCCTATAAATAGCAAGAAAAATTTAGAAGCTCATTTGGACAGTTAGAAATCAGAGAAAATTAGGGAGAGACAAAAATTGAGAGAAAAATTTATGTTAGAAAAAAAATAGGAAAAACTGTGCAATTAGGGCCTTTAAAGGGAACCCACATCAGACGAGCAGCTGGGAGTGGACCACCACCACCACCACATGGTGGTGGTAGCGCCCAGACCGGCTGATAAGGCTACGGTGACCGGCGGTGGCCAGAGCCACCCATACCGGTGAGTCTGATTTCTAGCTCGATTTTATGTAATTTTGTAAAAAATAGTAAATATTCTTCGAAAATTATGAAACTTGTTATTCTGAAATACTATTATATGTATTTTTTTATAAAAAATATTATTTTGATGAAAATATATCTCGTGATGTAGGGTTCTTAAGAAATCATGCAAAACCGAGCATATTTCGGTTTAGAAATAAATGACCTTAGAAGTGTAGTTTTGAACCCAAAATTTTTGTGTAGATTACTGAGATGATATAGAATATTTCTATGAAGCCTGTTTTCAAAAATTAATTTTTGAGAATTTTAGATAATTTTTAGGCCCTAAAATGAGGCATAAAATGGGTAATTTAGAGTTAATAAAATAATTAAATAGTTAATTACTGATTTAGTGAATAAGTATATGTTTTAGGATGTTGAAATCTGATGGAGTATGATACTTGTAGCATTTAGGGTGTTAGATGTTATTATTAGGTTAATTATGTAGTAAATGAGTAATAGGGAAAAATAATAAATTATAAGTTAATTTTGTAAATTAGGATAATTAGATGTAAAAGTTGATTTAGTATGAATTTAGACATTTCGAAATGATAATTGATGTTTAGAGATGGTAATTAGAATGATAGAAATATTAGAAGTGTATTATATACATAATAGGTGATAATGCATAATATGTAATTATTGAAAATATAATAAATAAAAAATATTAGGATAAAAAATTGATATTATATAAATAATAGGGATATATAATAAAATCAATGAAAGACTTGAATTTATGTAATTATATGAAAAATGTAAAAAAATTCTCACATCAGTAGTGAATTCGGTACATTAATACGGATTTAACTGTACCGGGTGAAATAAAATACTGACTAAGGGTAATGATAATATTTACGAGATTGGGAAGTAATGTGATTAATTTCACATTATGGGTTGAAACGAATTTCTAGGATTCAAGTATAAAACAATACTTAAAAATCGAACTAGAACCTAATTTAGAAATCAACGCGGAAACCGAATCCGAACCTAACCCCAAACCTAGAATAATTATAAAAGATTTAAGACCTAGATAATCAAGCATATTAAACCTTAAACAAAACATAACAAAAAGCATTATAGAATAAAATGAACCTATAATAATCATATGAAAAACTGAAACTACGTTTGTGTTATAAGGATGATCAGTGATGGCCTGAGCAAATCGGACCTCAAGTGAGTGAGCGAGAAGTCGAGATAAGTTGGGATTAATATGTTGCTGTATTTTTTAGGCTTAAGATTATGCTTGGTTGTGCTTGTTAGATAGTTGGATGTGTGCATGTGCTTGATTATAAGTGATGCTATGATTCTGTCTGTTATCCTAGCTTATATTGTATGGTTTGTATGAAATGATTGATCACCCTAAACTGGACCTAATCAAATATACGACCTATAATCATAATCGGACCTACATTGCAACCTATTAAGGGAACTTAGGACTTTCCAGCCAAATACCAACCCCTTCGAAAGGGATAGCGCAGAATTGCATAATGGTTCCTTCTTCATCCTTAGTCGAACTAAGTGACAGGAGAGGAAGTTGCAGCGAGGGTGAAGTCAATGGTTCGAAGGTAGTCACGGGAAGAGCGAGGTCTCCATTGCATAAGCCTGGGTTTGGTCATGAACTATTGCATTAATGACAACTCCTTAATTCGGATTAGAGTGGGCAAACTTTCTCTAATCTCACAACGGGTCGGACAACGTCGTGTGATGGCATTTGCTTGGACATTCATTGCACCTAATAAGTTGATTGATAACCTTGTTGTATTTATGGTATAGTTTTAAGTCTTCCATCCTAACTTACTGAGCTGTGGTTGCTCACATCCCTATAGACGTCGTGCAGGTGCTGGCTAAGAAGCGGTAAACAACTACTCTGAAGTTAGCAACCGCTGGATCCTGGAGAATGAGGAAAAATATTTGAAGAACAAACATATATTCTTAAGGTCTAAGTTTTGTTTTGTTTTATTTTAGAAAATTTCATTTTTGAATAATGTAATAACTAAATTATAGTGTATATATATAAATTTTTTCACTTTTTTAGGTAAATGATTTATTTAAATTACAAACTGTTTACTTCAAAACGGGTTAGTTATGAACATGTCACTGTCACGTCCCGAAGCGGTAGAATCGCAACAGCCCCGCCGTGTAAACCATCCTAAGATAGAAGTTGGCCTTACAACCGCTATCTTAGACCGGATCTACACAAGGCGTTCACGATTAACCCGCTTTGAAGTAAACAGTTTGTAATTTAAATAAATCATTTACCTATAAAAGTGACGAATTATATATATATATGTTATAATGCAGTTATTGTAGTTAAATTTTACAATATTTCTCTATTGTATATTTCCTAGTTATTACATCATTTGGAAATGAAAAATAATTCTAAAATAAAAACTTAGACCTTAAAAATATGTGTTTATTCTTCAATATTTTTCCTCACTCTCAAAAATCCAACAGTTGCTAGCTTCAGAGTAATTGTTTGCCGCTTCTTAGCCAGCACCTACACGACGTCTATAGGGATGTGAGCAACCACAGCTCAGTAAGTCGGGATGGAGGACTTAAAACTATACCATACACACAACAAGGTTTTCAATCACTTATTAGGTGCAATGCATGTGCAAGTAAATGCCATCGTACGACGTTGTCCGGCCCGTCGTGAAATTAGAGAAATTACACCCGCTCTAATCCGAGTTGAGGAGTTGCCGTTAATGCAACAGCTCACGACCAAACCCAGGCTTGTGTAATAGAGACCTTGCTCCTCCCGCAACTACCTTTGAACCACTGTTTTCACCCTTGCCGCGACCTCCTCTCCTGTCACTTAGTTCGACTAAGGATGAAGAAGGGACCATTTTGTAATCCTGCGCTATCCCTTCCGAAGGGGTCGGTATTTGGCCGGAGAGTCCTAAGTTCCCCTAACGGGTTGCCATGCATGTCCGATTATGATTACTGGTCGTATATTTGATTAAGTCCAGTTTAGGATGATCAATTATTTTATACAAATCATACAATATATGCCAGAACAACAAACAGAATCATAGCATCACCTATAATCAAGCACGTGCACACATTCAACTATCTAACAAGCACAACCAAGCATAATCTTAAGCCTCCAAAATACAGTATCGTATTAATCCCAACTTACCTCGACTCCTCGCTCACTCACTCGAGGTCCGATTTGCTCAGGCCATCGCCGATCATCCCTATAACATAAACGTGGTTTCATCTTTGCATATAGCTATTATAGGTTCATTTTATCCTATAACTCTTATTGTTAGGCTTTGTTTAGGGTTTAATATGCTTAATTATCTAGGTCTTCAGTCTTTTATAATTATTTTAAGGTTGGGGGTTAGATTCGGGTTCGGTTTTCGCATCGATTTCTAAATTAGGTTCTAGTTCGATTTCTAAGTAGTGTTTTATATTCCAACCTTAGAAATTCGTTTCAACCCATAATGTGAAATTAATCGCATTACTTCCCGATCTCCTAAATACCATCATTACCATTAGCTAATATTTATTTTACTCGGTACACTTAAATCCGTATTAGTGTATCGAATTCGCTCCTAATGTAATAAATTTTTACATTTTTCATATGATTCCATAAATTCAAGTTTCCTATCAGATTTATTGTACATTTTTATTATTCTCAAAATATCAATTTTTATTATAATATTTTCTATTTATTATATTTCTAAAAATTACATGTTATATATTATTACCTTTTTGTACATAATGCACTTCTAATATTTCTATCAACCTAATTACCATCTCTAACATCAATTATCATTTCAAAATGTCTAAATTTATCCTAAATCAAATTTTACTCCTATTTTCCTTAATTTACAAAATTAACTTAAAATTAACTATTTTTCCCTATTAATTATTTACTACATAATTAACCTAATAATTACATCTGACGCCCTAAATGCTATAAGTATCATACTCCATCAGATTTCAACATCTTAAAACATATAATTATTCACTAAATCAGTAATTAATTATTTAATTACTTAATTAACCCAAAATTACCCATTTCATGCCTCATTTTAAGGCCTAAAAATTATCTAAAAATTTTGAAAATTAATTTTTGAAAACGAGCTTCATAGTACTATTCTATATCATCTAAGTAATCTACACAAAAATTTTGAGTTCAAAACTACACTCTTAAGATCATTTATTTCTAAACCGAAACATGCTCAGTTTTGCACGATTTCTTAAGGACCCTATATCACGAGACATATTTTCATCAAAATAATATTTTTTCTAAAGACTAAATACAAAAATATTCTAGAATAACAAAATTCGTAATTTGTTAATAATATTTACTATTTTTAAAAAATTACACAAAATTGGGTTGGAAATCAAACTCACTGATTTGGGTGGCTCCGGCCACCGTCGGTGGCCATGGGTGTGTCAGCCCACCTGGGCGTTGCCACTATCATGTGGTGGTGGTGGCCGTCCACTCCCAATTGTCACGCCCCGAAGCGGTAGAGTCGTAACAGCCCCGCCGTGTAAACCATCCTAAGATAGAAGTTGGCCTTACAACCACTATCTTAGACCTGATTTATACAAGGCGTCCACAACTAACCCGCTTTGAAGTAGACAGTTTTTAATTTAAATAAATGATTTACCAATAAAAGTGAGGAATTATATATATGTTATAATTCAGTTATTGCAGTTAAAGTTTACAATATTTTTCTATAGTACTTTTCTATATCATTACATCATTCGGAAATGAAGAATAATAAAAACTTAGACCTTAAAAATATGTGTTTATTCTTCAATATTTTTCCTCACTCCCCAGGATCCAACAGTTGCTAGCTTTAGAGTAATTGTTGCCGCTTCTTAGCCAGCAGCTGCACGACGTCTATAGGGATGTGAGCAACCACGGCTCAGTAAGTTAGGACAGAGGATTTAAAACTATACCATACACACAACAAGGTTTTCAATCACTTATTAGGTACAATGCATGTGCAAGCAAATGCCATCGTACGACGTTGTCCGGCCCGTCGTGAAATTAGAGAAATTACGCCCGCTCTAATCCGGGTTAAGGAGTTGCCGTTAATGCAATAGCTCACGACCAAACCCAGGCTTGTGTAATGGAGACTTTGCTCCTCCCGTGACTACCTTCGAACCACTATCTTCACCCTCGCCGCGACCTCCTCTCCTGTCACTTAGTTCGACTAAGGATGAAGAAGGGACCATTTTGCAATCCTGCGCTATCCCTTCCGAAGGGGTCGGTATTTGGCCGGAGAGTCCTAAGTTCCCCTAACGGGTTGCCATGCATGTCCGATTATGATTACTGGTCGTATATTTGATTAAGTCCAGTTTAGGATGATCAATTATTTTATACAAATCATACAATATATGCCAAAACAACAAACAGAATCATAGCATCACCTATAATCAAGCACGTGCACACATTCAACTATCTAACAAGCACAACCAAGCATAATCTTAAGCCTCCAAAATACAGTATCGTATTAATCCCAACTTACCTCGACTCCTCGCTCACTCACTCGAGGTCCGATTTGCTCAGGCCATCGCCGATCATCCCTATAACACGAATGTGATTTCGGTATTTCATATAATATTATAAGTTCATTTTATCCGATAACACTTATTGTTAGGTTTTGTTTAAGGTTAAATATACCTAATTATCTAGGTATTAAGTCTTTTATAATTATTTTAGGTTTAGGGTTAGGTTCAGGTTCGGTTTTCGCATCGATTTCTAAATTAGGTTTTTAGTTCGATTTTTAAGTAATGTTTTAGATTCCAACCCTAGAAATCCGTTTCAACCCATAATGTGAAATTAATCACATTACTTCCCGATCTCCTAAATACGATTACTACTCCTAGTCAGCATTTTATTCCATCCGGTACACTTAAATCTATATTAGTGTACCGAATTTACTCATGTTGTGAGAAATTTTTACATTTTTCATATAATTACCTAAAATTGAATTTTGTTTCAGATTTGTTATGTTCTGATTTTCATTATTTTATTATCTAATTAAACCTAATTTTTCCATATTTATTAATTTTTAATTCTACATATTCATAATTTTTTACATTTACCACATAACACCTTCATTACTTATACTTAACACTCCATACACTAGGATCAGGTTTCCACATCAGAGATTAACATCCCTAAACATCTAATTACTATCTAAATCAGTAATTAATATCCTAATCACCTAATTAACTCCAAATTACCCAATTTTTCCATCATTTTAGGGCTAAAAATTAACTTAAAAATGTTGAAAATTAAATTTTTAAAAATGGCTTCATAGCACTGTTCTATATCACATGAGCATCCTACAAAAAAAAAATTGAGCTCCAAACTACACTCCTAGGGTCATTTATTTCTAAACCGAAATGTGCTCGGTTTTGCATGATTTCTTAAGGACCCTATATTATGGAACATGTTTTCATCTAAATAATATTTTTCCTACAAACTATATACAAAAATATCCTAGAATAATAAAATTCACAATTTTATAATTATATTTACTATTTTTACAAAATTTCAAAAGAATCGGGCTAGAATTTGGACTCATCGGTTTGGGTGACTCCGGCCACCGCGGGCCGCCGTGGCATTGTCGGCTGGCCTGGGCGTTGCCACCACTGTGTGTTGGTGGTGGCTATCCACTCCCAACTCCTCGTCTGGTGTGGGTTCCCTTTAAAATCTCTAACTATACAGTTTTTCTTATTATTTTATTTTTTGGATTTTCTCTCGAATTTTCAACTCTCTCTAATTTTTTTCTGATTTGTATCTGTCCAAATGAGCTTCTGAATTTTTCTTGCTATTTATAAACGATTTTTGTAATTATTATGCATTAATTTGATAAGACTTTGTCCAATTTCCTTAATTTTTTGCTTTTAAGTTGTTCAATTTTTATTGGCCAATTTTTTTTTTTCTAACCACGACCTGATCTTGCATCAGCTTATCCTCTTCTGATTTTTTTCTGATTTTTCCATAATTATTTTATATATTTTTTTTAATTATTTGCTTAGTTTTTGGCCAATTTAGGTAATTACGCGTATTTTTATCTACACGTAAATACATGTGGGGTACACGTGAACATTACTAAATATTATTTTGGTTATTTTAAAATTTTTAGTATGCATATAATCTATTTCTAGTTGTTTATTAGTTATTAGATTACACTTTTTGCCTTTTTAGTAATTAGCAATTATTATGCTTAAAATTTGAAAATTTTATAGTCTCCTATTTTACTATTTATTTTCTTAAATTTAAGTTTACGGGGTCATTTTACTAATATTTCTCTCAATAGTTTATGATTTTGGTGTGATCGGATCCTTTAGCCGATCGCCCTAAACCTTGGATTCTAAGTTCAATCCTACGGTTACCTGGCTGAACTTGGGGGCTTACACCAGCTGCCGATCGAATCTAGGTTCTCCTTTGTGGCCCTAACTGCACAGTTTTCCTTTCTTTTTTTTTTTTTACTTTGGTTTTTCTCTCAATTTTCGACTCTCCCTAATTTTCTCCGATTTCTAACTGTCCAAATGAGCTTCTAAATTTTTCTTGCTATTTATAGAGCTTTAGTGTAATTATTGTGCATTAAATTGGACAAGACAATTACCTTATCACTTAATTTTTGGCTTTTTTGTTGTCTTAATTTAATTGATTAATTTTTATTTTGTGAATCTTGACCTGCCACGACCTGATTTGGATCATTCTTGATTTTTCCTGATTTTTTTTTCTTAATTAATTATGAATTTTCTTTAATTATTTAGTATAATTTTAGCACATTTCGTGTATTTTAAGTAATTACGCGTATTTATACCTACATGTAAGTTCATATATAGTACAAATAAATATTCCTAAATATTATTTAGGTTATTTTATAATTTTTAGTATATATATAATTTATCTCTAGTGATTCGTTAAGTACCGAAATGCATTTTACGCATTTTCGATAAATAACGAGTTATATACTTAAAATTTGAAAATTTTATAGTCTCCTATTTTATTACTTATTTTCTTAAATTCAAACTTACGGGATCAGTTTTACTAATATTTCTCTTAATAGTTTATAATTTGAGTTTGATCGGATTCTTTAATCGATTGCCCAAAATCTTATGTTCTAATTTCAATCCTATGGTCAATTGGCTTAGCTTTAGGGCTTATAGAACGCCTTGTGTATATCAGGTCCAAGATAGCGGTTGTAAGGCCAACTTTTATCTTAGGATAGTTTACATGGCGAGGCTGTTACGACTCTCCCGCTTTAAGGCGTGATAATTTATTGGATAAAATTATGCCCAAAAATTTAAAAATTCAATATAGATTTTTGCAAGTTTTTTGAGACATGGTTGCAATTTATTTATTTTTTTACAATAGTTCAATAACTTTAAGATATTTTGCCATAGATAAGATTGAATATTGCGGATAAATTTAACCAAATTTTTTATGAGAGTTTTATTTCAAAATTCAAATAAAAATATTGAAGAAGAGAATAAATTTCTTCACAGCAAATATCAAATAAGCTAGTTATGAAGATTTGATCATATCTTTTCATGTTTATCTATAATATTCGAAGTGTGATTTTCAAAATTTTCAAGTTCCATATAATAAAAAAGGAGTTGAAGCAAGTCATCATGTGCAGTAACTTTCAAAGAAACATATCAAGAATAGCAGGATTCAAGTTTTCAATAATTTGGTTCCTATTTCCATGGGATATTTCTCTAACAATAAAATTAATTGTGTTTGAATCAAGATTCCTTAGAGAAAAATCTAGAACTAGCCATTTTTAATTGTTACATGAAAGTTTGTTCAATGTGAAAACAAAGCTGCACAAGATACACAACAATACATTCTGTACAAATCTAAGTTTAAAAAATTCTGTTCATGTAAACTGTTAAAAACTTTGTTAGAAATTGAGCGAAAATAGTTTTATTATTTCATTACTATTGCATTTGCATGAATGTTGTAAAGAGTTATCTGATTATATTGTCTCATTTTCTTTTGTAGACATTTTTGATATTGTAATTAAGTGAGTGTGAGATTTGGGGATTTTCTATAGTCTTATGTTTAGCTTAAGCATAGCTAGTGAGACGAGACAGAGAAGTAACTAGATATCCTTACAACTTCTCATTCATTTTTTATCGGTAAAAAGATTGTACTAGTGGAATAACATAAATGTAGAACCCATAATCAACTACTTGAAGTTTGGCTCGTAAAATTTAGGGCAATTGATTAAAGGATCTAATTAAGCCTGAATTATCAAATAAAGTTATAAATATTAGTAAAAGTGATCCTGTAAGTTCGAATTTAAGAAAATAAGTAATAAAATAAAAAATATAAAATTTTAAGTATATTACTCATTATTTATTGAAAATGTGTAAAATATATTATAATAATTAACAAATTGTTAGAAATAAATTATATGTATACTAAAAATCATAAAATGAACTAAATAATATTTACAAATATTTATTTGTACTATATATGAATTTACATAGAGGCAAAAATACGTGTAATTACTTAAAATATGCGAAATCTGCTAAAATAATACTAAATAATTGAAGAAAATTCATAATTAATTCAGGAAAAATAAATAAAAATTAGAAAAAATAAGGAATGATCCAAATTTGAGTCATGGTAGTTAGGGAAAAGAAGAAAAAATTCAGCCAATTAAATTAGAACAATAGAAAAGGCAAATTAGAAGAAGATAGGGTAATTGTCTAATCAAATTAATATATAATAATTCCCCAATACCTCTATAAATATTCCAAATTTTTCAGAAGCTTATTTTGGATGTTTGAAATTAAAGAGAGGTAAAATTGAGTGGAAATTAGGGTTTTATAAAAAATATATGAAATTAAGGCTTTAGAAGGAAACCTAAATCGGACGGCCACCTAGAAACGAATAGCCACCACCACCCCACTTGGCCGACACCCCTAGGGTTACCACTGGTAGCTGAAATCCCAACGGCCGAATGAGTTCAATTCCAACTTGATTTTATAAAATTTATTAAAATTACTAATTTTACCCAGAAAATTATGAAGTTTGTTATTATAATGTTTTATTATATGTATATTTAGGAAAAATAGTGCTTAAGTTTAATCACGTATGTAAATATAGGGTGCTTAAGAAATTGAATAAAATTGAACATGGTTAGAATTAAAAATAAATAGACTTAAAAGTGTAGTTTGGAGCTCAAATTTTTTTTATAAACTACTAGGGTAATATAAAATAGTTCTATGAAGCCTCTTTTAAAAATTTAATTTTCAAAATTTTTAGATAATTTTCAGCCTTAAAATAATGCATAAAATGACTTATTTTTGGTTAATTAAGCAATTAAATGGTTAATTACTAATTTAGTGAATAATTATATGTTTTAGGATGTTGAAATTTGATGAAGTATGATATTTGTAATATTTAAGATGTTAAATGTAATTAATAGGGTAATTATTTAGTAAATAAATAATAGGGAAAAATAGTAAATTTTAAGTAATTTGTAAATTAGGGTAATTAGGTGTAAAATTTGATTTGGGATGAATTTAGATATTTTTAAATGTTAATTGATGTTGGGAGATGATAATTAGAATGATAGAAATATTAGATGTGTATTATGTACATAATAGGTGATAACACATAATAAGCAATTATTAGAAATATAATAAATAGAAGATATTAGAATAAAAATCGATATTATATAAATAATAGGAATATATAATAAATCTGATGGAAAACTTAAATTTAGGTAATTATATGAAGAATATAAAAATTTCTCACATCAAGAGTAAATTCGATACACTAATAAGGATTTAAGTGTATCAGATAGAATAAAATATTGACTAGGGATAATTATGATATTTAGGATATCTGGAAATAATGTGATTAATTTCACATTATAAGTTGAAATGAGTTTTTAGGGTTTGTGTATAAAGCTGTACTTAAAAACTAAATTAGAGTTTAATTTAGAAATTAACGTGGAAAATTGAACCTGAACTTAGCCAAATCAAGAATAATAGTAAAAAACTTGAGAACCTAGATAATTGGGCATATTAAACCCTAAACCAAGGATAACAATAAGTGTTGTAAAGTAAAACTAATCTATAACAATTATATAAAAACTAAGACAACATTGGTATTATAGGAATCATTAACGCTGGATTGAACGAGTCCCACCTCGAGTGAGTAAGCGAAAAGTTGAGGTAAACTGGGATTAATACGTTGCTGTATTTTAGAGGCTTGGGATTATACTTGGTTGTACTTATTAAATAGTTAGCTGTGTATATGTGATTTTGTTTATTGTTTTGACTTGTATTATATGAAATGATTGATTACCATAAACTGGACTTAACAAATATATGACTTGTAACCATAAATTGGACCTGCATAACAACCCATTAGGAGAAACCTAAGATTTTCCGACCAAATACTAATTCCTTAGAAAGGGATAACATTGGATAGCATAATTGGTCACTTCTTTATCCTTAGTTGAACTAAATGATAGGTGAGGAAGTCATGACAAAGGTAAAGTCAACAGTTCGAAGGTAATCGTAAGAGGAGTGGTGTCTTCATTGCACAAGCATGGATTTGTTCGTGAGCTACTGTATTAATGACAACTCCTTAACCTAAATTAGAGTGGGCATAATTTCTCTAATCTCACGATTAATCAGACAACTTTGTGTGGTAGCATTTGCTTGAACATATATTACACCTAATGATTTGATTGATCACCTTATTTATGTTTGTGATATAGTTTTTGTTTGTGGTATAGTTTTAAGTTTTCATCTTAATTTATTGAGTTGTGGTTGCTCACATCCTTATAGTCGTTATTGCAGGTATTAGCAATGAAGTGGCCTATAATCACTTTGACGCTAGCAATTGCGAGATCCTAGGGAGTAAGGATATAAACTAAAGACTAAATACACTTTCTAATTAGATTTATTTTAAAGCTTTTGGTATTAGCTTATAAATTACTCATTAAATTGTGACTAAATCGCTCAATCTTGTAAGATACTCAGATTATTTTAATGCAAGTATGTACTTTTCTTAAGTTCATAAGTAAATAATTTTTTTTAAAATTATGAACTGTTTACTTTAAAATGAATTAGTTGTGGATACCTTATGTAAATCAGGTCTAAGATAACGGCTATATAGCCAGCTTTTACCTTAAAATGTTTTACACAGCGGGACTATTACGACTCTACTATTTCGGGGCGTGACAATTGATAAGGAAGATTGCATCTCCAATAGTGAAGATAGAAGAGAGCAATAGGCAAAAGGTCGAAGCGCTATAAATCAAACACTTGATCTTTTTTTCTCTACTCTATTTAGTCTTTGACTTTTATTACTTATATTGTTATTTTTGTAGCTAAGTTAGATAATCAATTTTCTATTACTTGTCGTGGCATTTAAGTTGTTAAGAAGGAAATTGTTTTAAAAATTGAAAAAGTTTTATTTTTGCAAAAGATATCAATTTACACCCTTCTTCCCCCTTGATATCTTATACAAAACCTACAAAGTTATTTCCCTAATCATGCATAATGTACTCATCACACGTAATGCATTCATCACACAACATGCAAATGGACTTCCTATCCAAGCCTTCACCTCTTCCTGTCACTATGTCACTAAAGTATTTGAGTTTTATTGAGATCACCTACTTTTCCTATGTACACTTCTCTCTTAATTATTTCCCACATACTATTCAAGTTATTTCCCTAGTCACGCGTAAGGTGTTAATAATGCGTAACTCGTTCATCACGCAATACGCACATGACCTTCTTATCCGAACCCTCAACCCTACATATATAATGCATATAGTTTCTAGAAAAAAAAAAAAGAAAGGAAAAGGAATAGAATGCCTATGGTAGTTTTAACTTTACTCCTTAGCTTTATCATAAGTAAACAAAGTAATATTATGCAAAAAAAAAAAATGTAATATATGTTTAGCCCTAATTATTTATCTATGCAATTCTTTCTTGAATGATTCAATCACATCTTAACTCTATTTAGTAAATTTAACATGTCTCACTAACCAGTGCCTCTATTATTTATAAAGAATTAAATTTTTTTTAGCCTTTTATTGTTGATTATATTTACAATTATATTTATATTTATCTATATTATTAAAGTGCGAGAGATTTTGTATAACCACCTCTAATTTAATATCTTATAAATTACCCATTTAGCCATAATATGATATTATTTAATAGAAATATCAATATTAAATTGCTTTTTAAAAATAGAAATATCATACATTGTGGATAAATTAATCAATTTTATTAAATTCTTTTTGCACCTATTTTTTCTCTCTCCTGTACTTCTTTTCAAACTTCAAATTTTTCTACCCCATGTTATTCAACTCTACCTATTTAATTTTCAGATTGTTCTTAGGCTCTTCTCCATTTTGTCTTATTTTCTTGGTATTTTCTCCTTTTATTTCTTCCAATTAACTTCTCATTTCTTTTTTTTTTTCTACTCAAAGAATTAACTTTTAATTTTAAATAATAGAAAATCAAGGCTAGACACTTAACTAGCACTTTTTCCATAAATTATTATCCACATTCTCAAACAAAAATATTTTATTATCTTCCATACTATTATACAAAATTATCTTAATAATTTTCTGTACTTTGAATTACTTCTACGGAAGACAATTAACATACTTTAATAATGTAAATTTTATTCTCTTTTGCAAGTAATATGTGTAGTAGGTTAGTTCAATAATAGTTTTATATAAATTTCTTATATCGCTATATTTAATTTTTATATATATATCGTGGATATGTGGTTGCTAGTATTATTTAAGGGAGAAGGAAAAATCTTGAAATAATATGTAAAATTATGAAAGTAGCCATTTTCTTCTTAAAAGAAAATAAGGGATAAGATGTTCTTTTATTTGCTTCAAGTATAAATAAAGGGCCGGTATATTTTCAGGGAGAAATTGAAATTATTGATGACATTGTGAATAGTCGGACTCCTTTACTAAAACCTCGGGCGCTCACAGCCCCATGGCAATTGGCTTCCTCATTTTCCATCCGGTTAAAAAACCAACGATTAGCAAATTCATGATGCATATGCTCAAATAAATAAAAAAATCTCAAAATTTTCATAACAAAGTATTTAGGTAAGGAAAAATATACCCTTAGTCCTTAAAATTTACATATTTTCTACATGGGTCTTCAATTTTTTTCTTTTCTTTAAGTCTCAGTGTTTTCGAACCTTTATAAAAATAGTTCTTATATATTTGTTAAAATTCCCATCCATGTATGACATATGAAAGCTTCAAATTAGTCTACAATAATTAAGTTTATAAAATGATTACTTAATCATAAAAGATAATATTAGACATATTTAATTATATAATATAATAAAATTATCAATAAATTCAAAAATTAATTAAAAACAAGGAAAAATGAGCTAAAAAACTTGTGGAATCCGCATCATCTTGGCTGACTACTCCATGATGGATTAGAAGCTAACATATGCCTAGAATGAATGATAAAATTTATAATTTTAATTGAAGTTTTTCTTTTATGGAGTTCTGAAAACATTCAGAATTTAAGTAGAAACAAAATAATGAAAATTTGAGGACTCGAATGAAAAAAAAAAAGTAAATGTTAAGTATTAAAAGTGTTTTTTTTTTCTTAACTTTTACAATAAGGTTAATTGTCATAAAAGAGAAAACAAATGCACGTAAAACTTGTTTATAAAAAATAACTATAATATATTACATTATTCAAAGACTTGAATCGTTTATGCAAAGATACAGGTTTTATCCCCAATTTTTGAACCTTTAAAAGGTCCACTAGGACTTATGTATCTCGTGCCATGATGGGAACATTAGAAGATTGGAAATAAATCTCCCCATGTAATTATGATCTATTCAAATGCTGGGTAAAAAGAATATATATATATATATATTTTCCAGCAGTAAGAAAAAAAATATTTATTATATATCTAGTTTACTCTTTATACCCATAATTGAGTAGCTACTCAATCTTTTATTAGCATTAGAAGTTTCACTGCACTTAATAAATTAATGATAAGTATTAATATTAATGAAGTTTACAAATATATGGTATTGAAAATAGATAGTTTCTAAAAAAACTGATCATCCATATTTATTATATGTATAAATTTTATGGATACTTATTTACCTCATATATATATATATATATATATATTTTCGTGTCAAGTGTTGGTATTAAAAAGCGCTAAACAGGAATTATAAAACAAAAGCACTAAAGTACATATTGTTTGGTCCAAACTTCTTTGTTTTCCTCGTACAGCGATGCTGCCAACATAGAGTTAGAATACTCTGCTTATATAAAATGAATCAAATGTATTATTGGTAAATAAATTATTAAATAATTACAATAAAATTCTTGAGAAGTATTCGAGGCTATATTACAATTTACATATCAATTTTTCCATTTTCTATAATTATATATTTAAAGTTTTAACTTATTTAATTACATATCCAATTAAAGATTTAATTATCATTATTTATACTATAATTAACTACAATTCACATCATTAATCCAATCAGTATAATTAATCAACGGGGTAACTATCATGATTTTAGAGAATATTATTTTGCAAAAGGTTGTTACATCCCGCCGTGTAAACCATTCTATGATAGTAACTGGCCTCACAGTGCCTACCATAGACATGACCTACACAAGGCGTCGACGACTCCTCGCTTTGAAGTAAACAGTCTGATGCACAATTAAACTACGAATATGATAAATAGTTTAAACTTCTAATAACATGTATAATATTATATATATATATAAGTCTACAAAGCTTTCCAGGAAGTTTTACATAACATAACAGTTTACTAGATTACAGAATAATTACCAGTCTTTCATTCATAATTATATAGTTACTCTAGTTACACACTATACTAAGTAACTTGATCCTCACACCCCTGGCTTCCAACAGACTAACCTCTGGGTAATTGTAGGGCGGCATAGTGCTTTGAGTGTTCAGAAATCAGAACCTGCAAAAGGATCTATAAGGGTATGAGCAACTACAGCTCAGTAAGTTGAATTGGAGACTCATGAATGCATATAAGCACAAACAGGGTTAACAAACAATTATTTTTATGCAATGTAACAATCAAGTGTCATCGCACAACGTAGTCCGGTCCGTTGTGAAATCAGAGAAATTTCACTCGCTCCAATCCGAGTTGAGGAGTTTCCATGTTATGTAGCAGCTCACAACCAAACCCAGGCTTGTGCAATGGAGACCTCGCTTCTCCCGCGACTAACTTCGAACTATTGACTTCACCCTCGCCGCGACCTCCTCTCCTGTCACTTAGTTCGACTAAGGATAAAGAAGGGACCATTTTGCAATCCTGCGCTATCCCTTTCGAAGGGGTCGGTATTTGGTTGGAGAATCCTATAATCCCCTAATGGGTTGCAATGCATGACAGTATTAATTATTTGGGGTCGACTAATATTAAATTTCGTTTAGGGTGTTCAAACAATTTCATACCAATTTAATCAGTCATAAAATAACTCATAATACAAATTCAGCATGAATTCAGATACATCAAACACATGCATAAACTACTTACAATCACAATCATATACAAGCCTAAGTCTCCGAGTACTACAAAACTAGTACTCTATTACAATAAGCAATAACCCAACTTACTTGGATTTGCTCGATCACTCGATCCCTTAATCGCAAGCTGATTTTGTCTCTAGATGTCCTATAATACAAATAGGTCTTTTTAGTACTTAAAATTTACGGTTTCATATTTTAAATTATATTTTAATTCATTTTTGTCTGTGTATGCCTATTACGTCCTAATAATTCGTGTACTCTATTTCAGTGCTAAATGAGATTTTAAACTTTGATTTCTAAGCCTGAAATATGCTCGAATCCTAATGTGAAATTAATCACATTAAGCTCGAGTGTCCAAATATCCTATTGGGTCGTAATTTGGTATTCTAAACTATTTGGTACATGTTAACTCTAATTGCGGTATCGGATTTATTCCCGATGTGTAAAAATCTTACATTTTGAGACTTTTTCTTAAGATTAAATTTTATTTTCAGATTTATTATTTTTCTGATTTCTATTATAATATTATCTAAATAACTCTATTTTTTAGATTTATTAATTTACAATTTCACATATTACTAATTTCTTATATTATTTACCTAATTTCCCTAATTAATCATACTTAATTCTCTAAACAATAGGATTAGGGTTTCCTATCAGAGATTAACATCCCTAAACATCTAATTAAGATCTAAATCAGTAATTAACATCCTAATCACCTAATTAACCCTAAATCACCCAATTTTTCCATCATTTTAGGGCTAAAAATTAACTAAAAAATTTCAAAAATTAATTTTAAAAAAATGGCTTGATAGCACTGTTTTACATCATATGAGCATCTTACAGAAAAAATTTGAGCTCCAAACTACACTCCTAAGCCTATTTATTTTCGGTTCTAATCATACTTGGTTTTGAATAATTTGTTAAGAACCCTATAATTGCAGATGTAATTAAACTAAATCAATATTTTTCCCTAAATCTACATACAATAAAACCTTAGAATAACAAGTTTAATAATTTTCTGGGTAAAATAACTAATTTTACAAAATTATTCAAAATCGGGTCATTTAAGAGACTAACCAGCCGAAAGCTTTCTGGCCATCCAAGCTCGGTCCAAGGTTGTCAGCCGGTTCAGGCGGTGGTTCTAGTGTAGGGTGGTGGTGGTGGTGGTGAGTGGTGAGTGGTGAGTGGTGAGTTTGGTTCACTTGCTTAATCTGCACAGTTTTTTTTTTTTTTGGATTTTCTCTTGATTTTTTTAGCGTTCCAATTTTTCTCAAAGGCTAAACTGACCAAATGACTTCTGGAAAATTTTCCCTTATTTATAGACATTTTTTTGTAATTAATGTGCATTAATTTTACAAGACTTTGCACAAATTCCTTGATTTTTGGCTTTTAAGTTGTCCAAATTTTATTAGTTGATTTTTCTTTTTTTGATCTACACCTACCACGACTTGATCTTGATTAAGCTTATCATCTTCTGATTTTTCTATAATTATTTTATAATTTTCTTTAATTATTTGCTTAGTTTTTGGTCAATTTAGGTAATTACGTATATTTTTATCTACACGTAAATACATATGGGGTACACGTGAACATTCCTAATTATTATTTTGGTCATTCTAAAATTTTTAGTATACATATAATCTATCTCTAGTAATTTATTAGTTATTTCATTACACTTTTCGCATTTTCAGTAATTAATACTTATTATGTTTAAAATTTAAAAATTTTATAGTTTCCTATTTTATTACTTATTTTCTTAAATTCAAGTTTACGGGGTCAGTTTTACTAATATTCCTCTCAATAGTTTATATAGTTTGGGTTTGATCGGATTCTTTAACCGATCGCCCTAAACCTTGGGTTCTAAGTTCAATCCTACGGTTACTTGGCTTGACTTTAGGGCTTACAGAGGTGACTCGTAATTACCTCTTAGAGTTGCATGATCCTCTTAATGTTATATGTAATCATTACATTGGCTAATCATACTAATTAAATTAATAATATGAATTATAATTAATCAAGGTGTAAATGATGATAATTAAAATTTTAATTAAGTATATAATTAAACAAATAAAAACTATATATATATAATTATAAAAGATAATAAGGTTAAGGTATAAATTATGATATTGATAAAAAAATACTTTCCACATAAGGGAATGGTGATTTAAGGACAATCTCTATGTCCATTTGAATTTCAACCCTTTTTATTTTCAATTCGTGGCACATATCAATGTCCTAAAATAATGTTTAAAGTTTTACTATTAAATATGCTAATATTATTAAAATTATTTATTTAACATTAAAATAAATTATTACATATAAAATTAAATACATTTTATATAAATAATACTATTTATATATTTAATATAATTTCAGTTCCATAAAAATTTCTAAAAGGGAAGTGATTGACAAGTCGAGATTTTCATAACGAATTTAGTCGCGAATAACATGGAAAAAAATTTCATAAAGTAAATGAAGAGCAGCTGAAACATTTGGCTGTGCATTGGACGTCTAGGTCATTCGCAAACATATTTCGCAATTTGGTTTTCGTACGAACAATTATTCTCGTTTAAAAAAAAAAAATAGAAAATAATTTCTGATTCCATTTTATTCAAATCCTTTCTACTCTAGATCATTAATTCATAACAAACATTACAATAGTATAAAATGACAAGTACTAAATTGCATGAAATATAAATGAAGTAATAAATGTGGTGATTCTATTTGTTTATACTCGAAATGCAGTTGTTTGGAATTATAGGAAGCTCAATAATGCCAAAGGTATGATAGAAGCATTAATTAGAAAAGTAAATGAAGTAACAAATATGGAGTGAGTAGAAGAGGGAAAAAAAAACTTGGTGAAGTCATTGCTTTACCCTTAAAATTATTAGAGTATGTTGTAATAACGTATGTTTCAATATATTTATCTAATATTTTTTAGGGGTATTTTAGCGAATAAAGAAAAGAATGGAATTTAAATGATAATAAATATTGATATAGATAAGATATAAACATAAAATAAAAAAACTGAAAATATATGTGTATTTCCTTCTAATGGTTTTGTTAGTACTAAATCAACATGCATCCTAAATACATGTACTTAAAATAGAAAAGATCAAATGTAATATATATTAAAAGTAGAAAATACAATAAAAATTAGAAAATTTTCTTTTTTTAGCAATTGATTTACTGGAATTGAGTTTCAGTATCTAAAGTGGACAACATGACGTACTAGAAAGCAAAACCTGTTCAAATGAATAAAATTTGCTGGTATACTAAAATTAACCTTCAAATATTTATGAAAACGATATTTTTAACTTAAAAGCCAATTGAAAAAGAATTATTTAATAAAATGTCAATTTTTGAAAAATTTTATTTTAGAATTGATGTTATACTTGAGTAATGAACTAGAGTTGTAATTAGGATTTTCTTATGAAATATTCACATAAAGAAAATCGCTATTATATTAGGTGAATTAATACTATACATCTTATTCTCAATTTTTATAAACGTTATGCTTTAGTCGCAGTTACCAATTTATCTATAAATTATTTATTCCGGATGAAACTCTAGCGCAACTAATAAAATTATATAATAACCGCCGCTCAGTTATCTTCTCTCTCTCTCCCACTCCTCAAAATGCCACGCCCTCCGTCATCTCTCTCCTTTCCCTCAAGCACACTCACACTCAAAAGCTTAATCAAATGATACCACTAAAACCTTAACTCTAGCCCTAACCCTAACCCTAACCCCAACACGCCAATAACTACTGCCACTCTTCGCCCATGGCAAGATTCACAGCCACCAACACTGGCATCAACACCGTGTCATCATCGGCGGCGGCGGAGGCGGACGAGGAGGAGCAATATGCGGACGGGAAAACCTCCGTATGGTGGGATATAGAAAACTGTCAAGTACCTAAAGGTTGCGATCCGCATAAAATCGCACAGAACATAAGTTCGGCGCTAGTGAAGATGAACTATCGCGGTCCTGTTTCGATTTCTGCTTATGGCGATACGAATGGGATTCCTGGAAGTATTCAACAGGCGTTATCGTCTACTGGAATCGCCCTCAATCACGTTCCTGCTGGTAATATTTTTTGGTTAAAACCCTAGAAGCTAGGGTTGTAATGTTCTTCATTTTTATGTTTGGTTGTGCCAAATGACACTTGGTTTTGCGCATTTCGATGTCGGCATATTCCTATTAATCACGTGCTGCTATATATGCATTAAAAAGAAAAATGCGGAATCCCTATTACGATGATATTTTCCATTCCAAATGTTGTCTCCATACACGGGCCTGCCTATCGAATATTCACAGAGCATAGTGATGCTTGGAATAAATATTTTACATATGTGGCCGGATGTGATCACCGGCCACGGAAAAGGATACCGATGGGAATGGGATCCATTCCTTCATATCTAATATTCATCACAATTGGCAGCAGACATGAATTTGCTTTATTTCGACTTGAATGTCGCAATGATATTCATATGAACTATACTCAAACAAACACATGGATAATAAAATTGATGCTTATCAGTCTTAGTCTGTCCGATTTGCTGGTGTCTAACTATGACTGATGGGATAATATTGGGACAATAAATCAGGGATGCTGAATGCATGCGTGGTTGCTGGGACGTGTGTTTGTTACTGCGTTTTGATGATTATTTTTTTGCCATGGATTGTGATCGTGTAGCTTTATTCCCTTGAATGCTATGCCTGCATGAGAATATTTATAAACTATGTATTCTTTTCCCAGATACCACAATCAAGGCTCCTTTTGTTTTATGAGAATGTTCTTTGGTTATCTATAATTGAAAATATAATATAAAGTGACTTTTTTTTTTGTCTTTTTAGTGGACGTATTCGATTGAGATGAGGAACACGGTTTCCGCTTTCTTGAAAAGGAAATTGCTGGTCTCAAATCTTGGATTTTCAATTGATTTACACTTGCCACCTTAAGTACTGTTGCATTCCACCACTTCTGGCCACTAGGTGTTACTGGTTAGCACAACTACTTTATTTTGTGGAATTTGATCATTTGAGTTAAGGGAACTTAGGTGTAAAACAAACTTGATTTTCTCTAATTTTGAGAAGAAAAAAAATGTTTCCCCCCCTATAACGTTATGTTGTGCATTATGGAATGTTCTTATATAGCTAGCTTTTTTATACTCACGGAATCCACAGTAAAGAATTTCACTGCCCTGGATTCTTTTCATTAGTTCATTTGTTGGTCTATGCATTTCGTACCTTATGCACTCAATTTGCAGCTCTTCTTCACTATCATGGACATATTTCTCGAAATTAAACCCACAAATAAGGAAGGTGTTTTCCTAATTAAAGCATCCACTAATTCCTGTGAGGAAGGTTGAAGTGGAAACAAAACAAATAGTACTTGTTAGGTGTTGACCTTTGTAGTGATTAGCAGGCGTGAAGGATGCAAGCGACAAGAAGATTTTGGTTGACATGCTGTTTTGGGCTGTTGATAATCCTGCTCCTGCAAATTATTTGCTGATTTCTGGTGATAGGGATTATTCAAATGCGCTTCATCGGTTGCGCATGAGAAGATATAACATCCTTGTAGCGCAACCACGAAAGGCATCTGTTCCACTTATTGCAGCAGCAAAGAGTGTATGGTTGTGGACAAGCCTATCAGCTGGTGAAGGCCCTCTAGCAAGTATGGAATTGTTTCAGGTTGCTAATGCTGATAGTTCCTCCAACAATGATATATTACATAACAATATTTGTGAACCTACTCCAATAAGCTGTCCTGTGTCTTTTAATTCTGAAAGTGAGTACTCATCAAACGAGCAGAATTTTTTCACTGGAAGGTCTGGCGATAGTACAAATGGAGCAAATGCAAAATTCCTTCTCAAAAGTCCAGGTCAATCCAGAATACCTAGAGCTTTTAGTATGCCGGTTGTCATGCAAGAAAATGGTAAAAATGATAACAGTACCAGAAGAGATTCAGCAAAATCCTTTAAGAAAGCACCCCATGAATTTTTTAGTGCTGGGCAATCTGCATCCTCTTTAAGTCCATCTGCGCCCAACTCATTATCAAGTAATATTGACGCTTCTAGGATGGCTGCATATCCCAATACCAACCATTCCAGCAATTCTCTAATGCTGCCTAAATTTTATTCCCATTCGTCAATGCCGTCTAACTCTCATAATCGTGAAAGTGTAGCTTCTGCTAGACCAGGATTAGCACTTTCATCTACTCCACCATCAAATGTACTAAATACTGGTAACGTAAATGCTTTCAACCAGCCAAACTATGATCATTATTCTTCTAATTTCTCTCAGTCAACAAGAGTTGCAAACAGAGTAAGTTCCACTGAAGCAACTAAGCCAATGACCTATAGTAAACCACATGAAAACCATCATATGGCATTTCAGGAAGAAATATTGAACAAGTACCCGGGTAATATTGGTTTCTCGTCCTCATCTTCCCAATTGGACCAAAATGCCACTTCTAGAAATGGTAACTGGGGAAGTCAGGGACCACCTTCTGAGTATGTTCAAGGTCTTATTGGGGTTGTAATACTGGCACTAAATGTGTTGAAAGAAGAAATGATAGTCCCCACTGAAGCCAACATACGTGATTGCATACAGTGTGGGGATTTTAATAAAGGAAATATTGATGTGAGGATGGCCCTGGATGGTGCTCTTGAGCATCATATGGTTGTAAAAAAATTCATAGGCTCAGTCCAGTTGTATGTTGGCCGGAATGAGAAATTGTGGAGATGTGTTAACCCTATTGGTGGTAACCCAAACCAATACCCAAAGGAGAAATGGGATAGAATAGAAAATTACCTATCATCGACTGGAAGAGCAGCACTTATTGCTTCTAGAAGCAGGTAAATATTTCGGGCTTTTTTCCTCTCCTCCCAACATTTCTTTTGTTCTTCCTTAATTCTTCTATCTCTCTCTCTTCTATTGTTCTTTTTCAATTCTCACCCGGTTACTTTTCTGTATTGCCATCTTTTATGCAGGTATGAGGCAGCATTAATTCTCAGGAAAGCATGTTTGGAAGATCATGCTTTAGGTGATGTGATTCTCATATTGAACATGATATGTGAGGCAAAGAAGTGGATTATTCCCCATCAGACGGGTTGGCAGCCAATAACTTTTACTCTTGAGGAGACTGCTACGTGTACTGCTCACTCTTGATTATTAGAACAGGATGGTCATGGTGGCAATATCTAGTTTCTATGAGGCAGAGTTGGTGTTTAGCAGAGGTTAAGCATGGCCTCTTCTCTGTTTCTAGGGTGAGGATTTATGCATTGATTTTTTTTTTTGAGCAGCAAGATGAAATACTGTGGTTTAAGGTCTTCTGCAGTTTGAAGGTGTCCTCTCCACGGAAAATAGAAGGCAGTGATTATGCACAGACCTTGGGATGCTTTGCCATTTTTCCATTTAATGGTTGGTCTTATCTTTTGGTGATATTAGTTTGTCGGAATTTGGAGAAGACCGAGCATGGCAAGCTTATACATTAAGGGAAAGGAAAAAGTTTGAAAAGAGAAAGAAGAAGCTTTTTCAATATGTTGCATGTTTTGCAGTCAATATGTTATTCCAGTGAAAAGTTCAAAAGCTGGGGTATAAACAGTGCATATCTTATGCCTTAGTCATGGTCATCGATTTAACTTTTAAAGATCCTTATGGTTCTGGTTTAGAGGTTTGCAAAATTGCACAATTGCCCTAACGAGCTTTGCTTTTGTCCAAATGTGAAAACCAGCAGTTGGTGACTTGATGTTCACATTCATGTTTTCATATACTGCTATTGGCCGTGGGAGGATGCACTGGAGTACTTGCTGATGAGACATGCTATACTATCTTTTTGTTTTTAGTATAAGACCGATACATCCAATGTTGATGGTGAGTCGATCAACCATCTCCGGCAGTTAGAATCGAGTTGTAAAGACAAAACTTGATGAAATGGAGGCACTATGAGACGTAAACTTCTGTTGGCAATTATTTTTATTTTTTTGGCCGTTGTTGGCAATTCAAAATTCATGTTTGCATATGGAAGGAATAGCATTATTTGATTTGTATTAGCTATTAACGTCTGCTTGGCATTTTTTTAAATTCATGCTTTAGGTTATGGAAGAGTTAGAGGCAGAGGCACCTGTATGTTACAGTTGGATGGGAAGAGGTTTATCGTCTCGTTTGTTGTGGCAACACGGCAAAATGAGCACAATTTTCAATTTTAACTTAAGCAAAGATCTCCCAGGAAATACTAGTGGATCAGATCACAATATTCGTTGATTTTCCTCAGATTTATTGGAGTACGATTCAAACTGGTTTACTAAGAAACTTAGTGTCCGTTCATTGAATATAAGAGGAATAGAATTGTTATTCCTCCTCCATCTCATAAAACGGGTTCATTATACCATTTACTTAAGAAGAATAGAGCCATTCCGTGGAGTGAAAGATCTTATCAAATATTGATCAGCTATTACGGAGGTTCTCCCGGGCTACGAATAGCTGCTCGATGCCCATTTGCCCTGTCTATCCCACCTCCTTTCCTTGCTTTTACATTTAATAGAGCATGGACCATGGGAACCATTCGAAGAGCTGCACTAGGCCTAACCGCAAACCTGCCGCAGGCACTAGACTGGCATAGCCAAACCCATGTACCACAACCGCCCCTCTGTTTCTACAACCAATAGTCATCATACCCCTACGCGCCCACACTCATGTATCACAACTACAACCATGGCACCCTAACCATAGACCTATGCCTTAGGTACCAGACCAAGAATTGCCAAACCTGCACCTTAACTGTAACACCAAAGTTGGACTCGACCACCATATCTGCGTACCATACTCACCAAAAAAACACTAGACCACAACCATTAGACTTGCCGTAACCACCACACGACACCTAGGCACCATCCTATCATACCTATGCACAACCACGAAACTTACCATACCCACCATTT
Source organism: Lumnitzera racemosa (assembly GCA_024138005.1). Classification (NCBI taxonomy): domain Eukaryota; kingdom Viridiplantae; phylum Streptophyta; class Magnoliopsida; order Myrtales; family Combretaceae; genus Lumnitzera; species Lumnitzera racemosa. The sequence goes on from JAMXBC010000004.1 coordinate 102,773,769, forward strand.
CCACGCACCATGCCAACATACTCATGTACTGTACCCATAATGACCTAAAAGGGGTGGGGGTTCCCAAAATTGAGTTTAGGATAACCGAGTTTAGATTTAAGGTTTTTAGGGATACTTATCTAATTAAGTTCAAACTTTATGACTAGAATAAAAATATTAGTCGAAATATTACAGTGAAGTTAGATTTTAGAAATAATGATCCAAAATTTCAATTTTGTCCTTAGAAGTAGGAATATTTTATATAGTATTAAAATACTTGGAACTCTTAAAATTGAATTTAGATTATAACGAGAACTTAGAGATAAGTTAATTAATTAAGTTATAAAATGAGATAATATAGTATAATTACTATATAAAAATACCCGTAATTTTATGAATAGATTCGGTATAAATAATAATTATACTTGTAAATTAACCTTAAATAATGTAATTATATATATTATGTTAAATTCATGAAATTAACTTTAGAACATATTCTAAAATAAAAGATATGCTAGAAACTTAATTATATGAATAAAGTTATATATTTCACATGTTATTTACATAGGGTATATGCTTATATACTAATTAAATAACTAAATCCTAACATATATTATTCATATTTAAGTAAATAAGTAATAATACTTATCCAAATGCATTGGAGCTTGCTGGAAATTGCGTGGCTACTGCAGAAGAAAGGAATTTGCTGAATCAAAAGTGGAAGGAGGAAAAAATGACACCTCATGCTTCATTAATAGAGAAAACAAAAGAAAAAAAAAAGAGAAAAAAAATTCATAGGCAGTGAAAAAATTCTATAAATACTATCCTATCAGTAGATTAGCCACATCTTAGCAGTTAGGAACCAAGAATAGAGAAAAAGAAAAATTAGAAAAAAATCGTAGAAAATAGAAAAGAAAATAAAAAATACAGAGCAATTACCGAGCTGAGTTAATTCCTAGGGTATTCTTTGATTTGCTATTACGCCACTCCACCACTAAGGAGTATCCCCAGCGTCTAGGTGTCCCGACACACCCCTACTACCCCACGGTTGCCGGAGATACCAAGAACAATAAAATCAAATTCTTGTCCTGTTTTTCAATAATTTTTAAAAATTAGTAAATCTACCTAGAAAATTATGAAAAAAAAAATTGTACTTAGGTTATTTTAAACATGCTTTCATGTGATATTTTTATTTTTGAAAAATTCATAACATTTAATATACTTTATTAAGAAATCTACTGTTTATCCGAATTTATATTTATAAACTAAATGTACTAAATGATGTTGTTTCTAGCTGAAAATTTTTGTGTAGGATGTGTATGATATATAGATAATTGCTATGTAGCTCAAATTTTGATTTGAATAATTTTAATATTTATTGCATTTTTAGGCTTGAAAATAGCTCGAAATAAGCTGAAATTATGAAATTAATTAATGAAATGGACGTGTACTGATCTATAATAAATAATAAAAATATTGAGTCAGATTGAAATTAATTTGGTGCTAAAAAAATTATAATTGAATAATTTATGATAACTTAGAGGTAAAATCGTTAATATGAAAATATAGGCAATAGGTCGAAAACTTGAAACCAAGTGATAACTGAATCCCTTATATTTTTAGAAGTCTATAAAAATTTTCGGGGAATCATTTGGTAACCCGAACTATTTATTACGAATTTATTAAGTAAAATAACTTAAATTACAGGTCGAAGTGTATTTGTAATATTAATAAGTTAAAATGAATTAAATAGTTAAATAAAAACTATATATAGGATTGCTGATCAAATTAGATTAAATGGATATTTTTATTATATTTATTAATATTTTCTGATCAGGATACACTTTAAGTATATTAGAATTAGATAATACTTATATTGTTATAATATAGGGACAAATTAGATAAAATATAATTTAATAATGTAAATTAAGTATAATACGACCATTTTTATATAATTATGTATAATTGTATTAAAAACTTAAACTATCCGTTAAAAACCATATCTAGAAACATGATTCGTAAAATGTATCGTTAGGTCTATAAGAATCCAATAACACTAATTTTGTTCAAATCGGACAACCTTAAGTAATTTAGCTTATGACTTTATCATATTCAAGAATATACATATTTCAGTAACCTTACCGGAATTAAAACATGAATTAATAAATAAAAAGTACGTTTCGATACAATCAAAACGATATATAATACGTAATAGTATATATGATGTATAGTATCAACAATTAATAACTTAATTCGATATATAGTGATAACATGACTGTATGTTATATATATAACCATTTTAGATTAAACCCTAATGCTTTCGTAATTATTATGAAAACTAGATTTGGGTCTTTGTGTAATTAGGACTTTTCAATACAAAGACGGTTGACAATTCAAATCAGTAATAGCGAACATTTAAACAAGTAAGTTGGGATTGTGGTTTCACCGCTTACTATTTAAAGTATCCGGAGACCCAAGAGTACTTCTGGTTGTATTTATAGTTAGATGATTATGCGCATGCTGTGTGTGTGAATGATACTCTGTTGTGACAGGAGTTCAACTCCTTAGTGTGCTGTTCTTCATATTTGCATGGGTTTTGTATTATGTGAATTTATTGGTTACCCTTGATTAAAACTAAAGGTTATTCAACTAAAATGAAATTGGACATGCATAATCATCCGTTAGGGGAAACGATTAAGAGTGTTAGCTCAAATACCGACTTCCTTCGATGAGGATAGTTGAAATAGTCCTTTCCCATCCTTAGTCGAACTAAGTGACAGGTAAGGAGGTTACGGTAAGGTTGGGGCCGTGGTTGGAAGGCGGTCATGGGCGGAGAGTGTTCTCTATTGCACAAGCCCGGGTTTGGTCTGACTTGAGTCGCGATGAAATTCCTCAATTCGGGTTGGAGCGAATGTAATTTCTCTAATCTCACAGTGTACCGGATAACACTGTGCGATATTTCATTTGGGTGATTGCATTGCATTTCATCATAATTATTAACTTTATTTGTGATTGTACAGTACTCTTCTGATTCCGTCCTACTTACTGAGCTAGTTGTGCTCATATCCCTATAGACTCTTTTATAGGTGTTGAGTAAAGACAGGATATTCAAGTACCATCGTTCCCAGGTTAGTGTGTTGCTGTATGGAAAAGTGAGGATCATGGAATTAACTAAACCTGAGCCTTGACTTTGACTTTAAATTTTAAGGAAACTAATTGGGAATTCCATAGGAGCTCACTAGTTTCTTAACTTATTGTATATAGACTGCAAAACTTGTAGTTCTTAATAAACTCTGATTATAAATTTTACTTTTGGACGTGAAACGTTTGTATAAATACTATTATGGTACTAAACAGCAGGTTGTATAAAACAGGTATTTTGTAAAAGCTCTACCATAAGTTTAGTTATTAATAGGTGTTAGAACAGACGTTTTAAGCTGGTTGAGTTATACACCTCGTGTGAACTGTATCTACGATATCTACGATAACGGTTGTGAGGTCAGCTTCTATCTTAGATTAATTTATATGGCGTGATTATTATAATTTTTTCTATTTGGGGCGTGATAGGTATTAGAGGAAAACATTAAAGTGGAGCAGCAAAGAGTGCACAATTTTCTCCCAACAATAGCGCTAAGGTTTCAGTAAAAAAATAAGGACAATTAATTCATTTACTGGCTATTACTAGTTTATTAATGCTTTTTGTATATTTAAACAATGTAATAGGTTATACAGGTTTGTCTAATTCTTAATGAATAGAAATTCCGTTACCGACCTATAACATCTAGCGAAATAAACACGTAAGGAGAAATCATGATCAACTTTTCAAACGAACAAGTGAAAAAGGTGTTCCTCAAATATTATAAATGTGATCCAAGAGTCGTATGTTGTTAAGACTTGAACACAAACGCATTTGGTCAGAATCCCGTTAAAAAAATAATAGAAACAACGTAGAAATGTTCTTGGTGGTTGACCTACGGGATTGATATGACGTTCTACCTTAGACATTTTTACTGTCCATTTACCAAGAGGTCAAAATAACATATTTGGATTCGGTAGATCTATTTTGTGGAATTTTTCTCTCAAATTTTTTTTTTTCCGAGTGTTTGACTCTTGTTTTAGTAATTAAAAGCAGTTTCTATATACCTTTAGCTTTCAATCGAAGTATGCAGCTACGGAGTTCGACGAACCTAGTAGTGGTTAATATTGAAAATATTGATAAAAGTTGAGACCTCATTTTCCAATGAGAAAAAAAATCATTTACCCATGGCACATTTCCTATGAGCAGTGATTGTTTCTCCAAAGTAAATGCAACCACATTTTCCGGTAACCACAATGAACACTAAAACATGACCAAAAGTTTCCACTAGATAAGGTGTAAGACCAATCAACTTACTTAAACCGACGTAAGGATATAGAACTCAAACCCTATGTTTTTAAGGAATTAAGACGAATTCAATCATTAACTCACAGCTATAAATAATCTTGAAATATGATAATTGACTAGAAAATCCGACCCATAAGTAGAAGTAGGATCTACAATTGACAACAATAGAAAATATTAAAAATGATAGTAAAAATTAGATTAGTAAAAGAAGAAAATTTTGGATTGTTTCCTTAAACTTGAGTTGTAACATTTGGTATTTTGTTGAGAGGCCAACCCCATAGAAAGGTGTGATTGGGAAAAGGTGTAACTTGGGAGAGGAATACATGATGAAATAGAGTGTAAGCCATCCAAAGTGAATGTTATCTAAAGTGAGTAGTCTAGAGTAACCCAACATGAGTAGTGGCTTTCAAAAGAAGATGGTGATGTTATGATTTCACATATATATATATATAATAAGTTATAAAATGCAAAAAGTTATTAATAAGTAGTAAAAAGTATTAGTTATTAAAAGATAAAAAGTCAAGATATTAATTACAAAGCATCTACTAAGAAATAAAAATAATAAAATGTGAGAAAAAGATCATTTTCTCTTTAGAAGTAAAAGTAGATAGTAAAAAGTAAAAATAGAATCGTAAACAAGTAAAATAGTAATAAAGTAAGATAAATAGATAATAAATAAAAGTAAAAAATATTTTGAAAAGTAAGTTAAATAATAGAATAATTGCATAGAATGTTAAAATATGATAAAAGTACCCTATAAAATTTATAAAATTAGGAAATATTGTAAAATGAATAAAATATGATGATAACCTCTTCAAGAATTTACTAAAAATTATAAGTGGTAAAAATTGTTCAAAATTTAGTTGGACACATGTCTTAAGGTCAGGAATATATGATAATTTTTCCATAAATTTACACTTACTAGAAAATTATTAAAATATTATAAAACTTATTAAAAATTTACTAAAATTTGTTCACTAGTCCAAAAAATGTGAAATTTTAGTGGAGACATTTAACATTATTAGGAACATGATTCTAATTTTCCATAATTTTTAGGCATGTATATAATAATTCTTGAACACTACAAATACCCTTCTCTTCAATTAAAAAATTCACACAACTCAAACTAAGTCTCTAAAATTTGGGGGAAAATTTGTGGAGCTTCTCTATATTCCTCCTAAAAGGTTAGACAAGGTTAGAGTGGTGGTGGCTATCATTTGATGGTGGTTTTGGCTATTTTGGTGGTTTTTAGTTCAATAATTTTAGAACTTTCAATCCATGTTGTTTCAAGGAGTCCTTTTATTTGTAAGTACTATATAAGCTTACCTTCTTATATTAATTTTCCTAGAATTAATTATACATGTTTATTATTTTTTATAATTTTTGCAAATTCCTACCCATTTTTTTTTAAATGTCTATTTCAAACAAAAGTCACAAAACCCTGTTTATTAACTTCCTAAAATCCCCAAACTTTTCCCCATGCTTTCTTATACCTAATATGACATCTTGATTCCATCTTTGATAATTATTAAATTATTTTCTAATTTTCTTGACATTTTAGCCTAATTTTCATTTACAATATTGAATATACGATAAAATATATAATATATCAATACTTTTGAATAATAGCCATTATATAGATTATCGTAAATTTTAAGTTTTCCTATAATCTTATTTTACCATTTAAAAAAGCTACACAATAACAATAATATAGTTACTTTACACTAATGATCCTAAAATTATGTTCCAAAATCTTAATATATATATATATATATATATATATACACATACATATACATACTATATATAATAGTTACATTCCTTATAAAAATCAAATTTTATTTCATGAATATTAATACTTCCTTTATAAGTATATAATGAAGTACTAAGGTTTATGAAACTATACAAATTAAATATCACTAATGGTATAAAGTAACTAATCTCTAAAATATAATTAATAGTGAACTTTTTATAAGATTTTCAACTTAACTTTCAAGGGAATACTAGGCATCTACAATTCAAGTAAGTGGTAAGCCTCACGGTAGTTCTTGATGTGCTAATAAGGAGTAGGAAGCCGTTATATTTCTTATGATTGTAGATTAATTGTATTTGTGCATGTAGCAAATGTGGGTGCAATAATGTTACTTGATAATCTTTATTGCTTGGCTTTATACTATTTTGATATGGTATTGATTCGTTGTTTGATCGCTTAGTTAACTTAACGAATATAATATACAACTTTAAAAATTATATATGCATAGCATATTAGCATTTTGTATTTTTCCATCAATACTAACCATACAACGAGGAAATAAGGAGCTTCCTTTATTTAATACTGCAGAATTAAGTGATAAGAGAAGAGGTTGTTGTTTGAGTTTAAAAATATTAAGTAGAATGGTGCAAAATGAGTAAGAGAAAATCTATTACATATCCTCAAATTAACAGGGAATTTAGGCTTACCAAGTAGTGAGCTGTAATAAAACTCCTTAAAACTCAAGTTGGAGTGAGGATATTTTCTTTAATCTCGCCACATTTTGACCAACGTGATGCATATGGCAATTTGATTATTGCATTCATGATACTTTAAAAGGATTGTTTGTCTTGCTTATTTATGCATAATGTCTATTCCTTACCACTTATTGAGTATGTAGTTTCGTTCCTACATTTATAATTGTCCTTTTATTTATAATTGTCCTTTTATAGATCAACTCTACAAAAGTTTGAGTAGGAAGAAGCAAGTGAGATTCAATTAACAAAAATTGACGAACCACTCTACTAAGCAATTGAAATACGAAGTTTAAAGTAAAAGGAAACGTTATTCTTTAAGGTTATTGTTAAATATGCTTTGCTTCCACTAAATACTACTGGTTCCTTATAGAATGTATGCTATTATTGACTATAGATATGCAAGGCAGGCAGAACTGCTCAGATATAGGCACCTGCGACATGACATGTTGTAGAAACAGTAATGCAAACCAAAGGCATTTCGCTTTCGATGCTAGCTGGCCATGGTTACGGAAAACTGGTGCCATTGTTGTCTCAATTCACCGCTTACAACTAAATAGGACCGATTACCGTAACATCTTTTAGAAAGGTTCGGAAAATGTACGCTGTTTGTTGTAACAAACATTAATTGACACCCAGCATGACCAATCATTTCACAAGGGGAGGCAAGCAACTATTAATCTTGCTCCATGTAGCTGTAGTTCATTGATCATAGTATATGAGTAATTAGAAGCACTTCGTTTTTCTTCTTTCGCAGATATACGGCCTTTCTTCGGCTTAGTCTAACCATATGGTACTTCTTCAATAACTAACTCTGCTCCTACATTTACTGTAAGAGCTCGTTGACATTTTTATCAGGATGTCCAAACGATCACCCGTTGCAAGTCCTCTATCAAGAAAACAGAATTCTAAGACAGAAACTCGCAAACGCAAGCAAATCCTTTCCAACGTTTTACTTTTGCATTTGCATGCTGGTTAAATGGGATATTAAGATACCAGAACTGTGGTCAATGATATCACAAAATCATTATTATACATACCTGTAAAATTTTTTGATACATGTACGTCGGATATCCTTTTTCTCAGATACGGGGTGTTTCGACATACAATTACACTCAGATTGGATGACATAGTGGCTCTGATTCTGCTAGCCATGGATGATCACCCTCGTTCAGCTTGAGATGCTTCTGTTCAAGGAAGAAAGGGGTTGTGAGATGGGTGCGCCTCCTTTTGCTTTTTGTATGCTCTGAAATACAAGTTACAACGTAAGTGAAAAATAGACCACCCATATGGCAAATTTTATCTCAGAAGAGGGAAAAGAGAGCATAAGCTCATACTTCTCATTCTTACCTGGAAGCATGGAAACCTGCTAGTCCAACTGTCCCCAGAATTATAAATAAAAATGGAATCCCTATGAGAGCACGACTTCCTTTCCCACCGTTTTCCCTATACACCTCTCTTCTAACAACCCGTACATAAGAGCCTAAAAACCCATGGCAAGAGGTTAATCTGAGTTAATGGATAAATACAAACAGAAGCTGCAAAAGCACAAGATAGACGGTCACACGGTGGGAAAAGAAAGAACGAAGTTACCTGCATCTGAAGTTCCCCTTCTTGCACCTGTGATGTATGAGGACATTAGCAGATATTCCAACGAGTCATTAAATAGGTTTCTGATAGCAATCCATTTCTGCGCTAGCAAACTCAAGAATTAAGGGACTGTTTCTTTGTATTTCACTAAAACAAACTAGGTGTCTTATTTTCATTTTATATTAATAAAGTGATATACAGCATCCAGAGTATATAGGTGAGATATGGACAACAATTACATTCAAACTAGATAATTCAAACACAGTCAAATAAGTTCTCTTTGACCAAATTTTGATATGCAGCAATATCTTAACTTTCTTCTCATCAAGAGCTAGCAAATCGAAAATCTTAATTAAGTTCTAAACTTTTTAATTAGTTGGTTGTGCTGCTAAATCTATGTGGGACTAGAGCAGGAGGCCCTCAGTTTAAATCCCCGTATCTTTAGTGTTTTTGTTTTTGTTTTTTTTTTTTGGGGATAAATACTCTATCTTTAGTTCATGCCCATTTAATTAAATAGTCCCCTTAATGGGTTTCATTCAAATGGTTCAATCCACAATTGGGGAATGTACTAAGTAATAAATCTTATAACACATTCCGCACCTACAAGCTTAAGCTTTTATTAGTTGTTTGTGGTGCTAAGTTTAATAGATAGAATGCAATGCACCCATTTTTCAAGCTTCTTAAGCAAAGGGTAACCTAGCAGTGAGGGTACACCTTAAAGCTTTCTGGGACGAATAACGAGCAGGTCATGCACCTTATTCCAATCCACATAACCATACATAAGAAAGAGTAACTATAAACGGTGAAACATGAGCAAGGATAATGACTAACGGACTTCAATGGTTGTTTGCATGTACTAACAACCTCATTATCTCTATTATAATATATGCGACTTCAGGAAAGCTATTTCTTGTGCATGTAAGATAAATAAATTTCAACACCACTGGGAACTTATATAGCTTAAAATGGGGATCCGTTTGGTTTCATGCTCAATCATACAAGGAAGGAAAGTAGAAACATCACTCAAAACAAAAAATGTTGGTGGATTCATGTTCGATTTTGGTCTTCCAGATGAAAGTAAAAGCACCTATCTAAATCCACGAGACTTTACTGAAAAACCTCAAACCACCCAAAACAAATCTATCCAATTGTGGGAACAATCACCCAATTCAAGCCAAAAAGCACATAAATTTTGTTCTTGTTTTCAGAGAAAGTGATCTCATATAATTTGAACTTTAAGAGAAACAATTCCCTTAATTATGAATTTTTCAATGTTCTATTGCACATATACACATCTCTAGAGGACAAAGCAAAAATTATTTAGTTTTTCTTTTTGCTATTAGATTTACTTTGTTTAATCATGCTGTGTGAGTTCATATTCTCATATAAAAACCCTAAAGTGGGAGCACCATGGACTACCTTTTCCCCCACCCAGAACTCGGAAAAACAGAGAAGAAGCTATACATGCACACAGAGCATTAGAAGGTCCTAATGAATTAATGTATGGCAAAGGAGCAAATATCTATCAAGTGGAAGTCATCTTAGGAGATGTAATCATGTGATCATCACGATTTTCATCTTCCGAACACCTTCCAAGTCATTCATTACGATGCAAAACTAGACAATCAGACATAAAAGCTACCCCTATAGTTATAGCCTATTTGCGAGTTATGCAAGCCGTTCCTTATGCAATATACATTTGAATTCAACTTTTGCAAAGTTTACAAAGAAGGACAGGGGAATTACCAGACAACAGACTGTAAGCTTCCGAAATCTGCAAGCAACAAAGTTTAATCAACACAAATTCTAGAAATTTAACAATAATGCAAGAACAGCTTTAAACCCAATTACCAATTTGAATTTCGATTCTGCATTCGGCTTTTCGTTAGCCGGAAAGAGGTCAGGATGAGATTCCCATACTTTCTTCCTGTAAGCTTCTTTAATCTAGGAAAACCCAAATCATCACTTCAACTACTAGAAAAATAATCATTCAACACATAAACACAATCATCAAATTCAAATTTAATAACCCATTACAAAAGGATCGATGCTTCACACTTCTACACCAACAAATAAATTTAAAAAAAAAAAGATAGAAAACCAATGCAATCAATCATAAATATGATCAAATAACGGGGAAAAAAAATTCAACCTTCAGAATGAAAAAAAAATTTGGTGGGTACCTGAGAATGGGTTGGACGAGAATGGGAAGGGAAACCTAGAAGTATTCTGGCTTCATCTCCCTGCATTTTGGTACGAACTAGTTCTAATAATATTTGATTATTTACATAAACATTTTTGGTTTTTTTTTTTTTTTTTTAATAATTCGTACTGTCTTATACATGTGGGTATCGTGTCTTGTCTTTTACTGTCGTACGCGGAATGTACTTGACCTTTGCATGCAGTTGTGCTTTCATTACGTGGACTCATTACTGCTCACGGATCGTCTAGATCGAATTACAGATTATTTTACGGATTATCAGTGAAAAACCCGCATAACAATTCGAGTTATGGTTATATAAATTTTACCAAAAAAATCGATAGGTATAAACATAACTTAATATGAGTGTATACACTTGTATATATATAACATCATTTTGCCTATTTATTCTTTTAGTGCATCATTCTCTTCTTGTTCTATCATCTTAAAAATGAAATGGAAAGATAAAAAATTAATATACATTCATGTACAACCAAACAAAATCATATATCATGAAATAGAAAGAAGTACGTGGTAAGTTTTTAGATTCTAACAAAAATTATTTCTTTAATAATACGTTTGTTTCAATAAAATAGGTGATTCTAAATAATTTATCAATACTATATTATTGCTTCCCATCCTATAAATTGTAATAATGTAATTTCAATTTAAAAGTAAATTTCTATTCGTAATTATACAGTCCACCGGTTTGATGAAAACGTAATTCTTTTTTAATCGTTAGCTACTTTAATTTTCATTACATTATCCATATGGCGCTTGACCACATTAAACTTCTCATTTTCACTTATATTTTGGATGAGAGTCTATCTTCTCTTCTTATATTTATTAAAGGCTATTCCAAACCCATCATTCTCAAGGAATATCTTCTAGTATTATCATGTCTCTATATGTTTAAGAGACTCAATTATCTCAATTAGTTTCAATCTATCATGACCATCATAAGGAGAAAGACATTATAGATCTCAACTAATTTGTTTACAAGAGGCCAAACTCATCTTTAGAGTATACCTCACCTAATAAACAAAACACCTTTTTATGCCCCTCACTTTCCATTAAGCTTTAGTTGAACACCTAACTTGCCTTTTAGCTCTTGAACCATGATATCATTCTACACCTAAATTTATAAAACTCTTATCATAAGGTCAAACTACTGTCACTACCTACACCAAATGATTGCTAACCCTCCTCCACCTAAGATCATCTCCATTAGGGCATTAAGTCTTCACAAGTTTCCTCTTGCCCCTATCAATCTTTTTGTCCCTTGAGATCACCTCTTACTAAGTTATCCAATGATAAGATAACACACTAAAGTATACTCATAAAGATATGCCTAAGTTGAGACATAGTTGCCTTTTACAACAATGTCCTCCCTTTAGTGGTTGCTCCTCTAAGCCTAATCTATATGAGTTAGCACAATGCCTCAAAATGGAGCTTAGTAGTTTTGTCTAAAATTTTCATATTACGTATACACTTATGATATAAACACCATATTGCAAGTTAAAAGTTACAAAACTCTGACTACTAAATTTTTAATGGTACTTATTCATTTTACATATATTTACTTATTTATAAAAGCAACTAGGGATAACTCAACAATTCGACAGTCCACCAAGACTGTAGAGATTCAAATCACCAACCAAACAAAAAGACAAGATAATTAAACTTTAACGACATCATCAATTACTAAATATTATAAAGATTTAGCTTAACTAATATAAATTGCTAAAGTCATTTTATCTATCTAAGCCACGTGATTAGAGGAATACTCTACATTCGTATCTTAGGTCGTTCGTAGCTTTTAGTTACTTGCAAAAAGGAACTGTTGGGGGATAAGCAAGTCACAACTTAATGAGTTCATCCCTTCTTACTACTATTCAAATAAGTTATCAAGCATTATTAATAAACATGCAATATAGCTATATACAAAATGAATTCACAAGTGATGAATATAAGTAATACATCATTGGGGCTTAGAACCGTGCAAGGTTGCTTAAGGACACCGTCCCTTCGGACGATACTTCGCCATTACTTTAGTCAAGAAGAGAATACTATACTAATCGAATCAAGTGGATCTTAATTAGGGCTATCCACTAACAACAATCAATATAATGCCTATAGGCTCACTATTATCAAATCCATGTAATGTCCTACAAGCTAAACTATGCGAGTCCTGACTTAAGCTAATTGCCATCAATCAATTGAAGATGGTCTACTAGTATTGCCTCAACAAGTAAAATATCGTAAACGACTGCTATGAACATTTACCAAGTTGATAACTCTTTTTTTGAATCATAAAACATTTCATAAATTTTCTAGAGAACTTAAAAAAGTGATAAATAGCTTTGTTGGTAACTACTAGATCATAGATATGTGACTAGTATATTTGGTTAAATATTTAAATTTACTAATTTAGTAAGACGATTACACGTATGTTGTCATACAAAACAACCACTAAATTAACAATCAAGGGCAAATAAAAGAAAATATCAACCAACTCAAACACAAACAAGTAGTAGTTCATCAAAGCTCTCTCACTTGGCCTATTCACCTACTTATCTTAGCCTTTAGAAATTAAATCACTTAAAACATAATAATGAAATTTATGTAAGTAATTAGAAAAAAGGGTTTCTTCAGGAGCCTAAGAGTTTACCTAATTACTGCAACTCACCATAAATCCTCGGGTATTGTTAAAATTTGTTTTTGATATAACTTTTTCATTTTAAGTTTGTTTTCTGTGTTCTTCTCATCAATTTCATACAATTTAGAATATACTTTCACATCATGGGATCCATTTTAGAATTTAAGACTCATAACCATAAGTTTGGATACATGTCATATTTGAATTTTATATGTTCCCCTTTTAATTTAGTTGATATTCTAGTTTAATTAAGTGTATAAGGCCTTATTATAGTAATTTATTATTATTAATTGGGCTCTTATATTATTATTGGGCCTAACATATTTAAGTTGTATTTAAGTTTTTACCTATGGGTCTTCTATCAATTTACTTACTCTTTTCAAGTTTTAACTTAAGGGTACTTGATCTTATTTTAAACCTAAAATTTGACATGAGACATGAACGGATCGGACCTATTTAAACATAGTTAGATTCATATTTAGGTTCAAGTCAAGCTTCCAAACCCAGAAATAGGACACGAGATACATTATATTTTTTCGTATTTGCATTCTGTTACATAAAGCATTTATTTCTAAGTCAGAGATTTCAATTAAAGATATGGGATATTTTTATCTATATATTTTTCTTACTGCATCATAATTTAAATAAACAAAATATACAAACTAATGTATAGATTCATTGACTATCTCCTTTAAAAATCTAAGAAACAATTTGATAAATTTAGAAATCAACACTAATAGTAATATCAATATCCATTTAATATATGATTTCACTTAATTTAGTAATATTATATAACTTTAATTTTTAGGTTTTTTTATATTTGGTAAGATTTTTTTTTACTAAAAAATTTTATTTAGGTTATAATTTTTTATTAATATGAAGATGCTATATTGTTTGTCTTTGTAAAAAATATTATTATCATTTTTCTATTTGTATCTATATATTTTTTATAGATTTAATTAAAACTTTTTAATTGGTAAATGATATCAAATTTAAAATAAATAAGATATGACATGGTAGTATAAATTGTCAGTCTTAATATAAATGAATCTAACTTAAACATGAGACATGTTATGTTACAAGTCTAGGTTTATGTATACAATTAATAAACGAATCATGCTATAAATTTAGGTTTTTTAGATAGAAACCTGTTTAGATATGCAAATAAGATACGACACGACATGATAACACGAATTGCTAGTCTTAGACCTAAGGCTTATTTTAAGTTAACGGGCTAAATTTATTTATTAATAGTCCCTTAATGCATTATTCTAAGGATACTAAATTAGTTAAGTCAATTCAATTTTAGGTCCAAGATCATCTTTGATGATTTTAGGGCTTAAACTACTCTTTTTAACTAATCATAGGCTTAATTTATATTTAAACCTATTGTGTGCTCTTTAAATCACTCAATGAGCTTCTTAATTATGACTTAGTCATTCGGCATGCCCATTGGTCATGGGCATTTAAGTGAAGGCTTGGTTTTTGGGTCATTTAACTCATTTTATGTCTAATATACACTCTAAGGCCCTAAACTTGTATCTAACATGTCCTATGGGTTAGATAATTTATTGAACCCACTAAATGACTTATTTAGCATACAATCTTTGATCAGATCATATCAATTAAGTGGACTTCCAATTAATCTCTTTGAGCCCAAAGTCCGTTTTGGGCCTAAACATGCACTTTAAGCTTTGTTTAGGTACTCATCTCACAAGTTTTAAGTCTTAAACCTTAATTATCATTAAATATGTTTTTCCTTCCTTTTCCTTTATTTTTTAGTAGAGATATTTAGAGATTGTTTTTAGGGTTTGTTTTAGAGGAGGAGAAGAAATGAAAATTAAGGTTAAGGGAATGCGGGTGGTCGATTATGGGGTATGGGGATTTGGGGAGCAAAATCTTCTCCAAATGATTGTTTGTTACATAAACAAATGGGGACCAATTGCTTTTCTTTTTTTTTTTTGTGTGTGTGTGTGTGTTTTATACTAAAAGTGGTTATGATTTGTCTCCATAAAGTAGAATCACTGATTAATCATGTCTCCTTATAACTAATTGCTTGTCTTTTGTCATGAATTGTGCTTATCCTTTAAGTAATCATGATACATGGATGCATCTAAATGAATTTTAAGCTTAATGTCCTAATCATTAGCACATATGATGTCAATTAAGCATAGATTTGGGGTTTTTTCTATTTAATTAAATTAATTAAGCTTATTGGGCCATATTATCCAATTATTTTAAGGTTTTTATGGTTTAGAATTTATTACTGCTATTTGATTATGGTTTAGAAGGTAAATTAGGGTCTTATAGCAAATTAGCAAATTATTAGTAACTAATGAATAGTTTGACTATATAACTAGAGTTTATTAATTAAATTAGGGTTTTTGACACTAAATTAGAGTTTCTCAGTCATTTTAGGACTTCCTGTATATTAAAGTTTTAGGTATTTGAAGGTGCATTTACGATTTTAGTTTTAGTTTTAGAGAAATGTATTATTAGAGGTAAATTAGTAATCCCATTAATTTATTACCTTAATTAACTTAATTTGATTAATCATTATTAATTGAAGATGGCCCCAATTGTCTATTATTGAGTTTATGTGACTTTACATAATTTGAGTTAAATATTCTAATTTAGGGTTTTGCAATTCTACGATTTGGGGTCTAGGGTTTTTATTCGATTTGGGGTTTTAATTTGTGATTACCCATACCTAGGTTTGAGGTTCTTATAGGTGATTAGTATTTTTTTTTGTTAAATTTTATCTCTAGTGTTTTCGAGTTTGTTTCAAGGTTTTGATTAAAATTTTGTCAATCTTAATTTCTTCGTTCTTGTTGAGCTTAGTAAATATCGATTGGTTTTCAATTTCAATTCTAACTTTAGAACGTAAATTTTGTGGGGTTTATAATTGGGGCTCATGATAAAGTTGACCCCTATTGTAATGATGTCTTTCCTTGGTGTTGCTCTTTTGAGCTTAACTCATACAAGTTTTTTCTTGTCGACAACATACTCATTAAGCATATAAGATAACTTTTAGTTGACTTAATGAAAGGTTAGAACATAATCGCTTTAATACCACTTATATCACCAGACGAAAGGTTCTACTCCATTCTTGACCATACTTAGCCTTTTTGTTTTTACTTATATTCTAGATGTGGGAGCTAGCCTTCTCTTCTTATAGCAACCTAAGATTGTTCCAAATTCATCCTTCTCAATAAGTGCCTTTTACCATTATCATAAACCCTAATTGTTTAGGAGGCTTAACCATCTCAATTGGTTTTGGCCATCATGGTAATTGTCAGTAGAACAATATCAGCTTCCGATCAATTTGCTCTCCAAAATCCAAAGTTGCCTTCAAAGTATACCTTATCCCATAAACAAACCATCTATTGATGTCCTTAATTTCACATTAAGCCCGAGTTGAACACGTTCACTTGCCTTTAAACTTTCAAACCGTGACATGATGCGTGTACAGATTAATAATATTAAATATGTAATATATTAATTACGAGACAATTTCGTAGTCAATTACATGCAAGAGTAACTACTAAAAATATGGAAACAAAAAAACATAAAATACCTTAAAAATGTTAATACGAAATTCATAATTACATAAATATTTGCCTTTTTCAAAATAGTATGTTAAAATGATATTAGTTGTAAATTATTTGTTTCATCAAGAAACTATAATAAATTCAATAGTGGACATTTAAGAATATCAAACATGTTAAATATTAATTGTGAAATGATTTTGTAGTTATAGTTAAATCTCTATAAATTAATACATGATAAATTAGCAACATTTCTAAAATAATATTTATTTTTGGTGCCAACTTAGACCACTTTACAAAGTTAGTAATTTCCATAAATTAATAAAATAATAATTTTTTGGAAGAATTTTATATAAACCTATAGTCCCATCAATATCATAAATTGACAATTCTCTAAAATTACAAACATAACTAGGATAATTTAATAAAATATGAATCTATTGCTATTTGTTCTTTCTTGAAATTCAAATTTAGGTAGATTTCATCTCTAACTAATTTAGTAGTTAGTTAATACAATGGATATTAGCTAAGTATTTAAAATAATGGATACTATTTATGTACTTACTTTCATTAATATATATGTACAGTGAATTTTCTTTTTAAATTAGTTCATGAAATATGATATATATATTAATGATATAGAATGATTTTCTGTATAATTAAATTTATATACACTAAACTGAAAAATCACTCTTTAAATTAATAAATTATTAATTGATTGATTAATTAATACTTCCTTAAATTAATAAAATTTGATGATCTTAATATTATTAATTTATAAAATACATGTGTCATGTCTCTAAGAGATAGAGTTACAACAGTTATATTGTGTGAACTTTTAAAATAACTATTATAATGAACTACTTATAGTAAATTAATAAACTTTTAAAATTAATAAAAAATTGATCTTGCAGTTACTATTGTATACTTAGTCCACATTAGGTATACCAAACTCGATTGTTTTGAAGTATCCAATTCTATACATGTTTAATATAAACTTGTAGTGTTATCTTTTAAAATAACTATTGTAGTGAACTTCTTGTAGTACTTTTCTATACAAAGAAATATATATGTATGTATATACACGCGTGCACGCCAGTTTATGCTTGAAATTAGGGTGTACAAAGCATAAGTATTTCTAAAGACACTTTAAATCGGCAATAAAAAATTGCTGGATCACTTAATGGGGCTTAATTAGTTTTCCCAAATAGATAGAAAAGATTATAGCAGAAACAAGAGTTTAACTATTTCTCCTTGATTCCTTACTCCTCGACCTCGTTTGCTATTGTAACCCTCTCATTTTTACCCATTTATTTATTTAGAGCTAGGTTTAAAAAATTGGAAATTGAAAAAACCTTAAAAAATTGAAAAATGTAAAAAAATTGAAAAATGAAAAGTATCTAAGTTGAGTTAATCAATCATTTAGAGTTAAGTTAGGTAAAGTTAAAAAATATATATGCAACTTAATAAATTTAGAGTCTTTAAAATTTGGAATTCATTAAAAAAATTTTTTTTTTTAAGAAAAGTAAAAAGTTAAACTCATGCAAATAGGCTTTTGTTCGATTTAAAATTTAAATAATTTAATTGGAGGAATAGGAAATAAAACTTAATATTTATCAAATTAAATTTTGTGTTGAAAATATTTGGCATGTGTATTTGGAGTTATTTTAGTATAGGGTCATTTTAAAATAATTTGGAATGGATTGGGCTAAAGTCTTAAAGCTTGAATTAAAGTTGGGCCTAACAAGAAAAGCTCAAGTTTAATTTATGTGCATAATATGATGAGGAAAAGGCTAGCTAAGTTGGTTAGGTGCATAGACATGAGATAAGGATATTAAGGTCATGGGTTCAATCCAAGTAACAGATAATTTTTTTGCTTTAGGTCAAGTTATGTGCAATGCACGTGACGGCTCATCCCCTACCCTAACAAGCTATACTCGAAATCAACAATGGAAGAGGGATCCAATAGAAACAAATCTTTATTGATCTTTTTGAGGATTTAACTGAAAATCTAGCT
Source organism: Lumnitzera racemosa (assembly GCA_024138005.1). Taxonomy (NCBI): domain Eukaryota; kingdom Viridiplantae; phylum Streptophyta; class Magnoliopsida; order Myrtales; family Combretaceae; genus Lumnitzera; species Lumnitzera racemosa. The sequence goes on from JAMXBC010000004.1 coordinate 102,792,651, forward strand.
ATACCTAAAATTAACAATGGAAGAGGGATCCAATAGCATTAAATCTTTGTTGATCTTTTTAAGGATTTAACTGAAAATCTACTAAATCCTTATCAAAATGAATGAATCTTTAAAAGATTTGTGTTAATAAATTTTAATAAGGGATTTGACAAAATTGATTCTCAATCAATTTTCATTTATGGTAAGAAAATCCTCATATGAGCTTTTAATCAGATTTAAATTAAAAAGTTATAAACATGAGTTTAGGGCATATAAAAGAGTGAAGATTGGAATCCAACAAATAACAATACCATACGGCTCTTTTCGCCTAAACATACATAAATCGTAACCACACCATCCACCATTCTTTATACAAAATCTCCAGTTACAACTTAACCCAGTGATGCCTACTCACTCATTCCCTACTATTGACACATCAACAAAAATACAACATAATAGCAGCGCTCTCTCACTCTACCTTCCATGTAGCTAATACCTATCATGCGACCACCAACACACGACTCAAACAACAACAACAACAAATACTCCATCCATTCCTTTTTTGAGACTTAATGGTTAAGTGTCTCATATAAATTATGAGTGGTTGCGGTATTAATTTATAAGATCATTGTTGTGAACACCTTATTAACACAAGCTTGAAACTTTTAGGCCAAGTGGTTGAAATGGGCTCATTTGTATTTGTTGGCTTGGTTATTAACTACTTTTGACTTGGGGCGTTACAAATAGTATTAGAGTGGCCCCTTTGCTAGTAGGTAGATGATTTAGGTCTAGCTTTAGTTTGGAGAAGATGTTCAAGGAAGGTGGGGAGTATCATTAGGGCGTGACACCTTGCATGCTTCTAAGATGACCTTTAGGTAGTGGGTGACCTAAATCGTACATTGAAAAAGAGGGAATATTTAGGCTCAATTGTAAGGTTTTGTGATTAGGATGTCACGTGTTTAAGGGGAGGAGATTATGATATGCTCTGGTTAAGTGTCTCACATGAATTATGGGAGGTTATGGTATTAGTTTATAAGACCATTGTTATGAACACCTTGTTAACAGAAGCTTAAAACTTTTAGGTTAAGTGCTTAAAATGGGTTCATTAGTGTTTTTTTGCTTGGCTATTAACTGCTTTTAGCTTGGGGTGTTACATCCTTACGACCTAAACAACACTTGATAGCATTGACCCTAACATAGCCGTATAATATCGCCTAATGTATGGCTATACACAAATACATGACTGATGGCCACTTGTCTTCACTTGTACAATAGACTTCATGGTCAAGCCCCATCCCCATTTGACCTTCTTTCCCATATAGTAACATAGCAAGCCAACATACACTTACATCGACCAACCAACATCAACATCAAACAATAACAACAGTATATAACACCAAACCCTCTCCATAGTAACTTGACCACGACTCTCTTGACCCACAATACCCAGACTACCATAGTTGACCTTCGCTTTATCTTAACATTCTCACAATACACTACCCCCAACCTGACTCGACGAAAGCAGATGCCCCCATTGTACAACCACCCTACAAACGCCGATTTACCCATCACTCGCGTGAATCTACCTAGCAACACCTAACATCACATATTACCACCACACTCAAACTACTAACACTCAAATCACCAAAACAACTATTTTACACCGAAACACCCTTGTTAACCTAAGTTTTGACAATAAAAACCTCATAAATATGACTTTTCCCGCTTAAATTGTCATTTGGAGGCCACCATGGGAAGCCATTGAAGTGTTGTCGCTCCTCTTTCCTTAGGACTTGACTTGTGTATATAGTGGAGCCTAAGATTTGACCCGAGTTTAGTTAAGTAGGAAGGTGGGTTTTCTTTTGATTTATTTTTTTTTGTTTTAATTTATTATCATTAAGTTTAAGTGTACTAACTTATTTTATTTTCATGCAGATACATAGTAGTAGTTTTGTTAATTATTGTCAATAGTTATTTTTTTTATTATTATGATTATTATAATAATTTTCTAGCATATGCATATCAAGAACTAATTTAAATTTCTTTTGTAGGTTTTTTCATCAATGGTACTGTTTTTGTCATATTTAGTAAAATTGCATTCTTTTATTAAAAAATCACATATTTTCTGAAATTTGCATCTTTGTGTAATTTTTGCATATCTTTGTAGAAATTGCATTTTCTTAGAAAAATTGCATTTTTTCTGTTAGAAAAGTTACATTTTTGCATATATCCCTCATGAAAATTGCATCTTTTGAAAAATTGCATTTTTCTTTTTGACAAGTTAGGTGTTTTAGGGTTTTTTTTTAGAAAATAAAGAATTTTTGTCACATAGTTGAGTTTTCTTAAAAAAAATAATAGTAAAAAATAAAAATCTTTAATTTGGGGTCTTTTTCAAAATTAGGTTCTTTTTTGGAAATAAAAATTTGGATCTTTAGGAATTTTTCTTAATAAAAATAAAGTGGTTAACAAACATAAATCAAGCCCCTTTTTCTAAATAAAAAGAGTTAACCTACTAAAATTTTCTAAAAAGTAAGAACTATAGTTAGTTTGATTCTGATTAACGAGTACGTAAACACCTTTGAGGTAATCAATAAAAAATAATATCTTTTGTTGTTTTTAGAAAATTCGTAATAAAAAAAGACAAAAAATTTACTTTCATGCATTTTTACATTTTTACATCTTTTTACATTTTTAAAAAAATTCTTAAAATAAAGGCCTATTAGTTGTTTTTCTTATTCTTACATGAGATAATTTTTTAATAAGTTAACCTCAGAACCCAGTTCTTTAGTTAAAGTTTTATAAAAACATTTTTTTTAAAGAAAATTAGTAGGTCACTAACTTGATCAGGGTTTCTTTCACCTAAGAAACCCTAGTATGTCTTTTATCAGTTTAACTAATTGATGACACTTGATTTTTTTTTCAAATTTTTAAAACATTTTTTAAAGAAAAATAATTTTCTTTAATTTTATGTCGAGTAACTTATATGAAGCGAGTTTGGTTTAATATAGATTAAATTAAGAGAAATCAAAATAGGGCTTGACAGCTATTATTCTAAGCTTAGTGAAATACTTGTAATCTACTTTGAACCTAATGAGCAATGACTTACTTAGTAAGTGCGGTAGACATAGGAGTGTGCATTTAGTACAATACAATCAGGGTTTGTAATCAAGTTAATTAGATGCAATATATGTATAAGTAAGTACTATCACATGACGTTGTCTGGTTTGTCCTGAGATTAGAAAAATTATGTTCTCTTTAATCTAGGTTGAGGAGTTTAACATCATGCACTTACAAATCAAAGCCAAACTGGGATTTATGTAATAGAGAACACTTTCCATTCGAGATTACCTTTGAACCATTGTTCCCAACCTTGTCGCGACTTTCTCTCCTATTGCTTAATTCAACTAAGGGTAAGAAAAGGACTATTTCAATTATCTTCATCAGAAAGATGCGTGTTTGGCTTGATAATCTTAATTGTTTCTCTTAATGGGTTGCAATGTATGTTCGATTGAAAGTTAAGTCGAGTTTAAGTTTTGGGGTGATCAACTAATTCTAAGTAATCTAAAACCAAACAGTATACATAAAATAAAAACAACATAGAGCTTAGTTCCTACAACAATAGGACATAATTCAAGCACATGCATAAACAACTAGATTTTACCCACAAACCAAAAACACACCTAAGCCTTCAAATATTTTAAAATAATATTCTAAAATAACTCAAAGTATTGATCCTACTTACTTGGAATATTTGTTGCTTAAGCTAGTTGCAGTCGTTAAGCTTGACTTCATTAAAGTCCATATACTATAATTTATATATTTAGAACTTATTCAAGTTGTAGAGATAACAGTAATTTAATTGCCACTACTAAGATTAAGTTTGTTGTCAGCGATCTTGATAGGCTATTTATATATGGGAATTTAAGAGTTAGGTCATTCTATAGGATAAATCTTACATTTGGTATCCTCTAATTTGTCCTCTAAGTTAAGTTGGTTGATCAATTTTAATTGAAGTGTTCTTTATGTTATCCTCTAGTTTAACCTTTGACTCTACTATATACTTGGTAATCTTGCTAGATCTTTCAGATTATAACCTGCACTCCATCATTTTCTTATGAATTATAATAATATATACAAATAGTGATGTTAATTTATGATACGAAAAATTAATATAACTTATACTATAGTCAAGTAAAGTAATACTTATAATATATTAGTTTGACCATACTAAATTGTAGAATTCATACGTTAAATAATGTTACAGTTTCAAAAAACTTGTGATATGGTAATACATCCTTAAGATACCATAACATTTGTTAGAATATGTAATAATTTATAATTAGAAAAACTAGTACCACTAGACTTGTAAAACTAAAATGTGGTAGTATTAAAACAAGTTTAAGAGGCAAGTAGAAATTCAAAAGAATACTATATTATACTCTTTATCTTGCTATCATTATTGGAAAAATACTTTACCCAACTAATGTTCATTGAAAGATCAAAGATTATCATATAATATGATTAAATCTTGTACTTATCATATTCAAAGCATAGGTATAATATACCATGACTTTATGATATTGTAATATTGATCAACAATCATTCATGTTAAATTCTAAACCATGCAAATATCATGGCAACGTCATCAAAATCCCTAAGATACCATAAACTATATGTTATGCCCCAAAGCGGTAAAGTCGTAACAGTTATGCCATGTAATTCATTCTAAGATAAAAGTTAACTATACAACCGTTATTTTAGACTTGATTTACACAAGGTGATTACGATTAACTCGCTTTGAAGTAAACGGTTTATAAATTAAATATGTTATTTATTTATGAACTTAAAAAAATACATATTTACATTAAAATAATCTGAATATATTTACAAGATTTAACAACCTAACATAATTTACTTGAGTAATTCGTAGATTAATACTAAAAGCTTAAAAGATAAATCTAAACTTGAAAGTGTATCGATCTTCAATTTATATCCCCACTCCCCCATGATCCAGCAGTTGCTAGTTTTAGGGTAATTATAGGCCGCTTCCTCATTAGTACCTACAATAACGTCTATAGGGATGTGAGCAGCCACAGCTTAGTAAGTTGAAACGGAGACTCAAAATTATATGTCAATTACAAACACAGCTATCAACCAAATTAGTTAGATACTAATCATGTACAAGTAAATGCCTTTACATGACGTTGCCCAGCTCGTTGTGAAATTAGAGAAATTGCACCCACTCTAATTTGGGTTGAGGAGTTTCCATTAATGCAATAGCTTATGACTTAACTCAGGCTTATGCAATAGAGATAACGCTCCTCCCACAACTACCTTTGAACTATTGACTTCACCCTTATCATGACCTCCTCATCTGTCACTTAGTTTGACTAAGGATGAAGAATGAACTACTTATGCCATCCAGCGCTATTCCTTTCAAAGAAGTTGGTATTTGGCTGAAGAACTTTACGTTTCCCTTAATGGGTTGTCATGCATGTCTGATTTAGAATTTTAAGTCATATATTTAATTATATTTGGTTTAAAGTGTTCAATCATTGTAACAATTCATACAAATATAATCCAAAGCAGCGAATTAGAATCATAACATCAACTTAGAAATAAGTACATACGCATAGTTCACTATCTAACAAGCACAATTTTAGGCCTCCAAAATACAATAATGTATTAATCTCAACTTACCTAGACTCCTTGCTTATTCATTTGAGGTATGACTCGTATTAATCATTGCAAAAAATCCTAACGTTGGTTGCTTTGACCACCACCTGCCACTAGGGCCTTGTCGGTCAGCTTAAGCACTGCCACCACCATGTGGTGGTAGTGGCCATAGCTGTCCACTCGTAAGTTGTTGTTAGGTGTTGGTTCTCTTCTAAAGCTCTAATTATACATATTTTTTTTTTGTAAATTTTGTAAATAAATCCTAACCCTCACTTTTTCGGTTCTCTTTATTCTTTTCACATTCATAACTGACCAAATGATTTTTGCAAAATTTTGGGCATTTATAGGGCTGCCTAGATATTTTTTCTCATTAATTAGACTTGACAATTACCTTATTTTCTTCCATTTTTGGTGCTCAATCATTGTAACAATTCATACAAATACAATCTAGAGCAGTGAATTAGAACCATAACATCAACTTAGAAATAAGCACATGTGGGTAGTTCACTATCTAGTAAGCACAATTTTAGGCCTCCAAAATACAATAATATATTAATCTCAACTTACTTAAACTCGCTTGATCATTTGAGGTGTGACTCATATTGGCCATTGCTAAAAATCCCGACATTGGTTATTTCCACCATCACTGGCCACTAGGGCTTTATCGGCCAGCTTAGGTGCTACCATCACCATGTGGTGGTGGTAGCTATGGCTGTCTACTCGTAGGTTGTCATCAGGTGTTGGTTCTCTTCTAAGGGCCTAATTGTATAGATTTTTTTATAAATTTTGTAAATAAATCCTAACCCTCACTTTCTCGGTTCTCTCTATCTTTTTCACACTCCTAACTGACCAAATGAGCTTTTGCAAAATTTTGGATATTTATAGGGCTGTTTGGATATTTTTTCTCATTAATTAGACTTGACAATTACTTTATCTTCTTCTATTTTTGACTTTTTGTTTGTCTTAATTTAATCGGTTGCTTTTATCTATTTAATTCCAAGCTGCTACATCGCAATTCTAGAGAATTCCATATTTTTCCATAATTTTTTTATTTTTTTAAATTATTCATGCATTTTCTTTAATTAATTAACATTATTTTGGCATATTCAAGTAATTTTACATATTTCTACCTATATGTAAAATATTATTTTATACATACCTATGGTATAAATAAATACTTCTAAATATTATTTATTTTATTTCATGATTTTTAATGTACATATAATTTATTTCTATTGATTCATTAGTTATCAGAACTTGTTTTACATATTTCTGATAAATAACGGATAATTTTTATAAAATTCAATATTATATTAATTAATCATTTTATTATTTATTTTTCTAAATTCAAACTTACGGCATCATTTTTACTAATAATCATAGTTTCATTGTAAAATTTGGGTAAAATTGGACAATTTACTCGATCGTCCTAAATTTTACGAATCAAACCCCGAGTAGCTAATTGTAGGGCTTACATTTTCACCCCCCTTACAATAGTTTCATTCTCGAAAATACTGTATATCTATGTTGCTCACTTAACTAAGATTGACAGTTTATATTATCTTACTATTCTAAAAATCGAAGAAACCATAAGTAATGCTTTGTCTTTATTACATTAAGTTTTACTATAGTTTCTAAGTCTAGACTTTCATCCCATTGTACCTTTACCTATTCTATGTCTCAACTTTTTTAACTTCTGAACTTGATTATCCAGTATTTTTGTGGGTTATTTCATAGCTTTGCAATCCATCTTCCATTCCATTGAACTATTTTCCAATTAAACTTTTAAGTAGTCTTCTAATTAAGTTTCCACTCCTTCTTTATTTAAACATTTACTTAACCTCTTCATTTATTTTTCAATTTCTCAATCCTATTTTCCTTCCTTGCATTTTGTACTTTGATATCACTCATGCTTTATTTTATTACTGAAATCCTCTAGTTTCTTATACTATCTTATGACTTAGTTTTATAACCTTAAAAGTTTTCGTATTGGTTTATCCACCATTTATTCCATATTTGATTGATTCCTAAGTTTTACCTATGATCCTTGGTAACTTTAAGTTATCTCATATATGATCTTTCCTCTTAACTATAATCTTTTACTTACAATAACTATGCCATTGCCCTCACTTCTCATTTGTTCTTCATATAGCTTAGCATAAGATCAATAGAAGCAAATCTAGTAAATCTTGACTTTTTTTCATCTCGGATTCAAAATGAGATGGTTGACATTATAAATCAATTATATTTGACTCGACAAGAATAAATATAACTCCTAATTGACAAATTCAGCAAAAGAGACAGTATTGACAAGAATTGATTACTTGACAAAACATGACATAAGACTCAATAATGATGAATTGACCATTTTAGATTTGTCAGTCCTCTATTGGGTTACCCATTTACAACTGCTCCTATGAAGTGTATCGTTGCTTCATACCTCTCTTATACATTGGATTACCTTAAGGGATTTTTCTTTAATCACTAATTCAACATTTTCAATATCTATAGAAATTCCTTCTTCACATATAATGTGTTTAAAGAAGTATTATCTTTTTTTAAAGTCACATTTCTTTAAGTTTTGTATGCTACTTATGATCACTTAATTTCAATAATGTCATCCACAAATACTTTCTATATATCAAAATACCATTGATAGTTATCTTAACTAGCGTCTTCATGTATAGCTAACATGCATACGTTTCTCCCAATTTTGTGAGTATAATCTATGCACTGATGCTATATTGGTATCATTCTAATGTAATTCCAAAAAAACACAATCACTCCTTTAACTCCTAAGGTTCCATTTACAACATCCAATTACAGAATTTCTACTATACGTTCGATTCTTGGTTAACTTAACCATAAAATTCAAATGTTCAAAAACTAATTTTCAAAAATGCATTTGAACATTTATACATTATTAATAGATCAAGTAGTTATTGGTACCTTCCTTAGTCTTTCACTTGTAACTATCAATAAACTTCTCATCATCTACACTTAGTAGATTTTCTCCTAAATTCCGCTTTAATCATATCCTGTAACTTTTTGAATTAATATCCTTCCTCTAATATAAATTCTAGATTGATAGGTAATCGTTGAGATACCCACATATATGAATAACTAACATGGGATCAATTCTAACTCTCAAGAAAACATGATCAACTATCATATTATATCCATAATTCAAATTACCCATAACAACCATTCATTCAAAAAAATTCCACTATGTTTGTCTTTTAATTAATCCCATATAATTTTCACTTGTTGATTTGGTACTTTATGCTTCCATAAGAAAATAAAAAATAACGATCATCTATATACCTTAACTTTATCAAACTTCTCAATACTATTATCAACCATTATCTCATATACCATATTCTCGTTCTATATATAATCTACTCTAACCGATCTAGGAATATGGAAACCAATCAATAATCTTTAAAGAGTAATCATCTGAAGATACATAATACGCTAGTTGGATTATGAGTAGTACTAATAGGGTCTTTCTTTTCTATCTTTACTAAAAGTATCTCATTAACATTTACTAAGTCAAAATCCCTTATTTCCATTCATCTTTAATCAACAGCACCTATCATAATGTCTCTATTGCATTAAAAGACTCAAATAAATCTCTGTTATTATCTATGTATCTTATCATTACATCACATCTCATCACATCAATAACAGCACAACTCCATCAACAAACTTCTTAATAATCTTATCCACAATATTAACATATCCTAACTAACCAATTCTAACAACGTTCTTTACGTCTCAGCTCTGTATTGGATCAAATACTGTCTTCCATTTTACTTGGATCACTTCAACTAAATGCCTATTTTTCCATGTGATCCCATAACTGGATTTAATTCGATTAATGTTTATCTTAATTTGACTACTTTATAATTTATAGTACAATACTTTACAGCCCACTTATTTCTACCCACTCTTAATGTACTCTTATTATGTCTACTTCTTTTAATTATTTATTTCAAAGTGAGTTCATTAGAACTATACTTTAATACCAATTAAGAACTGTTATACCCTGAAGTGGCAGAGTCGTAACAGTTTCACTGTGCAAACCATTCTAAGATAGAAGTCGATTATATAACCACTATCTTAGACCTGATTTATACAAGGTATTCACGATTAACCTACTTTGAAATAAATAGTTCATAAATTAAATATGTTATTTACTTATGAACATAAGAAAAATACATACTTATATTAAAATAATTTGAGTATATTTACAAGATTTAACAACCTAACATAATTTACTTGAGTAATTTGTAAATTAATACTAAAAGCTTAAAAGATAAATCTAAACTTGAGAGTGTATCTGGTCTTCAGTTTATATCCTCAATCTCCCAAGATCTAGCAGTTGCTAGCCTTAGAGTAATTATAGGCCGCTTCTTCACTAGTACTTGTAATAACGTTTATAAGGATGTGAGCAATCCCAACTTAGTAAGTTGGGATGGAGACTCAAAACTATATGTCAATCACAAACATGGTTATCAACCAAATTAATTAGATGCTATGTATATACAAGCGAATGCCATCACATGACATTATCTAACTGTCGTGAGATTAGAGAAATTGCACTTACTTTAATTCGGGTTGAGGAGTTTCCATTAATGTAACAACTCATAACCAAACTTAGGCTTATGCAATGGAGATACTGCTCCTCCCACGACTACCTTTGAACTATTGACTTCACTCTTGCCACGATCTCCTCACCTGTCATTTAGTTAGATTAAGGATGAAGAAGGGACCGATTATGTTATCCAGCGCTATTCCTTTCAAAGAAGTCAGTATTTGGCCGAAGAACCTTAGGTCTCCCCTAATTGGTTGTCATGCATGTCTGATTTAGAATTTTAAGTCATATATTTGATTGGATTTGGTTTAAGATGTTCAATCATCGTAGCAATTCATACATATATAATCCAGAGCGAATCAGAATCAGAATTATAACATCAACTCAGAAACAAGCACATGTGCATAGTTCACTATCTAACAAGCATAATTTCAAGCCTCTAAAATACAATAATATATTAATCCCAACTTACTTGGATTCCTTGCTTGCTCATTCGAGGTGTGATTCGTACTAGCCATCTCCAAAAATCCCAATGTTGGCTGCTCCGGCTACTACTAGCCACCAAGGCCTTATCAGTTGGCTTGGGTGCTACTACCATCGTATGATGGTGGTGGCTGTTCACTCCCAAGTTGTCATTAGATATTAGTTCATTAAGACCATAATTGTACATAAATTTTTTTTTTGTAAATTTTGCAAATAAATCCTAACCTTCACTTTTTCGATTCTTTCCATTTTTGTCACACTCCTAACTGACCAAATGAGCTTATGAAAAATTTTGGGTATTTATAAGGCTTCCTAGATTTTTTTCTTATTAATTTGACTTGACGATTATCTTATCTTCTTCCATTTTTGAGTTTTTATTTATCTTAATTTTATTGGTTGATTTTATTTATTCAGTTCCAAACTGCCACACCTCAATTATGGACAATTCCATATTTTTCCATAATTTTCTTGATTTTTCTTTAATTATTCATGCATTTTTTTAATTAATTAACATTATTTTAGTATATTTCACGTATTTTAAGTAATTTCACGTATTTTTACCTACATATAAATTAATATATGGTATAAATAAATACTCCTAAATATTATTTATGTTATTTCATGATTTTTAGTATACATATAATTTATTTCTATCAATTCGTCAGTTGTCGAAACTCGTTTTACACATTTTTGATAAATAATAAACAATTTTCATAAAATTCAATATTATATTAATTAATCATTTTATTACATAATTTTTTAGATTCAAACTTTTAAGATTACTTTTACTAATAATCCTAACTTCATCTTAAAATTTGGGTTGGATCGGACAATTTGCTTGATCACTTTAAATTTTACGAACCAAACCTCGGGTAGTTGATTGCGAGGCTTACACTATATTATCATAGTTTTAATTTATTCACTATAACAATTTAAGCCATTCTTACACAAAATTATAAAATAAATAGTACATTTTACCAATTAATTACATAAAATTTTCATGGACTCAGAAAATATATCATAAATCTCAATCAAATTGATTTTATTAAAGAGACTCATCATCTTAGTGATAAAATTATATCTTTAACCTAAAAATGGATTAATTATCCATATAACTATACTAAGATACCAAATTAATTCCAATCACTCATTGAACCAACATATCACTAAACAAACAACTTAGATTTGGATTCTTTAACCAATTGCTAAAAAAAAAACCATATATCTTCCAAAAAGAAATTCCTATTGTTGTGCCTAAAATTTTCCTAGTTTTCAATATTTTTCTTAACCCGACTTATATTGAACTCGATACTTATTCAATATAGACCACTGATTAAGAATTAAGAAATTTTTGGTTTTCTTTTTTAATTTTGAAAACTTTTTCAGAGTCACCATTGGATTAGAGTCAGAAAAAAGAGTTAAGTTATAACTAATTAGGTGAATTGGTTATAACTTAATTACTAGTTTTCAATAAAACTAATTTTCAAAAAATACTTTTGAAATTAGATTTCTTGGATCCAGGGGCTATTCCATTAAACCTTAATTGGATACTACTTTCAATTTTTTGAAATTAATTTTATCTTTAAAAAATACCCTTATGATAATAATACTTGTTCATTAATAAATAAATAACTAAAATTACATCCATTTGCAAAAAATAAGAATTTAAAATAAAAATTCACAAAAGTGGGAGAAATAAAATTTTCACATTTTTAAGTCGCCTCATAGTTTTCTATGAGTGCTTATGTACCTACTATTTTGGATCATACTTCTGTAGTTCATTAAAAAAACTTTGGTAAGTTGGTTTATTTTATTTTATTTTTAAAATCGTGTTTACGTTTTTAATCATTGGGCTTTTATTTCAGAAAATTTCTAAAAGAATCCTAATTTAGTGTGCTAATTTTCTTGAAAAATTCTAAGTGAGCCTGAGAATGAAAAAGGATGATTAATTTTTTATTGAAAATAATTTTTTCTAAGTGAATAAACCATATTATTATTTTATTCTTTTATTTATTCATATTTTTTTACTAAAACATGGAAAAAAAATTTATCTTTCTCTTGTCTCTCTTTTTTTTCTTTTTCTTTTTTTTTCTCCTTTTATTGTTTTTTTTTACAACTAAATAATATGTTAGAAAGAAAAGAAAAAGGAAAAAAAAAAAAACAATGAAAAAGAAAACAATAGGAGAAAAGGATCAAACCAAGCTATGTTACACAGGTTAAAGGAATGGATTAGGTTCGGTTGGAGGGTTGGACTCAAGTAATCAGGTCGGTTTGTAGGCGAAGCCCACCCAATAAGAGAGAGGGAGTCATGCGGCTCTTTTGGGTGGTTGTTAGCAGCCAAAGTGATGTCGAGTCTTTGCTTCTAAGCGATGGTGAGTTCAATGGAGTAGGTGGTTTGCAACCAAGAGTAGCGGCAGCGATGGTTTTAGTAGATGGTAGTGTAACTAGAATTCGAAGCTTCAATTATGTCTTCCTTCAATGGATTGAAATGTAAGATGGGTCTTTTCCTAATCTATAAGTATTTAGAAAAAGTGCATCCAAACTTGGTTTTTCTCAAATTTACCTAGAATCTAAGATTTTTTTATAGAGAGAAAGGTTGTTGTGCACCTAAGAATCTAAAGAGAGAAAGCTTCATTCTTTGCTTGTAGAGGTTGTTTCGAAGCTTGATGGTCTTAGAAACAAAGAGGGAAACCCCTATTTATACATTTTGAAGCTTGATTTCGTTTAGGAAAGTTAAAAAAAGGCCATTAATTCGAGATTTCAAAATAAATGGGTTTTCATAAAAAAGAACCGAAATTGATGCAATTTAAATGTAAATGATGATCAAATGCAACATCTAGGTACTTATTCTTACTCCAAATACACAAAGGAAACTTTGATTATTGCCTATGAAGCTTGGATTCACTAGATTGTGGAAAGTCGAAATCTCAAGATATTGATTTCTCCTCATCTTTAAAGGTTAATTTGACCTATCAAATGGATGAACTTGGACATGTTCTTACTATGAATCGAAAGTTCTCCACGTAATTTATATGATTTTACCATTAATTTGGTAAAATCGTGTAGGAAAAATGATCTAAAATGGCCATGAACAGGGGCAAGTAAACTGGAAAATCAGTGAAGAAGATGAAGTCAGCTAAGTTAGTTGACTTGTGCAACTAATTACCACTCAACACGTAACAAGTGTGATAAGGTAAAATAAAAAGCAAAAGGCATAACTTATGCCCAATAAGTCTCGAACTCTTGATCTCAGGATTCCTGCAGCATGTCTCAACTACTAAGGTAGTAGCTTGTTCTCATCTAGGATTAAAATTTAATTGTTCTTATTTAATTTTCTTGATCCGTATGTGACCAAACGAATTAGTTTGCTAAAATAATAATAAGTAAATAAATGAATAAGAAATAGAACGGCTTCCATGAGCAAGTCTCATACACATATTTTAAAACATATTCTAAAATTAAATCCAATTTAATGGTCTTACAAGCTTTAATTTGATGATCGTATGGTCGATTCAAAATTGTCTTTCTCCTAAATCAATCAACTTAAGTTTAATTGAGGTGTCATTTGAAGGTACAATTAACTTAAATTAATGTTATTTTTATGAACCAACATCAAACATGATCCAAATATTAAATTTTTAGAAAAATTTAATATTTGCAAATATGGCTCTAACCTGTTAAATTGCATATGTGTATTTCGACTCTTCTTTAAAATGACTTTATGACCTTAGAAATGATGGAGACAAAAAAAAAAGTATTTTTGAAAATTTTTAAATTTTTTTTGTTATTTTTTTGAATTTTTTAAATTTTTTTGGATTTTTTTTTTCATTAAGACCCTTTCTCTTTATTTAAAAAAAATTATAAAAGAAAAAAAATTAGGTGTCTATAGCTGTCTTTTTTATAGTGAAGTTTGAGTAAACTTTACTATAAAAACAAAAGAAATATTGTTTTTGCCCTAAGGATAAACTTGCTATAAGTAGCATTACAAATCGTTAGCTATCCTAGGCCTAATTTATTAGGGATTTGGATGAATAGATGTTCTAAAAGGAAAGATGGTGTACAATGAGCTAATTAAAACATGAGAGTGACTCTTTTACAAGGGTCTAGTGCCTTAGGATTGGCTAGAATCCTAAAAGATATTGAGAGGAGGGTAGTGTCCCTATCAATTGGTAAGAACCTTAAAAAATATTGAAAGAAGGGTAACACTCTTACGGGTTGATAAGAATCTTAAAAGATATTGAGAGGAGGGTAGAACCCCTAAAAGTTAGTAACAACCTTAAAGGATACTAAGAGGAAGGTAGCGCCCTTGTGGGCTAGTAAGAACCTTAAAAGATATTAAGAGGAGGGAAGTTCCCCTATAGGTTGGCAAGAACCCTAAAAGATATTAAAAGGAAGGTAGCGTCCCTGTAGGCTAGCAAGAATCCTAAAAGATACTGAGAGAAGGGTAGTACCCCTATAGGTTGGTAAGAACCTTAAAAGATATTGAAAGGAGGGTAGTGCCCCTATTGGCTGGTAAGAATCTTAAACGATATTGAGAGGAAGGTAGCACCCCTATAGGTTAGTAAGAACCCTAAAAGATACTGAGAGGAGGGTAACACTTCTGTAAGCTAACAAAAACCTTAAAGAGATCTTAGTAGTGCTCCTTTGAGCTAACTAAACTAAGCAAACAGGCAAAGAGCTCATTGAGATAACTAAGACCCTTAATGAGAACTTGGTTATGTTCCTCTGAGCTGACCAACCTAAGTAAACGGACAAAGTGCTCATCAAGCTAACTAAGACCTTAAATGAGAACCTAGTCGTAGGTGAATGGGTAATACGTTCCTCGAGCTAGCAAAAACCTTAAATGACAACCTGGTCGTAATCATTGGAGTCAACTAATTTAGGCAAATGGGCAAAATGCTCCTCAGGCTAGTTAATTACCTTAAATGATAACTTGGTCGTAGGTGAATGAGCAAAACGCTTTTTGAGCTAGCTTCTGCCTTAAATGAAGACTTGGTCATGCTCCTTTGAGTTAACTAACCTAAGCAAATAGGCAAAGCGTTCCTCAAGCTAGCAAAGACCTTAAATGAAAATCTAGTTGTGTTTCTCTAAGCTAACTAACCTAGGTAAACAGGTAAAGCACTCCTCAAGCTAACCAAAACCTTAAATGAGAACTTGGTCATGCTCTTTTGAGTTAATTAATCTACGTGAATGGGCAAAGTACTCCTTGAGCTAACTAGAACCCTAAAGGGAATGACAAAGGGTAAGCACCTTATGGGTTTCCTAAAGACCTTATGAGAAATTGGTAAAGGAAAATGCTTTATGGGCTCGTTGAAGGCCTTATATGGCAATTGAAAAAGTAAAATTGGGGGATGTAACCAATTTGAAAAACTTATTGACTTGAGAAATTTACAAATGTGGTATTTTGTGAAAACCGTTTATGACGAAAAATGCATCGATGATAAGGTCCCTTGATTTGAAAAAGAGTTAATGGACATAAAAAACTACATTGGGAAGAATGACAATGACTTAGACTATTGTGGTCAATTTAAAAGGTGTGACTACATTAAAAAGGAAATAGGTGACATGAATTGAAAAATTAGCCACTCAAGTCGACATGGACTTGAAAATGGATGAAAAAAACTTGTAACAAGCCTTTACTTTCTTTCTCTCTCTCTCTCTTTTTTTTTTCCCTTAAAAGTTTGTTAACGGGTACAAATTCTTATTTAAGGAGCAAGTGCTATAACCATCCCTTTACTTGCTAACTATGTGGAGCATCTCATATTCTTTTTAGTCTTTGAAAATGTCCCCTAACTTTGATGTTGTGCTTCCTAGTAGGGCCTTATCATTCTTTTCTCAAAGAAAAGGTAACTTATGATTAATTTAGTTGAAGGGACTTTCGTATGTACTCTTGTTCTTGATTTTACTCTTGACTATTATTTCAAAAATTATAGTCTACTTTGTAAGTGGTATGCTTTGATCAATCTATCAAGTTTTTTTTTTTTTGTTCAATATTATAAATTAGGCTTTTGGTCAAATGATTTCAAAGGAGATTAAAGAGAGGGCTTATTTGAAAGAAATATTTTTATCTAACCTGGGTATACAAGTTAAGAACATTTAAGAAAAACTAGAAATGTGTTTACCCTAGTTTCAAAAACAATTTTTATTTATGAGAAATTATTTCTTATGATTAGAAGAACTTTTATTAAGTGTGGGTAAGAAGACCTTGTGTTTGTGATGCAAGATGGGTAAGGGGATGTTGTGTTTGTGATTTGGGATGGATATGTAAGCTTTGTGTTTTTAGGTTGGAAATGTGATTTAGGCCTTGCATTTTTGGAGCACTTTGGTTAGGGCTTCTCTTGCATATAAGCATGATTTTCAAGCTTTTCTTTTTTTTTTTTCCTTTTTCTTTTCTTCTCCTCTCTTCTTCTTTTCTCTCTCTCTCTTTTTTTTTTCTTATTTATTACTTCGCCTCATCATGTCTTGCTCTTCTCTTTATTCTTTGGCCTTAAAAGTGACTATCTTTATTGCCGAGTCTTTGTCTTTGAGAGATTCAAGTCCTTAAATCCATGGATTCTGAGTGTTTAGGTGAGGTATGTGTAGGCTTGAGGTGTTTAAAAAAAGTGTTGGCTCTCTTCATCTCAAAGGAACAAATTATAAAAAACAATCCTTGAATTGTTATTACTAAGGTAAGCATATACCAATTTTATTCTTTGCTCCTAATTAATGACCTTAACCTATGAATTGCCCTAGTATGGGGTGGTTCTTAATAGGTTTTACATTTGAAAACACTTCAAATTGGTTCAATGGGGTTAACAAAAGATAATTGCATTTGAGGTTTGAAAATGAATGCCTAACTTTATTTTTATCTGCATATCATGTTCAAAATGGACTTCCTTTAATGAATGAGTCTAAAAATCCTTACTATGATGTCACTTAACTTTCAAAGTGTTTAAGGGTTAGTATGTAGGATATAGTTTGCCTCTTTTCATTTCAAACTTTTAAAAGTGAGTTACTATTTCCCTAGGTAGGAGTTTATATTGATCTGCCCCATGGTGGAGGTTGGCTTTGTTGCTTCGTTTGTTGAAACATACCCTTTTAAAATTAAAATTTAAAGACCAAATTCCTTGGACCTTTTGCATTCCTTTAAGTAGATAATTAGCCTAGAATTATAGATCTTAATGCCCTTCAACTTTCACGTGTGATTTTAGGCTCGATTCTTTATAGTCAAATGGGCCAGTATTGATGTCTTTTAAGGTGGAAGGGACTATGAATTGCCTTTGGACTGAGGGCAAAGCTTAGAATGGGATTTCCTTACATTGATACTACGATTGTATCTGTGTTTTAACTTGGTTTATGGTTGGGCTAAATGGATCAAAGGTTTTGAGTTAGGTCGATTGCCTTGATGGGCCAAGATTTGTGTTTGGGTTAGCTACCTTAATGGGCTAAGGGCTTATATTTAGGTTGGTTGCCTTAATAGACTAAGGGGTTGATAGTTGGGTTGGTTGCCTTAATGAGCTAAGGGTCTATGTTTAGGTTAGCCATACTAATGGAACGAGGGGTTTGTGTTTGGATTGGCTATCTTAACAAGCTGAGGGTTCGTGCTTTAGTTTGTTGCCTTAACGAATCGAGGATTCGTATTTGGGTTAGCTGCCTTAATAAAGCCAAGGTTCGTGTTTAAGTTGGCGGCCTTAGTGGGCTGAGGGTTCGTGTTTGGGTTAAGCCTATAAGAATTTGTAATTGTTAACAACTTTCTTTTTTTTTTTCTTCTTCTTCTTTTTTTTTTTTGTGAGAGAGAAAAATAGGGCTTTATTTTTCAAAAACCAAGTGATCTAAATATAAATAAGGATAGGGATTTTTCGGAGTTCTATTTACAAGCCTATGGAATCTATTTACATTTCCCTGGGTAAGAGAGAACAATGGTTAGATGAATGTTATTGAAGGACTATTTACAAAAGAGATAATATTAAAGAATGAAGAATGATATGCTAAAGAAAACTTTATTATCTTGAAAAATTAGAGTATAGAAAAATAAAGATAAAGAGCCTAACATTTATTTTAGATTATTATTCAATGAAACTTTTACTCCAAGTCCCTTAGCAATAATCTAAAAAACCCTAATCTAACCATTGCAAGCGAGCTTTAAGGTCTTTTAGTATTTCATGGGTTTCTCTAAGGACTTGTTCAAGAAGGGCTTTTAAGACTCGATTGTGAGCTTCATAACATATGAGTTTCTCTCTCAAATAGGAAATTTCAGCTTCTAGTAACTGTTTGCGAATCTTAAGGAGGTCTTCTAGCCTATTAATTCTCTAATTATTTATTTGTTAGTCCCTTGCCATTAACTGTGGGCCTAAACATTTCATAAACAAGAATCATTTAACAAAAGAATGTACGTAGAAACATGCAAATGTTGGAATCATTGGGTTAATACGTCATTCCTTGAGTTGTAACCCTATTGTTGAAAAAACAATATGATTATGTTTCTAAAACACTCCAATATTAGTAAGGTTGCAACTTTTAGGAGTAGTGTATTAACTTAAGATTTAAGGGAAGGACATATAATTAGGGTGGGTTCTGAAAGTCCTTAGGTTCTATGACCTTATGCGTTTTCGAAGAAATGGTTTATTGATCATATTGAAGCTTAAGTGGGGTAGCCTAATTAACCCCGAGCGGTGGGTATACTACTTAACCAGAAATCTACACAATGGTTCCTATCTTAGGGACCCAAGACGACTTAGGTCGATCGTATTTGCTTTGCATCCTCGATGCAATCATCCCCCTAAATATCCCAAATATGATGCATGCAAAAATAAATAATTAAAAAAAAAGAATATTTACAAGAATATAATCACAAAAAGAATAACATGGTTATTTTAAAAGGCAAATCTAGTTTTGGAAGGTTTTTAATTGCCCTCTCAATGACCCTATGAATTCACTAAGCTGTCAAACTTGAAATTTTCTTGGTTTTCAATATTTTTCTTAACTCAACCTATATTGAACCTTATACCCATTTAATGTAGATTATGGATTAAGAATTAAGAAAACTTTCGTTTTCTTTTTTAATTTTGAAAACAATTTTAAAGTCACTATTAGACTAGAGTTGGAAAAAAGAGTTAAGTTATAATCAATTGGATTAATTGATTATAACTTATTTACTAATCCTTGATAAAACCAATTTTTAAAACTAGATATTTTGGATTTGGAGGCTATTCCATTAAACCCTAATCGGATACCACTTTCAACTTTTTGGAATTAATTTTATTTTTCAAAAATACCTTTCTATTAACAACACTTGTTCATAAATAAATAAATAACCAAAATTTCATCTACTTGCAAAAAATAAGAATTTGAAATAAAATTTACAAAAGTGGGAAAGTAAAATTTTCACATTTTTTAAGTTACTCTGTAGTTTGTTACAAGCACCTATATACTCGCTATTCAAGATCAGACTTCTATAATTCATTCAAAAAAACTTTAGTGAGTTGGTCTATTTTAATTTTGAAAAAAAAAAACCCATGTTTATGTTTTTAATCATCTGGCTTTTATTTAAGAAAAATTCTAAAAGGATCCTAATTTGGTGTGTTTATTTTTTTGAAAAATTCTAAGTGAGCCATGATAATGAAAAACCTTAATTAATTTTTTATTGAAAATAATTTTTCTAAGTGAATCAACCTTTTTATTTAATATTTTATTTATTTATATATTTTTTTCCAAAACATGAAAAAAAAAAAATTCTCTTGTCTCTCTCTTTTTTCTCCTTTTTTGGTTTTTTTTTTCCAACTAAAAAATACATTAGAAAGAAAATAAAAAAAAATACAACGAAAAACAGAACAATAGGGGAAAAGGATCGAATTAAGCTCTCTCACGTGGTTGAAGGAATGGATCGGGTTGGGTTAGAGGATTAGACTTGGGTAATCGAATTGGTTTGCAGGCAAAGAGTACCTAGCGAGACAGAGAGGGAGTTATGCTGCTTGTCTAGGTGGTTGTTGGTGGCCAAAGTGGTGTTATGTCTTAACTTCTAGGGGATGGTGAGTTTGGTGGAGTGGGTAATTTGCACTTAAGAGCGGCAGCGATTGCGGTTTTAGTAGATAGCAGTGGCTGCTGAAATTCGAAACTTTGATTATGTCTTCCTTCAGTGAATTGAATTGCATGATGGATCTTTTTCTAATCTACAAGTACTCAGAAACATACATCCAAACTTAGTTTCTCTCAAATTTTCCTAGAATCTAAGATTTTTTTTAGAAAGAGAATGGTTGTTGTGTGCCTAGGAATCTAGAGAGAGAAAGCTTATTATTTTACTTATAAAGGTTGTTTCGAAGCTTGATGGTGTTAGAAACGAAGAGGGAAGTCCCTTTTATACATTTTGAAGCTCAATTTCGTTTAGGAAAGTTCAAAAATGCCATTAATATGAGATTTCAAAATAAATCGGTTTTGACAAAAAGAACCGAAATTGATGTGATTTGTCATGCACCGAACAAGAAAAGTTGTAACAGTCCCGCTGCGTAAACTAACTTAAGATAGAAGCTGACTTAATAGTTTCTATCGTAGATATAATTCACATAAGGTGAACTTGATTAAACTCGTTTGAAATATTCAATCTAACACCTATTAATAATTAAACCTGTGGTATAACTTTTCAAAATACTTGTTCAGTAAATCGTATTGTTTGATAACACAATAGTATTTATACAAGTGTATCTACACATAGAGTTATAATTTACATCAAGAGCTGACAAAAGTCATAGGTCTTAAAGTCTATTTACAATAAGATAAGAAACTAGTGGGCATCTTAGGGAATTCCAAATTAGTTTCCTCAAAACCAAAAAGAAAAGTCAAAAGCCTAAATTCAGTAGATTATCCTTTTCTTACTTTCCTAGCCAATTGCACACTAACTTAAGGGAGGGGGGGAGAGTAATATCTATATATCTTGAATTTTCATTCGTCATCTATAAAAAAGTCTATAAGGTTGTGAGCACAATTAGCTCAGTAAGTGAGATGAAGTTAAAAGAGTACCATACAATAAAAAAACAAGATCATTAATTATAACAAAATGTAATACAATGCAATCCATTACTTAAAATATCGCACAATATTATTCGATCCATTATAAGGTTAGAGATCTTACATCCACTCTAACCCAAATTGAGGAGTTTATTGCGACTCAAAATCAGACGAAACTCATGCTTGTGCAATAGAGAACACTCTTCTCTTGTGACTATTTTCAAACTACGGCCCCTACCCTCGCTGTGATCTCTTCGCTTGTCACTTTGTTTGACTAAGGATGGAGAAAAGACTATTTCAGTTGTTCTCATCGAAAGGAATTAATATTTGGTTTAACACACCTAATCGTTCCCATAATAGGTTGCTATGCATGTTTAGTTATGTCAGTGGTTAGATTACTATTAATTCCATTTACGAATAGCTAAACAAGTTCATACAATATAAAACTATGAAATTGTGTAGAATAGCATGCTAAGGAGTTCAACTCCTGTTACAAATAGAATACCAATCACATACGTGGTATGTACATAGACAATTAATTTATAACCACAAGTAGAAATACTCTTAAACCTCTAAATACTTTGATATAGTATCTCAACAAAAGGTAAAGCTATGATCTCAACTTGCTTGTTATGGCACTTACTATGGAAAACCTATATTGTCGATGCTTTGCTCACTAAAAAACCTTATATGTATACAAAAACCCAGATTTAGTTTTCGTAAGAGTTAAAAAAATGTTAGGGTTTTATTTACCCTTTTATTTCATTATGAAATTATAGATATAGATATATACATATACACTTAAAGTATATTATTATTTTTATTATATAATAAAATATGGTTTTATTATATAAGTTATGTTAAGGTATTGACTATTGATAATATACGTAGTTATATTATTACTTATAATATATCGTTTCAATCATATCGAAATATACTTTAAATTAGTCAATTTATATTTCAATTACGATAAGGTTGTCATAGTATGTAAATTCTTGTAATATTATAGAAATATGGGTTATATTACTCAGAGTTATCTAATTTTAGTAAAAGTGGTGTCATTGGATTTGTACGAATTTAACGATATGTACTACAAGTTCTATTTTGAGAAATGATTTCTAAAGGGTATTTCTAGTTTCTAATATGCCTATATGTCCTTATCAAAATCATTATGCTATTATACTCATATTTTATAAATAAGCTATATTTTATATAATTTCCTAAAATAACTTAATAATATGAGTAATATCTAACCTTAACATGTGTATATCATAACCCAGGTCATGTAATTATCACTAAATATGTTAAAAATTCATCTTAACCTAATTTGACTAGTATAGTTATGTATAGGTTCTATTAAATTTTTTTATCATAATTTAGCCTAATATTACTAAATAACATACCTCGTTTGGTAATTTAAGCTAGTTTATTACTAAAATTCATAATAATTAGCTTAGGTTACCAAATAATTCCCTAAAAAAATATGGGGAATTCAATCAGTATGTGATTTCATGTTGTTGGGTTTATCGCCTATATACAAATAATTACATTTTCACCCCTAAATTGCATTTAATTAAACAAATATTATCATTTTTATATAAAATCACTTATAATATATCCTATTACGCCCCAAATTGAATTAGTCGTAATAGTCCTATTGTGTAAACCAACATAGGCTAGAAGCTATCTCTTTAACTGCTAACATAGATATAGTCCATATAAGGCGAACGGTAACCCAACTAGCTTTGAAGTAGTTAGATGGGCACTTGTAGTATATAAAACTTATGAAGTAACATTTTACAAAATATATTTTCTTATATTTACAAATAAACTAGTTCTTATACGTAAACTTATATACATAAAAAATTCCAGAGTTTCTAAAAGAAACTATACATCTCCATAAAAGGACTACATTACATATATAATTATAATAGCGAGCCAGCAAAGACTATAAGGTCTCCTAAGAAGACCTTATAATCTTCTCACAAAAGAAAAGCAAAAGTGTCATGAGCTTTGATCCATTCATTATACTTCATCATCTTACTCCCTAACCCATCAAAACTAACTTATGGGCAAGTGTAATGGAGTATCTTTTAGTATTATTGGGCACCTGCAAAACAATCTATAGGGACGTGAGCTTAACTAGCTCAGTAAGAAAGAATAGAGACATAAGAATACATTGCAAACATGGTTGTTTAATCATTGATTAAATGCAAATGTAATAGATAAATGATATAGCATCTTACAATATTTAACTAGTTCATTGTGAAGTTAGAGTAATTTTGTCTACTATAACCTAGATTTTGAAGAGTTTCAATGTGACACTATTAGACTAAATCCAAGCTTGTGCAATGGAGAATATCTTTCTCCTTAAACAACATTCGAACCATAGATTTTAACCTTACCACGACCTTTTCTCTTGTCACTTAATTCAACTAAGGGTGGAAAAATGATCATTTTTGCTATCGTTAACGAATGCATTAATATTTAGTCTAATAACCTAATCGTTACCCATATTAAGTTATCATGAATGTCAGGTTAGACGTTTAGTTAACTTAAGATTAGTCTAGATTATTTGGTAAGCAACCAAGTCATATACCCAAGAGATGGTATATGTTCAAGCAGAAAATAGTTCTTATTCAATTCCTAATTAACAATCAATATCCCAAGCATACACATAGCATACAGTACACGTACAAAAGTACAAACAATCTAACTATAAGTACAAACAAGCACTTTTACTCTTCTAAGTATCCTAATACGATACTTCAATATGCCATTAAGTATCGATCCTAACTTACTTGGACGTAATGTTATATGCTCCTATACGTCAAGTTTGTGATCTTCGTTTTTAATCCCTAAAAAGTAATACATAACTTCAGTTTTAAATTCATATATGAAGTAAGAACTTATTTGCGTTATTAAGTAGCTTTACATTTTGATATAAGTAGGTTCTTGAGTTATTTAACTAATTTTTAGTTGACTTAAGATAGGTTCTAACTAAGTTTCTAACCAAGGTTTTGACTATTAAGGTTTTGATAAAGGTTTTGACTCATTACCTTAAGTTAAGTTTTTATTTAAGAAGTTCTTAACTTACATTCTAACTCCAATATAGCTATAAAGTTTCAGTATTAATTATTTTCTGACCTGAAGCCCATTTTAGTATAATCAAGTTATTTACTCCTAAAGTACGTTCTGATCTTCTTTCTAACATAGTTTCTGACTCTTTGG
Organism: Lumnitzera racemosa; assembly: GCA_024138005.1. Taxonomy (NCBI): domain Eukaryota; kingdom Viridiplantae; phylum Streptophyta; class Magnoliopsida; order Myrtales; family Combretaceae; genus Lumnitzera; species Lumnitzera racemosa. The sequence goes on from JAMXBC010000004.1 coordinate 102,817,597, forward strand.
CTATTACCAAACTTACTATGTAACTCATATAATAACTTATTATTTAACTCATACACAAACTTACCTTGTATTTTCAAAATTTCCACACTCTGTAATATCAGTAATTATCCACTAAGAACTTTAATTATATGTATCAACTCCTAATATACTAAATACTCATTTACATGTATATAGAAACTTCGAGATTTAATTTCAAATTCACTAAATGCCAACTTTTTACTTAAAAATCATCATTTCTTAAATCATAATAATTCATTTCAAGCTATTGTAAGATAATAATCATATATTACACTATAGTTTTACAAAGGATTACTAAAGCTCTTTTGGAAAATACTTGTCTAATGTATTGTTTCGAAGAAAACAAAATTTTCTCTAAAATCTGACAATATGATTTTTACAATCCAACCACATAACATCAAAATTCAACATCTTAAGAGTACAACTATAAAATTTTATGTCAAAACTACATCAATTGGTCTTTCAATTATTTGCTTAAAATTTAGTGTATAGGACATTTTTCTTAAGGATCCAATATCTACACTCAAAATTTTGAAAACTTGATTAAATATTTGAATTCCTTATGAAAAAATACTTAGAGAAATTGAATTTCATAATTTTTTGTAATCATTTGCTATTTTTTCCTAATTTTTAATGAAATTAGCAAAATTTAGCAACTTACTAGAAACATGAGCTCTACCCATCGTTAGGTGTGTCCGCCTAAACCACTGCCAACCACTACTTGGTTTCACTTCCAACTACTCATCTTCCTCAGGTATTCATATATCCCAAATTTTCTAACTAATTTTCCTAATTTTTGTTCTTTACTCTCTCTCTTTCTCTCTTTCTCTCTCTCTCTCTCTATATTTTCTACTTCTAGATTTTTCTTAGACTAACAAATAACCAAACTTGTTTTGGATTGCAGGAGATGATTTTTATATCTCCATTTGAGTTGCTTTTGATTTTTCCCACTCTATGTCACATGTGTAAAGGATATGATTAGTTGTCACAAAAATGGTTTCCCATTTCCATGCATTCTCAAATTCCATGCCATGCCTGTTACACCTGTTTTCTAATTTTTTAATTTTTTTTTTACCATTTCCCCATTTTATTATTAATTTATTTAGTGAATTATACTTAATTTTAGGTATTTATAATAATTACGAATATATATATTCATATAATACTTATAACCTATGTATATACATATCTTTTATATATCAATTTATGTCTAATATTAATTATAATACTCCTATAATATATCTTTAAGTTTTTATTAATTTTTGAAACTTACGTCGCATATACCTGATAATATAATAACAATATAATAAATTCTTACTTTTTAGCTATATTTTTAATATTTTGTTATATTTTTAAAATTTAAACTTACGGAATCTCTTCAACTAATATCTCGAGCCTATATATAAATTTTTATATTAATCAAGTTAGTTTTACTGACATTCTAAATTTACTCACTTGATTCCCATTCGTTGAGTACAGGACTCACATATCCTCACATTATTATAAATCACTATAAGTTAGTGGACATAAATTTCATTTATTGATTTTACAAAAATCAATTATCTTATAATTTACCCTATTTTTTAGCCATTTTAAGGTTTAAAAATACTATAAATATTAAAAATACATGAATAAAAAATCAAGCTACATAGCAATTAACTATATGTAATATGTATTCTATATAAAAAAATTTTAAGCTAGAAACAATATCATTTATTGCATTTATTTTAATGCTTAAAATTTGGATAAATAGTGACTTATTTAAGTAAGTATGTAAAATATTCATAATTTTACAAAACTAAAATTATAACATGAAATCATATCTAAAATAACCTAGAAATAATTTTTTTTTCATAATTTTCTAGATTATTTTAGTATTTTTAGAAATTTAAGGAAAAATAGCATAAAAAATTAGACTATATGTTCATCGAAGCTCTAATCACCATTTATCGGTAGGGGTATGTCAGACCAGTGGTGTGTAAGGTAGGTTATCATAGGCTGGCGGGGTTCAACAGCAGATCACCTGGGAGTTGGGGAACCGGCTTAATTTGATCCTTGTTCTATTTTTTATTTAATTTTTCCTATTTTCTAAATTGTTCTCACGAATTTTCTTTTCAGTATGTAGGGTTCCTAAATGTGTAAAATGGTATCCAAGAATCCTATTTATGTTGGGTTCGGCTGTAAGAATTTTTCTTAATTATTAAGTGAATTATTTTAGTTATTTTCCTTAAAGTAATTAGCATGAGGTGACATATTTTGGATAATTTGCTCTTGAATCAGCAATATTAGCTGCTATAAGGATGCCACCACGAATTCCACGAATTTTCTAGACGTTTTGCCATAATTTAGATAAGATTTGGTTGATATTTTAGTATATTTTTTAATAATATATATATTATGTTTAATATTTTGTATACTTACTAATATAAGTGTATATATCCTATATATATGGTGTATGTAATGTGTAATTATATACATATAATTATGTTTCTACCATGTCTTATATTTTTAATATATATTTTCCATTTAATTTTGCTAATTTATTGCTTATTATATATATTTATATAATTTCAGGTTAATTTATGAATATAATTATTATATATACTGGGTATACTCACGAAAATACTTATATATTCATATAGTATATTATGCTATATTATTTCTTTTTATAGCTTAATTAACTTATTTTTAAGTCCTTGTCACATTTCAAACTCGGTTTTAGAAGTTTCGATGAGTTTTACGCTATATTATATAGTTACACTTCTAAGGCTGAAATTGGGATTTCAGGTCATTATTTTTATAATCTAATTTCACTGGGTCACTTTAACAAACTTATTTATTCTAGTCGTAAAATTTGAGCCCAATTAGATAAATTATCATAAAGGCCTTAAATCCGAGTATGGTTGCACTAAATGTGATTTTAGGGGCTCATGCTATTTAAATGTGCTGCTTATTCTTAGTCCAAATACATAAAGGAAACTTCGATTATTACCTACGATGCTTGGATTCACTAGATTATGGAAAGCCGAAATCTTAGGATATTGATTTTTCCTCATCTTTAAAGGCTGATTGGACCCATCAAATAGATGAACTTGGCCATGTTTATGGTATGAATCAAAAGTTCTCCATGTAATCTATACTATTTTACCATTAATTTGGTAAAATTGTGTAGAAAAAATGATCTAAAATGGCCATGAATAAGGGCGAGTAAACTAGAAAATCAGTGAAGAAGATGAATACTGCCAATTGCCACTCAACACGTGGCATGTGTGACCAGGGAAAATAAAAAGCAAAAGGCACAACTTATGCCCAATGAGTCTTGAACTCCTAATCTGAAGATTCGCAAGGCACGTCTTAACTACTAAGGTAGTGGCTTGTTCTCATCTAAGATTAAAACTTAATTGTTCTTATTTGATTTGCTTGATCCGTATAAGACTAAATGAATTGGTTTGCTAAAATAATAATAAGTAAACAAATAAATGAATAAAAAATACAATGACTTCCATGAGCAAGTCTAATACACAAATGTTAAAACATGTTTTAAAATCAAATTCAATTTAACGGTCTTATGAGCTTTGATTTGATGATCATATCGTCGATTCAAAATTGTCTTTCTTGTAAATCAATCAACTTAAGTTTAATTGAGGTGCTGTTTGAAAGCATGATTAACTTAAATTAATTTTATTTTTACAAACCAACATCAAACATGGTTCGAATATTAAATTTTTAGAAAAATTTAATAGTCTCAAATATGGCTCTAAATTTGTAAATTGCATACGAGTATTTCGACTCTATTTGACCTTAAAGATAAAATGGCCCTCTCAAAAATGACTTTATGGCTTTAGAAATGACCAAGACGAAAAAAGAAAGAAAGAAAAATTTCAATTATTTTTGTATTTTTTTGAATTTCCTAAATTTTTTGTATTCTTTTGGTATTTTCTTTTTTCTTTTGGGTTTTTTTTTTTCATTAGGGCCTCTTCTCTTTATTTAAAAAAAAATTATAAGGGGGCAAAAAGGGTATCTACAACCATATTACATAGTTTTTTTGAAACAAAATGTAGTAAGCATTTGACTTTCCACAACCCCCTTTCGTTGGTGGAAAATAGATATGATACGAAGTTTATAGTAAAGTGTTGGTTTCGAGTATGCCATTGGATATTGAAAAATATAGTATAAAATTAGTAACAGACAATGCAAGTTGTCAAGGACATGCTATGTCCACCAATAATTTCATTGAAATAAATACGTTACATGAGACTAGGATAAAAATAACACACAAACAATTTTTCTTAGGAATATTTAGGGTAGTTTCGTATTTTTAGGAAATTTTGCAAAATTGATCGTGTGAGAAATCATTCTTACTACAACTCCAAGCTCCGATGGTCGATGATGATTTGGAATTTGTCGCTCTAGTGGTGCGTGGGTTTTTTAGCTTAGGGTTGGTTAAGCTCCATATCAGAGTCCCAATTGTTCCAACGTTCAATGACAATCAGTAGATGGCTACTATATGTTGTTATTTTTCTAGAGTTTATACTCTCTGTACATATGTCCTATTACTGCTACTACTTAAAAATCAAATTCCTATACTATGATTACGTTTTTCTGCCATGGCCGACTACCACTTGATTCCATAGCTCCAGCTGTTAGTTCTCATATTTTTTCCTATTAATTAATATAGCAAATCCGTATTTAGTGTCTTATGTAAATATTCATCTAAATTATATTGCATATTACATATATTCATATGACCTATATATTATGTAGATACCATTTCTTATCATATGATTAACTTATAAGATATTTCATTTTATTTCTAATGTTTCATTATATTGTGGAGTCTAGATTCTGGATTTCTGAAAATCAATGAGTATTAATTAATACATAAGCTTATAGCTACAATAGCCATTATGGTGTCTATACTAAAAGTCTAGATCCATCGACTTATTCCATTAATTTCTTGTGACTTGGTCACAACTTTGTGTCAATAAGAACCTGAATTTCTCTTAATCAAGTGATTACATTATGTGTCCAATTCTAGCTTGTACCTTCTACAAGTTGGTCTCCTTGTTGCCACACCTAAAGTAGATGAGTTTCCATGGATTTAGATATCCCTCTATTGTTTATTAAATTATATATATATACACCCACGTATTTAGATATGTATGTGTGTGTATATATATATATATATATATATATGTGGTGTATATCTTGGTGTTTTATTATTTACAAACACTGATTTCATGTCTCTAATGTATTTACGAAGTATATATTACTTTCAAGCATTACTCCATGCCATTTACTATTTTGTTATTATTATCTACATGATTTACCCTTAAAAGATTGTTAATTTTCGGAACTTGAATCCCGGTTTTCAACAACAAATGAGCGATTTCACTATAGTTAGCTCCTTTTAGAACCATTTTATAATTTTATTAAGGAGGATAACTTTTGTGAATGCCCTAAAATTACATGCTAGTGTCCTAATTGCTAGTATGCGGGGTTTCACAACATGTATTAAAAATATGAAAAAACAGCATAGAAGTCCGTAAGAAAAATAATAAAATGTTGACTATACAAGATTACACAAATATTTACTTTTAGTATAGGACAGTAATGCTAATTATAGATTATGTTCTTTATTGAGGAACTTATTATAAATTAAATAATAAAGTAAATCAAAATTTTCACTTGAGGTTACTTCAAAAAATAAAAGCACGCGAAATTTTAGAAATAAAAAGCAATGAAAACATTATATAAACATAATGTCATATAAACTAATTCACTAAGTTTATCAGTTATATACTTTCACAATATGTCTATGTAAATAGCTAAGACAATGCTTTGTAGGGATATTGATGCATTATTTTTCTTTAATTCTTCAACTCTAAAAAAAAAAGTAGAATCAAAATGATGGAAAATTTTAATTTAGGTTTTTTAAAATAATGATAATCTTATTGAAAGAATGATTACATAATATTATATTGATTCCATAATATCATATCCAATAAAAAAAAAATACATGCATGCTTCAACGAGGAAATCAACACAAACTCATAAACTCCTTATGAGAAGATTACTTGATGTGAGAATAAAATTTTGCTATTATATTGGATATGTAAAAATTAAATGAAGATTGAAACAAACTAACTAATAGCACGCCTCAATATAATTCAACTACAAAATGGATGAATCTATTTAGTAAATAACACCTTACTTATATACCATAAAGGGGAAAAAAATTAAAAGTTATATATAAAATTAATAGAGTAAAAATTGCAAAACAAACTTTCAAAACATAACAAAATATGACTATGATATGTTGAAAATTAAGCAATAGTGGTTTGAATTAAGCACTTGATGCGATTCTTTGAAGGGCTCTACAATAGCTTAGTGATGAGACCAATCACATTATTTCTAGTTATAAAGTTCTCTTGAAATTACATTAATTAAAGTTCCAATTCCACCCTTAATCAATTGATACATAATTATGGAGAACCTTTTATATGTTTAATTTTACTTTAAATTCTATAGAATAAAATAAACTAATATTATTTGATAATATGATTTAAAAAACAAATGAGTCTAGATCACCATTAAAGTGCTTAACCCACTTGATTAAGGTCATTGATTGTCCATGAATAAGTAATACTTTTTGTGGTAAAATAAGATACAACAATTTATCAAAGGAAATGTCACATAATTTTCCAACCTTAAACCTAAAAGTTTAAAAAGACAAAAGGAAAAAAAAAAAAAGCGAAGAGAAACCATTCAAGAAATTTCCTTAATTACTTTTTTAGTAACTACATCTTTTTCCCCCTCAACAACCCCCTCCCCCCAAAAGAAGCCTTGTGCTTAGATCTCCTTCTCTTAAGTATGTGAAAGTAGCGACAACATGTGCCTTTATTACGTTCACCATTATGCCATCTTGCATTTCAACCACACCCTTCTCTGAAAAGCATTATCAAATGTTTCATAACAATTGATCTCCCAATAAAAATTAAATGGAATTATTGAACCCATGATTGTAAACTGCAATTTTTTCTTTCGAATCAACATGATGGAACATATTTTGTCCAAAGTTTTTTACTTAATAATATAAAAGGCTCATATTACTTAATATTTATCAAAATGGAACCCAAAATGAAATGCTTAAAAATTTAAACATGAAGAAGGAGAAAGATTAGGGTGCTTCAAGAAATATCTCACCATGAATTAGAGAAACTAATGAGACCATTCCTAGAGTTCTCTTCATAGGTCTTTATTACGTGGTTGCTAGAAGCATTTGAAGGTATTAGTTGTGGCAAATATTCATATCAGATTTGTATCTTCTTAATTTTTTTCTTTTGTTTTTGAAAGCAATTTCACCACAAGAAATTACTTTTAATGTGATGTGTCAATAGTTAAGTGTATGGATAATATAATACACCATATACCAATATAGAAGTTGTAAGAGGTAACATATAAATTTTACCATTAATATAATTACTATTCAATTGCAAACAAAATTGAAAATTAAAATAACTTTAAAATGAAGATACATTGCATATTAGCCTTAATAGAATCTATTCAATTAGAAAAAGAAATGGGGTACTAAATGTAGTGTATATAAAAGAGGAAAAGAAGCATAGGAAAGTTACTTTTTTATCCTTGAAATTATTAAATTGAATTATAATAGCATATGTTTCAACGAAATTTGATAGGTTGTTTCACTATTTTTTAGGGGTAATTGATTGGAAAAAAAAAAAGATCCTTACTTCTACTTAAATAATATAGATATTGTTATCTATAGTATTCTATCAATAGAGTATTGATGGAATTGGGCTTTGTGCGTGGATGAATTGGTTGCAAAAAAGCTCACAATGAGAGACATTAGGGTATTGTTCGGAGTGATCATTCTAATACTTAAGTTAGCATGTAGTATGTAGGGAGAATAAGAAAGCAAGAATACAGTAAGTAGGCTAAGTGTGCAAAGAGTGTAAGTTCCTTTAACATTTGGAGGTTGGTTGGTATTTATAGAAGATAGCTACTGGAAATTAAGGGACCAATAACAGCACTTTGTTACGTTTGCTACGTTTGCACGTCTGAGGTAGTGAAGGCATCTTATTTGATGTGGTTCAACTATGTTGGGATGTTGTTGTTAACCTAGTCTCCAAGCCTTATCCTCTATCTTCCAACTGATACTTGGCCATTGTGGTTAAGTAGGCCGTTTAGTGAGCTTGAGCGAGGTCGGCCTAAAGGATAATGGAGCCATATACTAGTAAGTTGCATTGGGTCATGAGCTTAGTTTAGTTAGTATAGGTTTGAGGGGTTGATGCCCAAAATATCATATCAACAGATATTAAGGTATGTTATTTTATAGCCAAAGTATATATAAGACACTTAGATGTCTTAAAACTAATAGAGGTTAAAAGGTTATTTTTTATTGGTTCGTATTTATGAATATTTTTCACATTATCTGTTAAGGAACTTGTTTTCTTTCTTTGGATGCTTTCGTTTACATATTTTATATCTTATATTAGTACCATTTTGAATTACTTTTTATACTTAAAAGTTGTCGCTATACATGTGAATAAATGGTTTGCTACAATGATACAATCATAATATTAATTTTATGGGGATATTAATCATATATATGTAAATCAACAAATTTAAGATAAGTAATTCATTTCATTTCATTATTATTCTATCAATAATAGTCCTAAACTTGCTTAAGAATATTCACCACATACAATAATAATGGTAATATGATTGATATAATTAAACATTTGAGCTAAATGTATCTATAAAAAATGTTGATATTTTTGAAACTTTTAAATTGATGTAAACCTTACTTGATGTTGTTGAGGGCAAATGAAATTTACCTAAAAAGATTAGCATTTTTCATAAAAGCATGATAGCATTGATTTATATTTATATAATGCAAAATTTGAAAAAATTACAGTAGCTAATTCAATTTGATTGATGGAAATACCTTTAGAGCTTCGAATGTTGATACAACGATTATTAAATCATTAAAATAGTTTTGAATAGGTATATTTAATTGATTTACAATATTGTAATGCCTAGATTAAAAGTAGTTAACAAGCTAATAAATACTAATAAACTTATTTCAACCACTTAATCAAAAAGTCTCTAGCTAGTATTAACATGACATCTTCTACCTTAGCTTTATAAATTAATGCAACTCCTCTCTTACAATTCACATGTGATGTTTTTGTCATGAAATGTTATAATTAGACCTAGTTTTTCTACCTTTTTGGTATATGATTCAGTTTATTTTTAATGCTGTTAATTTATAAGTCATTTTAGAAGTATGTTAGGAGTCATACTTCAATGACATTGGGTTGAAACAAGCCTACAGCTTCTACCTTGGTTTGTCCTTAAATCATTCACCTACTAGTAAGAGATTAACTTTGATACTATTTGTAATTCTTAGCTCAAAAGTAAGCAATATAATCGGGCTAACAAATATTAATAAACCTATTTCAACTACTTGATTCAAAAGTTTCTAACTAGTGTTGATTAATAAACTCCTATCCTACAATCTATATAGGACTATAATCACATGGGATATTGCATATACATAGCATATAAATTTTTACTAAATATAACTTATGGCTAAATAAGAATAAATGGACTTTGAATTTCTTTTTTCTATGTGAAAAGAACAATTTACATTTAAAAATTGTATATATATATATTGCTTTTTCTAAATAAAGCTTATGCATATATATTATATAGTATGTGTTGCATATATCTATAAAGAAGAAGAATATGAATTTCACTAGAATAAATAGACTATAAGATTTATTTTTGAAATAGGTGCTCTTTTTTAAACTTATTGTATGTATTTGCTTTATAAAATGTCTAAACATGTTGATTCTATTTATTTCATTAAAAATAATAACTCAATAATAATGAATAGAACAACAATAGTAATTATTTATGAAATTCAAAAGGGCAAAACATACGACTTTTGAAATAGTGGATGAAGATTATATTTAAGATGGGGAAATTCGGTCAAATATAAATCCTTTGTTTTTCTTGACCTTTTCATTGAAGGTTTTTCTACAAAAGGAAAAGAAAAAAACCTAAAATCATAGTATAATATAAAGGGAAAATTACTTTAGAGGGAATCAACGTTTAAGTATCAGTTTATATGAAGAATCAATGTTTTAAAAAATTAAAATAAGAGATCAATGTTTAAACGATTTAAGTGAGGGATCTAATTAACTAACTATTATAATGCTGTTATTAGTGCTGATGTGGCACATTATCGCTTTGTTGGCACTGGTGCTTATAAAGCATTGACATAAACTATTTATAATATATATATATATATAATATTAGAAAAAGGAAAAAAATTAAATAAAATTATGAAAATAAAAAATATGAAAAATGGACCAAAAAAGGAAAAAAAAGTAAAATTATAAAAAATAAATAATGAAAAAATATTTATAAATCTTAATAACATAAATAATTAAATTAATTAAAAAATAAAAATTTTGGAAAAAAAATAGAAGGAAAGAAAAAAAAAATTTAAAAATACATGATTGGCCACCCAAGGTTACCACCTATAACTATTCTTTAAAAACAAAAGTGGAAAAACAACAAAAATCCCATCATATCGAGCATTTTCTTTAATTATGTTATTAAGTTTCTATAAATATTTTTTACATTATTTATTCTTTATAGTTTTACCTTTTTTTTCCCCTTTTCATTTTATATAACGTGCTACATTAGCATTAACTAACAACGTTTGTAATGCCCTAGAACTTGGGAAATTATATCCTGTCACGTGTTTCTATGATCTACTGATACGTTAGGAATCTTTAAACTACCTGCTGACATCATAACATACTTTATTATTCACCAATCATTTGTAATAATTTTGATATAATATTTCAGGATGTCTTGAAACATCCTCAATTTATCAATGCTTACATAACGATTAACTTTTACTTTATTTTATTCAAAGGAAATAAATGTATCATATCTCATTAACAATTGTCTCAATCTACCAAAGTAACAAAACTCAATATTTTTAGAACCTCCAAACTTTGTCAAACAACATATTATTAATGACTTTGACTAGAGAAGTCTTAGGTGACTTCTCTTGACCCATGAATATAATTAAAAGTAAATAATATAGTCTGACAACATAACCCATAAAACTCGCAATCTTATAATCATTATGTTGAACTATCTCCAAAATCATAATAATAATAGAAATATTTAGCATCATTGCTAAAGTATCCATAATCACCATAGTACTCCTTGTAGTCACCAAGTCCCATATCTACATAAAAAGATAAAAATTTCTAAGGTAAGTGAGCGAATGCTTAGTACAGGGTGCAACTACAAGCGCATAAACATACATTATATGCACAAGCACATACATTAGTTAATTCAAATATTTATATGTAACAACCATAGGTTATTATTTTTATTTAGGTTCATCAAGCAAAATAGTTCTACCATCTCAAAACTTATAGTAACTCATGACTCTGACATATTATATATATAATACATATAATATTGGTATTGGATCCTCCCCAATACTTTAGTAACCAAATAAATAACACATAATCAACCTCAATCATTTCAAAGTGTGACTCCAATGAGGATACCATTGTATTAAGATCATTGGGGTACCACCTTAAGGTTTAGTTTTCTCAGTTTCTTGGGTCCAACCAAGTACAAGCAGTACAGTTATTAGAGTTGAGATTTCATTAAGTCCATTTAATATTACTAATCATATATACACATAAATAACATACAAACCTCGTACTTAACTGTAATGTTTGCTCGGAAATTGAATCAAGTGCCTCGTAACTTTTTCATTTAAAAAACATCACACTTACTTAGTTTCTAAAATAATCTAACGATATTTATTAACTCAGCAACTCAAGTGACTTATGTTTTATTAGGAACTACATAATGAATCTAAGATTGCTAAGAAAATAGTTTGGTTTAAGATAAGTTTATGATCTCAAAATACGTTTAGATTTTTTGGGAAAGGTTTTAGAACAAAGAACATACCCAAAAAAACACTTCAGAACTTGATGAAATGTCATGGTAGTTCAATTGGCATCCAAACGGTATGGTCAAAAGGTGCAGAATTGCACCTAGCGTTCGGACATTGTGGGGGATGGCGTTTGGATGATAGCTATATTTTGCAAATTGCAGTAGCATTTCATTCCCCTCATACAACCCTACTTTTGCTATTTTCATGTATCACCACTCTTAAATCAACAACCTATCCAAAAAACACTTCATGCCATTCAAAAACGCAAATAAAAACACTTTCTTACAACAAAATCCACATCTCAACTCTAACATTCTAAACATAATTTGATGAAACAATGTGTACATGATATGAAAACGGATTCTTACCTTTAGAGATCTATTAATAGCGTGTCTACCACCAAAAACACATTGAAGGACATGTGTAGGATAACCTTAGACTTGTTTCTCATAGAACCCTAAGATTTAAAATGAATTTTCAAGACTTTGATTAAAAATTTGTCGAAAACCAACTTAAAGCATCTTACCTTGACGCCTTTTTGCCTTAGATTAACTCGTGCCACTAAGATTCATTGTAGGGTGTAAGCTCCCAAAATTGAGTTTAGGATAACCAAGCTTAGATTTAAGGCTTTTAGGAAAACTTATCCAATTGAGCTCAAATTTCACGACTAGAATAAAAAAATTAGTCGAAATATTACAGTAAAGTTAGATTTTAGAAATAATGACCCAAAATTCTAATTTTTCCCTTAGAAATAGAAATATTTAATATAGTACTAAAATATTCTAAACTCCTAAAATCGAACTTAGATTGCAATAAGAACTTAGAGATAAGTTAATTGAACTATAAAATGAAATAATATAGTATAATTTATTATATAAAACACGTAATTTTATGAGTATACCCGGTATAAATAATAATTATACTTGTAAATTAAACTTGAATTAAGTAATTATATATTTATTGTGTTGAATTCATGAAATTAACTTTAGAACATATCCTAAAAATAAAAGATATGCTAGAAACTCAATTATATGAGTATAGTTATATATTACGCGTGATATTCACAAGGAATATATACTCGTATATTAAGTAAATAATTAAGTATTAATAAAATATACTCAAAATACCTAAATAATTGCAAAATATTATTCAAAAGCCTTTTAATTGCTGATTCACGCCCGGAAATTGCTGGAAATCATCAAAGCTGGACAATTGCTGAATCAAAAAGTGAATCTATAAGCAAATGCCACCTCCTACTTGCAATTGATGAAGGAAAAAGCAAGAAAAAAAAAAAAGAATAAAGAAAAAAGGAAACCGACCTAAACCACTATAAATCTGTTGAAACACATCATTTTTCATCTTTGAAACTAGAAACAATAGAAAGAAAAATTAGAAAAAATCGTAGAAAATAAAAAGAAATTTAGAAAAAAACAAGGGAAATTTCGTGAAAGTGAAGAACCTTAACCTAGAGTGGTTCTGCTGTGAAACCTAGCTAACCCTACATGGTCCACCCACCGCGTAGACTGTCCGACAATCGCCCAACTACTACTGGCCACTGAAGCACCCAAGAACACCAAGGTCAATTTCCTGCCCTGTTTTTCAATAATTTTTAAAAATTAGTAAATCTACACAGAAAATTATGAAAAAAATTGTATTTAGGTTATTTTAAACATGCTTTCATGTGATATTTTTATTTTTGAAAAATTCATAACATTTAATATACTTTATTAAGAAATATACTGTTTACTCGAATTTATAATTGTAAAATAAATGTACTAAATGATGTTGTTTCTAGCTGAAATTTTTTTTGTAAGATGTGTATGATATATAGATAATTGCTATGTAGCCCGAATTTTGATTTAAATAATTTTAATATTTATTACATTTTTAGGCTTGAAAATAACTTGAAATAGGCTGAAATTATGAATTTAATAGGAAATTATGAAATTAATTGATGAAATGGACATGTACTGATCTATAATAAATCGTAAAAGTATTGAGTCAGATTGAAATTAATTTGGTGCTAAAAGAATTATAATTGGATAATTTATCATAATTTAGGGGTAAAATCGTCAATATGAAAATATAGGCAATAGGTCAGAAACTTGAAACCAAGTGATAACTGAATTCCCTATATTTTTAGAAGTCTATAGAAATTTTCGGGGAATTATTTGGTAACTCGAACTATTTATTACGAATTTATTAAGTATAAAATAGCTTAAATTACAAGTCGGGGTGTATTTGTAATATTAATAAGCTAAAATGAATTAAATAGTTAAATAAAAACTATATATAAGATTGCTGATTAGATTAGATTAAATGGATATTTTATTATATTTATTAATATTTTCTGATCGGGATATACTTTAGGTGTATTAGAATTGGATAATACTTATATTGTTACAATATAGGGAAAAATTAGATAAAATACAATTTAATAACATAAATTATGTATAATATGATCATTTTTATATAATTATGTATAATTGAATTAAAAAACTCAAACTACCTGTTAAAAGCCATTTCTAGAAACAGGACTCGTAAAACGTGTCATTAGGTCTATATGAACCTAACGACACTAATTTTGTTAAAATCAAACAACCTTTAATTTAGCCTATGACTTTATCATATTTAAGAATATACATATTTCAGTAACCTTACCGGAATTAAAACGTAAATTAATAAATAAAAAGTACGTTTCGATACGATCGAAACGATATATAATATGTAATAGTATATATGATGTACAGTATCAATAATTAATAATTTAATTCGATATATAGTGATAACATGACTGTATATTATGGAAATAATATATATATATATATATAACCATTTTAGATTAAACCCTAATGTTTTCGTAATTATTACGAAAATTGAATTTGGGTCTTTGTGTAATTAGGACCTTCCAATACAAAAACGGTTAACAATTCAAGTTAGCAATAGCGAATATCTAAACAAGTAATTTGGGATTGTGGCTTTACCACTTGTTTGGGTATTATTTAAAGTATCCGGAGACCTAAGAGTACTTCTGGTTGTGTTTGTAGTTAGATGATTATGTGAATATTGTATGTGTAAATGATACTCGGTTGTAACAGGAGTTCAGCTCCTTGGTGTGTTGTTCTGCATATTTGCATGGATTTTGTATTGTGTGAACTTGTTGGTCACCCCTGATTAACACTAACGGTTATTCGACTAAAATGTAATTGGACATGTGTAATCACCCGTTAGAGGAAACGATTAAGAGTGTTAGGCCAAATACCGACTTCCTTCGATGAGGATAGCTGAAATGGTCCTTTCCCCATTCTTAGTCGAACTAAGTGGCAGGTGAGGAGGTCACAACAAGGTTGGCGGTCGTGGTTTGAAGGCGGTCATGGGAGGAGGGTGTTCTCTATTGTACAAGCCTGGGTTTGGTCTGACTTGAGTCGCGATGAAACTCCTCGATCTGGGTTGGAGTGGATGTAATTTCTCTAACTTCACAATGGACCGATTAACACTGTGCGATGTTTTATTTGAGTGATTGTATTGCATTTCATTATAATTATTTAACCTTATTTGTGATTGTGCAGTACTTTTTTGACTCCGTCCCATTTACTGAGCTAGTTGTTCTCACATCCCTATAGACTCTTTTGCAGGTGTTGAGTAAAGACAGGATGTTCAAGTATCACCGTTCCTAGGTTAGTGTGTTGCTGTGTGGGAAAGTGAGGATCGAGGAATTAACTAAACCTAAGCTCTTGACTTTGTCTTTAAGTTTTGAGGAAACTAATTGAGAATTCATTGGGAGCTCACTAGTTTTCTAACTTATTGTATATAGGCCGCAAAACCTGTGGTTTTTAATAAACTTTGATTGTAAACTTTACTTTTGGATGTGAAATGTTTGTATAAATACTATTATGGTACTAAACAGCAGGTTGTATAGAACAGATATCTTGTAAAAGCTCTACCATAGGTTTGGTTATTAACAGGTGTCAGAACAAATGTTTCAAGCTAGTTGAGTTGTACGCCTTGTGTGAACTGTGTCTACGATAGCAGCTGTGAGGTCAGCTTCTATCTTAAATTAGTTTACACAGCGAGACTGTTATAACTCTTTCTGTTCGGGGCGTAACATAGGCTCCCCTAGAAAACTTCTCAATTTCATTTTGGCTACTAACCCACCAGTAAAGGTAAGTTTTCTTAAAGAAACCGCTAAAATATTACAATAAAGGGCATTCTTTAGCCTTACATTTGATTCTCCCAATTTGATCTCGCTTAAATTAGTCATTTTCATTTCCAAGCTTTAAGGTTTGCATAAAAACCCTAAGAGACAAAACTGTATGTACATAAAGGAGTAGGAAAGGGTTTTAGAAGGTAACAAGGAGCTTTAAATACCTAGGGTTCATAGACATTTCTTATGCTCAAATTGTCCTCAACAAACTTTACTAATATCAACCATGCCCTTAGCTTATATTAACAGCATTAATCCTTTTCTTTTTATTTTTATAATTCATTTTTCTATTTATTTTGGATGTTACAGTGTTATAACAATTAATTGATTAAATTTCTTATTTTATGAAATATTGATTTCTTGTTTGATTATTTAAAAACTTTTATTCTTTATTTAAACTTATTTTCAAACGTGAACCTCTTTCCATATAACTTTCCTTATTTAAAATTATGTTATGAATAAATTAGATGTTAATAAAAAGAAGATTTAAAATGCCACGTTTAAAATATCGAAAATTATAATATCTAATATCTCTATTAATGTAGAATTTCTACCTTATGCCTTCAAAATTTTGCAAAAGATCAAGCAAAGTTTTCTAAGTTCAACTCTTCTTTGTGTGTTTTTTTTTTTTTCAAAACAAGCAGTAATGAAGACTCTCAATTCAGCTTTCCCAACTGCCAAATTCTATATTTGTTAGTTTATGTTGTAATATTTTGTTATTGCTTGCGTTACAATTAATTTATCTATCACGATGTGCAGAACTAAAATTGATGCAATAGAGACCTAAAAGCCAATCTTCCTAAATTCTTAAAGATATAGATATGAAATAATTTTGTAATATGAATTATAGAATTGTTGATTATTATAGCGGACAGATCCGCGATACCTATATCCTAAAAATAATATCTTAAAGTATTTAAGTTAAAATCATGGATCGTTATGTAACTTATTAGTATAACTTTTTTTTTCTTTTTGTATCTATTGAAAAATTGTGATGAAGTAACAAATGAATCCGCACCTTTTAGTATAGCACGTGAAAAAAGAAATTATCTAGAAAACCTTCTAAATGATTCATCAAAAGAGAGTTGATTTAAAATAAATGGCTACTGTAACAAAATTTTATAAGATAGAATTAACTTTTAAGATTATTACATCACCCATTTTAGTACATATCTAAAAGTTACTTTTGTATTCTTTTGGACTACTATAAGTAGATAGCTCTTTAATTTCAACAGAAAAAAGAAAAACTTTTGTTATAACTTAAAAATAAACTTTTTCTTTTAAATAGAAAAATTAATCAAAGATATTCAATCACTCATAACTCTCCCTATTACAGATAATTACACATCAACGTGCTCTATGGTACTTTTAGACAAATTATTAATATATACCCCTTAAACTATTGCTTAGAAGCATAGATAAACTATTCAAAATGCATATTTTAAGCCATTCATCTTCATAACTTCTCGAGTGTTCTAATAACGATCTAGGTTATTTGTATATTTTTGGAGAATTTAAAAATCTAAGTTACGTTTTGAAACTTTGGAGGTTTTATTACTAGCTCAAAAATAATTTTAAGATGTATTATTTCCAATTAACGCAATTATTATTTACATGCATGCATGGATGGCGGCGGCCTCCTATCAAAGCAACAAAATTACAGCATGAGCGAGCACATCATGTGGCATGAGCCGTCAATGTTAATCGAGATATGAGTATACTAACTGGATATAGAAACTTAGTTTAATTTTCTAATTTAGATACTTTATAAACTTATCCTAACTAACTTTTGCACCACTTACTTAATGTATCCATTTTAACCACTGTCGTGTCTTAAATCTTTCCAGTTACCTTAAACCCCGCTTAGCCATCAAAACACATTAACGTCCAACGCATGCAGGTGTTGCACGGTGGCACGAAGCCCTAATTTAAGAAACCCTTCACGTCCTATAAAACCTCCATGCAAACAACTAGTTTGTGCATCCAACTTACTTTACTATTAATTTATTTTCTTCTCCTCCACCCTTCCGGTGTCACCACGTAACGGAACCAAGACTGGTGGCGCGTGTAATAGCCAGACCCGGAAGGATTTTATAATTTTAGTTGATTCATAAGAAATTTTAGAGAAGAAGGCCAAAACTATGAACGGTAAAGTAGTGGTGTCAGCCGTTTCCATCATCCTGGTGGTGGGTATCGTCATCGGTGCAGTGGTTGGGGTAAACAAATATGGTTCCAGCCATGGCGACTCTGCGGATAAACTCACTCCCCAAATGAAGGCGATAAACGCCATGTGTCAGCCGACGGAAGACAAGGAGCTTTGCATGCAAAGCCTTAGCAAAAACGCTAACGGCAGCACCGACCCGAAAGCGCTCATTCAGGCGTCGGTTGTGGCGGCCCTTAACCAACTGAAGGACTCTATGAGATTCAATTCAACCATAAACGCCAACTCCCCACAAGTGAAGATGGCCGTTGAAGACTGTGAGGACATGTTGGAGTACGCCATTGCTGATCTCCAAAAGTCTATCTCTTTCATAGGAGACAATGACGTCAACGCAGTGAGCGACCGTGTCTACGATCTTCAAGTCTGGCTCAGCGCCGTTATTTCGTACCAAACATTTTGCGTGGATGGCTTCCGGAATGACCCTAATTTGACGGCCCAAATGGATCAAAACTTCGCTAATGCAACCCAACTCACAGGAAATTCCCTTGCTATTCTGGCCGAGATAACGAATATCCTCAATTCATTCGGTATTAAAGTCAGCTTTAGCCCTAATAACTCGACCGCCCGCCGTCTCCTTAGCACCGAGAACTACCCGAAATGGTTATCGTCCACCGACCGTAAATTGTTGGCCAAGGTTGACAACAGAGGGATTGTTCCTAATGCTGTTGTGGCTAAAGATGGAAGTGGACAATTCAAGACCATAAATGATGCTTTGAATTCTTACCCTAAGGGAAATAAGGGAAGATACGTTATCTATGTTAAGGCTGGTATCTACAGTGAGTACATAACAGTTACCAAGGATAAGGCTAACATCCTATTGTACGGTGATGGACCAAGGAAGACCATTGTCACCGGCAACAAGAACTATAAGGCAGGCGTAGATACAATGCGAAGTGCTTCATTCTGTAAGTTTTGATTCCTCGTTTCACAGGATCGGTTTAGGGTTTTATCTTATTTTTAAATTATATCCATTGAATTGGACTCATTAACACACAGTTAATTCAACGGATGAAATCTAATAAATATAAAATAAAATGTTTGATGGATCCATAAAAAATATATATAGGATCGTAAAAAAACACCATTGATAAAACTTGAGAAATTAAATAATTCACAACCTTTGGTTATAATATAAATTCTGATTGAAATTCCAATCAACCGAGATTCTTTTCTCCTTCGAGCCGAAAAAATTCTTCAATTAATTAATTAATTTCCTGGTTTGTTTTTAACATTTTTGTAATGCTCATGATCATGAAATTGCAGCTGTCGTTGCACCGGGATTCATCTGCAAGTCCATGGGTTTCCAGAACACCGCTGGTCCCGCAGGAGAGCAAGCAGTGGCCCTCCGTGTCCAAGCCGATATGGCCGCCTTCTTCAACGTCCGCGTTGACGCTTACCAAGACTCCCTCTATGCCCAAACATACAGACAGTTCTACCGCAACTGCGTTATCTCCGGAACCGTCGATTTCATCTTCGGTGATGCCGAGGCTGTCGTCCAAAACTCTCTACTCATCGTCCGAAAGCCTGATCCCGGTCAGAAGAACATGGTCACTGCCTCGGGAAGAGTAAATTTGAATCAGGTCACCGGCCTTGTCATCCACAACTGCAGAATTGTTCCCGAGCAGAAACTCTTCCCAGAGAGGTTGACGATTCCAACATACCTCGGCAGGCCATGGAAGAAGTTTGCCACCACTGTGTTCATGGAGTCCGAACTTGGTGATTTAATTCAACCAGCAGGTTATTACACATGGAATGGTGACAATACGGGTTAGCAACTTAGCTTTTGTTCCATTTATATTCTTTATTATGGATCAGATTTGCATAGACAGCGGAAGATATCTATAACATTGTCCTAAACATATATTCCAGTAGGATCTATATACATTCGGTCTATGTTAAAATTTCCCGTATCATAAAATTTCTAATATTTTTGCAAGAAAAGAAAAAACAAATTATTTCCACTAAAATGCGAAATATTCGTACAATGCGGAATTACATTCTAATGAACCGGATCTACTAAAGTAAGTCCGTACAATGTACAATTATCATCACATGTATATGTATTTGTGAATTTGCAGGTTACCTTGCCGAGTATGGTAACCGTGGACCTGGTGCTGACATTAGAGGAAGAGTTAAGTGGCCGTCTTTCAAGGGTATCATTAGCAGGCAGGAAGCACTTCAATGGACTGTTGGACCATTCGTTAACAGGGGCGGTTGGTTGCAGGGCACTGGAATCCCATTCCTACCAGGATTGAAACGCTAAAACATGTAATGGAAACGGTTTGATAATATATTTATTTGAATTTTTGTAGATTTTATTGAGGAATAAATATTATATTTTTACAGTTGCGTCAGAATTGAGGATTAAGCGCCATTTGAGAAGAGAAGAAATATTATATGTAGCCATAAAATATTTCTGTTATAAGAATTACATATTATTTTTAATCAATAGCGGATGCAGCCATGATACCTGTCTTAAAAACAACATATCTTAAAGCATTTAAGTCAAAATCATAAATCATTTCTGACTTATTTGTATAACTTTTTTCTGTATCTAATGAAAAAGTGTGATGATCGAAGTGCAAATCAATCCACACATTTTAGTATGACACGTGGGGGAAAAAAAAAAAAGAGAGAACAGAAATCATCTGTAAAATGATAGATGAAAGGGAAATTTGATTTGAAATAAAGGGCTACCATGTTATATCTGAAACTTTTAGGACAGAATTTAATTTTAGAATGTTACAACACCCATTTTGGCTACTATATCAATATTATACATATTTAAAAGTTGCTTTTATGTTCCTCAGACTATTTAAGTAAATCCATCTTTAGTAAAGTCGACTCATTGGATTGATGAGGACTATTTATAAACTAAACTTTTGTTGTATTTCTACTTATTATCAAGAAATTTCTTCTTCTTCTTCCTCTCTTTTTTTTTTTTTTAATGGAAAATAAAGATCTCTTTCAAGAATCTCAATGAATAATGATTAAATCAAATACAAATTATTTAGTTCTAATTTTTCAGGTAAAAAAGAAGAAAATAGGATTTTCGATTACTTAAAACTTAATCGAATCATATCAAAACATACATTGAAATTAATCAAAGATATTCAATCATGAATGAATCCCCCAATATAGATAATTATACATCAATGCGTGCTCTAAGGCATATTTGAACAAGTTATTAACATGCCTTTAAACTATTGATTATGATTTTTCGGGGTATTCTGGCAATAAGTTAGGTAATTTATGAATATTTTTGAAAATTTTAAAAATCTACTTAAAAGCTTACTAACAAGTAACAACGGACCAAGAATTTGAAGTTATAATTATCTTTTACATGCATGCATAATGTCTGGCCGCATGTAGTTAAAGTAACAAAAGAAGAAAGAACAGAAAAACCACAGCACGAGTACATTGGAAATAGATATTTTTCATTTACTTTTCATATTTTTTTTTTAATTTACTCCTTTAAAATGTTGCCACTTATAATTAATGATTGGGATTATAAGAATTATGATGATATCATATTTTAAAAATTTAGACAATCTCGATAATTAATTTATAAATTGAGAAAATTTAAAAATGATTCAAATCTAAACACATCATATTGCTATCATTCATAGAGACAATAAGGATATTTACTAGATAAAACATTGTTTATTTTTCAAATTTAAATAATGTATAAACTTATCCAAACTAACTTTGGACAGCTTGCTTAGTTTATCCGTTTTAGCTTTGTTTGACCTTCCTTCGAATTACCTTAAACGCTGCTATCTGTACCATCGAAACACATTTACGTACGTCCATTGCATGCAGGCCATGCGCACAATTGCAAAAAGCCCTAATTTGAGAAAATCTTCGCGTTCCTATATAAAACCTCCATGCAACCAACGAGTTGTGCGTCCAACTTACTTTATTTACTACTAATTTATTTTCTTCTCCTCCACGCTTCCGGGTGCGGTGATCACCGCGTGTGATTTGACCTGGCCGGAAGGATTTCGATACATAAGAAATTTTAGGGAAGAAGGTCAAAACCATGAACAGTAAGGTAATCGTGTCGGCCGTTTCCATCATCATGTTGGTGGGTATCGTCATCGGTGCAGTGGTTGGAGTAAAATATATGGTTCCGGCCATGGCGACTCTGCTGATAAACGCACCCCCCAAATGAAGGCGATAAATGCCATGTGTCATCCGACGGAAGATAAGGAGCTTTGCTTGCAAAGCCTTAGCAAAACCGCTAGCGGCGGCACTGACCCGAAAGCCCTCATTCAGGCGTCGGTTGTGGCGGCCCTTAACCAACTGAAGGACTCCACGAGCTTCAATTCAACCCTAAACGCCAGTTCCCCGCAAGTGAATCAGGCTGTCGATGACTGCGAAGACATGTTGCAATACGCCGTTGCCGAACTCCAAAATTGTATCTCTTTCATCGGAGACAATGACCTCAACACCGTGAGCGACCGTGTCTGCGATCTTCAAGACTGGCTCAGCGCCGTTATTTCATACCAAACCATTTTCCATAGACGAATTCAGAGTCCCGCGATGACCCTAATTTAACGGCCCATATGAGTCAAAACTTCGCTAATGCAACCCAACTCACTGGAAATTCCCTAGCTATCCTGGCTGAGATATCGAATATCCTCAATGCATTCGGTATTAAAGTCAGCTATAGCCCTAATAACTCGACAACTCGCCGTCTCCTTAGCATCGAGAACCAGTGAACCACCCGAAATGTAGTGATCAAGGAAAAGGTTAACATTCTAATGTATGGTGATGGACAAAGGGAGAATATTGTCACCGGCCAGCGACAAGAGCAAGAAAGGAGGCTACGAAACAGATCAAAGTGCCTCATTCTGTAGGCTTATCGTGATTTTCTTTTCTTATTACTTCTAGAAAGAATATCGGGGCACGGGCAGAACTCACGTTTTCATGTGTTAATTAATTGGTTTTCATGTAGTACGTGCACAAGATCTACTTCTACAATACGTGAGCTGCTAATCAACACATACATATTTTTATATTTGGCCAACACATAATGTATCTTGAAAAGATGAAAGGGATGTTTTTGATAGGGGTATAAGTAACTTGAGTCGGGGTAGCGCAATATTGAGCCAAACTCGATCTCGATCAAAATCAAGTCAAGATACAATAGTCAACATATTTAAACTCGATTTAGTTTATATCTTTTTAAACTTTTAACATAACTCTTGATTAAAATAATATTGATGACCAAATTTGGCTTAACATCATTTGAAGCTAAATATGAAGTTTAAACTCTATTCAATAAATTATACGAATAGCTAACTAGAGAGCTTCGCCTCTACCTTGAGCTTGCTATGGCTATAATGAAATATAACTTATCTACACCCCGCTATTCTTTACAGAAGCACAAGCCAAAGAAATTCTTCAATTTATTACTTCTACATTTTGTTTCAACACTTTTGTGATCTTCATAGCCACGAAACTATAGCTGTCGTTTGCACCGAGATTCATCTGCAAGTCTACGGGCTTCCAGAAACTGGCGGTTTGGAAGACGAGCAAGCAGTGGCTCTCTGTGCACAAGCCGATAGGTGTCGCCTTCTTCAACTGCCGCATTGACGGTTACCAAGACTCAATAAGCAACTGTGTTATCTCCCGAACCGTTGATTTCATCTTTGGTAATGCCGAGGCTGTCGTCCAAGACTCACTAATCATCGTCCGAAAGCCTGGTCCCGGCCAGAGAAACGCCATCACCGCCTCAAGAAGAGACAGTTTGAAGCAGGTCACAGGCCTTGTCATCCACAACTGTAGAATTGTTCCCGACTCTTGCCAGAGAGGTCGAAGATTCCAACATACCTTGGCAGTCTACCCTTGGTGATTTAATTCAACGACCGGCAGGTTATTTGTCGTGGAATGGTGATATTACAGGCCAGCAATTTAGCTTTGTTCAACTGATATTCTTTGATGCACCTTATTTGCATAGAGAGCAAGAGAACATTGTCCGAGACAAACATTTTAGTAGGATCTACATGGATTTGGTTTATGTTAAAATTTCCCGTATGGTGAAATTCCTGAAACATACTTTCTAATATTTTTGCAAGAAAAAAAAAAGAAAACAAATTATCTCCACTAAAATGCAGAAGATTCATATTCGTAGTGATCATAATGCGGAATTATGAGTCTATGTAAACCGGATTTATTTACAATATTATGGATGTACAATTATATATCATCACTTATACATGTATTTGTACATTTGCAGGCTACTTGCTGAGTATGGTAACCCTGGACCTGGTGCTGGCACTTGAGGAAGAGTTAAATGGGTGGGTTTCAAGGGTATTATTAGCGGGCAGGAAGCACTTACATGGGCTGTCGAACCACTTCTTAACAAGGGTGGCCGGTTGAAGGGCGCTGGAATCCCATACTTACCGGATTTGAAACATTACATAAATCATTTGAATTTTGTGTAAATATGGTTAAGGGGTAAGAATATCATTATCATTGCAACAACGTAAGGAGGAAATAATAGCTTTAAGAAAGAAAATTTTGTGAATGTGATGACACTTATTAGAAAGAAAGTTATGATTACTCTCTCTCTCTCCATTAGCTTTTTGGCTTCATATGCTCAAAAAAAATTCGAGATTTGGGTCGAGCAAGATATTATCATGTATAATATTATAAGAAAATATATTACATCAAAATAATGTGATAAAATTGTTGAAATTTTTATGCAATTTAAATCATTAATTCGTTAGAAGGGAAACTAAAGAAATGTAATTTATGAACATCCATTCCAAAAGTCAACTATATTGGTAACTAATGATACCTTGAATAATCAAATTTGACATAATATAATATGTCTTGAACAAATTAACAACACAATATACAACAATATTTCTACTTACTACCCAAAACTCGATTAACATACTTTTAACAGTTTCAAAACTCGATTAACATACTTTTAACAGTTTCAACACTCGACAGTTACTTGAATAAAATAGAAATGAAATTTTGTTTTTTGTAGCGAAAAATAGAGTAATAACTACAACTACTCTTACCAACATACAAACCTTCGCTTTACAACATACAAATCTTCGTTTTACAACTCACAACTCTAAACCTACTTCACACAAATACACTGCAGTAGCTATGGAAGGAACACAACAGTCACCAACAACAATCACGAACTAAAAACTTTATTGTAACTTCACACACTCCCTCTTAGGATTTAGAATTATACTTTGATATCAGCAAAGTTGATGGGTCTCTACGGTTTAAACATATAAAGAAACACCACAACGAGTAGAAGCAAAGAAAATGGGTTAAGTAAAAATTTGGGCAGCTACTGACTGGATATTACGCACTAATCGATCCTACTTAGCCTACAACCTGTCGGATATGACTCACCGTTCCAAACTATAAAATCACTTACTATTACTTCTTACTAAAGTGAATAAATAAGAGTTAAAAGGATGATGAGAACACTAAGGTTGCTCGTAAAGGGAACTTATATCAATTTTGATAATATGTTGGATGTTCTCTATGTACAACAAATGGGGTTTATATACTAACTCCATGATAAGTTATAAATATTATATATTTTATCTCAATTTTATACTATACTTATGTGTATATTTTTATTGTTTTTCATAGGAAAATATGCCAATTCAAAAAATATACATCAAAATTTATTTGAGCTTAAATTGAACAAAGGATCGATATTCGATACAATTGGACCAACTACAAGCTACGTTTTCAATTTGGAAGTTGTTGAAGCCAATGTCAATTCTATGCATTATCCAAAATGCATTAGAGCAATTTTCACATGGAGAAAAATGAAGAGGCAAGATGTGAACCAAAGAAAGCCCACATGTTCTAATCTACGCCAACTGGAAATTGGAGTCCAATTTGTTTTCGAATCCACACATCCACTGAAGCCACATTCCAACCCAATTCAAATAATTTTGGGTCTATATCTTTGCAAAAGTAGAAATAGGAAAGTTAGCAATGATTGAAGCCCATGAAAAGTTCTTGTAGGATATAATCTATTTAAGTGAGATATGCAAGGATGAATCTTTTTAAGGACAATAGCTACAAACAAAGCCTAGGAGTCTTTTGTTTTCATTATTTCCATAGCTACACGCAAGATAAAAGAGAAATTTTAGGTTTCATTACAATGCTACAAAAGATTCAAAAAAAGACTGGATTGGAAATCAGATTTGCACTTTAAGAAATACAACTGGGTTTTCTAGTTCTTTTTACTTTCAAGATTATTATGTTTCTTAAATTCTTTTGCATAATCTTTATTTTTACCATGACCTAAATTAGACTTGATGGGATTTTTTACATAGCTTGATAATTTAATCAATGCATAACTTTATTATATATTACTATTTAATTGATTGGATTTTTAGTTATTCGATTTCATGGTTCGTGATGCTATTGTCTAGCTAACAGTGCTTTTATGGAGAAAGTTCAAAAAACTCAAAAGGGAATGTATAGTTTATATAAATTCAGAATAGAATTGATTCAATTATCGACATGGAAACATACACTTGGAATTAGTTTTGGAATTCCCAATTGTAATGTAATTAGTGTTAATTTTTATGACATAAATATACATGAATCTTGATATTGATTAAGATAGCAAATTTTGTGGGAGGAAATTTACTACATAATAGGGAATTATAGATAAACTATTTGAAAGAGATGTTTTTACTATAATTAAGGCAATATCAACTATAAAAGGAAATAAGCTCTTGTGAATTTAATTAAAAATCATTTAATTAATATTATTATATTTTACAGATATGTGTTGATTAGTCAAATGATGACTTTGTGAAGTTGGTATTATATTTTTAGTTCATTTGCAATTGTAGTCAATTTAGTTCCTTTTGTATTAATTTGTTTCATCATTTTGCTTTAATCGCTTAGCTAAGAAAAGAATTGAAATAATTTAATACTTAGTTTCTAGTCCTTGAGAACGATGTGGTTTGTCCAATTATTTTTATTATAGTGTATGACCTAGTTTACTTGCCAAAGTGTTTTTTATTGAAAAATTATTTTTAAAAGAAATTGTACACATCACTCCACTAGGGTTACAAGTATTCATAGAAAAGACAAAAGGGTAATTTATAATTAGAATACATGATTGATATTAAAAAGGGTAAAAGAGATAAATAATATTTTGTATGGAAAAAATAAAGAAACCTTTTGGAATGTTGTGCTATAAGATACAAGTTGCATGGTGGTTGGCCTTTAAGTATGATACAATTCAAACAAAGTTAAGGAAAAAAATTTACAATTAAAGCTGACTTGATTTGGTTAGGTCGGAGCTTAGTCAATTAGTTACTAAAGAACATTCGTATTGGACTGGGGATTGAAAGTTAGTCGACTTGGGTGCTCAGCTCACTTTATCGCTTAAGTTTAGTCTGGTTGGATGCTATTCGAGTCATGGTATTGTTACTTGGTAAGTCGGTACATCTGTTCAATAGTTTCAGAAATTATGTTGGCATACGTAAGAGCTCGGTACTTAGGGCGACAGTAGAGTGAAACATGGAGGTTGAAATAGGAATCCTTGTCTTGGATGGGATTTTGAGCTACCATTCTTCGTGTGAGGCTTTTTGCAAGAGTCCTTAGAGTCCTCTAGCATAGCTGTGTATGATCAGTTTAGGGAGTTAATTCTTATCATTCAGTTACCTTTGCATTTGCTACATTTAATTCCATACAAACTCTTAGCAAAAACTTACCCTAATTATTTCATGTAATGGCCTTTATACCCACTTTATTGTAATGGTCACACTAAGCATCATCTATACTTAATTTCACAAAATTGACATTTGGGCATGACCATCAAGATTTTGCATAATGTCTTTTATATGTTGTAATTGCCTGACCATAACTAATCTCCTATAATACTTGTTGATGTGATAGATGGAATTAGTTAAGTAAGGCACTTATGTCATGTATTTGTTGCTATCTAACAACAAGTGATTGTTTAAGTGTATACATTCATTGGTTAACCTTAGAGATAGTTGTACCTTCTTGAGTTCTCTACTGCAGATGGTGAATTGATGGAATTAGACCTATTTGTTAGATGTCAATGCTGATCGTGATGTGGTTTAACTTCTTCTTAAGTCTTTTGTTGTAGATTGCATAGTGATGAATTGAACACATTTATTGGTTTTCAAACATGCCATATCATAGTATCATGAGATCTCTATTGCAAATCATAAAGTGATGACCTAAAGATTTTTGTTGGATGTTGCTACTAACCATGATGTGTTGCAATGTTAGGACTTTAGATGAACCATAAACTAATGCATACAATAGACAATTTATCTTGTTGATCCTCTCTTGTCCTTTTCAAAGCTTGATAAAGTATAACAACTGCTTATGAAGTTTTGACAAGTTATATGCTTCCATTCTTAAGCTTAATACCTCAAACCAAACCCTTTTAGTCTAGTTACATTCCAAAAACAAATGTTCTATAGTTTCCTCTCTATGACAGAAACAAAAATTAGGATTAATTCTTGATTCATCTTAAACAAATTACTATTAGGACTGATGATGTTCTTGCAACTTGTGCATAAGAAGTGTTTGAAATTTAGCTATAATCTTATGACCATAATAGCTCCATAAGTCCTAGCTTATTTGGTGTGATGAAGAGGGATGTAGCAATGAGTTTCTATTTTATGCTTTAATTGGTTTCCAATGTCTACTTTCAATAATATCCAATATCTTCTGGCTACTATATTACTTTATGCTTTATTATTGTCCACAACGTCATGCCCCAAATAGATAGAGTCATAACAATCCCATCATTCATGTGAACTATTATAAGATATGAGTTGGCATTTCAGTTGCTATTGTAAACCTGATCCACACGAGGGGTGCTTAACTCAACTGCTTTAAAGTATCCAGCTTAGTACTTATTAGTTATAAAACTTGTAGTATAACTTTTCAAAATAATTCATTATCAAAGGCTTGTAGAATAAATTTTTTGATTTATAATCGTAATTACTAGTACTATTTTCATGTGAAAAGTTACATTTTTAAAAGAGTCTTTGAAGATCATAGATTTAAGTTAAATGTATTACAGACTAAGGATTAAAAACTACTAGGCTACCAAGGGAGATCCAATTAGTTTTTCCTATAAAGTTACTAAACTTGTAAATAGAAAACAAAAGTTTAGCTATTCCTTCTTAATCCTCACTCCCTAACCCATTTGTTGTTGTTATGGATTTAAGTGCAGTGTCGCATTCTATTTTTGATACATCATACTGAAAGCTGATAAGGACGATGGTACTGGGGTGAGCCCAAGCTTATAAAAAGCTTGAAATTAAGGGTGATGAAATGCAAGAATTGGAACAAGTAAATGAAACGAACAAGAAAAACTACGAACGTTCTCGATGATAGAACATACTAAGGAAACTCCGTAGACTCATAAAGCTAACTTGATATTAGGTACGAGTAGTTTGATAAAGTTACTTACCACCTAACCTCACTTGAGAGTTAAGATAAGAGTAAGAGGAGGTAAGTAAGCATACTAGTTCACAAAAAAGAGAGCATATTCAATGTTAGATGTAAGATTGTTCTTGTAGCTACATATTACAAAAAGTATTTATACCTAAAACATTAGGGCATCTTAGTTAAGATGGAAAAGACAAAAAGGGTATAGTCTAAAAGAAGTAATGTATAAGGAGTAATCTATAAGGAGTAATAAATGGTACAAATGAAAATTCAAAGAAATTAGTTATTAGTGCATTAGAATCCTTTTACTGGGATTAGACATATGGTTATTGTTCACTAGAGATGCCTCTGGCAAAAATAAGCGAATTGTACAATCAGGATAGAGGTTGTCGAGTAGGCCTAAGGATCCTTCTGAGAAGACATAGTTGTGGATATGTGCTGGGGTTCTTAGCACTTATACTGCCGAGTTGAAGGTCGGCTTGGTCATGGCTGAGCAGATACATGAGGGGTTGGATTATCAGTGGAGTATGCTTCAAGTCAGTGCTTGACTATTGACAGGTGAGAATTTATTCGGCTTGGCATATGGAGTTGGTTGGTAGTGAAGATTAGCTCGACTTCGACATAAGTTGGTTAGAATAGGAGAATTTACCTTGTTAGTTCCTTAAGGCCTCGAGCTTGAGCTTGGGTTAAAGGTTTGGTAATTTGATTCTTATCATCTTCTTTGAGTTGATTTAGATTTGGGATCAAATCTAATTGATCTTCATTCAATTCTCTTTCAGGGTAATAAGGGCAGAGGCTGGTAATTTCGAAGATATTAGAGACTATAGTTTGGGTAATTTTAGTCGATAGGCATTGTCATTGATCTTTTAGAATATTCTGAATAGACCTTCAACTTGGGTGAATAACTCATTATTTCTTTTGCTTGGTAGCCTCTCTTTGCTCAAATGCAGCCACACCAAATCTCCAAGTTAAAACTATGTTGACTTCCTTCCCTTACTCCTTTCTCTCATTCTCTTAGAACTTGGTTAAGCTGCTAGGTAATCTTCTCATAGATCTACTGTAGAGAATGTGATTAGGCTCTTGCATTAAGGTCTTCTCATTCGAACATGGGTGTAGGGGCATGGTCAAGGGGTAACTCTAGATTGAAGCCATAGATGACTTCAAAGAGTATTTGTTTGGTAGTGTCATGTACAGTGCGGTTGGAAGTGAATTCCACCATAGGCAAATAGATATCCCAATTAGTCAAATTCTTCCCCACTATAGCTTAAAGTAGTGATTCTAAAGTACGATCGACTACCTCTATTTGACCATCAATTTAGGGGTGACAAGAAGTGCTGAGGAGTAGTTTAGTCCTTATACAACGCCAAAGAGTTTTCCAAAAATAGCTCAAAAACTTTGGATTTTTGTTTGATATTACACTTCTTAGCACACTATATAAATGAATAATTTCTTACAAAAAGAGAGAAGTGATAGCTAAAGCATTGTTATATTTGGAACAGGGCACAAAGTATGTTATTTTACTAAATCTATCCATGATAACCATGACAGATTCTTCGCCTCGGGTAGTTCTTCATAATCTGAGGACAAAATTCATGCTCAACTCAGTCCAAGGTTAGGTTAGGACAAGCAAAGGTATTGCCTTTCCTTATTTGGCTTAGTATTTAGCCTTCTTGTAAGTAGCACATTTCTCAGTAATGTAATGCACATCTCGCCTCATCTTTAGCTAAAAGAACTATCCACTTAACAACTCATACGTTTTCTTCTCTCTAAAATGGCTGGAAAGCCCTCTACTATTCACTTCCCTGATTAACAGTTCTCATATAGAATAGGTCGACATACATAACTTGCCGCTTTGGAATAGATAAACCTTTTCCATATGGTAGTTGTCCATTGTTCTTCCTACGGCACATCATCCAAATATAAGACTAAAATGAGGATCTTGAGGATATTGCTCCATAACGCTCACAAAGCCCAAGAGTCTCATTCATAGCTCAGTTAGAAGAACATGTCGACATGATAAGGCATCAGCAATAACATTGGCTTTTCCCTATTTGTACTTGATTACAAAGTTGAACCCTTCTAGGAATTCAACCTATAGCACTTGCCTCTTTGACAATTTGGCTTGACTTCTAAGGTATCTCAAGGATTCATGATTTATATAAATTATAAACTCTCTAGGCAATAGATAATATTGCCATACTTGGAGTGCTCGGATGATGGCCAGATTTTTTTGTCATATATCGAGTATTTCAACTAAGGTCCTCTCAGTTTTTTGCTATGATAGGCAATTGGTTGGTTTCCTTGCATCAAGACAATGCCTATACCAATGCTTGACGCTTCATATTCAAGCTTAAAAATTTTCTCAAAGTAAGGTAAGGCTAATACTAGTATAAAAGTCAATCTTTCCTTTATTTCAATGAAACTTTTCCCTTCTCTCTCGCCTTACTTAAACTCAATATTCTTTGTTGTCAACTCAATAAGGGGTACAATAATGGCATTGAAGTTTCTGATGAATCTTCAATAAAAGGATGCCATTCCATGGAAACTTCTCACCTCAGCATGGGCAGTTGGAGTAAGCCATTTGACAATAGCTCGGACATTATCATTATCGGCTCATAAGTCTCCTCTACCAACTACAAATCTTAGAAAAACTGCTCCCTGCTGGGAGAAGTAACACTTCTTCAAATTGTAGAATAATCTCTTGATACAGAGTACATCAAACATAGCACGAGATGCTTAGATTGACTTAATTGGCTATCACTGTAGACAAGAATGTCGTCAAAATATACTATGATACACTTTCCCATCAAGTTTCTCAGCACATGATTCATCAACCTTATGAAGATATTCAGGGCATTTGATAAGCCAAAGAACAAAATCATTCACTCGTAAAGACCATGTCGAGTTTTGAATGCAGTTTTACATTTGTCCCTCGACCTTATTCGAATTTAATGATAGCTAAACTTAAAATCAATTTTACTAAAGACCTTAACTTTATTCAGTTTATCCAACATGTCATCTAATCTGGACATAGGATACTTGTACTTGATTATGATCTTGTTCATAGCTCTGTCATTTACATACATATTATAAGCCGTACAATCAAAAGTTTAAAGTTGATACATAAAATTTACGATGATCGAATAGGTTTCCCGATTGATCTTAAATTACATAATGAATTATAATAAAATTAATAATTAAATATCATAATACTGATTATAAGCATATTACTTGTTATTTATCGAAAACATGTAAAACGAGTTTTAATAACTAATAAATTGATAGAGATAAATTATAGGTACACTAGAAATTATAAAATAACATAAATAATATTTATGATTATTTATTTATACCAAGTATGTATTTATGTGTAGGTAAAAGTACCCAAAATTACTTAAGATATCAGAAATATGCTAAAATAATATTAAATAATTAAAGAAAAATCAGGAAAAATATGAAAAAGTGTGGAATTGTCCAAAATTAGTTTATGATATGCTAAGGATTAAGAAGAAAAAATTAGCTAATAAGATAAACCCAACTAGAAAGTGAAAGAAGAAGATTAGAAGCACTTAGTTAGTGAAAGATTAAAGAGAAAACCTAAATCATATTATAAATATAGAACAACCTCTTCAAACCTCATTTTTGTCAATTAGGAAGCTAAAAAAATTGAAGAGAGACTAGAGAAATAGGATTAGGTAATTTTACAAAAAAAAAAAGGAAAAATGCTTTGTAATTAGGGCAACCCGCAACCAATGACCACTAGGGAAAGGAAGGCTACCATCACCACACCCTAGCACCACCGCCCCTTCAATCGATACACTTAGACCCACCATTAGTAGCTGGAAGCTGATTGGATAGGTGAGTTCGATTTTCTATCCAATTTTGTTAAATTTATTAAAAATCTAAATATGTTTAGAAAATTATGAAATTTGATATTCTTAGGTTTTTATGTGTTTAGACTTAGGAAAAAAAAAATTAGTTTGATGAATTTAGATTTGAATATATACAATGCTTAAGAAATCTCAAAACCCGAGCTTGTTTTAGATTTAGAAATAAATGACTTTAATAGTGTAGTTTTGAACTCAATTTTTTTGTGTAGTCTATTTATAGTATTTAAAACAATGTTATGAAGAGATTTTTCAGAAATTAATTTTTGAAATTTTTAGGCTTTAAATTATATATAAAGAGTGATTTTTAGGCTTAAATATTGATTTAGTATATAATTAGGTGTTTTAGGATGTTAATTTTTGATGTAGTATAATATTTGTAGTATTTAGAGTGTTAGATGTAATTATTACGTGTATTATGTAGTGATCGTGTGTAGATTAATAATATGTGAAATTGGAAATGTAATAAGTAGAAAATATTAGTTTAATAATAATAATAATAATAATATGGAAACTTAAATTTAGGTGTAGACACCCAATTTTTTCCCTATTTATTTTTTATTTTTATTAGAAAAAACACAAAAATATAGGAAATTAAATAAAACAAAAAAAATTAGAAAAATAAGAATTTTAGGAAAATAAAAAGAAAATTAAAAAATAAGAAAATGCACAAAAAATAAGAAATTAAAAAAAAATCAAAAATAGGAAGAAACACAAAAATAAGAATTTAGAAAATAAGAAAATTGAAAAAAGAAAGATTTTAGAAAATAACAATTTTATTAGCATGGATTTTTATTTTTAAATTAGGTTTATAAATTAAGCCGTTAAACCTAGGCTTAGATTTAAATATAGCTTAGGTTGATCAAGTCCATATATGCTATTTAATTGCACATATAGGTAAGGTATAGGCTAACAACCTAATGGATAAGTATATAGACTTAATATTAAGTATTGAGTATTAGGTCTTGAGTTCTAATCATGGGGGAAGCATATAAGGTTTTTTACTTTTTCATCACATCAGGGACTGCCATGTGTTAGGAGTCGGGATCTTATTGCATTACGTGTCCTGACACATGGCAGCGTTGGGTTGGACGACCTTATCGACGTGGTGCCACGTGGCAGTTGGGTGGAGAGGGGGGTTGGTCGACATGGCACCACGTTAACACTTTCTCTCTCTTTCTCTTTGTTTTTCCTCATTTTCCCTAGACTTTCCTTTACATCCTAGTCAAGAACAACTCACTCCCTTCACTTTGGAGCCAATATTTGCATAAATTCATCACATATACATGTAATTTCTTACACTAATCTTGCTTACCGCATGACTTACTATGAATTAGTATAAGAAACGCGTCCATATTCTGTCGTTGCAAGGATTAAATGAGTGTTGAATTTTAAAAAAACTCAAAATTGATCTTTCCTTGTTCAATTGATGATTTCGTGTATAAATAAGAGGCTTACAAACATCCATAAGGAGACACAATCTTACACAATTGGCTAGAATCACTCGAAACAATCTCTCTCTCTCCTATGATCACTTTCTCTCTCTAACTCACACTTTCTCTTCGAACTTCTCTCTCTTGAGCTCACCATTATGACCGAACACCCTAGGAACATTTCCCACTCCACTAGTTACCTAACCCCAGCTACCCTCGACCATTGTAGTACCCCCTATCGATCACCATCGAACCACCGTTGCTAACCCCCCACCACCAAACCCCCCTTCCTCGAACTACTACTTTCGACCCACTTCGACTCAAACCTACCACATAAATGCACTCTTGTAATTTAGAAGCTCTACCCCCAAACATCAATTTGAAACCAGTAGCCACACCGTGCATTACCTTAAGAAACACCTCTATCCTTATCTCCGATCACCACCAAAATGCCTCTCAACGACCACAACATTGGTTTTACCCCTTAAGTCTAATCCCAAATACACAAATCCGTCTTCACAACCAGAA
The DNA here is from genome assembly GCA_024138005.1 of Lumnitzera racemosa. NCBI lineage: Eukaryota > Viridiplantae > Streptophyta > Magnoliopsida > Myrtales > Combretaceae > Lumnitzera > Lumnitzera racemosa. Next base: position 102,853,370 of record JAMXBC010000004.1, read on the forward strand.
AATTCTGCTCGAATAGTCTTGAACTGTGCCTGGCCAACATCGCTAAAGTGGAATTGAAGATGACTTAACCTAATCCAACGACCCAACTCGCAATTTGACCCAAATTCGGCCAATTGACCTGACTTGCTATAGGTTCGACTCATGCATGCTTACTGCATTTGATCCTTTTTATTTTTATTTTTATTTATTTGTTCATTTCTTTTTACTTTATTATTTAGTTGTTTTTTTATATAATTATGAATGTAATACGAAAAAAAGAGAGAAAAACCAAACAAAAGAAAAGACGAAAGAAAAAAAAAGAAAAAGAAGAAAAAAAAGGAAGAAGTTTTTAGTTTAGTTTTTATTTATTTATTTTCACGTTTTAGCCAAAAAAACCAAAGAATAATAAATAAAAATAATAATAAAATTGTTTTATCACTTAGAAAAATTGATTTTCCAAAATTAAATGCAATTTAGGACCTGTTTTAGAAATTTTCTTAAATGAACAAAATTGAAGAAAAACCATAAACTTAATAATTTTCAAGAATTAAAACTAACAACCCTAATTTTCTTTTTATTTATTTATTACTTTGTTTAGCCAATTAGAGTAACGAATAAATTGAGTTTTACTTCATGAAATTAAAAAGGTGATTTTTAAGATTAATTTTAAATTTGGAAAGTTAATGGTACTTGTAAGGGTTAAAATTTCCAATCCCCAAATTTAGATCTCTGGTTTTGAGAAGTCGTTTTTGGTTTTCTCATTAAAATCAGTAGCTAAGTTATGGTTAATCTACTTAATTGGTTATAGCTTAACTCTTTTTTCGACTTTGATTGGGTGGCGATTTTGAGACATTTTCAAAGTGGAAGAAAAAATTAGGTTTTTTTAAAACCTTAGTCGAAGATCAGTATTAAACGGGTAAGGTTTAGTATTAATCAGTTTAAAGAAGGCTTAATTTTAAAAAAGAATTAGAAAGGTGAAAGACCAAACTCGACATTAGGTAATTATATGAAAAATATAATTTTTTCCCATACTGGGAGTAAATTCAATAGTTAAACTTGGAATAGAATGTACCGTATGGACTAATATTGGTTAGGAGCTAAGTACAAGATTTAGGATACTTAAGTATAATAAGATTTATTTCACATTATGGTTTAAAACAAGTTCCTAAGGTTCATGTATAATACCATAATTAAAAATTGAATTAGAACTTAAATAAAAAATAGATTTAAAAATTGAATAAAAAACTAGCCTAGAAGAGATGGGTAATAAGTAATATATATATATATATATATACTTAAATAATCAAGAAAAATTATAATTTAAGCTTATATGTCATAAGGGTATAAATACTAAGAGAATATTTATAGCATTGGACATACGGAGACGAGTTAACCTACAGTGAGTTGAGTAAGCGAATCGAAGACTTCAAGTAAGTTGGTTTCTGTACATCGTTGTATTTTAGAGTACTATATTAAAGTACTTGGAGGCTTAAGATTGCCTACAATTATGCTTATAGATGGCTATATGTGCATGTGTTTGTGTATATTTGATTTCTTGCTGAATACTGATGCTGTGTTGTAGTGGTCTGTTGTGAATTGAGTAGTATGAGATTGTCAAGTCACCTTAAACTGAACTTAAATATAATTGACCTAAATACCTTAATTAGACATGCATTGTAATCCTTTAGGCAACGGTTAGGATTCTCTAACCAAATATTGATACATTTGAAAAAGATAATGCTGGATAGTATAATGGTCTTTTTTTTCATCCTTAGGTAAACTAAGTAATAGGAGAAAAGGTTGTAGAAAGGATAAGGGTATTGGTTCGAAGGATATTCATAAGGGGAGCAGTGTCTCCATTGTATAAATTTGGGTTTTGTTATGAGCTATTGCATATTATATGTTAAAACTCCTCAACTTGGATTATAGTGGGTAAAATTACTTTAATTTCATAATAAACTGAACTATGTTGTGTGATGGCATTTGTGTGTTGCATTGTTGTGTCGTGGTGTACTTTGACGCATCCTAGTTTATAATGTTGACATGCCGAGTTACTGTGAACATTTCAGAACAATCTTGGATATCCTACGTGCCGAGAGACTATTCAGCAATTTAAAGAAATATTGCTTTTGCTAGGAGGAAGTGGTATTCTTAGGCTATGTAGTTGATGGAGGAAGTTTACGAGTTGATGATGAGAAGATTTAAGTAATTTTCAATTGGTCGACTCCTATTACTTGTGCCGATGTGAGAAGTTTCCATAGATTGGCTTTGTTTTATAGAAAATTCATCAAGAATTTCAGTACCTTCGTTGCACCACTTATAGAACTAACGAAGAAAAACACCGACTTCAAATGAGGAGAAAGGGAGGAGAGGAGCTTTGTTGAGGTAAAAAAAAGGTTGACCTTTGCTTCCATGTTAATACTGCTCGACTTTGACAAAATTTTTGAGTTGGAATGCGATACATTGAGCATTGGAATAGGTGTTGTCTTGATGCAGGAAGGTCAACCAATTACTTTCCATAGTGGGAAGCTTTGAGGGCCCTAATTGAATTATTTTGTATATGATAAGGAACTTTTGGCATTGATTTGAGCAATGCAGGTATGTTAACATTATTTGCTGCTGAGAGAATTTATCATATATACTTACCATGAATCAATGAGGTATCTTTGAAGTCAAATCAAGTTGTCGAAGTGGCAAGCGAGATGTGTTGAATTTCTTAAAGGATTCAATTTTGTAATTAAGTATAAGCAGGGAAAGAGCAATATAGTTGTTGATGCTCTTTTGAGAAGACATGTGCTTTTATCAGAATTGTAGAGTAGATTGTTTAGGTTTGCAAATATCAAAGAATAGTACTTCGAGAATCCGCACCTTGGACTTATAATTTTGCGATGTGTCGATAGGAGGACAATGAACAAATATCATGTAGAGGATAGCTACTTGTTTCAAGACAGAAAATTATGTGTGCTAACTTATTCACTGAGGGAACTACTAGTTAAGGAAGCTTACAGTAGAGGTTTCTCTGGACATTTTGAGGAAATGAAGACCTGTAAACTGATAAATGGCTAATTCTTTTGGCTGAGAATGAGGAAAGATGTACACTAAATTGTCGAAAATTGTGCCATGTGCAAAAAGGCCAAGTACCAAGCCGAGCAAGGGAAAGTAATACCTCTACCTATTTCAACGAGGCCGTGGACTGAATTGAGTATGGACTTTGTTCTCAGACTGTCGTAAACTACCCGAGGCAAAGATTCTATAATAGTCGATGTGGATCAATTTAGCAAGATGGCACACTTCGTGCCTTATACCAGGATTAACAATGCTTCGACTATTGCTTCTCTTTTTCTCATAGGAGATTGTGCGGATATACGCCGTGCCGAAAAGTATAGCATCCGATAGAGATCCAAAGTTCTTAAGCCATTTTTTGAAAACCTTGTGGTGTCGGTTGGGAACCAAATTACTTTTCAGTACTTTATGTCACCCACAAGTTGACAACCAAACAGAAGTGGTTAATCATACTCTGGGGTTACTGCTTTGAGTTACAGTAGGTAAGAACTTAGCTGATTGAGACGTTTGCTTACCGGTAGTTGAGTTCGCCTATAATCGAATAGTACATGACATAACTAAGCAGACTTTCATCAAGGTGGTTTATGGATTCAATTCCAAGTTACCTCTCGACCATGCCTTTATACCAATACCTACACAAGAGGACTCTAATGCAACGGCTAGATCACAATCTCTTCATCATAACTATGACAAGATTAATTGGCATATTAACCATGTTGCTAAAAGAATGTAAGAAAAAACTAAGGGTAAGTCGGCTAAACAATTTTAGCTGGGAGATAACATTATTAGGCCATGTTTATTGATAATTACTCCATCAAAATTACTCAATTTTTAAAATCTTTTTCGGGTATCATAATATCATTATTTTTACACAACACATAACATATATGCTCAATATTTAACTATAGTATCATTACATAATACATTAATGATACTTTATTTATTATTAAAAATTAAAAGGAAAAGAAAAAGGAATGCTGCCCATAAATTTGATTGTTGAAGGATAATGGACTCCCATGCATAAACAATCACCGAACAATATTTTTGAATGAACTTAGCACATCACAACACTAAGATTGTTAAATTCACCCAAAAAAAAAAATAACATTTTTAGCGAACTCTGATTCAATAATTATTATATATCCTGTCCCACTTCCTAATTTTTGCAAATCTCAGACCATATTGCAAGGTTGTCAAAGTTCCACTTATGATTTTTTTTTTTAAATTATAGCAAAGCCTCCAACAACCTTTAATTCTCCCAATTATAGATAATTATATATCAACGTGCTCTAAGGTATTATTTGGACAAATTGTTAATGTATCCGCAAACTATTGGTTATAAGTTTTAAACCGTTCTTAAATCCCCGTGTTCATGTCCCGCACAGGAACACATCATATTCATGTCATAGAGATAATAATATGGAAAAGATGAAACGTTATTTAGTTTTGTATTCAAACTAATTTATAAACTTGTCCTAACTGACATTAAACCAACTTTATTGTACTTATCTCTTTCAAATTACCTTAAACCCCGCTAAAACACCGAAACACATTCGTGTCCACACATGCAATTGCGCGCCATGCACAAATTGCACAAAGCCCCAAATATTTTCGGAAACTCTTCACGTCCTATAAAAATTCCATGCAACCCAACTTCTTGTACATCCAACTTGCATTACTGTTAATTTATTTTCTTCTTCTCCCTTCCGGCCCGGTGTCACCGTTTGAAGGAACTGGTGGCGCATGTGATAACCTGGCTGGAAGGATTTTTGTAAATCTTAAATGATACATTAGAAATTTTAGAGGAGGTGGTCAAAAGTATGAACGGTAAAGTAATTGTGTCAGCCGTTTCCATCATCGTGGTGGTGGGTATCGTCATCGGTGCAGTGGTTGGAGTAAACAAATATGGATCCAACCATGGCGACTCTGCAGATAAACTCACTCCCCAAATGAAGGCCATAAACGCCATGTGTCAACCGACGCAACACAAGGAGCTTTGCATGCAAAGCCTTAGCAAAACCGCTAACGGCAGCACCGACCCAAAAGCGCTCATTCAGGCGTCGGTTGTGGCGGCCCTTAACCAACTGAAGGACTCCATGAGCTTCAATTCAACCCTAAACGCCAGCTCCCCACAAGTGGAGAGGGCTGTCGATGACTGCGAGGACATGCTGCAATACGCCATTGCCGACCTCCAAAACTCTATCTCTTTCATCGGAGACAATGAACTCAACACCGTGAGCGACCGTGTCTACGATCTTCAAGTCTGGCTCAGTGCCGTTATTTCGTACCAAACGTTTTGCAGAGACAACTTCCGCGATGACCCTCATTTGATGGCCCAAATGAATAAAAACTTCGCTAATGCAACCCAACTCACAGGAAATTCCCTTGCTATTCTGGCCGAGATAACGAATATCCTCAATTCATTCGGTATTAAAATCAGCTTTAGCCCTAATAACTCGACCGCCCGCCGTCTCCTTAGCACCGAGAACTACCTGAAATGGTTCTCGGCCACCGACCGTAAATTGTTGGCCAAGGTTGACAACAGAGGGATTGTTCCTAATGCTGTTGTGGCTAAAGATGGAAGTGGACAATTCAAGACCATAAATGATGCTTTGAATTCTTACCCTGAGGGAAATAAGGGAAGATACGTTATCTATGTTAAGGCTGGTATCTACAGTGAGTACATAACAGTTACCAAGGAAAAGGCTAACATCCTAATGTACGGTGATGGACCAAGGAAGACCATTGTCACCGGCAACAAGAGCAAGAAAGGACGCAATGGAGGCTACGAAACAGATCAAAGTGCCTCATTCTGTAAGTTTATCGTGTTTCTTCTTTCCCACTTCACGAAAGAATATTGGGGGACTCTCATCTGACAACTCGCGTTTTCATGTATTAATGGGTTTACATGTAGTATGTCCACCAGATATACTTGCTACGATTTCTTAGATGCTAATCAACACATATATATCTTTTATAATTGGCCAATACAAAATTTACTTTGATAAAATAAAAGATATATTTTTAAATAGGAGTAAAAGTAACTTAAAAGTCGAGACAGCATAATATTGAGTTAAGCTCAATCATAATATATAGTAGTAAATATACTTTAACTCAATTCAATTAAATTTCTTTAAGGTTTTTCTAGATAACTCTTTTGATTAAAGTAATATTGTGTCTTAAAGTTTGAGTTTTATTTGATAAATTATTTAAATAGCTAGAAAGCTTAGCCTCCGCATTGAGCTTGCCTTGACTATAATGAAATCAAAATGGAATGGACAATGAGCTGAATTCATGTACATTACGAATAAATATAACTTATATACATTGTTATTCTTAATAGAAGCACTAGCCAAAGAAATTCTTCATTTAATTTCTACATTTCGTTTTAACATTTTTGTGATGTTCATGGTCATGAAACTGCAGCTGTCGTTGCACCGGGATTCATTTGCAAGTCCATGGGCTTCCAGAACACTGCTGGTCCCGAAGGCGAGCAAGCAGTGGCCCTTCGTGTCCAAGGCGATAGGGCCGCCTTCTTCAGCTGCCGCATTGACGGTTACCAAGACTCTCTCTACGCCCAAACATATACCGCAACTGCGTTATCTCTGGAACCGTCGATTTCATCTTCGGTGATGCCGAGGCTGTCATCCAAAATTCTCTAATCATCGTCCGAAAGCCCCGTCCAGGTCAGCAAAACGCCATCACCGCCTCAGGAAGAGACGATTTAAAGGAGATCACAGGCCTTGTCATTCACAACTGCAGAATTGTTCCTGAGCAGAAACTCATTCTAGAGAGGTTGAAGATTCCAACATACCTTGGCAGGCCATGGATGAAGTATGCCACCACTGTGTTTATGGAGTCAGAAATTGGTGATATAATTCAACCAGCAGGTTATTTGTCATGGAATGGTGATAATACAGGTTAGTAACTTAGCCTTGTTCGACTTTCATTCTTTTGTGGATCTGATTTGCATAGACTATTGTTCGAAACATACATGCTCCCTAGGATCCACAATGGGTGCGGTCTATGTCAAAGTTTCCCATATCGTCATATTCCCAAAACATATTTTGTAATATTTTTGCTGCAAAATTCAGATTATCCCCAATGAAAAGCCGAAGATCTAGTATTCCTATTGTATATAATATGGAATTATATCTATGAAAGTAAACCCTACAATATTGTGGATATACAATTCTATATCATGACATGTATACGTGTTTATAAATGTGCAGGTTACTTTGCTGAGTATGGTAACCGCGGACCTGGTGCCGACATTAGAGGAAGAGTTAAGTGGGCAGGTTTCAAGGGTATTATTAGCAGGCAGGAAGCACTTACATGGACTGTTGAACCATTCCTTAACAAGGGTGGTTGGTTGAAGGGCACTGGAATCCGATACTTACCAGGATTGAAACGCTAAAACATGTACTGGATCTGGTTTGATTGTACAGGTATTTGAGTTTGTGCAGGTGTTACTAAGGAATAAAATATTATTACAATTGTGTGAGAAGAAGGAAATGATAGCTAGCTTGAAGGCATCAATAATATTTGAATATAATAACAATATCTGGATAGTAGTTTTTACGTTGACCTCATGTATTCAAAAACTATTAAAAGTTACGTACCATACTATGTATATATCAATATAGTTTTGAGAAGAGAAGAAATATTTTTAATGTGACGTCACCTTAGAAAGAAAATTATAACTACATCCTTCCCTCTCTCTCCCTCTGGCCCAAGTAATTTTCAGTACTTCCTAATAGTGTTAAAGAGAGTATTTTGCACCAGCGCTGTGAACAACTCGTATATCATTTATCAATAACATGTAAATAGTTATGAGAAAGGGACGAGTGAGTATAAGATAGTTGGATATTGGATCTTATTTGTACCCTATTTTATAGGTATTGGTTTATAAACTTTATTATTTGTATCCTATTTTATGGTACATTGGAACCATTTTATACTATATATCATATAAATTGTAGATTTTTTTTATAAATTTTAATATGGCTATTTTTTGAAAATATAAATAAACTTGATTTTTTTTTTCAAAAATAATCACTTAATTTAATCAATTTTTCAAATGATGCTAATGAATGGAGTTTATTGATGTTTATTTTTGACAATTTTTTTTCTTTAATTCTTTAACCATTATTATTATTGATGAATTTTTGCATAAGCATTATACAAAACATTACTTATGTAAAAAAAAAATATTCGTTTTATAATAATCACATTATAGAGATATTTAAAGGAATAAACATATTGTTTTAAAAAATAAAAACGGTCAGCATTATACTTAACACAAGATTTACAAAGTCTATTAAAATATGAATAAAATATTTACAAGATTATATAATTCAACAATTATGGATGTGATTCTAATATATGATCAAACAATTAATCATAGAAAAAAAATAAAGATATAACATGGAAAAAGGAACAAAACACAATTCAAACTAAAGTGTTTTTCTTTCTCATGGTACATGTATTGGTAAAATAATATCTTTATATTCTAAGAATTGGATTTTACCCTAATAATAATATCAAATCTTTTGTCAAACATAAAACAAAGAAACTATTCCTCTATATAAAATAAGTAATAGACGTACCTTATGGCTTGTAGGCAATGCTAGAAGTAGAAACTAAAAACTTAGATACCATTTTTTTAAACTTTACTAGATAATGAATTTAGCAAAGGAGAAAAGAGTAAAAAAAAAAAAACAATAGTGAAGTAAAGATTAAAAACAAAAGATGGAAGGGAATGGACTAGCATTTTGCTTAAGTTGTCTGATAAACTAAGCTTTACTTTATTTTATTTTAATGAGATAATATCTTTTATTTATTAGCTTTATTTTATTACTATTGTAGGGCGAAGACCCTAGTCATACCTTATATGCTTCAAAGTACAAGTATCGCTCTGATATAACGTACCTTGACTTTTTATTTGTACCTAAACCTGTGAAAATAGATTCTAGGAAATTATTATTAGGAACTTACCTTGTGTCTTTAATTACCCTTCTAGAGCCTATCCAGTTAAGCAGGGTTTGGATGGGCTTTGTGCACGATAGCTTACTCGCTTACCCATAGTTAGGGATGAAAACAAAAGGGCTTCACTTACCAAGTTTTTTAGCTTAATTAGCATAAATAACAAGATTTACATCCTCTAAATTTTCATTTTCCTGATTTTTCTTGAGGAAGATGCTAGGAGTATGATTCAATTGTAATAGTAGACAACCTTCTCTTTTCAACTTTGTGAATTCTTTTCAACTTTGTGAATCTAAAATTCATAGGCCATGGTGTAAATATACTTCATGAGATTAAATAAAGTCGATCCTCCATAAAGTCATAAAATTACCCAAAATTTTTCAATAAATTGCAAAAATAATGGAAATTAACAAAACATTGCAAAATTTAAAACAATGTTTCAGTATTATGATACATTTCTCTACTTCCAAAATTTTCCCATTATGAATTTATTTTTCCAACAACTTTTTGTAATTTTTTTGACAACAACCATAACTATCTAAGATTAGATTTTAAATAATTCACAGTTGCTAAAATTAGTGAAATTTAAAAATAAATATGATAATATTTTATAAGTTATTATTTTATAAATTTTTACATTTTTATAATTTTTAAACAAAATTAAATTTCTTTACATATATATATGATTTAAAAAGGATGAAATTATGGAAGTTCAAAAACATCATACAAAATCAAAAAATAAATTTTTTTAATCATACATGTTCTTGTTTTAGAAATTTTGGCACTTGTTATTTATTTTTCTTAATTTTTGAAAATTTATAAATTTTCAAAAATATGACACAATTTCAAAAAAATCATTGATAATTATGAAAACTAATGAAAATTTTTGCAATTAGAAAATTGTAAGAATCATCACATCATCTTAAAACTTTTGCATATTTTGTTTATTTTTTGTGCGGAAAGAATCTTATTTGAATCTTAAATTATGTAACAGGTAATATCAATCAGTTATCTTCAAAATTATTTTGTTATTTTACTATCATTTATCTAGCTTTTTCATTGTTTGTTTTACTGAAAAAGCTAACACTCTTAATTTTAAAATGTTGACTTTTTTAAAAAAAAAATCAAAGTCTTTGCTTTAAACTCTTAATTTGCTCGAGATGTTGTTCCATTGCATTGCATCGACATTTATTTATTTATATTTAATACATAAATGATGGGAAGATGCTCAAGTCCTATATAAAATACTTCATTTATATTATCTATCTTTATGTTATTATGATATTCCTTTTGTTATGCAATTTTTCATCAATAACTTATTTACTTATCTCCATAGGGTGATGCATATGTCTGCTAATTTAAAAAAAAATACATAAATATTGAATTAGATGAAAGTGATATTAAGAATAACAAAGGAGTCACACTTTATAAATCCAATTTAATGTTTTTTCTATTGTAATTATCTTGAATTTAGTAAATGTAACATTAGGATAATTATATGTATGTCGCATCTCTGAAGTGCGACATAGGTACATATACTTATATTGCATCTTAAAGATAAGGTATTAATGTAATTGAATGTATATTGTACTTTGAGATATGACATAGATGTGAGATAGGCCTAGTAAATTGATAATATTTTCATATAATTAATAAATACATAATATTGATTAAATGTAATGGTAAATAAGTAAAATTATCTACCTCCATATAATGTTGTGTCTGACCAACCAATCATCATCATAATATAAAGGCTTAACATCTTGCTTATCCTATATATCGTCTGCAAATAACTTCTCATAAACCAAATAGTCCTTAGTGTTTAGAGTTGAAAAAGAAAGTCCCCCAAAGGTGACTTAGTGCTTAGCACAGTGGGTATTGAAAATACATATGCTTGATAATTAAACAAGCTCACAAGAAAAAAAAAAATACAATGGATATCATAAGAATTTCATTTAATTATCCCAAGTTAGTCTAGTAAATAGCATAAGGATACTCATGATCTTGCTACATGCTTTATAAATAAAGGATACATTATTCATAAGTGTTAGGAATTGCCACTTCAGGCCCTAAGACCCATATTTCCTTAAATTTACTCAAATCATATCAATATGTAACTCTACTAGGGATACCGTGATATACTAATTAATTGGTGCTTCTTAAGTTTCCATTACTACGGTTCCTTAGGTTAAGGTAAACATACATAACATGCAATTAACTAGTGAGACAATTATTAGATTCGCTTTAATAACTAACTTAACAATCATAAGCAATACACAAGGAATATGCATACCAGTCTTATTGGCTCAAACTAACAATAGTTAAGATCTATGCTAGCACTAATAGTTTACAAACTAACACTCGTTTTAGGATCTCTATACTAACTTTAACTGACACTCACTTAACTTTAAAACCATAACTTTTTATATAAGTATGCCTTTATAAGAGACGCCATTAAATAGATAAAGTATTAACTAAATAATAGATAATTGAAAATAATAGGAACCAAGAAGGAAGAAACACTCGTACACATTTGAATGGAATCCGTTGAGGCTAAGAATCACCAGGATCAAAACTGGCCTGATGGTTCAATTATGAATCGCTCAACCAGCTCTTAGCAAAATGCCACCCCGACCCCCAACTTGACCAACAGGTTGCTTCGGTACAAGCTATAACCTTTAATACACGATCTGCAAGCTAGTTCTCATATTCTACCTTTAACTTGCTCCTATTTCTTAACAACATAGGCAACACAACTCAACCTGACTCTTCCACCAAGAGTAACAATTACTAAGTGACCATCAATACACCTTAACATCACTTAGATTATTTTTCTGCAATTATTATTGATTATTAGATCTTGCTTATATTAATCATCTCTTAGATTATATTTGGGATTAAAAATCGAAAAAAAAATTATCATAATACTTGATTCACCCCCCTCTTGAGTATTAGCCGAGTGTTCTTCACTTGGAAGTTCTCTTTTCAAAAACTCATTCTAAACTTGCTTGGAATGGTGTTTTTGATTAAAAGCTTTAATTTGCAATGGGAAAACTTCATTTTTAGTAGGGGATGTGTAGATACTATTAAGGAAAAGTTAAAATTTGAGAATGAGGGAAAGAAATAGAAAAGGAAGGAGAGAAGAGAGGCAATGTGATTTTCTAGTTGAAGGATAAGAGAGGTTGTTCATCAAATCGAACTAAACCAAACTAAATTGTGAATCGAGCCAAATTGAATTGTAAAATACGATTCTTTTGTGTCTCAGTTACATTCGTGGTTCGGTTTAGGGAGTTGAATCAAATTGAGTAGCTTGAAATCGAACCAAATTACTTCTTATTACATAAATAAGCAATACTTCATAGTTTTAAACCCTGTTAATATTTCAATCTAACTCAATTTATCTTTTCGATTTTTTTATTATTTCTCTTTTTACTCTTAACCTTTATAGTATACTCATTTTCCTTTATAATTGTCTCTCATCTCTAGTTGACATACTTACCTTTACGATCATTAAGATGAAATGTTATCGTACAATATTATGTAATTTTAATTCTTATATAATATTCCTCTATTCGAATATCAATATTGGTTGAAAACTCTAATGATTACTATTATTATAAAAAAAAATGATCATTTTGAAAAGCGGTTTGAACAAAACCAAATGGTACTTAAAACGGTTTAGTTCAAACCATTAGAAGTGGTTCAATTCGTTAACAATTTAAACTAAATCATTTCAAAGGTGGCTTAATTTGGTTCGACCCTTAAACCAAATGGAACCTATTCACGAAGACCCCAAGGGAAAAGTAGGATTCAAATTTCGGTGATGATCAAAATATCTCATTTAAATCTTTTTAAAAGATTTTCAAAAATCTAAGTATTATAGTAAAATTAAATAATTGTGACAAGTAAGATTGTCAAACTTGCGATTTTACCTACAATTGTTAGAGGATTTGTAAAATTGGAATATAAAGTCGAAACGTAGAAACATAAGTTTTTACAACTTAAATAAAATAGCTTTAAAAAATTATAGATATATTAATAGTAGTTATTCAAAATTTGAAATACATGACGAAAATAAAAAAAATGAATAAATTAAGTTTTTTTTTTTCTTTATATAAGTTCTTAATATATAATCTAATATGTATAAAAGAAGGAAAAATAGAGCTGAAACTAAAATTTCTCCCATTTTTTTTTTAAAAAGCTATAAATTAAAGAAGTCAAATATTTCAACTTATTTTAAGTTATTGACGATATAATATAAAGTATATAGTTTTCTTTATAAACTTTGTTATTAGAGTTAAAATTTAGATAAAAGCTATGAATATAAAATATGAGATTGAGAGAGAAAAAAAGTGGTAAAATATTATAATAAGATAGGATAGATGTTGTAATGTTTTAATCATTGATAGCTTGTAAAAGGCTAGTTATATTTTTTTTCTTTAATTTTTTAGTCAATTCAACTCGGATATGTAAAATTACTAAACTCAGTCGAAAACGTAAGTTTATATAGATTTTAAAATGTAAAATCAGTTAAAAACATAAGTTTTTATAAAAAAAATGATTCTATACCCGAGTTAACTTAAAAGAGCTATATAAAATCGTAAACTTGTATAATCGTATAGGTAAAATCGTAATTTTAACAACTATGGTGAGAATTATGCAAAAGGAAGTCAATAAAATATGATATATTGAGAAATAATGAATTAGGAGTAAAAGAAAAAAAAGAGAGGAGAAAACCAACCTTTTCACTTAAGCCAGTATGTGTAGATGTTTTTTCTCCTTAATTGAACCATGTTTGTTATCGTTAGCTATTTATCGAAACATGTTGCGAGAACTAATAGAAATTAATGAAATGAAAGGCATTAGTACTAAAAACTTTGATTGATTTCCAAATGTGATCATAAATATTTAATGGTTCATCCCTCCTATATAAGCATTGTTGATTCCACCTTGTAATGGTATGGCTTACCTTACTTAAGAGGCTTACTGGCAAAAAGATTTTCCTAAAAATGGTTGTAGTTAAAGGTGTAGTTGTCAAGACCAAAAGGCATATTTTATTCGCTAATAATTGTTTTTTTGTGAACTTAGTTTGCTATTAAGTTCACCGCCAGCACTTGTCAAATTCTCACTCACTAGTGAATTTAGTTCACCACTAAATGTAATTAATTTCTTTTTTCTAATTTTCTACACTCCTTTTCAATTTTCAAAAGTGAATTATTTGCCATTTAGTTTTTTTTTTTAATTTTTCCAATTAATATAATTCCGTTATTAATTCTTTATTAGTTAAAATGATATAAATTGCATTTTAATAATTCATAACGATATTATATTTACAATATAAGGAAATTAATATTATTTAAAATATTTAATATTTATTTTATTTTAAATATTGCCACAAGAATATCCAAATAAATAAAAAATAGAAAATCAAATTAATAGTGTTCAATAGAAAAAGATAAAGATTACATTAATTATACAAAAAAAATTACATTACTTGCAACATTATTTGAAAAAAAAAAGAAAATACATTAACAATGTTATTACATTAATCAAACCTAAGAAAATCGCGTCAACAACTACATTATTCACAAAAAAGAAAAAGGAAATTACATTAGTTGTATTGAATTATATGAGAAACAAAAAAAATATACATCTTGAACAGCTTGTGCTTTGGCTATCTTTTACCTTGGACATCTTCTTCCTTTGTTGAAAAGATAATAAAAGGTTAAAAAAATGAAATGTTAAGGTTTAAGGAAAAATATTTTAATCTTTGAATTATAGATCCGGAGAAGAATGAGAGCCAGATTCATAGCTTTCACTCATTAAAATTATAGATCCAATTGTTGGGTGAGATGTATGAGAGACGAGTTAGTCCAAAGATGTAAAGGGTTTGAGAAAGAGAGAGAGAGAGAATGAAAGGGTGGAAGAGAATAAGAGAGCTAATGAGAGAGAGTACTAAGATGATGAGAGAAACAAGATGGTTGGAAGAGAGAAAGAGAGAGAGAAACTAGAGGGCAAGGGGAAGGTTTAGGTAAAAAGAAGATCGAGAGAGTAAGGTAGAAAGAAGACCAAAAGAGTAAGATAGAAAGAAAGGGGGTGGAAGAGAGAAACAGATAAAGATTTAAGAGGTGAGAGGTTGAGAGAAGTACATTAGGATTAGGGTTATTTTATTTGTTTTGAAAAGAATATTAGAAAAAGAGAGGAAAAGGAAGAAGAGAGATTAGGAGAGACATGGAGAATTAGGGAAGTAAGAGAAAGTTGAAATAATTAAAGAGATATGGAAGAGAGAGATAGAGGGAAATGAGAGTTATAATATAACAAAATAGATATACATAAATCATACTTAAATTTTTGTAAAATTTTTCTGAAATTCATAATTTAAATTTAAAAAATATACTTTTAGATAGTAGAGTTTATAAGTAAATATTTAGCTTTTGTTATATTTTTCTAAATGTAAAGGGCTGAAAATTATTGAGATAAACCCATTATTTATTTAGGCTTAGCTCATTGGGTCAGGTGATAAGGCCTAAGGAGTTCCATTTATATTTGGGATGATTTAAGAACATTTAGTTTCATGGGCTTAGAATAGGGATCGTTGGACAGGTCCATCCACTTCCAACCTTTCTTAGGTAGGCTTATGCAATTATAAGGAAAATTATTAGCCTTAGGCTCATTAGCTAGCTCATTTTGAATAACCATAAATCGAGCAAGTTTTATCTCATCCATTGATCACCTAAATGATTTGATAAATGCTATCATATTCAAAAGCCTATAAACACTCAGTATTTTCTCATTATTTAGAACTCTTAGAGAGATCATAGAAACGGTATTCTATTATGAAGGCTTTTCTCTTTAAGATCAAATAAGCAATTCAAGCAAAGAATTGATCTCATTTGCTCAAGTTACAAGGCGAAAGCTTGAGGTTTCCTAAGGCTACCTTATTTGTTACTTGTGCATTTGAGATACTGAAATTGCTTATTTTTCCTCCTTGCCTTATTCACACCTAATCATCCCTTTAAGCAATAGGCCCGCTTCACTTCTTTGAAGCCATGCGTAACACACTACTCATACAGCACACACATGACCACTTCAATTGAACCTTCATGTTTCTACATTTTGGTAACTCTACTAGAGAAAAATAATTGTAGAAATATAGCAACTCCTAAGAAGAGAACAATTGGTACGTCTGATACTATGTCTTAAGAGCTTGACACTAATATTGAGCTTATTGAGTAGAATCTACTCCCATTACCTGAGAATACCGGTCAGGACCATTTAGTGCATGAAGCTCCTCTAGATCCCATGCAGATAATGTAGAAAGCCACAAGGGCTTTAAATCAGTTTTTGGCTATGTTCCAACTCATCTTTACTAAGATGGATGCCACTGTTGTTGTGTAATAAGGTGTGGCTTTGCTAAATCCTATGGTTGCTCTACAACTAGGTGTTATTACCTCAGCTTAACCAATTAATCCTTCGGTTATTGAGGAAGATCTCCATCAAGGAGGAGGTGATGAAACCCCCCTGCTAGAACCTGCATGACAACTAACTCCTGCACTGGAGAATGTAAGAGTCCATTTCGGCAGTTGTTCATCTTTACGGGTGTCTACTCCTTCATCTAATCCTACCATCCCAATCTTGGGAGGATTTACTTCTCATCCCAATCTTGCCTTTGCTCACTACCTACATCTACAGCTTCTATTCCAAAGACTTCCTTTATAATAAAGGAAGACTTGTATGTTTATATGAGAGAAATACAAGCTAGGTTATTTATTTGAGTACCAAAGTTGAAACTCCCATATCATAAATGCATCACAGCGAAGCCATATCCTAAGGACTTTGTAAGTCCTAAGTTTATGCTATTCAATATTAAGAAGGGAAGTGTAAAGGAACACTTACTAAAATTTATCGAAACCCTAGAGAGTTATAGGCTTGATGATAACCTAAAGCTTAGAGAATGCTCCAAATTATTGATAGAAAAGGCATGTACCTAGTATGTTAAACTCTACTCCAGATTAGTTGATTTATGAGGGATTATGTGCAAGTCCTTCATGGAGAAATTTGTCTCCACTCAAGAGCAAGTTATGATTATAGATATGGGAAGAATATGCAAAACCAAGAGGAAGATCTGATGGATTGTATAGCGCTTTAGAGAACGCACTCAAGACATTTAAGATATTTGTGATGAAAGAGAACTAGTGAAGATCTATATCTAAGGGATGTTCTCTTAATATACTGTGCACTTAGAGAACCTTTCCCTATGTTCTTTTGCTACATTTGTTGAGAATGCATGGAGGACAGGTAACTTTGTTATGAGGCAATAGAAAGAAAGTAGCAAGCTTAACAAACGAGTAACATTTATATCCTTGATTGGAATTGAGGACTTTAATGCCAGTAAGAGCTTAAGAAATATACAGAAACTCTTCAATTTCCATGCTTGATGAGCAAGGTATATGCCATCCTCGACTGTTAATTGTAGGATGAAGCTATTAAGTTACCAAAAGTTGAGTGCTAACCTACAGAGAATGAAATAAGAAATCCCAAATATTGTTGGTTTCATAGAACAGTAAATCATTCCACTAAGGATTGTAGAAGCTTAAGAAAGATATTCATAAAGGAATTCAAAATGGGGAGCTTGTTATCTAAGATAACAACATTTGCAACAACCTGCTTCCAAGCTATGATACCTATGTGATAGCATATGAGCGCTTTGAAAGTGATTAGTGATTCGTTAGTTATTGAGAAAAAAAAAATGGGTTCAATCTATGGCATTGCTTTTGTAAATAAAGAACGAATTTCACTACTCAATAATAAAACTTTTATTATCTTACTCATCTTTGTATATTGTATCTTACTCTCTTAAGCCCAAGCAACGTCTTAGTATCTTGGCTCCTATGCCTCTAGCCAAAGCGATGCCTTGGCATCTCAACTCTTACACTTCAGGCCCAAGCAATTCCTTAGCACCTTGACTCCTACACTTCAGGCCTAGGTAGCACCTTGGCATCTTGGCTCCCACACTTTAAGCCCAAGCAATGCCTTGGTATTTTGGCTTCTATGCCTTAAGCCCAAGCAGCATCTTGGCATCCTGGTCTCTACGCTTAAAGCTCAGGTGATGCCTTGGCATCTCGGTTCCTACTCCTCAAGCCCAGGCGATGCCCTGGTATCTCAACTCACATTCCTAAAGCTTAGGCAACGCCCTTGTATCTTGGCTTCTACGCATCGAGCCTAGGCAGTACCCTGGCATCTCGGCTTTTATGGCTAAAGCCTAGGTGACACTTTGGCATCTCTGCTTCCATGCTTAAAGCCCAAGCAATGCCTTGGCATCTCAACTCCCATACCTTAAGCATAGGCGATGTCTTGGTGTCTTAGCTCCCATGCCTTAAGCCTAGGTATTGCCTTAACATCTTAACTTCTACACCTTAAGCCCAAGTGACGCCTTAGCATCTCGACTCTTACGTTTCAAGCTTAAGAAATGCCTTAGCATCTCAGCTTGTATGCTTTAAGCCTAGGTGACGCCTAAGTATCTTGACTCCCATGGATAAAGCTCAAGCAATGCCTGTCATCTTAGCTTTCTTACTTTACGCCCAGGTGATGCCCTGACATCTTGGACTCTATGCCTTAAGTCCAGGCAATGCCTTGGCATCTAACATCTATGTAGGGACTATTGTTTAATTGAAGAAGTGATCCAACTATAGATCCTAGCTTGCTATGCTTCCATCTCACTCACATGAGAACCACGATCGAGTGAAAGTAGAAATGGTAGCAAGGATCTTAGTCTTCTTCAAGTGAAACATATGCTATACTTTTATGGTGATATAATCCACTTGCGTACCCATCTAAGTTATACCTTCTTAAGGAAGGAAAATTGGGGATGAGAGAAAGGTAACTATCTCTTCTCTTGATTTTTGAATTAGAACATTGACACAATAATGTTGATCATAGAGTCTTGCCAAGCCTCACTGTAGAATAAGCTTGTTGTGCATGATGCCTATTAGGGCTTACCGTGTGCGAATTTTGTTATGCTTGATGCTTATTGAGACCTACTTCATTCAAAGCTTACTAAGTAAGATGCTCCTAGTGCTTGAGGCTTTCTTGCTTAAGGCTCTTCCATGAAAAGCCTGATGTTCTTGGGGCCTACTTACTCAAGGCTTGTTAAGACTTACCATGCTTGAAGCTTACTTGTTGAAAGTCAATTCCCTGCAAGGGAACCCCTTAGCCAACTTTGGCTATCAAAGTAGATTTTGAGGTTGATTGGGGATAATGAATTATGATATTGTTCTTACAAGAATAACAGAAGAAGTTAGTAAGAAAAGACATACATTGTATTTAAAGAAAAGAACGATTGAAGCAAAACATCTAAATAATAAGAGAAGTCCAACCATTCTTATAGTGGAATTGAATTCTAAATATTTGTGGATGATGTCTTTGGAAACTTTGGATGCTTTACCGTAAAATAATGGCCTACCATACTTCCATTCTACTCGCATGTGAGAACCACAATTGAGTGGAAGTGGTGATAGAATGGAGGACTCTAGTATTCTTTAAGTCACGTACTTTGACTTATCTACAATGTATGTTATCTAGTCATCCCATATGGAGGGTAGCTTCTCCAAGAATGTGAAGTAGGTATTAGAGAGAGGTAGCTCTCTCTTCTCATTTCTAAACCACAATACTGAATCTCCCCTAATGGTATCTCTACAATCAGCATGAGGCTCACATTTGATAAACTAGAAACCATTATTAGTGCAAGGTGTTGTGTAAGCTTCTTAATGCTTGTTCTTCTCCTAGAATATGTCTTCAAAAATAGTCTTATCTAGTCACCTGTCCCAAGGACACGAGATGGGTGGTGGGCATTTATCTTGATGCATGATAAAGTCCTTCAACTTCACTACTTCCATGTTTTGACTTGGATTAGCCTTCATCTTTTTTACCATTCTCTTCCCTAAATATATATTAAAAAAAGGAAAGAGAAAAAAAAAAAAGAAATCATGAGAATTGCATATGAATAAGAAAATAAAAATAGAGAGAGAAATCTACTACTTAACAACAAGTGTCTATCTAGAGCATAGTGTCATATGGATTTAGTAAGTGTAAGGAGCAAGTGCAAAGTAAGTATCCTCTATAATCTGTTTAACAGTAAGTGTAAAGAGTGTCAATATGAAGTGATCTTAGTCCATCTTCATGACCAATAATGGGGCACAAATATATATAAAAAGAAAGAAAAAAAAGGGGGGGGGGAAGAGAGAGAGAGAGAGAGAGAGAGAGAGAGAGAGAGAGAGAGAGAGAGAGAGAGAGAGAGAGAGAGTTGGGGTTTAATATGATCACAATGAGAATGAAGGTAAGATACAAAAGATTCCATTGATCAACAATTTCACACTTGGAAGTGAAAAATCAAGACAAGCAAATAATCTATGTAAGAAGTCGACGCCTTTGAATTCATAGCATAAAGTAAGATTGTCTATAGTTAAATACGTCGTAGTAATTGATTGTATTAGAGATTGTCAATTTCTATGAAGCTCATAAATTATAAGAAAAGGAGGATATTATCGTTCTCATTAGGGTTTAATATGATCACAACGAGAACGAAGGTAAGATACAAAAGATTCCATCGATCAACAATTTCACAGTTGGAAGTGGAAAATCAAGACAAGCAAATAATCTATGTAAGAAGTCGATACCTTTGAATTCATAGCATAAAGTAAGATTGTCTATAGTTAAATACGTCGTAGTAATTGATTTTATTAGAGATTGTCAATTTCTATGAAGCTCGTAAATTATAAGAAAAGGAGGATATTACCGTTCTCATTGAAAAATAAAAATCAACAAAAGGAGATTGCCAGATTAAAGTTTGTACCACCTATCAAAGGAAAGCCATGTTGAAAAAAAAAATAAAAAGAAGAGAAAGATGTATACTTTAGCTTGGGATATAGTCATATATGGATCGATGAAGGAGGAATTGAGTCCTATAACACCATTATTAAAGTTAGATGACGCCTTATCTTTATGCTTTAGTTTTCTTAACGAATGGAACTTTTAATAATCTATGAAGCCAACAAGTGAGATGAAGATCAAAATAAGGACTTTAAATCAAGAAACAAGAAAAGCGAAGTTGCAATATGGGGACCTATCCTTTGATAATAGCAACAAGGGAATAATGAAGGATAAGAAGTAGAGTTGTTGTCACCTTTTCTTTGTTGTTGGTGATTTAAAAAAAAAAAAACGTCATGCTGGTAGTATTAGATGCCATCAAAAGAAAATTTTTCAATCAAATTCGTGATGAGAATGTACACTGTATTGAACTTTGATCAGCTTTGTCCTCATCATCAACTAATCGCATCTTGTGTCACTTGTAAGCAAACGAAAAAGGAAAATAAGGTGAGAGCCAAAACAAGAAATTTGAATCAAAAGACAGGGAAAAGTCAAAAGTCATCACCAACCACTTACGAATGTGAGTTGCTGGGAATTTGAACTCGGATGGAAGAAGAGTTGACATGAATGGATGTTTATTATAATAAACGTAAAGATATTTAAAGATGGATATTAAAAGATTTGAAACTAAAGTGAGAGGAATTTGAATGATATTTTATAAGATTAAGATTAAGTTTAAAGGAGATGTGATTGGCATGAAAAAGATACGGTTAAAGATGTGTATCTTGCTATTAGGGCTCGATAATGTTAAGAAAGAAGGTAGTAACTGTTCCAATAAGACATGTGATACCAAGATTCTCTATTAACTCTTATACCGAACATGATTGCAAGTCATGTTTTAATAATGAAGAAAAACAAAAGGGTCACATGAAGAATAGTCTTGTGAGTTTGATCATTATTTCACATGCAAGGCTCAGAATTTGAATACGTAATATGAACCATGCATTTGTTTCTTTGCTTCATGACAACAAACTTCTCAAGAGAAATTAATATGGAGTTGTTTAATCCACATGGAAGGTTGCTAAAGAATGTCATCCTTTGATTCATATTGAATATTCTTCTTATAAGTGATAGGATTTGAAGTTAAGATATTGATAGATTTAAATTAGATATAGGTTGAGGAAAAGACATTGGTAATGTCAAGAAGCGATAACATGATGAGATAAGGTTTTGGATAATTTTGAAGAAAAGAATATTTGTATTAATATGAAGAAGATTCAGGAAAAAGATTGAATCGAATGGTATTTATTAGATTAAGTTTGATTTTGAAAAGAGATATAAATGGCGATGAAAGAATATGAGAAAAGTTGAAAAAAAAAATTACCATACCGTACCGTAGGGGCGTTGCCCCCATACCCCTACACTATCTCTATGTAATTTAATGTAACTCTCTACTCTATTTCATGATAGCATTGCCTCATTTACTAATATGAATGAGATGTACATATACACACACACATGCATTTAACATGGTCCCGATGGAATATTCTGAAAGCTCTAGATTCATGTGAATGCTCTAATGATTTTATTTTTCTGTCAATGATTGTAAAATGAGAAAAAAAAATACCGAAAAGAGCCACAACACACATATTTTAGCGAACCAATATCATAGGATTAATAAGTCAGTAGTGCGGTGCAAAAGCATATCGAAATATGTGTTTTATGATAGCAAAATAAATATTATCATATCATGCTCAACTTGCTAGTAATCCAAGAGAAGCATCGATTCCATAGATATTATAAGTAATTAAGCGAGCAAAGTCAACATTCAGTATATCTATATAATGGTTGAAGAAACAATTTCTAGAAATGCCCAAAACCCTCTTAAATGTATTCAAGGGACTTTTGGTCAGGGGGCCAAATGTAGAGAGTTAAAAATTGTTAGGATAAGCTCATTATTTATTTAGGCTTGATTCCCCGGGTCAGGTGATAGGGTTTAAGGACTTTTGATTTATATTTAAGATGATTCAGAAATATTTGGCTTGGTGGGCTTAAACTAAGGATCGTTGGACCGGTCTATCTGCCTCCAACTTTCCTAAGCAAGCTTATGCACTTATGAGGAAGGTTACTAGCGTTCGGGTGACGGTCTCGCTTCACTTTTTTTTAATTGACGTATGGTGTACTACTCCAATAAAAGCCCCCTACTTCTATACTAAACATATGTTTTTTTTTTTTTTATAGATAGTGGAGTTTGAAACTCCTACCATTTCGTTAAAAATATAGATTTTTTATGTAAGAGTTACTCTTTTTTTTTTTTCAATTTACTAAAGTTTTGCATTAATGTAATGAGAAAAAAACCTAGTTTTTCTTATAAAGACATTATTAAGTGAGCATTTATGTATCAGCATATTTGTGTAACTTGACTTGTGAATATAGAGCTTGAATTGATATAAGGATAAATTATACATAAGGCTTTTTATAGTTTTTAAATATGTATTTAGGTTCTTGTTTTTTATATTGTGTTTATAATTCTAATAGATAATTTTTTATCTTTTATATCACCATTTTACTCTTTCAAATCAATAAAAATACTTTTAGTATCTTTAATCGATACCATAACTCATGGAAAAAAAAATCTGGAAGATATAATATGAATCCCATTGTTACCATTAATACAATAAATAGATCTATATAGAAAAGACAATAACGAGAAGCAGAGATTATAGATTATATATATTGATACAATAAATCTATATAGAAAAAATTTATACATTTTTAGTATAAATAGAGCTATACAATAGATATTCGTAGGATCTTTATACATTTTGCCATTTATCACAATTAATGGCCACTTTTCGAGATGGGACCAAAAACACCACCTAGTTTTGATTCTTCAACCAACTATTCACCCTAAGATTATAGTAATAAAATAGAAAACGGTGCTAGTAAAGCTTTATTGCGCACAAAGCATTAAATATTTATCCCACTCTCCACAATTATAAATAGGGTTGAACCTAAACTTATACTTGTTAAAACATTGTTTAAGTTATCTAAACTTAAGATTCGATATCTTTTTTGAAAATCAAGTATAAGGGTAAAAAGGTCATTTTCAAAGATTTAGCCTTGAACTTTTGAAAATTATTTTAAATTGATGGGTACTCATTATGACATTTAATAAGCCATAGTCGATACCATTCTATGTTTAAGTGATCTTGACAAAACATCATGTGCAACCATTATACTCACAAATGATTTGAGTTACCATATAAAAAAAATGCTAAAAGAAAAGGATTTTGATTTTCACAATAATTTGATCATTTTAAAGAATTAATCATAATTTTTTCGATGCTTCCCTTTATTTCATAAATTTTTCGATGATGATGCCTTATTTTATTAATATATTTAAAAATAATAGTTAAAACTAGAAATTTAGTTATTTCATAAAATTTACAAAATTCCCCATGTTAATTTTAACAATTTATAAAAGATTCTAAAATTAACTTTATCAACAAAAGTTTGAAAAGATATTTTTTTTTAATTTAGAAATAATTTTTTCAACTAAAATTGGAAAATAAATATTTCCACAAAGTTTCAAAAATAATTTGTCATGTTCCTTTGTTTATTTTTTCTTAAAATTATATTTTCCCTTCATTAGTTAAATGCCTTATGTTTATTTTTATAGTAGTTTAAAATATATTTTTTAAATTCTTCGATACATTTAAATAAAAGCATTAACACTGAAAAAATTGAAAATTTTAACAATTCCCAATTTATTCAAATATTTCAACAAAAATGTCTATAACCTTCTAATTTAAAAAAAAAAAAGATTCGTATAAATTGATTTAATGGTACCACCGCATTTATAGATGATAACATGCTAACTAATGCATTGTCCACAAATTACAACGTATTATTTTTTTAAAATATTAATTTTATTTTAATTATAAATATATTTAGTATAGAAGTGATAATTATTTTTTCCAAGAAAAAGTAATATAACTTTTTGACTTCTTGTTTATATAGCCATATGCAATTAATTTGGTTTATAAAGTTTAGATAATGGAAAAAAAATTTTACTAGAATAGTAGCTATATGATAATTTTTGGGCTCACCTAAGCTAGTGGTAAAAGATTTCCCTTTTTGGTGAATAAAGTTCACCGCTAGTCTATTAAAAAAAAAAAAAAAAAAGAAACTTGATCTGACAAACTTTTTCTACCATATTAGTCACCGTTGTATCTTGAATTTGCAATAGTGTATATATAACATGCATATTGCTGCACACAAAAGAGCAGTTTATAAGGACTTCTAGTTTATAAAATTATAAAAGTATAAATATTATAAAGCACTATATATTGTAGGTTAATTATAATATTTGTATTTAAATATATTTTACTCTTTATGTATATTTGCTTATATGTACTTGTCATTCAATTATTTCGATTCATAAAATGTGTATATAAACGCAATGAAGAAAAGATGCTATATGTTGGGAAATCATAATGAAATAGGGAGTATAAATTAAAAAAAAAAAAAAAAACAAAGATCCTCCAAAAGAATTGCCTTCTTTCATCATTGCACTAGGCGTGTCAAAGTACATTGCAATACATCATTTTACAATATATATGTAGATGTATATCTTGACATTTGATCAAACCCAAGCTCACATTACAGATAAAGTATTTTTAATACACAATTTCTAGTGTTTCAACGCTGGAACGAATGGGACTGCAGTCTCTCTCAACCATAGGTTTCCATCAATGAATGGTGATGTAGCAGTCCATTTAAGTGCTTCTTGCCTACTGATAATTCCCTTGAAACCCCTCCACTTGACTCTCTTGCTAACGTCAGCACCAGGCCCACGGTTGTTGTACTCAGCAAAGTAACCTGCAAGAGTTTGCAAATAAATGTCATGGCACTAGAACTATATTAATCATGGTTTGGAGATAATTTTTGTAGCTATTCGATTACAACCGCACCAGCTTAAACGATAAAGATCCATTAATGTTGATATGTCGAGTATATGAGTGGTAAGCATGAACTAACCTGTGTTATCACCAGCCCATGACATGTAACCTTCTGGCGTAATGAGATCACCAAGGGTGTTCTCCATAAACACAGTGGTAGCGTACTGCTTCCACGGCCTGCCCAAGTATGTCTTCATCTGGAACCTTATCGGAGTAAGTTGTAGGTCAGGAACGATTCTGCAGTTCTGAATGACGATGCCTGTCTTGTGACCAGGCTCAGTAGCTCCTTGCGCGGTGACTGCGTTGAAGTTACCACTACCCTTTCGGGCGATGATTAGAGAGTTTTGGATGAGGCACTGTGACGCACCGAAGATGAAGTCCACGGTTCCGGATATGACACAGTTGCGGAAGAACTGCCTTCCTGATTGGACGTAGAGGGTGTCTTGAAAAGCATCAAAGCGGCAGTTATAGAAGGCTGCATTTTGGGATTGGGCACGGAGTGCTACGGCTTGATGACTCTCTGGACCGGCAGTGTTTCGGAAGCCCATAGACTTGCAAAGGAAACCAGCTCCAACGGCAGCTGTAATCAAAACACAGTAATTTCATTATATGTTTATTTATACCAATAAAATATAATATTGACATAAGCAATTATGAGTCATAATCAATTTAAAGATTATTATTTTATTAGTATTTATATACATGTATATAATTAATCTTTTTTCCTCGGTTCTTTCAATCTTTTAACTCAATAATATGGTTGGAGTAGATATATACAAAATTTTAGATCTTTTGTCTGTCAATTGCCATTTAAATTAGTTCCATGCAATGGAAAGATATGAGAAGGTGTATAATTAACTTACAGAATGTAGCAGTTTTCCATGTAGTGAAGCCTCCCCTATTGCTCTTGTTGCCGGTGACAATAGTTTTTCTTGGGCCATCACCGTACATGAAAACATTAGCCGTTTGCTTCTCAACGGTAACGTACTCATCATAAATACCGGCCTTAACATAGATAATATATCTTCCCTTGTGTCCCTTAGGGTAAGCTTTCAAAGCATCAGTAATAGTCTTGAATTGTCCACTTCCATCCTTAGCTACGACAGCATTGGGAATAACCCTTCCGATGTTAACCTGAGCCAATAATTTTCGGTCGGCAGCTGACATCCATGTTGGGTGTCCGTCAGAGCTTAGGAGGCGGCGAGAGTTAGGATTGAAATTGAGCTTGATATCGAATGTAGAGAGGATGCTCTGTATCTGATCTAGGATCATTAGGACATTGCCTGTTAGTTGTCTCGGATCCTGCAGGTTTTTCTCCATTTGCGGCTTGAGTTCCTCGTCCTTTGCATCCTCGAATCCTTCCATGCATGATGCATGGTATGCAATGACGGTGCTGAGCCAGGATTGGAGTTCAGCCACACGGTCGTTCACGGTGTGGAGGTCACTGCCTCCAACGAAAGAGAGGGCAGCTTGAAGCTCATCAACCGCGTAGCCCATCATTTCCTTACAATCTCCAATGGCCATCTTGACCATTGGTTTATTGGAATTCAGGGTTGAGGTGAAGTTGATCGAGTTCTTCAGAGAGTTCAGGGTGACCAAAACCGCCTCCTGGATGAGCGCTTTTGGGTCTGTGGAGCCATTAGTGTTGGCATTACCAAGGGTTTGCATGCACAGATCCTTGTGAACGGTCGGGGAACAGATGGTGGATACGGCCTTCATTTGGGGGTTGAGATCACTCCCCGAGCTATTGCTGCCAGAACCATATTTATTTACTCCGGCCACCACACCAATGACGACACCCACAACAAGGATGATTGAAACAGCTGAAACAACGATCTTGCCCTTCATTTTGGCAAATACTTTCAGTTGTCGAGATGATATCAAGCATATGCATGGAGACGAGGGTTTTATAGACGTGTTGGTTAATTTGAGTTAGTTTTCATGCATGAACGTAATGCTAGCTTTCGCGGTCCAGCGATACGTTCGTGTTCCTTACATAATTTTGTCCTTTTTCTGTTCGATTTTTCTTATTATGTCTTCTTGTTTTTTCAACTGATGGAAACTTGCTGGCCAGGATTCTACCCTTATCTGCTGATGAGTTGGCCCATATCGAGTTATGCGGGAATGTCCTCCGTGGGTAATCTCAACACTAGAAATGCTCCGATGGTTACGATTTGTTAACTGAACCATAAATCGATCTCAAACTGAATATGTAATTAGAGTCCATAATATAATAATAGATTCATAAACATAAATACCTAATGAATTTCTGACTATAAGAATTGTAACCCCGTTAATTTTCATGCGTTATTCTACTTAGTATCAATCTTATTGTCAAAATTACCATAATATTCGCCATATCATAGTTATACTATGACAATTGAGATAACATATTATAACACTAGGCAATAAATCAAATACCTTGAGTGATACCTTTCTTTTATCCATATATAAAGTAAAATCGTTCCATCATTATCATAATAAATATATTAATGCTAGAACATTATAACATAGCAATATAATTTAATTTTAAAAAGATGATCGGTAAAAATAATCATAATATAATGATTATGATATAATAGTATTATAATCCAAACTATAGTAATACAATATTGTAGTGATCAATATTGGAGTGATGATTGTCTTAGTAATAAATAAACTTCTACAATTATATCTTTTGAGTGTCCCAATCTTGAAAACATCTAGAAAAGATAGTAGAAAATTTAATTGTCTTTTCCTAAAATAGTCTGGAATTTTATAGTAGAAAAAGAAATCCAATTTTAATTTCTTTATAGTTTCTGCTCCCTCAACAACCCCTACCCCCCAAAAAAGAAAATCTTAAAATAAATTACATAAAATGTTTTTTAATTTTATTAAATACGTCCATGGTGAACTTTTTTTTTTTTTTTTTTGCTTCTTTCCCACTACCTATTAAAAATTCTAAAAATATTTTAGAAATTACAAAAATGCATGCAAGATACATCCTTTTTACCAATAATGTGATTTAATGTTATAAAGATAATCGGTAACAGTATCCATAATATGTTGATTATGATATAATAGTATTATAACCTAAACTATTGTAATACAATATTGTAGTGACCAATATTCGAATGGTTAATTTCTTAGCAATGAAACTTCTACAATTATATTTTTTTAATGGCCTAATCTTGAAAACATCTAGAAAAGATAGTACAAAACTCAATTATCTTTTCCTAAAATTGTTTGGAATTTCATAGTACAAAAAGAAATCCAATTTTAACTTTTAAAAGTTTCCCATAAAGAAAAAGATAAAATCCTAAAATAAATTATATAAAATGATTTTTGATTTTATTAAATATGTCGATAGTGAAAATTTTCTAGATTTGCTTTTTTTCCCACTACCTTCTAAAAATCCTAAAAATATTGTTAAAATTACAAAAATACATGTAAGACCCCTCCTTTTAGCAATAATATGATTTAATATTATAAAGACAATCGCTAATGATAACCATAATATATTGATTATGATATAGTAGTATTATGATCCAAACTATTATAATACAGTTTTCTCGTGATTAATATCGAATGGTGAATTTCTTAGCAATAGAACTTCTACAATTATATATATATATATATATTTAATGGCCTAATCTTGAAAACATTTAGAAAAAATAGTACAAAACTTAATAATTTTTTCCTAAAACTAATTAGAATTTCATAGTAGAAAAAGAAATCTAATTTCTATTTCTTTATAGTTTCCCTCGAAAAATAGAAAATATTAAAATAAATTACTTAATTTCTTTTATTAAATATGTTTATAATAATTTTTTTTACTTTCTTTTTTCCTACCACTACCCATTAATAATTCTAAAATATTAAAAAACAAAAAAAATGCCTATCTTTTATTTAGTGTGTTCAATCAAGGCAAAAAAATATAAAATATTCAATATTTTCCTTTACTTGTAAATTCATTCGAATTAAAGAGAAAAGAACCTCATGATTTTTTTTTTCCAAGCTTTACATTCAATTTTAAAAAAAAAAACAATAAATGTAATAGTACCTATAACACTAATTAACAAAAAGGCAAATATAAAATAATGCAAATTTCATTTTTCAACTGGTTAATTTGTGCACAATAAATAAAAAAATCAGTATTATTTTTCTTCTAAATTTCAGCCTAAAATTGGCATGGAAAAAAAAAATCTAATATCACCTACATGTACATACAATTTCTCCTTTTGTTTTTTCGGAAAACTCTATACAATAGTAATATGTATATATATATATTCATCCAAACTCAACAGATCTTTAGAAGAAGAAGAAGAAGAAGAAGAAGGAGGAGGAGGAGGAGGAGGAGGAGGGAAAAGTATCATAAATTTCGTTGCAAATGCTCCTTTTCTTTGATTTTTATCTATACAAAAAGAAAGAATATCTTCGATATATATTGTATAAAAGGAAAAAAAAAATGTAAGGTATGACTCAGCTTTGCTCAGCCAGTGAAGAAGATGAGAGATTTACACACGTAGCAATTGAGGAACAGCACCAAGGGAACAATGAAGAAGGAGGAATATATACCTTGCATTTACGGGTTTCTCCACCAAGCGGCAAAATTTTTGTACAACAGCGAAATTATTATGGTTTACCGAAAAAACAGCGAAATCATTATCGACATTTAGGGGATTTTAGGTGCGTATTTACCCCACCAAACCCCATTTACTTTTGCCATGTGTCGCTGAGTGATGGCAAAACTCGCCACTTAGTATGTTCACTAAAATCTGGGATTCGCAGTATTTTTTTTTTTTTTCCCCTTGAAAAAATATCAATTTCTTCTTACTGTAAGTTTATAACGAAAAAATCTAGAATATATGCAGAAAAAATTATAAACTTCTTATTGTTATCGTTAAAGTTATAGCCTACTCATGTATTTTTAGTAATTCACCATTGAAAAAAAATTTACAAAATTGTTTACATTTAAAATATGCGTGAAGGCAGCTTTTATTTATATTACTAAATTAAAAAAATTTGCCTCTATATTTGCAACTCTCCATTTCCAATTCATCAAAAATAGTTAAATAAAAAAATTGCTCTGCATTAGTTAATGCTATATTAAATACTTACTAGAGTTATCATATATAATAATATTGAGTATTTCACTTGATTTTTATTATACATACACACACACATATATATATATATATGTTTAGTGGGTCTCTGTCCGTGATCTTTTTGATCCGTGTTCGGCCTCATCCGGGCTTGGTTCTGCTGACGAAGCTTATTTATCGGGCTTGAAAGCATCATTAGTGGATGGTACATATATTGCTTCGCCTAAATACATATGGAATGTAAGATATGGTAATGGTAGTCGACAGAAGTTATTTTCGATATTATTATATTAAAATTATATTGATATTTATATCTCATTTATATTTCTATATAACGGGTAATAGCAATTGACTTTTTTCTTTTTTCTTTTTTTTCCTATTGGTTAAGATTAGTAATTGAATATAATCCAACATTTCCACTGTATTGAAATGGTTGCTGCTAAAATCAACTTCATGTTCCTCACCACCAGTCACCACATGCATGCAAACTAATTTAAGTAAACATCACGACAATAAATACTTCCAGTCCTTGATATGCTTGATTCATCGATCTTGCCCTCAGTTATAGCGGAAACCACAATTTAAAGATAAATAAAAAATGAAGGGCAAGATTGTTGTTTCGGCAGTTTCAATCATCCTTGTTGTGGGTGTTGTGATCGGCGTAGTGACCGGAGTAAACAGATATCGTTCCAGCACCAACAACAAAGAGGATTTTAGCCCTCAAATGAAGGCCGTCATCGCCATGTGTTCCCCGACCGTTCACAAGGATCTCTGCATTCAAAGATCCCTCTCTTTCGTTGGAGACAATGACCTCAACGCTGTGAACAACCGTGTGGCTGACCTCCAATCCTGGCTCAGTGCCGTCGTTGCGTACTACACATCATGCATGGATGGATTTGAGGGGCTGGATCACAAGGCCGAAGTGGATAAGAACTTGCAGGATCCAAAACAACTCACAGGCAACGTCCTAATGATTTTGTCTCAAATATCGGACGTCCTCTCAGTATTCGACATCAAGCTCAACGAAAACCCTAGCTCTCGCCGCCTCCTGAGCTCCGACAAATAGCCGACATGGATGTCGGCTTCCGACCGAAAACTGTTGTCTCAGGCCGACGCAGGAAAGATCACTCCTAATGCTGTTGTAGCTATGGATGGAAGTGGACAATTCAAGACTATTACTGATGCTTTGAAGGCGGCTTTCCCTAACCCTAAGACTACGAACCAAACGGGAAGATATATCATCTATGTTAAGGCTGGTGTTTATGATGAGTAAGTTACTGTTGACAAGCAAATGGTTAATGTTTTCATGTACGGTGATGGCCCAAATAAAACTATCGTCACTGGTAACAAGAGCAATAAGGGAGGCTATTCAACAATGAAAAGTGCTTCATTCTGTAAGTTCTGTCATTACAATCACAGTCCATATCCACCTTAATCTGGCACTCAATATATATATAATATCCGATCTCCATATTTTGTAACTGTGTTTTATTTTCTTATGAAACAAACTTAACAAACGTTTTCATTATTTTGAAAACACAATCGCATCGATATAACAATCAATAGTTACCATCTCTTGATCACAGCTGCTGTTGGAAATGGGTTCCTCTGCAAGGATATGGGCTTCGAGAACACCGCAGGTTACCAAGCTGGGCAAGCCGTGGCACTTCGTGTCATATCCCAAAATTCAACATTCTTTAACTGCCACATGACCGCTTATCAGGACACCCTCTACGTCCAAGCGGGGAGACAGTTGTTCCGTGACTGTGTTATATCCGGAACACTGGACTTCATCTTCGGTGCTTCCCAATGCGTCATCCAAAACTCTCAAATCATTGCCCGAAAGGGTGGCAACATGAATGCGCTCACTGCGCCAGGCGGTGATGAGGCTGGTCAGGTCACAGGCATCGTCGTCCAGAGCTGCCAAATCTCTGCTGACCCAGAACTTCATCCAGTAAGGCTCCAGATTAAAACTTACCTTGGTAGGCCACGGAAGAAGTATGCCACCAGTGTGTTTATGGAGTCCGACATTGGTGATTTGATTCAGCCAGAAGGTTACTTGTCATGGAATGATGATAATACAGGTTAGGATTACAAAAACCAACCCGGAACCTTGATTAGATCTAGTTCTAGTGCCATGACATTAATTTATTTGCAAACTCTTGCAGGTTACTTTGCTGAGTACAATAACCGCGGGCCTGCTGCTGACGTTAGCAAGAGAGTCAAGTGGCAGGGTTTCAAGGGGATCATTAGCAGAGAGGAAGCACTTAAATGGGCTGTTGATTCACCATTCCTTCAAGGAAAAGATTGGTTGAATGACACCGGAGCCCCATACACTCCAGGGTTGACATTGTAGAAATTGTATTGTTAAAATTCTTTCCGTAGGGTTTGGATTTATAATTAAATTTTGTATGCAATGTACATCGATAGTACATCCAAAAACCATTTCGAGGTAATAACTTATATTAGGATTATTCATTCATTTGAGGAAAAAAAAAATTTCTACTCCTATTTTTTATTATTTCTCAACATATTAACATCTTTTTGTTGATTGCGTTCTATGATAGATTAAGTGATAGTGAAATTAAAAAATAATTTTAACATAAATAGTTAATATATATTACCTATCATATATCATCACCACAAAGCTTGAGCCAGACCTGTTTTATGTAAAGCTCCATAAAAATGTCCATGCTATATAATCTTAGAAACTAGTGAAAATATTATATAAATGTCCATGTTGCAATTTTTTTTTTGTTGTTTTTAGTTTATTTTTTAATGTTATTATATTCAAATTGTGTAGATTTGTAATATAGAAATCTATTAATCCCTTGGTTTAACTCATACATAACATTTTTAAAACGTTTATCAAAGATTTGGGAAGAATATACAATGAAAACTATTGACTTTTACAAATATCATTAGAGTTCGAGTAGCCTATTTATATTTTCAATAAACTACCATTCAAAAAAAGTTATTTTATTGCAAAATGGTATTTAAAAGAATTTTTAGTTTATATTTATTAAAATGTATAAGTATTAAATTTTTGTTAACATTTGTAATTTATATATATATATATATATATATATTGATTCAAAGTTTATATTATATATTTGCCTTATGAATAAAATTAATTGTTAATTAACATTCGAAATTTCTTAATCACATTGATATTGACTTCATCAATCTTTTATACGATATCAATATTTATTATTAAATGAGTATAGTATTTTTTTTATATGAGATTTTATATTATGCAAATATATTTTTCTTACTTACATATTATGGTTCACTCCACAAAGGAAAGCAAATCAAACTAAAACTTTATGGTATGTAAAAATTTTTAATGTGAACCATATATAAGATTTGATTTAAAATTATAAAAATTCGAACCATAATTTTATGTTTGGCTTGATGGTTGAAAGAAAGCATGAGCCATCTATGATAAAGTCTTCCATAAAACTAATTTTTAAGAATTTAATGTTAAGGACACGTTTGGCTGCCACGGTCAATTTATCTCTGTCCGGGAATCGATCCGCGTAATAAGATATAACCACTATGCAGTTGTACATTATAATCGCTGGGCCGTGAAAGACAACTTTACATTCCCCATGCATGACGACGCATGCAAACTAATTTAAGTAAACATCGCGACTATAAAAACTTGTTCTCCGTGTATGCTCCTGACGTCAAAACAACAAAGCCAAACCAAAATGAAGGGCAAGATCGTTGTTTCAGCTGTTTCAATCATCCTTGTTGTGGGTGTTGTCATTGGTGTGGTGACAGGAGTAAACAAATATGGTTCCGGTGCCAAAACTTCGGAGAACAGTGATGTCAACCCCCAAATGAAGGCGGTCACTGCCATGTGTTCCCCCACTGTTCACAAGGATCTCTGCACGCAAACCCTTGGCAAAGCCGCAGATAATGGCACCTCCGACCCAAAAGCACTCATCCAGCAGGCGGTTTTGGCCTCCCTTAACTCTATGAAGAACTCGATCAACTTCACCTCAACCCTGAATTCCGATAAACCGATGGTCAAGATGGCCATTGAAGATTGTCAAGAAATGTTCGAATACGCCGTTGATCAGCTTCAAGCTGCTCTCTCTTTTGTTGGAGACAGTGACCTCCACACCGTGAACGACCGTACTGCCGAGCTCCAATCCTGGCTCAGCACAGTCGTTGCATACCATACATCATGCATGCAAGGATTCGAGGATGCAAAGGACGAGGATCTCAAGCCCAAAATGGAAAAGAACTTGCAGGATCCAAGAGAACTCACGGGCAATGTCCTAATGATTTTGGATAACATACAGAAAGTCCTCTCCACATTTGATATCAAGCTCACCTTCAACCCTAACTCTCGCCGCCTCCTAAGCTCCAATGGATTCCCAACATGGTTCTCGGCTGCTGACCGAAAACTGTTGGCTCAGGCTGACATCGGAAGGGTTATTCCCAATGCTGTCGTAGCTAAGGATGGAAGTGGACAGTTCAAGACTATTACTGATGCTCTGAGAACTTACCCTAAGGGACATAAGGGAAGATATATTATCTATGTTAAGGCCGGTGTTTATGATGAGTACGTTACCGTTGAGAAGAAAATGGTTAATGTTTTCATGTACGGTGATGGCCCAATGAAAACTATCGTCACTGGCAAGAAGAGCAACAGGGGAGGCTTCACTACATGGAAAACTGCTTCATTCTGTGAGTTAATTGTTCATTTCAATCATACACTTTTTTATGTCTTTATTAAAATGCCAATTGACATTAATAATCATGGAGAACTCAACTAAAAGCTTATTTTGACAATATATATATATATATATATATATATACATATTAGCACGTGTACGTGTACATAGAAATGACAAATAAATGAAATAAATAAGTGGCTTATGTTGTTTAATAAATTAAATTTTTTTATGTAATAATCATCATACATGAAGCAAATAAGAGAGACATGTCTTTATATGACTATCCCAAATAACTTCCATATATCTCATATATTTTAACTTGAATTCCGTTACCTAATGTAACTTACATATCTTTTTCTTTTCTGAATTATATAGATGATTATGGTATTTTTAAATATATAAGTATTTCCTTTAATGTATGGAATATTATATATATATATATATATATGTAAAATTAGGGGTTGAAGAACAAAAAATATATGGAAAATGAGTGAATCAACAGAGTTTATTGGTAGTTTTTCTATAATTGCATTATTTTTGTATGAAAAAAAAAAAGAAAAAAATCAAAATAGTTTTTATTCGAAATTTGGACAAACACATTATGATTACAATCCCTAATTTTTATTTTTATTTTTTTTAATCACAGCTGCCATTGGAGCTGGATTCCTTTGTAAGAACATGGGCTTCGAGAACACTGCTGGTTGGGAAGCTCACCAAGCCGTGGCACTCCGTCTCCAATCCCATAATGCAGCCTTCTTTAATTGCCACATGACCGCTTATCAGGACACCCTCTACGTCCAATCAGGGAGGCAGTTGTTCCGTGACTGTGTGATATCCGGAACCGTTGACTTCATCTTCGGTGCTTCCCAATGCCTCATCCAAAACTCCGTACTCATCCCGCGAAAGGGTGGTAACTTGAACACGATCACCGCGGAAGGTGCTCAAGAGCCTGGTATGAAAACAGCCATCGTCATCCAGAACTGCCAAATCGTTCCTGACCCACAACTTGTCCCTGTAAAGAACCAGATTAGATCATACCTCGGCAGGCCATGGAAGAAGTATGCCACTACTGTGTTTATGGAGACCACTATTCCTGATTTCATTCTGCCGGAAGGTTATTCGCGATGGGAAGGCGGACCTGGTGGTGAAGAGACAGGTTAGTGTTACAAAACAAAATTTCCTAAACTAAGATTATTCATGGTGTTCTAGTGCCATGACATTTATTTGCGATACTCTTGCAGGTTATTTTGCTGAGTTCAACAACCGCGGACCTGGTGCTGACATTAGCAGGAGGGTCAAGTGGAGGGGTTTCAAGGGACTCATTAGCAAGGAGGAAGCACTTAGATGGACGGCTACATCTCCATTCCTTGAAGGAAACCTATGGTTGAGAGAGACTGGAATCCCATTCACTCCAGCGTTGACAGCCTAGAAGTTGTGCTATCTAGTATTCTTAATTCGCACATTATTCCGGATTTAGCTATATTTAGTAGATAAGGCAATTCATTTGGATCTTTGCACTTCCGATTTCATTCTCTATCTAAATAAAGTATATCTTTCATTCGCTCTCATGTTATGCTTGTCCGAATTTCTTAATTCTTTACTCTTTTTATAAATGGGACAATAGAGTGATAAATACATCTAAATAAATACAAGTAAAGAAAATTACTGTTGGAAAATGCCCTTACATTGTAAATACATGGAAAATAAAAAAGAAAAAATTACTAAAAATAACTTCAATCCCGATTGTAACATTGTTTATAATATTTTTGTATATATATATATAAAGCACCAACCTGCCCCATCCCTTTTAATATTATATATATATATTCAAATATAATATCAAATTGCATATATAATGCTTTATAATATTTATATTTAGTAATTCCATAAATTAATGGTCATGACATGGCATGGCATGCACAATAATAAATTAGCTAGTAATTACCCAACAAAAAGAAAATATTATCAAGGTAAATTTGACGACATATTAGATGGATGTGAGTAGGAGTAGAGTGTTTGCCCATTATTTCTCCAAAATAAATAAAACAGATGTAGTTCGGTGCAGCAACATATTAGGCAAATTGGCGTTCAAAAGAGAGATTTTAAAATTTAATATATGAAAAAAAAAAAATAGCATCAATATCGTCAAATTAAGACAGTGCTGACTTTTTTATGAAACAGAGACTATAACCATGCTAAATCAATTATAGTAGAATTAGGATATAATTTTAAATAGAATGAGTTGATACACTTATTTTATATCATCAATAAAATTTTAGTTCAACCTATTTTGGCATGAGGAGTATATCATGTACAAGTAGATTGTAAACATCACATAGTTAATGTAAAGAAAAGACAACTTGTAACATTTTTAGGCGGGAAAACATTTGTTTTATAGACGACAAGTTGTGAAAAACGGAGAATAAATAGTAACAAAAATAGATTGGAAATCTTCTTTTACCCAAGAAACACTTGGCAGTCTTCTTCTTTTTCTCTATCTTTCTAAGCGTTTTGGCTAGCTCATAATAGCTTCATAACTTATCTTTTGCAAGTCACAAACGTAGAGAATCATAGTGTTAGTAACATATCTATGAAAAAGTGAGAGTAAAACATAAAAAAATAAAAAAAAAATGAGTGAAATGGAGAGGGTTAGGGTTTCTACTCATCCTGAGAGCAAACCTTAGAGAGCAGTAAGCGGTAGAAAAAATAAGAGAGGGAGATATTTTCTAAAAAGAAATTCAAATGCTTCTGATTATGGTAACAAACATAAACCCTAGTTGCTTGTTCAATAAGGTTAGTGCATGAGAGTGGGCTTGGGCCGAGCTTTAGGGACTAATTGGTGCTCTCGTCTGAAAGCAAACACTATACAGCCCAACAAACATATACGTGAAACCCAAAAATGTATGATATGTAATTTAAGGAAATTCTAGAATATTATTATTTACAAGTAAGGTAACTCGATGTTTTTAGTATGTTGGAACTACAATATTGATAACACTGCTTAATAAACTGATAAGACACTCGAAATAATGCTACAGTAAGTGCTATATATATATAATAGATAATGAAATGGCAGATTATTAAATGATAAAAATAAAAAAGTATAAATAAGCCTCGGTAACAATCGTATTTGGCTAATTATGCATTAAGGCATTTTCCAAAACGTCTAAAACGTGTTCCTCACACCTTAATAAGACTAAGATGCAAAATGAAATAAAATTTAGTGATTAAATGTAATGGCTATAATAAATCATTTAAATATCCTTCGTAATATTTATTACATAAATAGTGATTTACTATAAAATATATAGCAAAAATATTTATATATTTAATACTAGTAATGTACTTTGATAATTATGTGTATAGCTCTACAATTTTAAATTTTGTAAATGTGATTTTTTGGTCATATTGGAAAGATTTATAAATAATCATACTCTTTTTGCATATGATTGCATTAATCGTTTTTCGAAATGTTAACCTATTATTCTTTGTTGAAATATAACATAAGGTGTAATCCTTGCTAATTTTAAGGGATATTAAGAAAATATTAGAGAATTCATTACATACTCCAAACTTATAAGAAATGTTTAGACCCCTTAAAGCCTAACATAAAATTTTAAAGATAGGAAATCTTTAAGAGGAAAAAAAATGGTAAATAATAACGACAACAACAATAACAATAACAATAACAATAATAATAAGCAACATACATTAACTAAAGGTGATAGGCTAGATGTGCCTAAGATGGAATTTCTCCTAATATGGCCTTATCTATATAACTTTCTAACACTAAGTAATTGGACAATTAGGTAAGTTGATACATGTTGATGAACCCTTAAATCCATACTAAAGCTTACTAGTCTTCATTTTTCTACCCAAGACCCAAGGCTTGTACACCTAAAGCCTAAATCTTCCTTATTTTGCCTTCTCCATACCATAATTCTCCCAATACAAAACTTAGTAGGCTAATGGAACACTTAGACAATACCAACTCTCTTCTCTACACACAAAGGCAATCCTACTCTAAAATTTTGCCACCTATGTACTCTTTATTCCTAAAACAACACTCAAACTATTTTCAAGTACAACAATAATCTCTCCATATCTTACTTAAACCACTTTAAGAAACAAAG
Source organism: Lumnitzera racemosa (assembly GCA_024138005.1). NCBI lineage: Eukaryota > Viridiplantae > Streptophyta > Magnoliopsida > Myrtales > Combretaceae > Lumnitzera > Lumnitzera racemosa. The sequence continues at coordinate 102,893,134 of JAMXBC010000004.1, forward strand.
GCCAAACAACATAATCTCCTTAACTTCATAATTTGCCAAGCCACATATATATAAACTCCATACCTGATTGGTGGACCTAGAGTCATCCCTTCCTCTTAGCCATGTCAACATAATACACACAACCTAGTACCATTTTCTTCTCCCTAATCTACAAACACATCCTCTTTTCCCTGATCACGTCAATCACACCATCGTTGACTACCGAACCTTCTTCTTTTCTTCCTTTAAGTTACTTTGTCATTTCACTTTTCCTTAACTGTTGCTTTCTTTTTCTCTTTTCCTTGGTTGTTGTTCTTTATTCAAAAGGTGAGAATTAAAGTAAAGAACTTGTGAGAACCATAATGACTTACAGCTCAACATTATACTCTAATGTTGTAACATAAACCTACCATCTCAACTCTTTCTTGTTTTCCTTCCTCCCTATTGTATTTCCTTGTTAGTATGGTGTTTTCATCTATTTCAAGGAAGTGAAATAACGTAGCAAGTGGTAGCAACTTGCAACCTAAAATCACATTTCGATGACACAACTTAGAACCCATTTACATCCATCAATTGAAGTTCCTTGAAATACTCGCATTAGCCCTTTAACAACACAAACCAATTAAGGTAAGCTTCAACTTGTAGTTCGCACTTGACTTCGTTTCCTTCCCTTTCCATGTCTGTATTATGGCTAAGTATTGCTCAATAGCTAAGAGACTAAAGCAAATGACTTGTTACAATCAAACCAACGTTGACCTTCAAGAATTGACTAATAATGCAAGTCCCTCCAAGTAAATGCAACTACCCCATGTCTTCAATTAGTTTTAAGCATCTCTTCAATAATTTTGAACAAAATCAAGGCATTATCAGGTTAAGGAATTCAAGAATGTTACCTAAGTTAGGAGCTATGAAAATAGGATAAGATTATTCTTTTTGGCAGCATTATAACTAGGGGTGAGTGTGGTTCAGTTTAGTACAGTTAGCCTTCCCTCCCTCCTTAACCAAATTGAACCTAATGCAGTATTTCAATTATTTTTTGAAGTTCAACTTGACTATACGTTTCATCTATAACATAGAGCATTATATCAATCATGCAAGTAATTAATATGGAAAAATTACATTGTTTGGTGTATTTTTTGGTAAAGACAATACAATTAATGCAAAAGCAAATGTAAGGGTCAATAAGATCCAATAATAAAAGTTCAAAAGATAGTATAAAGGATTGATACCACTTCATATGCTTTTATGCAAAACAATGCAAGAACACATTGCATGCGTAGATTAGAATCATAACCAAAATTCTAATGTAGTTCATGAAAATTAGGTTCAGAGCTCATCATATTCTAATGTTAGCATTTTATACACCTTATTGAAAGGCATTAAATTGGAAATTCTAAAATTCTGTGGAGATGATCCTTAGGGTGGATCTTCAAAACCAAAAAAGTTCTTTAATTTTCACAATTTACCTGAAGATTAACACCCTGTAATTGCATCATTTGCCATGGAAGAGAAAACACATCAATAGTTTTAATACATGGATTGCAATAATCAACTGAGCACATGGCCAAAATTTCTTAAGGCACTTAAAATGCATTATGGTCCTTTAGAATATGAAGATGTGCAAGGTATATTATCAAAATTATTGTAAACTAAGTCTATGGTAAAGCATTAATCTAAACTTAGGCTCTTTTTAACAGGATTGTGGAGTTATTTGAAAATTTTTTTCTTAGTTGTTTCATATGAAAACTTAAGCTATATATTAATAGGGAATTCAAATATCAAGACCTAATACTATAGTAGATGTTATGTGTTTTGCTAAAATGCATGTCTAAATTTGCTAATCATAGTTTCTTACCTAAAACCACTTTTTTCTATTACTATTTAACTTTTTAGATTATTCTGTTCATAATTTTCTAAACCAACTTCTTTTTATCCTTCTTCTTCTTCTTCTTCTCAACCATTAAAGGAATTTTCTTCTACTTCTTTTTCTATCAATTAGGTGCCACTTTACCTATTCAAAATTACCTCATGCAAAAATGCATGTTGAAGAGAATAAGGTGTTTGTTTTAATAGTGATGTGAAGTGTAATAAGTTTTATAAATATAAGGTTAAGTTTTTATTGGTGATGAATGATTCTGACCATTAAACTAATGATGCTTAATACGTCGAACCACTACCTTAAAATAAAAGTATTTTTTTTTTTAATAACAAGTACACTAGGTCACGTATGCAATAATAAATTGGTAAAAATTAAGTCAAATCCACTAAGATTAGGACTAACTCCCATCTATATTAGTACGACTTATATTCATGCAAATACAAAATTTCTAAAACAAAAGCAATGTAATCTACTCCTTATCAATTAAAAAAAATCATGGGAATACCAACACATTAAATGATTCAATTGATGTACTCGCAGATTGGAATATTAGAATACAATTTTAATGATCATGAAACATACTATATTTGACTATTAAATCATTGAATAGTTTAGATTATTTCCTTTAAATTCCTTTGAAGTTATCAAAGTAATGAAGAATAGAAATTACCTTCTCTTAAAGTGTGAATTATTATAAGTAATTGACTAGATCTTTCTATTCTTAGAAAAGGTTATTTAGTTAACTAACTGATATACATTTTAAATACTAACCTAATTACAATGCATAATTCATTTCATCATACTTGTAGTTCGATATTAGTTCATCAGGGAATCTATTGAATTGATGCCTTCTTGTTAGATCTTAATCCAATCTAACATACATTCTACAAATTATAAAGAACATGCTCAATGAACAAAAGTCAAGAACAAATAATATTCAAATATTTAATATAAAAATATAATAGATCCAACAATCCAATATTTCAAATAAAAATCTAATTCATGTTTTTTTTTTTAATAAAACTCACAAATTAGAAGAAGAAAAACACAATCTATGAATAAAAATAATATAACGAAAGAGAAAATTTAAATCATATAAAAAAAATTAGAATTCCCAATTCTTCAATCTTTGCATAAATTACCAAAACGCTTGTGGCTGGTGTCTATCCCATTATTTATGAAAGACTAAAAATAAAAGGGAAATTTTTGAAATGAGTCACCTAAAAGTGGCTTAATATTAGAGAACCATTTCTTTCTAATTAGTGGTGCATGAAACAATCTGCAATTCATGTTAGGCCGGACATGACTCTAAAAATGTAGACCTTGGATTGTATGAAGAGGATTTCATATTGCAAACATATGTGGACTGGTCAATACACAAATTCAATTGCTAGATCAAATACATGGATTGAGCCACTTTCTTTACACATGGATTGTAGCAGGTTTAGGGCATATGGTTGCATGCCACTAATTACATAAGCTGTTGCTAATTATTGGGCTTTTGACTACAAAAACTTAGATGTTTAATGATTGGATGATTGAAAACAATTGGTGATGGCAAAGGAAATTACAAAATTTTGACTTCAAATGCATTAACACTATGTTTAGGATAGAGGAAAGGAAATAAAATAAGAGAAAAGAATTATGAAAGAATAAAAATAAATAGAAAAAACCTACCTTGATAAGAAAGGAATAATTATAGAAGGAAAGTTAATTAAATATGTTTTTTAACTTACTAAAATAACAAAAAGCCCTTAAAAATTTGAAATGAAGGTTATTTAAGTCATTTTATAACTTCCCTCTCCAATTCCCTTCATATGTGGAATGAATAGTTTTTATGGGACCTAAGAAAAATTTTTCCCTCACAAATCCCTTTCCTTCCTCTTGTCATGTATTTCCAAAAAAGGGGAAGGAATTTTTCCTTCTCCAATTTCTCCTCTCCTTTTTCTTTCCCTTAACCCACACATAGTGCAACTGTTTGCACTTGAAATAATTTGCGTGCATTTTCCAAATAAGCACATTTTGCCTATCAAAAATATAAAATTATACATGTAAGTGTAATATAATATTGGGAAAAAATATTTATTTTTCACATTTATCGCTAATGGTAATCATATTGATAGTGAAACCTACTGGAGGAGAATCTACTATCTATTATAATGTATACTTTTAGAAGTTTTTTTTCTTTCAATTGTACCTCTTTGATATTACCTTTTTTGAGATTGTTCATTTTCGATATTATTTTTTCCTACTATACATCTCCCACATTATCTTTTTCTTCTAATAATATTGTTTGATGTTAACTTTAGGTCATTATTCACGTAATTTTTTGAATAGTTGTAACCTTTTCAAATGCAAAATGATGCAACCTTTAAATTTATGATGTTTTACCCTATAGTTGAAATATGATAAACCTTTTTAAATAATTTCATGAAAAATCATTACATATAACCATGACATATATAAATAAATTATAGAATTTGTCTCATATTTATAATAATCGATAAGTTTATGTTTTTTAATAAGTTGATTGAGATAATGTTGATTGTAGGGAATCAACTAAGTGTAATAAAATCAAATGGGCTTATATCATTTGGGTGAGTATGCCGGTAGGCTTCGGTACTAATTGGGCTCCTAGCTTCAAGATACCTACAAAAAGCCCCCTGTAGGTTTGTCTACAAAAGCATTTTGATGTGTAAGTCAGTAAAGAGAGGAGAGGAGAGGGAAAGGAAAGGAAATAAGGAAGTACCCAATCACTTTTAGCCTATAGAGAAGATTACTTAGGTAGGGTAATACCGAGCTCGGTTAAGAGTAAGAGATTTAAGATTTCTGAGAGTCCAAATCCCCTTACCTATTAGCTTAGTGCAAGGGTTACAACTACCTAGGGTTTGTGTTAGCTTGGGATTCGTCTATACTTACTGCTAGTAGAGGATATTGAAGGGTTGATAGGGTGGCTCTAGGTGTTAGTCGGCCATAACCACATTAGTAATCATGTCTATAGCTTAGAGCTCTAACGTCCTTAGAAGATGTCAAGTGTACTAGCCATACCACAAATGTTAAGTTGCGATTAATGAAGAGAGGAGAGGTGTAGGTACTAAGGACAAATGTCTCTAAGAGCAATAGAGAAAGGTTTTACTTGACTCGAAGGTTATGGACTAAACTCTTGGGGAGAGCCCATAGAAGACGGGGCATCCTTAAGAAGCGAGTGTAGGTTTAGAGGTCAGGAACACCCTTGTTTCCTAAGTATGCTCGAGTAGGTAATCAAGTCCTCGAGAATTTGGTGCTTAGGGAATGGCCCTCTAAAGTACTTGTAGGTAGGCTAAGTGCTTTGATAAGGTAAGATATCTGGTTGCTTATCAATCAATGGGCCTTGAAAGGCCTCTATTAAGTAGGCCTTGAGCTAGCCTAAAGTAGCATATTAACATTTGCTTCCCAACTCTCCTTAATGTCAAGGATGCAAGGAGAGTAGGTTTGCTGAGAGTAAGGGCTTCAGACATCAACATCCCTGTTCTAAGCAAGGAAACTAAGGATGTCGCTAGCTAAAGTAATGGTTGACATGTTTGACAAGACATGTCATAACGTACAGTGATCCTTGCTGTGATTGACATGACTGTTGCACTACCCAAGACGTAATAATGGTCCTTTAGAAAGAGTAGTGCACATTAATGGCTTCTTAGAAAAGATTGCATACGTGGGAGTTAGCAAGCGTAGCTACATCACCAATTCATGTTTGTGGGGGATCCAAGCCATTAGTTAATAGATAAGGACACATGGACGGCAAAGATGTAACGTATGTCTTAGTAGTTAGTGCATGTTCTGGTAGTCAAGAAATCGAGATGTAAGGCATTTGGAGCCTTCATTTCTCACATTTTCTTTCAAAAAAGGGGAAACTCTCCCAGAATTTCGACTTGGGAGTTGATTTCTAACTTTGATGTTCTTTGCTTAATTCCCTTTGAGTTTCCATTCTTCTTACAAATTGAGGATGGCTAATTAGAGATCCTAAGATGAACATTTGACTACTTCTATCACAAGGGAGATATATAAAGGGTATGATAAGCTAATCCTCAAAGGGGGCAGTAACCTTAATCTCCCCCAAATGACAGTGGCGGCGACAATCGACAATGATGAGGATATACGTCTGCTAACCTAGGAAGAGAGGAAGGCTTTGCTGCTTCAAAGCCTTAGGACATGTATGCCTTAGTTGATGAGGAAGACAAAGTTGTAGCACCTTTGTGCACGACCAACTTGAACGAAAATGCATGAGCTCATGTTAATTCCATGGAGCATGATGCAGAGTTAATGTTGGTGAACCGAACAGTCGACGATGTGTCCGAGTGGTGAGTTAAGATGCCTATGGGCGGGGAGAAGGCATACTAAATAACGAATGAGTAGTTGTTTAGCATGTATGCGAAACTATTCAAGCTAGGCTTACAACTACTGTTTTCAGAGTTCCTTTTAGAGTTCCTTAATTACTTCAAGGTTGCTCCGAGGTCCTTGCATATGAATGCTTGGGCGCAATTGCTCGAGTTTAAAGTAATTTGTTTATGGCAGCTTCAAAAGCTAATGGCTCAAGTATTCCTACACTTGTTCCAAGTGAAGATGGGGGTTGATGGTTAGGTCTGCATCTCTTCGAGAGGTAGGGTGCCAAAGGTGTTCGAAAGCCTTCACAACAAGGTTAACAAATGGAAGGAATACTTTTTTCATAATCACATACTAGAGAGGCCTGGTTTATCATTGTTAAGATAGCCGATTAGCTATCTTAGGGTAGAAGATGAGGAGATGAAGGAAGAGGGGTTGCTCTCTAATTAAAAGAGGCTTTGCCCATTGGTTGTTACTCAAAAGTATGCTAAGAATAGGCCTCTTTACTGGGCAAAGATAGGTATCTATTAATCTTTAACTACGGGAGGTGTCTGGGTATCTACCTTGTGACATCATCGTCATGATTAGGGAGCTTAAATCTACTTGTCTTCGATGATGTAAGTGTACTAGTTCCCCTTTTATTGTTTTTGCTAAGTCTTTGTTTGTGTTTACAACAATGTTGGTGGCTTTTGAGCAGATTAAGTAGAAGCTATTGGCCATCAAAGAGAGAAGGATGTAGGAGGCAGAAGACTTAAAGAAACGAAAGGAGCCTGTTGAAAAAAGGGAGGTAGAGAGCTTAAAGCATCCCCTAAAAAGAGAAAGAAGACGAGGGGTAGGTAGCAAACTATCCTAAAGTCTGTTAGGTTCATGGTGGAGGCAATCCCTATTGCTATTGCCGCTTCTGCAATTGCAAGGGTAGCATTGGGTCACGTAGTGTCTACACCAGCTAACGATACTAGTGAAGTTGTGAGGGTTGTGGAGCTTCAGCATAATGAAGGGCTTCGGCCTGGGTAATTGACATTCCTAATGATTGTGAGCTTATACAGTCAGTAGTTCAAGGTAAGGGATTGACGAAGCAGAAGGAACTCGAGTAGTCTATTGATCGAGCTCTTGGGCTTACGAAGTGTTTGGCAAAGCTTAAGGCAGTTGCCTCTTCTTTGGGAAGAGCGACGTAGAGGCTTCCTCAAAGATACTTTGTAACTATACTAAGGTAAGTGATCTTAACTATTTTTCTCTAAGTATCTTGTCATGCTTGTCAGACTTGAGTTACATCTTTTTGGTGCAGTTGTATGATATGCTGGACTTTGTGCTTATGTACAACTGTGGCTATCAATGGTCAATTATTTGGGAGAGGAGAAACTAGCTAAAAACTGAAGTAGGGAGGCTTTGTAGTGCTTTGGATGAAGAGAAGAGGCAGCTTGGCAATCTCCTGTCAACATATAATGATTTGCAGTGCCAACATGAAGAGCTCAAGGAGAGAGTAAAGAAGACTAGGGTTGAGATAGAGGAGGCTAAAGTTGTTGTCAAGCCTTAAGAAGATGATCTCAGGAAGCTACGATCAAAACTTGAGGGCAAGCAAAAAGAGTTAGAAGATGTTCAAACGGCCTTTGCTTAAAGAGAAGTCGAGTTGTTGAGAGGAGAAGGGCTTGCCATGGAAGTCAAGCAATAGTTATTCCTCAAATCCTTAAGTGATCCTATACTTGAGGAAGCCATTAGCACTACAAGCCTTGACATCACGTAGATGGTCCTAGACTAGGTTTGTCAACAATTATTGAAGATTGACATTAACTTTTTGTAGTAGCTAAACACCTCGAAACCTGCAACTGGATGAGAGGAGAATGAAGGATTTGCGAAAGAGAGCACTAGGGAGGTTAAAGGTAGAGAAGGATCCAATAAAGGAAAGGAGGAAGAGGATAATGTTGTGATTGACTAGGCCGAGTTGGCCTTGTACTTTTTGTTTATGTTTGCTCTGTATCTAGTTCTACTTGAGGAAGACTATGATGTATATTTTTCCTTTTCCTTTTGTATCTAGTTCTACTTGAGGAAGACTATGATGTGTATTTTTCCTTTTATGTAGGGTCGGCATGCTAACCCCTTTCTACTTGCCATGTAAAGAATGAAATCTTTAATGAAGAAGTTATTTTTACACCTCGTTTGTGTTTTTATTCTCTTTACTATTCCTTTGTTATGCTTATTTGTTTGGTTGTGTTGTCATCGTTGTTGTTTAATATAGAGATTCAAATTATTTTACTTGTACAAAGTCTTTTGACCTACTGGGCCATATGGCTAGCTAATCACCATTTGCTTAACTTATCCTTGATTTACATTACATAGTACACAAGTCTTGACATCATGCCTTCTTAGGTAAAGTGCACCTTGGGCAGAGAGACCACCTAGCATCCTTAATGTCTTGGGTAGTATGCGTTCTAGAAGGCATTTAATGCTAGTATGATGTATTTAAGTTTTCTAAGGGGCCAGTTCAAATGCCAATCAATTAGAGTTGTTGAATGGTAGAACGTATATGTGGTTAGGGTTGCAATAAGCCCCCTATATGAAGGATTTGTAGGGCTTTTGTCTCCCATTTAGATACAATCCAACATTCCAAACTTCCTTTCACTTGAGAGCTAGTGGTCTTCCAACTATATCCCTATGTTGTAAGATGAGCTAATTTAGGTAGATTAGAGAGACAAAGAGGCTCTATGAGCTTGTAAGGAGATCTTCAACATTCTTAAGGGCTTTGATAAAATGGTGATCGTAGGGTGTAAACAGTTACTTAATAGTGGGGGTAATAGCCCCTAAGTGGTGACCAAAGGATGTACGTAAACTTCTTGATTGGGTCATCATCCAAGCTAAGAACATTTGGACGAAGGTGAGACCTTGAGTGTCCATCTACCACTTGATGGGGTAGCTTCATAGCTAGGGCTACTAGTCTACATGAGATTGTTTGTAGGGCTTTAAGTCATTGCCTCTCAAGTACTTATACAAGTGGGGCTTTGGCAGTTACTACAGCAGTAAAGGAGGCCTCTTTCCAACTCCTGAGGTTCTTGGGCAAAGGCATTGTAGGGGGGTATGTTAGGGTAGTCTCAAGCCTCGCATATTACCCGGTAGGCAAATCAATCTATTTAACCCCCTTTGAGTCACATGTGTAGAAGGTTGGCTCATTCGGTTGGTGAAGGTCTTGCCTGGAAGTTTCTAAGGTTTTGAAGACCGTGGCCATCAACTCACCTGCGACCAAGATGTTAGTTATGGTTATCCTAGTTAAGGCTATAAGTGAGCTAAGTCAAAGTTGAGAACAATTTGACCTGAACAAGATCTTTCATCAGGCGGTTGAGTCAGAGTTGCAAGCAAACATCAAAAGTTGGTGCTGAGTGGTAGATTAGGGATTAGCTTCATGCCTCTGCTACAATCATTTTCTTTTTCTTTTTGTATGTACTCAGGTTGAGATGCCGACCCTTAAAGCCTTATCACAATCTTTGAATTAATGATGCTCCAATTTTTTCTTTTATCTATGCCTCTGTAACTTTTGATTGATTCGTTTTATTACCCCCGTTAAGGTCGATGTACCTTTACCTTGACTACATACCACTTAGGTGTGAAGACCATTAGAGTGATTAACGAATGAGATCAAGTTGGTTAATTTACTTGAGTAACGCATATGCTCTCGATTTTGAGAACCATTTATTTGCCCAAACCTAGTTGAGGGAACTTGTCTCAATGGTAGTCAAGGCCTTAGTCCCCTTGGTGCCATTATAATTACTAACTTAGGGTATAGCCTTGAAGATGAGAATTGACCTCAGGATAAGGGTATGTGGTGTAAACCGACAATAAACGATGGCATGTATGCCTACAATTTTAATGTAGGTACTAACTTAGGGCATGCCTTCGGGGATGAAGATCGACCTGAGGATGAGAGTGCACAGTGTAAGCCGGTCATAGGGAGCAAGCAATTAAGACAAGTGTAGGGAACTTATCGTTTTCATTAACATGATAAGTTTTTAAAAATACTACAAATAAATTACAAGGCTTAGGCAAAATATAGCCTTAGGTTGCTCACGTTCCAGGTTTTAAGGATAAGTTACCCATTGAAGATCTCGAGCCTATATGCTCCTTGCCTGTGTCCTCTCTTATATACACCAGGTCCTCCCAATCGAAGGCGAGCTTACCTAGCCCTTCCCATGTGCTTGTGGCCTCTAACCTTCTGCACACTAAGTCTTTGGATTAGAAAACCTTGTGCTTTACATTCTTATTATAGTAACGGGTCAGCCACTACTGATAAGTTGCCACTTAAGCTTAGCTACATCATGTACTTCCTCAATTGTATTGAGGCTTACATGGAGGGCTATGTGGTTTGTATTCACATCAAAGTTTTAGACATGCTCATGGGTAGCTTGAGCTCAATGGGGAGAAAAACTTCTAATCTAAGGATGAGGTGAAATGATATTTCTCCCGTAAACGTTCTATGAGTTGTGCAATATGCTTAGAGAATTTTGGGGAGCTCATCTGCTTACTCGGCCTTAGTACACTCTACCCTTTTCTTCAAGTTATCGAGGACAATCTTATTGATTACCTTGACCAGGCCATTAGTTTGGGGGTAACTAACTAAGGTGTAGTGAAGCCTTGCATTGTATTTGTCATGGAACTACTGAAACATTTTATTGTCAAATTTCTTACTGTTATCTATGATTAGGGCATAAGGGACTCCAGAACGGAAGAGGATGTGCATAAAGACGAAGCCTTTTGTAGCTAGGGCGATAATGGTAGTCGCTACTTGCGCTTTTAGCTACTTTGTGAAATAAGCTATTGCCACTAAGATGAACTATCGACTTCCGGATGCCTTTAAGAGGGGACCGAGCACATCTATTCCCCATTAGGAAAATGGTAATGGGCTCATCATAGGATGTTGATCGAAGATAGGCGTATGGGAGGTCAAGGCATACTTTTAGCACTTATGGCATTTCTAGACTAAGGACTTTGCATCCTCTTTCATGGTTAGCCTGTAATAATCTAATCACAAGGCTCGGATGTATAGGGCCTAAGATTGAATGTGATTGCTACATACACCCAGTGTAGAGCTCTTCTAAGGCGTGGATGCCTTCCTCAGGTCTAAAGCACCTAAGGAGTGGTACACTTTGGCCTCAATGGTATAACACGTCATTAATGAGAGTGTAGTTGGTGGAAACATAATCTAGCCTCTTTGCCTCAGTTTAGTCTTCTAGCAATGCCCCAGTTTTTCAAATGCTCAACTGTAGGGTCCATTTAACAAGATTAGGGCTTCATAGGTTAGATCTCAATAACTTCTTGTTCATGTTCCTCCATATTGTGCTTTAAGAGGTATTAGATAAATAAAGGCTTATCAATATCGTGATGTGTTGAGATGATGGTGTAGACCAACTTAGACAGCCTATTTGTAAGTCTTATATTTTATGAATAGGACTAGAACAGGTAAATTTAAAGCCTCAATGAAACTAACTCGATTGACTTAAAAATTTACGAGTGAGCACGAGACATTAGTCAAAGAAACCCCTTGGACTTAAATTTTAAAAATATAATAAAATAACAATAAAGTTAAAATAATGTAATTTCACTATATTACATATTATTTTTTGTAATAATGTAGAATAGACTGTCACTTTGTAAACTTTTAGAGATAAATTATATATGCAATAAAATCATTATGTGGCATAATATAACATGTAGAGTAGGTATGTATATATATATATATGCCATGTATAATTATTACGTATATACATATACCCGTAAGTAACTAAAATATTCGATTATTTGCATTTTAAGCTAAAATGAGTTAACAAAATCAATAAAAAAAATTAATAAAATTCATAAACTAAGTGTAAGCAGTTGGATTTAGCTAGTATTAGGTGTGTAGGTATTTATGGAAAGGTGTTAAGTAATTAAACAAGATTTACATGCAATAGAATTCAGTATATAAGGCTAAATTCCTGAGGATGGAAAAAGATAATTCATTTGCACGATCCAACCAGCTCTGAAAAATCTAAAAACACTCTCTACTAGATACTACATGCAAGTTAGGATCTAGAAAAATTAAGTTTGGGGTCTAGCGATTAAAGAAGTAAATTAAGGAAAATTTACAAAAAATAAAAAAGCATAATTTGGGCATTTGAGTATACAATGGCCTTGGGAGTTGCTGAAGTCCAACTGTCACTACCACTAAAAGCCACTCCTAACATCTAGTAGCATTGATAAGGAGGGAGCCATCGTGGGTGGCTAGAGCTTTATTTTTCAAGTAAAGGTTCCATTTCATCTGATTTTATAAAAATTATTAAAAATATTAAATGCACCCAAAAAATTATGAAAAAAATTATTTACACATATCTTCATGTGTAGAATCTAAGAAAAAAATATTATTTTGCACAAATTTAGTAGTTACAATATACGTCCTTAAGAAATCAATGAAACTGAGTAATTTTTTATATTGAAATAAATAAGTTTAATAACGTAGTTTGATCTCAAAATTTTTCTATAAACTATCCTATATTTATATTGAATTGCCATGAAGAGGTTTCTCTTAAAACTATTTTTTGAATTTTTATTTAATTTTTTTAGCTTCAAATAGTGAATAAAATGGTTATTTTAGTGAAAGTTCACATGCTTTTCATAAAGGATCATACTAGAATTCTGAGTTTGAGTAGTTAATGAAGTAATTCCAATATGTTAAAGCTATGAAATTAAGTTTTAAGGTGAAAAGCTCTAGAAACCTATGATTTTGCCTTTATGAGGGTGATTTAGAAGCTCGATAATTTATTGAATCTAGTGAAATGATGAATTAGAGCATGTTACGTATAGAATTGGGAACTGGTGAAGTTGAGACTTGATGGGTGGAATGTTGGTCAATGTCGATCGTATAATTGAAACTTGATAGAAAATGAGCAAATTAACTAATTATAGGAAGTTGGTTAAAGGCAAAGGATAATTTAGAGGTTTAGGGAGTGAGTAGTGCACTCGGATGATACTTAGAGGTTAAGTCAAAAGCAAAATTTAGGTGTGAAATGTAAAAACAAGGGACACGAAAGTTGAGTCAAAGGATGGTTTTCTTAAAAACTTTTAACTTAGAATAACTCAGAGACTGTCTTATAGGATAAAAATTGGTATACTAATTGACCCTTAAATATCTTAGAGAATAACTTAGAGGATTTCTAACCTAAGAAACACGCTATAAAACAACTCATAACCTAACTTAGAGGATTTCATAAACTAGAATAACTTATGAGGATTAATGATTTGGTTAAGAAATCATGGTTTGTAAGTGGAAATAACTTATAAAAATTATGAAGAAACAATGAAAGACATAAAACAAACTAATTATCAATTATTTACAACTTGAATATGAATTAAAACTAGTTTATTGTATGTTTATGGGGATAATTGAAGATCAACAAGGCGAAGGTCAATAATACTAAAATAATAAAGTATAGGTAAGTTAGGATATGTGCATCGTAGCATGTTGGAGTACTGATATGGATCAGCGGGAAGGGAAACATACGGCTACCGATATCATGCGAACTTGGATGTGTTCAAACCTCAAGACGGTCCGAAGAACAAATGGAAATCTATGATTTAGCAATTGAGCACTAGCTCTACAAATATGACATACTGTAGAACCATATATGGATAAGCTAATTTGCTAGATATGATGCATTAGTCCAAATTAGGTAGGTTACTCACTATAATCCCTGCTAAAGGGATTGATAAGAGTTGGTAGACCAAGCAAAAAAATTATTTAGCTCGAAAAAGGAAAGTATATTGAATATTCTATTTGATCAATGTTATGGTTGGTGTACATTGCAAATATTTATATGGCCTGATTAGGACAAGTCTTAGGTTACTAGAAATGATAAAAAAAAAAAAAGGATTCATGCTTAAGGAAAAACAAGGAATATAAAATGGTAAATCTATAAACAAACAAAAGGAATATTCTTATAGAGGACAATACAGATATTAGAAGATAAGACTCATATCTACTTTTCATTCTAGTGGTCCAAACAGGTATTTGATGCTGAGCTGAGCCAAGCTAAGCTGGTCAGGTTGACCTTGGGTTAATAGCTCAATAGATTAACAGCTTAGGGACCTTAACTCGGTAAAGGGAAATTTGGCATAATGGGCTCGAAAGGAAGTGGGTTGGCCTCGGCAAGCCAGCTTAGCAATGGGGAAGCTTGGCTTCAAGCATCATTTAACTGGATGGTGTTAGGGCCTTCTTCATCTTCCAAGTACAAGAGGGTAAATTTAAAAGGGCTTGGGAGATATGTCAGGTTAGCTCAGATGAATAATTCCTCTCCTAAAGTTAGATCCTTCTCAACGGTTCAACGAACTAAGGACATAAGGCCTCGTGCTCGAGATCGTATGACCAACCCTTGATTCCTATCATCCTCTTCGGGCTAATTGAGATTTAGGATTAAATCTTGTTTGATACTGGGTAGCTCATCCTCAAGGACATAAGGTTGGAGATCAACAACGTTAAAAGTGCTAAAGACTCCATACTTTTCAGGCAGTTCAAACTTTGTAAGCATTTGGATTGATCTTATCAATCACCTTGAATAGACCATTTTCTCATGGAGATAACTTACTTTCCTAAGATGAGGGAACTGATCCTTACTGAAATGAATCCAAACTAGATCACTAGGTTGAAATCTTCTAGTCCTTCATCTTAACATTTTCTTTCAAGCTTAGAGGCAGCTCAGTTTAGGTGGTTCATAACTTTTTAGTGCATGACTCGGATGGCTTTAGATCTTTCAACAGCTTAAGAGTCTTTAAGTTAGCTAGATGGGGTGATCAAGTTAAGCGGCCAGTTAGGATTGTATCCATAGGTAACCTCGAAGGTTGACCTCTCAATGACATAATAAGTCATCCTATTATAGGCGAACTCAATGATTAGCAAGCACATGTCCCAATTAGTTAGTTTTCTCCCAACAAGTACTAATAGCAGGGTTCTTAAGGTCCAGTTAACAACCTCAATTTGTCCATTTATTTGTGGGTAGTAAGATATACTTAACAACAACTTGGTTCTAAGTCACTTCCAAAGGGTTTTCTAAAAATGGCTCAAGAGCTTAGGATCTTGATTAGACACAATAGTTCTTAGCACTCCATGTAGCTAGACCACTTCTTGTAAAAAGAGAAAAGAGATAGTCGAAGTATCGTTAGTTCGATAGCATAGCACAAAATGTGTCATCTTATTGAATCGATCCATAACCACCATGATGGATTCCTTCCCATGGGACATTCTAGGCAAACTCAATATAAAGTCTATACTTAGTTTAGACTATGGCTTACTTGGGATAGGTAACAGCAAGTAAAGTGCTTACGTAACATGGCTCTTTGCTCTATTGCAAGCCGCACATCTCTTTATTATTGACTGCCCATCCTTCATCATCTTAGGCTAAAAGAATCTTGAGCTAAGCACCTTGTAAGTTTGGGCCTTTTTGAAATGACCAAATAATTTACCTCTATGTGCCTTATGTAGTAGATCAGTCTAAAACATGGATCTTTGGCATAAAGACCCTTGATCATAAAGAAACCAAATAGTCCAATTTGAAGCTCAATTAAGAGGGTATGTCATGATAGGGCATCAGCTACTACATTGCTCTTACCATTCTTGTACTTGATGACATATGAAAACCCTTCTATAAACTCAACCTACTTAGCTTGTCTCCTAGATAGCTTGGGCTAGCTCTTCAGATACCTCAATGATTCATGGTTAATGTAGATCACAAATTCTCTAAGCAATAAATAATGTTGTCAAACTGTTGTCGAGCCAAAATTCTTCTCAGTTTTATTTATTTTTCCTTAGATTAAAAATAAAGGAAAATCTAGGTTTGTTAAACATGTTTTGAAAAATACTTGAAGCTGCCACCCAATTGGTGTCTAGAAAAGATTTAAATTAAAACCAAGGGTAGATTGATTTTAATTTAGACACTGAACCACATGAAAACCAATTTTGAAAAATGGTTTTTGAAAACCAGATATTTGAGTTTGGGGGCTAACCTATTAAACTATAATAAGTACCACTTTCAACTTTTCGAATTTAAATTATCTTTAAAATACCCATTTAGTTAATTATACATCTACAACAAACCAATTCTATTTGCATAAAAAACAAAAAATCCAAATTATTTACAAAAGGGAAAGTAAAAGATTTCCTATTTTAAGTCATCCCATAAGTGCTTGTGTACCTTCTATTAGGGATTAAACTTTCCTTAGTTCATTCCGAAAACTTTCAGGTGTTGATTTATTTTAATTTTGAAATATGGTTGAGTTTATGCATTTTAGCCAATTTATTTTATGTAGGAAAAATTCTAGAGAAGGGTCCTAAATTGGTGTTTTCATTTTTGAAAAATCTTGAGAGAAATTCTAATTTTGAAAAGGGTTATTTTATTTTTATTTATTTGGAAAAAGGTTTTTTTTTTTTAAGTGATAAACATATTTTATTATTATTTTTATTATATATTTTATTGTTTTGACAAAAACAAAACTTTTCTTCCTCTTTCTTCTTTCTTTTTTCTTTTTTTTCTTCTTTATTTTCTTTTTTTTTTTCCTTCTCTTTTTTTCTTTTTTTAGATTTTTTTTTTTACAATTACCATTAGATAAATAAATTTACAAAAAAAAAAAAACAATATAATAATAAAATGGTCAGACCAATCCAAGGAAGGGCTAGAGCTTATGGTTCGAATGTGCAGGTCGGGTTGGAGTTAAGTCTTCATTTTAGGTTGGATCGGTCAACCTGATCATGTTTTATGTACGTGCTCAGCAAAAGGGGAAGGAAAAGCTGACGGCATGCGATAGAGGTGGTTTTAGGCAGCTTTTTAAGGGGATGAGAGTGGTTTTGTGAGTTTTCGATTGTAAAATAGGGGGTAGATACGACACCATCGCTGTAGTGGTGGTTTTGGAAGTGATCGGGTTTCGTCCAATGGTAGTGATGTTGGTTCATTCATTAGTAGCGATTGTAGAGCTTAAAAGGGAGTTGGGTCTTAGGTTTGGGATGCTATAAGTTTATGTGTAGCATTGATTTTGGCAAAGGAGAGGCGATGGGTGGTGTTTCAAGCTAAAGGTCACAGCAGTTAGGGTTTCACGGCGAGGAGATGGTAGAATGGCGAGGAGCTACAGCTAGGGGTGAGAAGGACTAGGTTCAAATGTTAGTGGTTTAGGGAACTCGGCCATGGTGTTGGTTTAGTTCAAATCCTACAAAATTGCTATGAATTTAGTGTACTTATGGAGCTTTAATATCAATTAAATTCCTCAACAAAAGTTAGAATCTAACACTTGACCATATTTAAGGCAATCGCATAATCACAATTTTTCCAAATTTCAAGCTTTAATTCAGATAAGGAAACAAGTGAATTTATCCTTAAATTTGATCTTGATGCAAAGGGGGGCATGCTTAGTATACCAACCCACCATAAACTTGGGTGGATTTATGTATAAATCACACGAAAAATAAGCTTAAACATGCAACCCTAGAATAGAAACCAAAGGAAAATCTAGGGAAAAGATAAGAAAGGGGAAGAAAGAAGGATGTTGAAGTAGCACCACATTAGCTAGATGGCTGAATATATGTGTGCCACATGTCAGATGAAAACACATAGCCTAATACATTTACACCACATGTATCTTAACTTTTGCAAAAGGAAAAAGGCACAAAGTGCTTGTAGTGAGACTCGAACTTAAGATCTCTTCCTTTATTGCAATGTTAAGACTAACTGTAGTACTAAATAGGCTATTAGCCCATGCCTTATTTTATAGTGCAAACAAAATGTACTTAAACTAAAAAGCAACCTAATTTATTCAAAAAACTACCCAAATAAATTAATCTATTTAAAGATTCAATACAATCCTATTTTTCTTAAAAACTATTTTCCTCAAAATATTTGGCTAAAAATCTATCTTACTTAAAATAGTTTTATTTTTCTAAAAAGATCTATCTTTCTATTTTTTCTATTTTCTTTTTTTGTACCTTTATAAATTTTCTATTCTTTTGTACTTTTTCTGAATTTTCCATTTTTTATATTTTTTTGTATTTTTCTAAATTAAGACCCTTTTTTTCTTGAAAAAGAAAAAATTCTAAAACTATAGGGGGCAAAAATAAGGTAAATATAACTGTAAGAGCTCAAATCAAGAAGTAGAATTTTTTGTCATACATAAAGTAGTTAAGTATGGCTCCTCAGAGCTTTTTACTAAAGTAGGCAATAGGTCGTCCCTACCACATTGGCATGGCTCCTATGTCTAATCCAAATGTGTTACACTCTATTTCAAACACTTTGTTAAAGGTTGAAAGAGTTAAGAAGGAGGCAGTAGTCAACTTCATCTTCACCTCCTTAAAACTCCTATGCTCTTTCTCACCCTACTTGAATTCAACGTTCTTCTTAGATAGCTCAGTAAGTGGTGCCACAATAATACTAAAGTTCATTATGAATCAATAATAGAATGATGTCAGGTTGTGGAAACTTCGCACATCAACAAAATAGGTTAGTATAAGCCACTTGATAATCACTCTCAGTTTCTTCTCATTAACTCATACTCCACCACCACTCACAACAAATCCTAAGAAGTTTACTTTAAGTTAGCAAAAGTCACACTTCTACAAATTAGCATACAATTTTTCAATTTGGAGTTTTGAGAAAACAATTCGGAGATGCTCATAATAAGTCCTCAGGTTAGGACTATAAACAAGAATATCTTCAAAATACATAACAACAAGCTTCCCAATTAGTTCTAGGAGCACATTGTTCAATTAACCTTATTAATGTGCTTATCATGTTTGATAAGCCGAATGGCATTACTAGCTACTCATATAATCCATTACGGGTTCTGAACGCAGTCTTCCATTGATCTCCTTCCCACATTCTAATATGATGATATCCTGACTTAAGATCAATCTTCAAAAAGACTCTTGCTCTATGTAACTCGTTAAGTATGTCATCCAGCTTAGGTATAGGGTACCTGTATTTAATGATGATACAATTAATAGCTCGACTATCTACACACATCCTACATATATCATCCCTTTTCGACATCAACAGAGCTGGCACTACGGATGGGCTTATGGATTCTTAGACGTATCCTTTCTTTATCAATTCATCAACCTATCTCCATAGCTCAACAGCCTGTTCAGGATTTAGCTTATATATAGGCTTATTCAATAATGTAACTCTTAGCTATAGGTCTATTATATGTTTAATTCCTCTTATTAAGGATAGACCTTCTAGCAGTTTGCTAAGGAATAAGTTGGCAAACTCACCTAGTAAGGCTTTCACCTCGATAGGTAGCAGTTCCTTATTCATTCTTTCATCTCAAGCGACCTTCTAACTAATCGAAAGGTTGGCTCATCAAGTTTCATTTCTTTATTCAGCTCAGTTTGAGTCATTACCAAAGCCTCCTTCTTTAAGACTCGACTAAGTTAGGCCTACATGATTTTGACTTACTTAGCGGTCATAGGGTTCAGCTTTACCTTTCTGCGCTTATGCTCTAATGAATACGTGTTCTTCCTTCCATCATAAATCACCTTCTAATCAAACATCACGGTCTTCCAAGTAGAATATGAGACACGCTCATAGGCAATACATCACAAAGCACCTTGTTTCAATAGTTTTCAATACAGAACAGTACGTTTACTTGTTCGGTCACCTATGAGGCTCCTTTATCACTAAGACAATGTAGTTTGTAAGGCTTAAGGTAGGATGAAGTTGGAAACTTCAATTATTGGACCATAAATGTAAATGCCACATTAGTGTAACTGCCACATTAGTGTAACTGCCATTGTCAACAACAAGTGCATACAATGACCCATTGACCTTCAACTAATGTAGAATAGGTTCTTTCGTTACCCATCTTCTAGTACTAGGCTCATACTCATCACTTGCCTTAATACCATAGTTATAGGCATGAAATTCCCCTCCACACTATAGATGATTTCTTCCTCCTTGGACGGGTCGACTTGTTTGGACTCTTTCAGCTCCTTTACTTCCTCATCGTTGCTGTCGACCTTAATGGTTGGCACTTCTCCTCTAATTATCATAATTCTTTTGTTTGGATACTGTTACGCCTCGAAGTGGCAGAGTCGTAATAGCCTCTTCGTGTAAACCATTCTAAGATAGAAGTTAGCCTTATAACCGTTATCTTAAACTTGATCTACACAAGACGTCCATGACTAACCCGCTTTGAAGTAAATAGTTTGAAATTTAAATAAATCATTTACCTAAAAAAGTGAGAAAATTTATATATATACACTATAATTCAATTATTACATTATTTAAAAATGAAAAATTCTAAGATAAAAACTTAGACCTTAATGATATATGTTTGTTCTTCAAATATTTTTCCTCACTCCCTATGATCCAGCAGTTGCTAGCTTTAGAGTAGTTGTATGCCGCTTCTTAGCCAGCACCTGCATGACGTCTATAGGGATATGAGCAACCACAGCTCAATAAGTTAGGATGGAGGACTTAAAACTATACCATAAATACAACAAGGTTATCAATCAACTTATTAGGTGCAATGCATGCTCAAGCAAATGCCATCGCACGATGTTGTCCAGCCCGTCGTGAGATTAGAGAAATTATGTCCGTTCTAATCCGGATTGAGGAGTCACCATTAATGCAATAGCTCACGACCAAACCCAGGCTTGTACAATGGAGATATGGCTCCTCCCGCAGCTACCTTCGAACCATTGACTTCACCCTCACCGCGACCTCCTCTCCTGTCACTTAGTTCGACTAAGGATGAAGAAGGGACCATTTTGCAATCCTATGTTATCCCTTTCGAAAGGCTCGATATTTGGCCGGAGAATCTTAGGTTCCCCTAATGGGTTACCATGTAGGTCTGATTATGATTACATATCATATATTTTATTAGGTCCAATTTAGGGTAATCAATCATTTCACACAAATCATACAATACAAGCTAGAACAACAGATAGAATCATAGCATCACTCATAATCAAGCATATGCACACAACCAACTATCTAACAAGCACAACCAAGCATAATCTCAAGCCTCTAAAATACAGCAACGTATTAATCCCAACTTACCTAGACTCCTCGCTTGCTCATTCGAGATCTAACTTGCTCAGGCCATCACCGATCATCCCTATAACACAAACGTGGTTTCAGTTTTTCTTATAACTATTATAGGTTTGTTTTATCCTATAACGCTTATTATTATGTTTTGTTTAGGGTTTAATATGCCTAATTATCTAGGTCTTAAGTCTTTTACAATTATTCTAGGTTTGGGGTTAGGTTCGGGTTGGATTTCGGTTTCCACATCAATTTCTAATTTAGATTCTAGTTTGATTTCTAATTTAGATTCTAGTTTGATTTCTAAGTACTATTTTATACTCAAACCCTAGAAATTTGTTTTAACTCATAATGTGAAATTAATCACTTTACTTTTAGATATCCTAAATACCATAATTACCCCTAGTTAGTATTTTATTATATCCAGTACACTTAAATCCTTAATAATATACCGAATTTACTCTTAATGTAAAAAATTTTTACATATTTCATATAATTACATAAATTCAAGTTTCCTATCAGATTTATTGTATATTTTTATTATTATCATAATATCAATTTTTATTCTAATATTTTCTATTTATTATATTTCTAATAATTATATATTATGTATTATCACCTATTATGTATATAATACACATCTAATATTTCTAATACTCTAATTACCATCTCTCAACATCAATTATCATTTCAAAATGTCTAAATTCATCCTAAATCAGATTTTACTCCTAATTATCCTAATTTACAAAATTAACTTAAAATTTACTATTTTTCCTTATTACTCATTTACTACATAATTAACCTAATAATTACATCTAATACCCTAAATACTAAAAATATCATACTTCATCAAATTTTAACATCCTAAAACATATAATTATTCACTAAATTAGTAATTAACCATTTAATTACTTAATTAACCCTAAATTATCTATTTTATGCCTCATTTTAAGGCCTAAAAATTATCTAAAATTTTTGAAAATTAATTTTTGAAAACGGCCTTCATAGCACTATTCTATATCATCTAAATAGTCTACACAAAAATTTTGGGTTCAAAACTACACTTCTAAAGTCATTTATTTCTAAACTGAAACATGCTCGGTTTTACATAATTTCTTAAGGACTATATATCACGGGGCATATTTTCATCAAAATAATATTTTTACTAAAAACTACATAAAAAACTATTCCATAATAACAAGTTTCATAATTTTCTAAGAATATTTACTATTTTTATAAAATTACACAAAATCGGGCTAGAAATCGAACTCATCGATTTGGGTGGCTCCGGCCACCACCTGTGGCCATGGGTGTGTTGGTCTACCTGGCCTCTGTCACAACCGTGTGGTGGTGGTGGCCGTCCACTCCCAGCTGCTCGTCGAGTCTGGGTTCTTCTTTATGGCCCTAACTGCATAATTTTCCTTTTCTTTTTTTTTTCTTTGGTTTTTCTCTTGAATTTTTGAAGCTCTCTATTTTTCTCACTCTCTAAATTGCCTAAATGAGCTTCTAAAAAATTTGGAGTATTTATAGAGTTTTGTGGTAATTAATGTGTATTAAATTGGACAAGACATTGTCCAAATTTCTTAATTTTTGGTTTTTGTGTTGCTCTAATTTAATTGGTTGATTTTTTTCTTATTTTCCCCAACTGCTACGACCCAATTCTGGATCATTCCTTATTTTTTCTGATTTTTATTTATTTTTCCTTAATTAATTATGAATTTTCTTTAATTATTTAGTATTATTTTAGCACATTTCACGTATTTTAATATATACATGTAAATTCATATATAGTACAAATAAATATTCCCAAAAATATTATTTAGGTCATTTTATGATTTTTAGTATACATATAATTTATCTCTAGCGATCGTTAATTATCGGAATGTATTTTATGCATTTTCGATAAATAACGAGTTATATACTAAAAATTTGGAATTTATATTTTATTGCTTATTTTATTAAATTCAAACTTATGGGATCATTTTACTAATATTTCTAGCTTTACTTATAATTTAGGTTCGATCGAATCTTTCAGCCGATTGAAGCCTTAAGTGACTGGTTGTAGGGCTTACATTTACTATATTGCCATGTGTTTAAGCCTTTAATGTTTGAAGCACTTGATTCCACTTGTCTTCTAACTAGAACTTTGTCCTTTCTCAAACTCCCTTGGAGTTTCTTTCTCCTCTGCTCAAGCAACCAGAGCAAGTTGGACTTCACTTGTCCTGCTCGGTTCTGATTGCATATTCGGAACAGGTCAACTTAGGAGAACTTAGCTTATAGGAGCTCGGATTTGGTTCATCCGATGTCGCTCAATCTTCTAAGTAGCTCGAATCACCTCATCGAGTGTACTAATATCCATAGTATCCAAAATATCTCCAATCTCATATTTTAACCCACTAATGAACCGAGATATAGTTCGATCTTTGAGGTCAACAGCTTTACATTAAATCATTAACATTTGGAACTCCTTCACATATGCATCAGCACTTGATCCTTCTTATCTCAACTCTTGCATCTCTTAAAGGCATCTTATAAACAGTAGTTCGAAACAAATCTCCTCCTCATCACTCTCTTCATTTTGTCCCAATTTTTGACCTTGCACTCTCCTTCTCTTCTTTAAGTGGCTTGCAAATTCTTCCACCATAGAGCAGCATAACTAGTAGACTCTAGTATAGTAAGTCTAATCTTAGCATTCTTAGGCACCTCATGACACTTAAACTGCTTCTCAATTTTATTTACCTAATCCGGATAGTCTTCGGCATCACTACTACCTAAGAAACTCGAGATCTGTAACCTCAACCCTTCGACCTTGGAAGCTCATGCATTTCTTTCTTCGAGGGTGTAATATTCATCTTCATCATCAACTGGTTCTTCATCCTCTTCTTTGATATCTTCCATAGTTAATATTCACTAAGAAAATCTATCTACTCCTCTAGCTTCAGGTGGTCAAATTGGGACATTAGCTTAACCAGCTTGACCATTGCTTCTTTCGAGAAGCATATTTGCTCGACTTCTATTTAGGTCTTCTCTGGCTCATTGTTGTCTATCTTCATTTATAATAGTTATTAGGCTAGTCACTAGGTCGGTAAGCCTATCCAATTTGTCACCTGCAGATTGGGGTGTATAACTCCCTTATTGACTTCGACCATTTTATACACCACTCTCTTGGTTACTTAAGATTCCTTGAACACTAGAATTCGACATTGTTGATTACTTTAATCTAACAACCATTACAACGATAACAGTAGCAACCAGGACAACAATAAACTAATTGATTATACATACTCTGTTTTACAAACATAAAACAGGGGAAAACAAAGTGCTTTTCTTCTTCGACACAAAATGCTTCTCCGATACTTTCTATAATGACAATGACAGCAAGTTACTAGAGCATAAAGCACTAAAAACTTACTCAAACGTAACCAAGCTCTAATAACAAGATGATATAAGTTACTAAGAAGGGTGACATACGGCTACTGATATTATGCAAAGTTAGATGAGTCCAAACCTCAAGACGGTTCGAAGAATAAATGGAAATCAATGATTAAGCAACCAAGTACTATCTCCATGGATATGACATACAGTAAAACTATACACAGACCAGTTAACTTGCTAGATATGATGTACCAGTCTAAATTAGGTAGGTTACTTGCCACAATCCTTACTAAAAGGACTAACAAGAGTAGGGAGACCAAGAAAGAAAATTACTTAGCTCAAAAAAGGAAAGTATATTGAATATTTTGTCTGATTAATGTTGTAGCTAATGTACACTGTAGATATTTATATGAGTTAATTAAGGTAAGTCCTAGGTTATTAGAAATGACAAAAAAAAAAAAGATTCTTGCTTAAGGAAAAACAAACAATATACAAGGGTAGATCCGTAAACAAACAAAAAAAATATTCTTGTAGATGAAAGTATGGATGTCAAAAGATAAGATATGTATTTGCTTTTCATTCTAGTAGTCCAAACAGGTAATAGATGTGGAGCAAAGCTAAGCTGATTAGGTCGGCCTTAGGTCAATAACTTGGTAGATCAACGGATCAAATAACTTAACTCAGTAAAGGGGAATCTAGCAAACTGGGATCAAAAGGAGGTAGGTTGGCCTTGGTAGGTTAGCTCAGTAATAAGATAGCTTGGCGATAAGATAGCTTGGCCTGGCTATCATTCAACTTGGCAATGTTAAGGTCTTCTTCATCTTCCAAGTGCAAGAAGGTGAATTCGAAGGAGCTTGGAAGATAAGTTAGGTCAGCTTAGATGAAGAGTTCCTCTTCAAGAGTTAGATCTGTCTCAACAATTCGATGAACCAAGGAAATAAGGCCTCATGGTCGAGATTGTGTGATCGACCCTTGATTCCTATTAAGTATTATGCTAGAGTACTTGAAGACTTAGGAGTGCATTTGGTCGTGCTTGTAACTTAGATGTTTGTGCGCATGCCTTGTATATGGTTGTATACCTAAATTGTGAACGTAGGGTAATATCTTACTTAAATTTCTATGACTTGCTTTGTTTTGTGAAAATTGTGGCTCACCCTTAATTGGATATAACTCAAGACTGACTCTTAACCAAACTAGACATGCATAATAACCCACTAAAGGAACAATTAGGTATGTTAGACCAAATACTGGCCTCTTCAATGAAGATAACTAAAATGGTTTTATCTCTATCCTTAGTCAAATTAAGTAATAGGACATAAGGTCACGACAAAGTTGGGGCTATGGTTTAAAGTTACTTTAGTGAGGAGGGTGTTTTCCATATCATAAACTTGGGTTTAGTTTGATTTGAGTCGTATTGAAACTCCTTAATCCTGGTTAAAGCTAATGGAATTTTTTTAGCCTTAAAATGGATCGGTTAATATTATGTGATGTTGCATTTGTTGTATTGCGTTGTATTTCATCAAAACAAAGTATTTGAGAACCATGTTTGTTTTTGGCATATTCTTTTGTCTCTATCTAGTTTACTGAGCTGGTTGTGCTCACATCTCTATAGAATATTTTGTAGGTATTGAGTAAAATTTAGGGATGCAACACTATAACCACCTCCAAGTCAGTGTTCATTAAGCTAGGGAAGTGAGGAACATGAAGACTTACTGGATTTGGATTTTTTTTTTCTTTTTGTGGAAACAAACTAGTAATTTCCAAGGACACCCACTAGTTTCCAAATTATTGTATAATGACTTTGAAACCTGTGGTTTTATGTAAACTTTTTATGTAAATTAGAAACTTTTGATGTGTAAATACTATGTAAATTCTACTATATTATGAGAAATCATACTACAGATTGTTTTAAACAAATACTTTGAAAAGATATACCATATGTTCTATTATTAACAGGTGTTAGACTAGATGCTTAAAGCTAAATGAGCCAAAATGCCTTATTTAGGCTACATTTACAATAGCAGTTGTACGGTTAACTTCTATTTTAGATTAACTTCTATCTTAAATTAGTTTCTATCTTAGGTTAGTTTATACGACGAGACTATTATTACTTATCTTGTTCGAAGCATGACACTATCCACTTTCAAATTCTCTATTTAAGAGATATTGTTAATCTTATAGGAAGTGAAATTTGAGAGGAGTTCTTAGACTATTTGGAGGTATTTGACGATTGTCTCTCCCTTTGTCTGGTATTCTCCTTTTATTTGTTAGACTACCAACATAGAGTCTGAGTGGATGTCTTGCTTCTCTATTCCAATGTCCTTAGCTATTTTTAGTCTAGCAAGGAATGCTTTCTACTCATCCTCGTTATTGCTTACTAAGAAGTCAAACTTTAAGGCGTAGAGTGCCTTCATTTTGTATAGGCCTTCTAATACTATGTTAGCCCACTACTCCCCCCTTTCCTCTCCCCTCCAATAGAGGAGCCATCAATGTAAACAGTCCACACTGGTAAGTTAATGTTTAACTATGATTCCTCTTCTCCTATGTATTTTGTGATAATGTTTGTGAGAGCCTAGACCTTAATTGCTTATCTTAGCCAGAACTAGACATTGTAAGCACTAAGCTTGAGGGCATACTTAACCATTCTTCTTTGGAAGCATTTGGGCAATGCAGGATGGCTCGGAGTGGCTAATTAGTTAGTATTATGATTAAGTGGGCTTAGAAGTGTAGTTTGAGTTCACGTGCAATGATGACTACTACGAAAGCAAACTTCTCAATCTCAAAGTATCTGATTTTTGGTCCTTAGAGGATGTGGCTTACGTTATATATAAGCTTGTACTCTCGTCTATCTACGTGGATGAGTACTAAAGACGGTGTTCTATCACTGACAGCAAAGCATAAGTATAGTTCTTTACCCGGGATAGGTTTAGAAACAATGGATGGGCTCTCAAGGAACTTCTTCAGGTTATCAAAAGCTTATGGCATTGGGTTGTCCAATTGAACTTAAAGGGGTTCATTGAGAGCTTGAAGAATTCCAAGCACTTATTTGTGCTTCTAAAGACAAAGTGACTAAGATAAGTGACTCTTCCCAAGAGGCGTTGAACTTTTTTCACTATTTTAGGGGTTATCATGTCATGAACTGCTTGGATTTTGTCTAAGGTAGCCCCTATTCCTCATTTGGTGACCATAAAACTAAGAAATTTTCTTGATGCCATCCTGAAAACATACTTTTAGGGGTTAAGTTTCATTTGGTGGTAGCGGAGGGTGTTGAATATTTCTTAGAGGTCCTCGATATGACCTTTTCTCTCCTTACTTTTTATAATCATGTCATCCACATAGACTTCAACATTCTTATCGATTGGTGCTTAAAGATAGTGGTGATGAGTCTCGAATATGTTGCTCCAACAATCTTCAAGCCAAAAAGCATGACTCTATAATAGGAGGTGCCGAATTCTGTAATAAACAAGGTGTAGACCTCGTCCTTGGGTGCCATAAAGATTTAATTATAACCCAGGTATGTGTCCATGAAATTGAGGAGGGCATGTCCTCACTTTGAGTCTATGGGCTAATCTATGTGGGGAAGAGTAAAATAGTCTTTAGGATAAGCTTTGTTAAGGTTGGTATAGTCGATGCACAATCGCCATTTCCCATTAGATTCATTAAGTAAGAGAAGTACTCAACTATAGGGATGTGAGCAACCACAGCTCAGTAAGTTAGGACGGAGAATTTAAAACTATATCATACACACAACAAGGTTTTCAATCACTTATTAGGTGCAATGTATGTGCAAGCAAATGCCATTGCACGACGTTGTCTGGCCTATCGTGAGATTAGAGAAATTGCGCCCGCTCTAATCCGGGTTGAAGAGTTACCGTTAGTGCAACAGCACACGACCAAACCCAAGCTTGTGTAATGGAGACCTTACTCCTCCCGCGACTATCTTCGAACCACTATCTTCACCCCCGCCGTGACCTTCTCTCCTGTCACTTAGTTCGACTGAGAATAAAGAAAGGATCATTTAACTACTTAATTAACTCTAAATTACCCATTTTATGCCTCATTTTAAGCCTAAAAATTATCTAAAAATTTAGAAAATTAATTTTTAAAAATGGGCTTCATAGCACTATTCTATATCATCTAAGTAATCTACAAAAAAATTTTGGGCTCGAAACTACACTCCTAAGGTCATTTCTTTCTAAACCGAAACATGCTCGGTTTTGTACGATTTCTTAAGGATCCTATATCACAAGACATATTTTCATCAAAATAATATTTTTTTCTAAAAACTACATACAAAAGTAATCTAGAATAACAAATTTCATAATTTTCTAATAATATTTACTATTTTTACAAAATTACACAAAATCTGGTTGGAAATCGAACTCACCGATTTGGGTGGCTCTGGCCACCATCAGTGGCCATAGGTGTGTCAGACCACCTGGGCGTTGCCACCACCGTGTGGTGGTGGTGGCCGTCCACTCCCAGGTGCCCGTCAGGTCTGGGTTCTCCTTTGTGGCCCTAACTACACAATTTTCCTTTTCTTTTTTTTTTCCTTGGTTTTTCTCTCAATTTTCATATCTCTCTTTTTTTCTCAAATCCCTAACTGTCCAAAGGAGTTCTCTGAATTTTTTTCCTATTTATAGACGTTTAGGGAATTTATTGTGCATTAAATTGAACAAGACAATTGCCTTATCCCTTAATTTTTAACTTTTGTGTTGTCTTAATTTAATTGGCCGATTTTTTTCTATTTTTTTTTCCCAGCTGCCACGACCCAATTCTAGATCATTCCTTCTTTTTCCTAATTTTTCTTTATTTTTCCTTAATTAATTATGAATTTTCTTTAATTATTTAGTATTATTTTAGCACATTACGCGTATTTTAAGTAATTACGCTTATTTCTACATACATGTAAATTCATATATAGTACAAATAAATATTCCTAAATATTATTTAGGTTATTTTATGATTTTTAGTATACATATAATTTATCTCTAGCGATTTGTTAATTATCGGAATGCATTTTACGCATTTTCGATAAATAACGAGTTATACACTTAAAATTTGGAATTTTTATATTCTTTTATTTTATTGCTTATTTTCTTAAATTCAAACTTACAGGATCATTTTACTAATATTTTTAGCTTTACTTTATAATTTAGACTCGATCGGGTCCTTCAACTGATCGAAATCTCGAATGGCTAATTTTGGGGCTTACATGTTTCTCTGACATAGGGTAGTTGGGGAAGTTGGCTCCTGACCTCATAATAAATTTCCTAAGGGGTCGATTCACGGGTGTATAAGATAAGTACTCTATGAATCTTTACTTCCATGTTTCTCCCCTGTGTAAACCCTAAAGTCAAGCCAAGTAACCGTAGGATTGAACTTAGAACCCAAGGTTTAGGGCGATCGGTTAAAGAATCTGATCAAACCCAAATTATAAACTATTGAAAGGAATATTAGTAAAATTGATCCCGTAAACTTGAATTTAAGAAAATAAGTAATAAAATAGGAGACTATAAAATTTTCAAATTTTAAGCATAATAAATATTAATTATCGAAAATGCGAAAAGTGTAATGAAATAACTAATAAATTACTAAAGATGGATTATATGTATACTAAAAATTTTAGAATGATCAAAATAATAATTAGGAATGTTAACATGTACCCCACATGTATTTACGTGTAGATAAAAATACGCGAAATTACCTAAATTGGTCAAAAACTAAGTAAATAATTAAGGAAAATTATAAATTAATTATAAAAAAATCAGAAAAAAATCAGAGGAACCTAGATGAATCAAGATCAAGTCGTGGCAAGTCCAAATCTGCAAAAGAAATTTCCAGAAGTCATTTGGTCAGTTTAGCATTTGGGAAAAATAGGAACACTGAAAAAACCGAGAGAAAATCCAAAAAAAAAAAGAGAAAACTGTGCAGATTGAGTAAGTGAGCTAAACCCACCACTCACCACCACCTGGGACCAAGCCGCTACCACCAAGCCACTCTAGCCCCACCACCTAGGCCACCGGACAACCTTGGACCGGGTTTGAACGGCTAGAAAGCTTTAGACCGGTTAGTCTCTTAAATGTCCCGATTTTGAATAATTTTGTAAAATTAGTTATTTTGCCCAGAAAATTATGAAACTTGTTATTCTGATGTTTTATTGTATGTATATTTAGGGAAAAATATTGATTTAGTTTAATTACATCTGCAATTATAGGGTTTTTAACAAATTGCTCAAAACCGAGCATGATTGGAACCGAAAATAAATAGGCTTAGGAGTGTAGTTTGGAGCTCAAATTTTTTTTGTAGGATACTCGTATGATGTAGAACAGTGCTATGAAGCCATTTTCTTAAAATTAATTTTTGAAATTTTTAAGTTAATTTTTAGCCCTAAAATGATGGAAAAATTGGGTGATTTGGGATTAATTAGGTGATTAAGATGTTAATTACTGATTTAAATCTTAATTAGATGTTTAGGGATGTTAATCTCTAAAGTAAAACCCTAATCCTAGCCTTTGGAGTATTAAGTATGATTAATTTGGGAAATTACGTAATTAATATAAGAATTTAGTAATATATGAAATTGTAAATTAACAAATCTAAAAAAATAGAGTTATTTAGATAATATTATAATAGAAATCAGAAAAATAATAAATTTGAAAATAACATTAATTTTAAGTAAAAGTCTCAAAATGTAAGATTTTCACACATCAGGAATAAATCCAATACCGCAATTAGGGTTAATGTGTACCGAATAGTTTAAAATACCAAATTATGACCCAATAGGATATTTGGACACTCGAGCTTAATGTGATTAATTTTCACATTAGGATTCGAGCATATTTAAGGCTTAGAAATCAAAGTTTAAAATCTCATTTAGGATTTGAACACCGAAATAGAGTACAACTAATCATTAGGATGTAATTAGAATACACGGGAAAAAATGAATTAAAATATAACTTAGAATATGAAACCGTAAATTTTAAGTAGTAAAAAGACCTATTTGTATTATAGGACACCCCGAAACAAAATCAGCTTGCGATTAAGGGATCGAGCGATCGAGCAAATCCAAGTAAGTTGGGTTATTGCTTATTGTAATAGAGTACTAGTTTTGTAGTACTGGGAAACTTAGGCTTGTATATGATTGGGATTGTAAGTAGTTTATGCATATGTTTGATGTATCTGAATTCATGCTGAATTTGTATTGTGAGTGATTTTGTGACTCATTGAATTGGTATGAAATTGTTTGAACACCCTAAACGGAATTTAATCTTAGTCGACCTAAATAATTAATAATGTCATGCATTGCATCCCGTTAGGGGATCATAGGATTCTCCAACCAAATACCGACCCCTTTAAAAAGGATAGTGCAGGATTGCAAAATGGTCCCTTCTTCATTCTTAGTTGAACTAAGTGACAGGAGAGGAGGTCGCGGCGAGGGTGAAGTCAATGGTTCGAAGGTAGTCGCGGGAGGAGCGAGGTCTCCATTGCACAAGCTTGGGTTTGGTTGTAAGCTGCTGCATAATATGGAAACTCCTCAACTCGGATTGGAGCGGGTAAAATTTTTCTGATTTCACAACGGACCGGACTATGTTGTACGATGACACTTGATTGTTGCATTGCATTGCATGAAAATAATTTTTTTATAACCCTGTTTGTGCTTGTATGCATTCATGAATCTCCAATTCAACTTACTAAGCTGTAGTTGTTTATACCCTTATAGATCCTTTTGCAGATTTCTGAACACTTCAAGTACTACGCCGCCCTACAATTACCCAGAGGTTAGTCCGTTGGAAGCCAGGAGTGTGAGGCTCAAGTTACTTAGTATAATGTGTAACTAAAGTGATTATGTAATTAGGATGAAAAACTGATAGTTATTATGTAATCTAGTGAATTGTCATGTTTATGTAATCTAGTGAATTGTCATGTTTATGTAAAATTTCCTGGGAAACTCTGTGGACTTATATATATAATATTGTACATGTTATTAGAAATTTGCACAATTTATCATAATTGTAGCTTAATTGTTAATCGGACAGTTTACTTCAAAGCAAAGAGTCGTCGATGCCTTGTGTAGTTCATGTTTATGGTAGACACTGTGAGGCCAGTTACTATCATCGAATGGTTTACACGGCGGGACTGTTGCGACTCTACGACTTCGAGGCGTAACAACCTGTATTTTGAAGAAGATGGCTTAGGGTCTCTTAGCCTTAGGCAGTATTTTATTGATCTGTAGATACTATTGTTAGCCTCGAATCTTGCTTCAATGGTGTCCTTTTAGGCAAATTATTTTTCAATGACTTACATGAACTCATCCAGTTAGTCTAACTTGTTGAGGGAGGCTGCATCGAAAAGCTCCCTAGTAAGGTTTGTTCTTGTGATCAAGGCTTATAAGGCTATTTTAATGTCAAGTTTAGAGACTTGGAGCTTTACATGGTTGAAGCACTCCAAGTATGCACACAAGGACTTGTTGGGATACTGTCTGCCGCTATACAACATCAATGAGTCTTTACACGAGACTTTAGAGTTGAGAAAAAGTTGCTGAAACTTACTTGCCTGGTTATCAATGGAGATGATGGAGCCATCGAGCAAGGAGTTAAACCATAATAAGACTACCTTCGCCAATGTGTTTGGTAAAGCTTTGCACATTATGGCATTTGTAAAATCATAAAGGCTCATCATGGTACGAAAATAGACCAGGTGGTTGTCTAGGTCTCATATTCTATCATACGTATTGAAGTAGGGAAGCCTTGTACCTTACGATAGCATTTCCTCAAGAATAAGCAGTATAAATGGGCTCTTTGCCTTTACTAAGCGTAATGCATGGTTAAATGATTCAACCTTCTTCTAATCACCCATGTTGGTTGCACGGTGGATGTGTTCATTTAACTCTTAATGTTCATGTCCTCGAGCTTTTTAGGGGATTGTCTTGGAGACAAGTCTTCAGTAAGCCTACTTGTCTTGAAACGTTCACCCTGTGTATGTGTTTTGCTATGATTGTAGTCTAGCTAATTACATAGGTCTTCGGGGCCTATAGTCTTGCTAGACCTAGTCACTTAAATGTCATGGGTGTGAAGTATCGTATGGATGAACTGGTTGTTGCTTCTTCATGTAGTCATTTCTAGGATGCATTCTTAGGTTGAACTATGTCCCTTTAGAGGGCAACATTAGATTCTTAAGTTCTTCGATATTCTTTGAGTACTTGTTGGACAATTATCTAAAGTTGTTGCATTTCATAGGCTCGAGTGCCTAGATTAAGGGGTGTTGGTGAACGCATGGCAGAGGTGACTTCTCACCATCAACATATTGTAAAGCTTGAGGTTTGTTGTTTTTGCTTTTTGCCATCTAGAGTGGATTAGCCTAAAATAGTAGGCACCAAAATGTTGAATGTAGGGAATCAACTAAGTGTAATAGAATTGAATTGGCGTGTATCCTTTAGGTGAGTGTACTGGTGGGCCTTTATACTAATTGGGCTCATCACTTCGAGATACCCACTAAAAGGCCCCTATAGATTTATCTACGAGAGTCTTCTGACGTTTAAGTCACCAAAGAGGGGAGAAGGAAAGGAAATAAGAAAATGTCTTAGCACTTTTAGCCTATGGAGAAAGGTGCTTAGATGGGGTAATAACAAGCTCTCGATCGAGAGGGAGAGATTCAAGATTCTAAGAGTTTGAATCCCTTTATCGGTTGGCTCATAGTGCAAGAGGTACAACTACCTAAGGCATGTGTTAGCTTAGGGTTAGTCTATACTTGCTCCTGGTAAAGAATATGCATCAAGGGGCTGACAAGGTGGCTTTAGGTGTTAGTTAGCTATGGCCATATTAGTAGCTACATTTTTAACTTGGAGCTTTGATGTCTTTAGAGTATATCGAGTAAGCTAGCCATACCATAGATGTTAAGAAGCAATTAATGAGAAGAGGAGAGGTGTAGGCACTAAGGACAAAAGTCTCTAAGAGCTAAAGAGAGAGGGTCCATGCGACTCATAAGCTATGGGCTAAACTCCTGTAGAGAGCCTATAAAGGAGGGGGTATCCTTGAATAGTAGGTTTTTGAGAACACCCTTGTTTCTTGAGTACACTCGAGTAGGTAGTCAAGTCCTCAGGAATCTAGTACTTGGGAGTAGGTAAGCTAAGTGCTCAAACAAGGTGAGGAATCTAGTCACGTGTCCATCAATAGGCCTCTATTGAAGTTGAGCCTTTAGCTAACCTAAAATAGCATAGCAACAAATAATATCTTTAGTAATTTCATAATTCTTAACAATAAATATATTCATATCTTTTATATTATTCAAGAGATATGTCCTTTTATGTAAATGTAATATCTAAAATAGTTACAACTTCTACATAATTAATATAAACTAATGTAACCCTTGCACTCATGAAAAATTGCTCCTATAATTTGAATGATTACAATTCATTATAAACGAGGCATTATTTGTTTCATAAAATTGTGATATAATATATATGATAGTCTTTTTCCTATATATGCCTGTATATAATGATATCTAATATCAAAAGCCCTTTTGTTGTCATACTTCTTTCGAATGGCTTTTTTCCTTAAAAAAAAAAAAAAGATTGCACTTCTATTGTATTAACTTTTGGTTATTAAAATTATCTCAAAAGCGATCGTCAGGTTTTTACATCTTATGTGTATAGTTTTAGAAATTTTCATTATTTATAAGTTTTTGTCAGTGAAATCTTTTTTAATTTTATTGGTTAGACCCTTTTCACTATTAAAGATCATTTTATTTTAGTCATGTATCTAAAAGACATGTTTTTTCTTCTTTTTTTTCTATTGCAATTGCAACCTTTGTATAATCTAAGATCAAACAACAAAACCTTTAGCATATGATGTTGCATTACTATAATTTAAAAAGTCCAGTTTGTAATAGCTGACATAATATTTCATATAAATATGGAAAAAATCATTAATAGTCATATAAAATCAACACATGATATATATTTATATCTATGTAATCTTTCTTTTCTTGCCAGCTATATATTATAACATTGGAAAGGGAAGATTCGAACGCGATCTATCTCATTAGGAGACTAATATTCATGCCACTAGCATATCTACATAATCAAATGGTACTATTCGCATAGTTTTCATATTAATTTCTAAACATACATTATTAAAACATTAATTATCATTAATCCTTTCAAGCCTTTTGTCATTTGTACTTTTTAATTAGTAATATTTTGGTTTGATATATTTTTTTCACTATTTATCACTTATACCTTCTTATTACTAATATATTTTGATCAATGATTTTTTTTTTCCCTTTAAGACATGACTTTATGCAAATAATAAAAAGAGTTGCAAATACCTTTATGATTCATTAATTAATAACTTAACTTTTCATACCTTTAGAGAGTAGTAACTTTTTCAAATGATATATTGTTTTATATACTTAAAAAGTTTTATCTTGTTAATTGTTAATTACAATAATCATTAAAGTAATTTTATTGTTACAAAAATGTACATAGTTTGAACCGAAAACTGTGCAAAGTTTGGCAATTCTACTAGTTGTTATTAATGATTCATGTACCATTAGCTACCGTATATTATTTGGTAAAAGTATACATACATAATTAGATGTGAGGGTACCATAAACAACAAATCTTTGTCACTCTTAACTGATTCATAGAGCATACAAGATTTTGTGCAAAGCAGATCAGGTAAAACAATTAGACCTCACTATATAACCATTGTCTTGTATAAATACTAAATGTGATGAAAGATAATGGTACTATAATGGTTGTGAAAGGAAATGTATTAACATTTTATTCAAAATTCAAAGATTATAATTTTAGAATACTTTAATGTATTACCCATTCAGTGTATAGAAGTTGTTTTAAGGTTACACTAGTTACAACAATTTAAGCCTGTAACAGTAGACTATAGTTAATTGATTATGCAATTTTATGCATCCAGGCATATTGGTTACATTCAATAGAGATAAATATGAGTGCTTTATCATAGATGGCTCACTATCGATTTTGAAAGTTAATAGGACAAATGTAATTGCATCTTGTTTTCAATTTATGGTTCGAGAGGTATAGTGTAATACATGTGAGTTTACTACCAACAATAATGCTCTTAAGAGCATATTGATTAAGGGAGGTTTTATGGTCACATCTTATTTTCATAGGACCAACACAACCATACATTCAACCTTTGATTTATATATAGTAGATCTGAACTGCTAAAAATACAATTAGTTTAACAATTCAGATATAATGGATATAAAATTAAAGGTGAGATGATGGGCTGAACTGGTCCTATTAAAAACACGAATAAGATTGTAGAATTAATCCATTTGGTAGACATTCTTAAGTATTTGAGATACATTATCACTACCTCCTTTGAGGGAAATTCAAAATCAAATACATCTATCAAATTGGTATCTCCTATCATGTTAGACCATATAGATATCTACATTTTTAGAAAAATGAAATTGAAAGCAGGTGAGGGAAATCTTGGAATAAAGTATTACACAATGTAGCATTAGTCCATTCTCTTTACTAATACTTTTTGTTAAGAAAAAACAGAACTTAGGATGTTTTGGGTTGACCATAAAACTAAACCAAGTTACTACTATGAATGAGTTTCCCAATCCTATAATGGAAAACTTCATGGTGTGTCTATTTTCTTAAGCTTGATTTGTGATCTTGTTATCACCAAATTAGAATGCATCCTAATTATGTTGAGAAGACTATATTTCATATACATGAAGGTCATCACGAACTTCTTGTAATGTCTTTTGGTTTAATTACTTCCCTAACCACATTTCACTCCATAATGAATAAAAATTTCGAGCCCTTTCTTTAAAAGTTTGTTATTGTGTTCTTTGATGACATAGTTGTCTATAGTATGTCTATGGTTAATCACGTATGTCATCTTAAATTTATGCTTCAAACGCTTTTAAACCGTCAATTTTATTTAAAGTAAAGCTAATATCATTTTAGCCAAAAGACTATTGAGTATCTAATTCTAAGGCATGTTGTTTTCATAAAGGAGGTTAATCCTCAAACTACTAGGGAAATAGTGTCCATTATCAAAATCTCTTAAGCAATTAAGAGCTTTTTAGATTAACGAGAGGTTATGCATCAATAGCAAATCTTCTAATAGACATCCTTCAACACCATAATTTCAATTGGACCGATGAAGCTATGTGAGCATTTAAACATGTAAACCCTACAAACTTTATGTTTTGAAGTTAAAGCTAAACTTGAAAAACCGATAGATATTCTATAGGTTCAACAAGACCAAAGAAATTAAAACTGATAAAATTTAAATCAAAACCGTAAAAAGAACTCTAAAATCCTAGAGATAAAATTTGAAAAATCGAAATCACATATGAAAACCCTAAACCTAAGTATACATAATCATAAATTAAAATTTTGAATTGAATAAAAACCCTAAACCCTAAACCCTAAACCATAGAGTTGCAAAACCTAAAATGAAACACTAAATGCAAGGAATATCCTAAATTAAAACATTTAACTCAAATTATGTAAAATTGCATAAACTCGATAATGAACGGTTGGTGATATCTTCTAATAATAACAATAAATCAAATTAAGGCGATAAATTAATGGAATTACTAGATTTATCCCTAATGATACATTTTTTTGAAACTAAACCTAAAATCGTAAGCGTAACTTTAAAGCCCTAAAACATTAATACATAAGAAGCCCTAAAATGACTTAGAAACTCAAATTTAAGGTTAAAGACCCTAATTTAATCAATAAACTTTAATTATATGGCCAAACTATTCATTAGTTACTAATGATTTGCTAAATCACCATAAAACCCTAATTCTCCTTCTAAAACATAATCGAATAGCAATAATTAATTTCAAACCTTGGAAACCCTAAAATGATTAGATAAAATGGTCCAATAAACTTAACTAATTTAATTAAATAGGAAAAACCCAAAACTATACTTGATTAAGATCATATGTGCAAGTGATTAGCACCTTAAGCTTAGAATTCGTTTACATGCATCCATGTATCATGATTAGCTAAAGGATAAGCACAATTACTCGTAAAAGATAAGCAATTAGCTATAAGGAAATATGATTAAGGAGTGATTCTATTTTAGGAGACAAATCATAACCACTTTTGGCATAAAGCATAATAAAGCAATTGGTCCCAACTCAATTATGTAACAAACAATCATTTGAAAAAGATTTTCGTTCCCCGAATCCCCACAGCCCACAACCAACTACCTTCTTCCCTTAACCCTCATTTTCATTTCTTCTTCTCCTCTAAAACAAACACTAAAAACACTCTAAATATCATTAATAAAAAACAAAAGAAAAGGAAGAAAAATATAAAAAGTTCTCAAACACACCTACACACCCAAGTGCCTAGAGGCATAACTGCCCACCACCATGTTAAAATGACGTACTACCACTTACATTTGCTTATTTACTTCCCCCCTTTTTTGCTAACAAATACTCCTCACTAAAACAAAAAACAAAATGAAAGGAAACCCTTCAAATTTCCACTAAAGTAAACTTGCACTTTTTCAACTTTCTTCCTAGGTTAAGTTTATGAGCATGGTTCCTAGGCCTAAAAATTAAGGAAAAGACCCTCAAAATGTCCACTTTATTTACCATATTTACATGCTCATACATATGCGTTTTCATAGATTTCTAGTGTAGTATGCACAATGTAGTTATCTAGTAAAGTTTAAAAGTAGAAATAGTATTATGCTAAAATGTTAGAAAAATCACTATGGAATCTTAGAACTTCCCCTTTCCATGACCTTTATGTAGTGTTCCTAATTACTTCTTCAAATTTTCTCATGGTACTCAAGTTTAATCTAGTTTAGGATGCATTCTAAGTTGATTATAACAAACATGAACACAATTATAATAGTTGAGTAAATTCTCTTAGAAAAAACCCCTTAGAATCGCCACCAATATTGCATGAACAAGCTATAACTTTTTAATTTTATTAGCATAATAGCATGATTTATTAATGATAATTAAGGTTTAAGACTTAAACTTATGAGATGAGTAACTAAACAAGGCTTAGAGTGTTTGTTTAAGCTTAAAATGAATTTTCAACTTCAAGAGATTAATTAGGAGCCCAACCTAATTTGAAATTGTATGTTAAATGGGTCATTTAGTGGGTTTAATGGGTTATTTAGCCCATTAAGACGGATTAGATACAAGTTTAGGGCCTTAAGGTGTAAATTGAATGAAATGAGTTAAATGACCCATAAATCAAGCTTAGGCTTACTTGAATGCTCATGACTAATAGGCATGCCATATGATTAAGTTCTAATTAAGAAGCCCAATAAGCCCATCAAGTGATTTAGAGAGCCTATAATGGGCTTATATATAAATTAAGCTCATAACTAGCTACAAAGAGTAATTTAAGCCCGGAAATTATAAAAGATGGGCTTGGACCTAAAATTGAATTGGCCTAATTGATTTAGTAGCCTTAAAATATTGCATTAAAGGTTCAATAATATATAAATTAAGCCCATCGACTTAAAGTAGGCCTTAGGTCCAAAAACAAAGCATAAATACCATGTTAAAACTTGAAAAATGACTAAGTAAATTAATAGAAGGCTTATAGGAAAAGAATTAAATAAAACTTAAATATCTTATGTCCAACAACAATATGAGAGCTCAATTAATAGTAATAAATGACTAAAACAAGGCATTATACACTTAAACACTTAATTAAACTAGAGAATTAACTAAGTTAAAAGGAGAACATATAAAATTCAAATTTGAACCTAATCTAAATTTATGATTGTGGGTCTTAACTTGCAAAATGGACTCTACTATGCAATCATTCTAGATAATATGAAATTAACTATAAGAATGTGAAAAATGGACTAAAAATAAAGAAGTTATAGGAAAAATAAGTTTTAATCATACCTAAAGATTTATGCCAGGCTTCAATAATTAGGTAGACTCTTAAGTTCTTGAAGAAACCCTCTTCCAATTACTTATATAGATTTTATTATTATGTTTAGATGACTTAATTTCTAATTCAAGAACCATGAAGGCTAAGAAAAGTAGGCTTGTAAACTAAGTGAGGGAGTTTTGATGAAATGCTATTTACGTTTGATAATTATTTGATGTTCTATTGTTAGCCTTGATTGTTTGTTTGAGTGATTAGTTGTTTTGATGACAATATTAATGTGGCTACGTTATTAAATTAGTAGATTTAAATATTTGGCCAAATCAATCGAATGTACTTATCGCATGTCTATGATCTAATAGTTGCTAGGATGTATATAACTTTGCTAATTTTTTTTTTTTTGAAAAATTTGCAAAATATAAATATTTTTTAAATGTTTTACGATTCAAAGAAAGACATATCGACTCAATGGGTTCTCATGACAAAAACATATGGCATTTTGCTTGTTGAGGCAAATTTAGTAAACCTGCTCAATTATTGATGACTAACGGCTCGAGTCGGGACTTACATAGCTTAGCTTGTAGCGCATTGGATTGATTTGTTGATAGTAAGTCCATAGGCACTATATGACTATGATGATGGATGGCCAAAGTTAAGATCCACCTAATTTGACTTAAATGGTAATTCCTTTTCTTAACTAAGGTAATAGTCGAGTTTCGTCTAATGAGACGATGTTCACAAACAGCCTTATGCGACTAAGGTGAGGTACCTTATGCAATTAAGTATAAGGGATAATTGGCGTATAGATTATGTAAATCTATACCTTCCATTGTTCCAGAGCCTTATGGATGTTTATTTGTATTTATCACATTTACATTCACTTTGTATGTAGCTAGATTACATGGTTATTAATAATACTTGGCAGCTTACTTTAACGGTAGTAATGAGAGATAAAATCATTGAAATGTAGTTTGCTTACCCCCTAACAGTTCCTTTTTGTATGTAACCAAAAGTTGGGAATGAGCTAAGATTCTAGTGTAAATTGTTCCTCTAAGCATGTGGATTCAACAAATAAGATTACTTTGGCGGTCTATAATTAAGTTAGATCTTTATAATATTTAGTAATTTGTAATGTTATTGAAGTTTAATTATCATGTCTTAATGTTTAGTAGGTGATTCCGACTCTCTATGGTTTTAGTAGATTATGGATTATCGAATTACCTTAGTTGCATATATAAATAAGTAAATATATGTAAAATGAATAAGCACCATTAAAAATTTACTAGTTAGAGTTTTATAGTTTCTTACTTGCAAGACGGTCTTTATAATATAAGTGCATATGTAATATAAAGATTTTAGGCAAAACTAACAAAACTAGCAAACCTTCTTTTGGAGCATTACAGAACAATTGATGACTACATTAGTAAGTGCTCCTATTAGCCTTACCTAATATTTTTAAAAAATTTATAGTTGAAACAAATGCTTCGAATATGAGTGTGGGGCAATTCTTATGTAAGAATCATCCATCAGCATATTTTAGTAAGAAATTACCTACACACAATGAAAGGCTTTAGCATATGTTTACAAGTTATATGCCATTATGGAATTTGTAAGGAAATGGAATCAATATATATATATATATATATATATCATAAGAACATATAAGAAGAGTCTAAAGATATTCTTACACAAGTAATTTAAACTTATACTATAGCTTATCAAGATAGTAGTGACAATAAGGTGGTTGCATTGTCTAAACAACATGGAGAAGATGGAGAGTATATTGGATGGCCTTCTTCTTAATTTAGTTTTACAAACATAATGAAGAATAAGTATGAGAATTTGTCTGCTTTTTAGGACATTATTTCTAACCTTGATAAGGGGAAGATGCTCTAATGGTCTCTAATATGGAACAATGAGCTATTATATTCATAATAATACATAAGTATATAGCATAAAGTACCTTGTCAACCTTATAGATTTGTTTATTATATTTTTTTGATGTATAAAATTTTGAAACTAGTTGTCCAATAACTATAGTATTTGCATTTGTAGCTAGCATAATTTTTGACAATTTAATTATATATTAACTAATAATTTTCATATGGTGGAATTTACTCTATTTTAGTTGTATAGTTTAAAGTATAGATTCTAGTGTATTAGTGGTGTATAAGATATAATTTTTTTCTATGAAAATGTACAATATAAAAGATTCAATTGCATCATCTTTAATACCTATTCAACTATACAGTAGGTTACCTAGTTCACTCTAATTGATAGGTTAAAGATTCGGTAAATTGTAAGTGTAGACCTCTTATATTTACTTTATTGTGCACTTAATCCTCTTATCTTTGAAATCACTTGCTTATACCCCCATATCTTTATACAATTTGCATTTAGACCCCAAATAGGAATAAAGTAGTTATAATGCACTTTTTTTCTTAAGATTTAGGAGTCTAAATGCATAATTTTTTAAATAAAGGGCTACATACACATGAGACAAATATAAGGGGATATATTTGCAATTTCACATTTTTTTTTTATAATTTTAGAAAGAAAGATGACAACTAAAATAATAAAAGAAGACTTAGATAAATAAATAGATAAATAATTAATATTGAGTAATTGAAGGCTAGAAACTGATATTACATGGTTCATCACACCATTTTGTTTATTCAATATTACTTAATTTTTGATGGTATAACACATGTCTATTAATTAAAAAAAATTCAATATGAATCACACAATTTTAATTATTATATGCTAACGCAAAATCCCATTTAAGAAATGCGATTTACTTAAAATTAAATAAATCGCATGGAGTAAAAGTGACGTCAAAATTATTTACTTTACTAAATTGTATTTAATAGATGCAATTTTATCAAGCTTATTTATTATTTATGTTGAATACATAATTGTAACAATGCTTTGGTCTAGTGGTAAGGACATAAGCATTTTATTAGAACATGGGTTTAAGTGATGATACTTTGAGTAAAGATAAATATTGAAACATCATTAACATTAATTATCTAAGCTAATCTTTATGCTTGACTTCATTTTTATTTATTTACTTAAACTTTCATTTTGATTGAAATATAAATACATTTGATAAATTTGCTTCACGTGTACTTTACATCATATTCAAAAAGGTGTATTTACTATTTAGACTCCTAACAAGTTGCATTTAAGAGTTTTATACAAATATGGGGTCTTTTCCAAAAAAATAATATGGAAAAGGGTTCAATGTAAAAAATATTATCAATCTTTGCATGCGCCACCTTCACTTTTTGTAAATTTTTACACTGAAGGTGCATGTATTGCATGCACCTTCAATATACCAAAAGTGCAGTAACTAGCTATACCTTCAAAGCACCGCTTATTTAAACCCTACCCACACATTATAAGTCAAATTACTATAAAAATTAATTACATCAAATAACAGTCAATGGAATGCCTCAATGAAGATGATAGGTACAAAAAAACTCACTACACGAAATGATCATTCATTTACCATATGAGTTGACTATAGTAAAAAATAATTGAAAATTGTAATGCCATGACGAGAAAAGAATACCACAAGCTATGACCTTTAATGAAAGCAAAATTATGATTCAAATAAGAAGTATATGTACAAAAATTGTAATGTATTAATGTTAATACAATGGTATAAAAAAATGACAAGAGATATCTACTATCACCTACGCCGTGTAAAGGTCCTGATGGCATGGGATAGGAGTGAATACCTCTAGCCATCCTGTGACTGCGTAGGTTGAGACAATAGATTGTCAAGATCCCTAATAGGGACTAGGTCATTTGGAAGGGCTAACTGCAGTTGAGTAACGCCCTCACTCATGGAGAACTGAATGTAGGTAGAATTCTACTTTTGAGATGTTGGTGGAGTTGCGAGATCTAGATGACACTAGAACTCAAGAGTCATATAAGAGCTAGATCTGACCTTAGAGTTAGATTTGGCTCCCGAGGTGGAGGCGACTCTTGATTTGGGGTGTTTACTATTTCCTGTACTGATCTAGCCAAGGTCTATGGAATGACGCTCGTGTAGTGGCACATCATCATTAAGGTCTCCCCGGTCAGGTCCCGATTGAGCCTTGCCTCCTCAAACTTAAGCTTTAGCCTTAGGTAGTGTACGAAGGGTCGACAGATCCTT
Organism: Lumnitzera racemosa; assembly: GCA_024138005.1. Classification (NCBI taxonomy): domain Eukaryota; kingdom Viridiplantae; phylum Streptophyta; class Magnoliopsida; order Myrtales; family Combretaceae; genus Lumnitzera; species Lumnitzera racemosa. Next base: position 102,937,821 of record JAMXBC010000004.1, read on the forward strand.
GTACATAGGTGGTCCCTGCTCTGTGCTATGGTCTACATAGGGTGGTTGTTGTACGCCCTTGTGATGTAGGTAGAAGATGAGTTCATTGTACTACTCGAGGAACTGTGGTGCTTCATCTGCAATACTGAGCGTCATAGGATAGTTAAGTGCTAGCTACACATCCCTAAGTGAATCTACTTGAAATGAATAGAAATGCAGGTGTCAAAATATATAATAGCAAGTATGTGTAAGTATAGAAACAATTAGACGATTACGCATGTACTTACCAGCCAATTGATGACAACTCTCTAATATGTAATGTAATGTCGAGTGATCTATCTATACCATACCTCTAACCCCAAGCTTAGATGTACGCAGCATTTACATTGATCTAGTTAACATCCATCCTACACCAAAGTTTTAGCTGGTAGAGCTGCTCAGAGATGTCTATATCCTATAGAAGGTATCGGTATCTACTTGTAGAAGGATATAGTTAGGGAAACGCCACTCAACGATGTGGAAACATATAAGTGGCACTCGAATTGTCCAAATGTGTTGTCCAACAATATAGAAAGGTGGCGACAACTCCTCTGTGTATGACGCCCAAACAGCCTTAGTCATAAAAAAAGAAAGAAAGAAAAAGAAATTGTGAGTCAATAAGGGTTGGTACGTAAGTGTGACAAAAGGATTGAAAAAGAGAAAAAATAGTCATACTATACTCGTTGCATCATTTGCAGCACCAACATTTTATAGTATGTATCCATTACATCATGGGATGTTAAGTAATATCCTGCATTACCCTCCATTTGGCCACCAATGACCCATCTCCATCAATAATAAAACCATATCCATTAAGTAGGGTGATATGTGGGAATCTATCTTAAGCCCAAACCTATAGAAAAATCGTCGCCCTACTAAGCTCATACACATAAGAAGATAAGATAGAGTATAGCTATCAATATAATTACACTAAGCAAGCACCTCCCTAACTGAACTGCTTAGTTATTGAGAAGTCCTCCAATAATGGTAGGAACATGAGGTATATAAGATTAGAGGATTCATTTGCAAAGATAAATTCCCCCATCAAACCAAGCATGTATGCACGTGTGTATTATCAAACTGTCTTACTGTTTGCCCCATGTGGAAGTATCTAGAACTGCTCTTGCAGCTATGTAAGAGATATACGAGCTCTCCTCATTTGAGTAGGCCTTATACCCAGCAACTTCTCTCCTACATTAGCCTAGCTCTCCTCATCATCTGTCTTAATCTGACCTACTATTACAAACCCCACTATTGGAAGCTCGAGTTGAACCTCTGTATCCTGCAGTGTGATGGTTGCCTCTCTAGTAAGTGAGTGAAACATGTGTGTCTTAAGCTTTCCGTCTCTCCACTAGAGCTATGATTAGGTACCAGTCCATCATGATAAATGGAAGTTATGTAACTCACCATAAACCTGCCTCCTGTATGTAAGGCTCCATACAAGGATATATGGGAATATCCCATTCTTCCTTATGTTATGACATCTCGCTGTGCCGCACTCATAATGCATAAGCAACCTCCTACACAAAATGGTTGATGAGGTTAGCAAGTAAATTAGCTTTTATAAAAAATTAGAAGTACATGAGAAGTTATTACTAACCTTACCCTCCCAAATAGCTTGTGAACGGTAGCTTGCTTACCTCTTAAGTATGTATGGATCGATAGGTCTCGACTCCATCTATCTTGTAAACACAAAGGAACATGGTTAGTAGACATAAGGTTGTGTATTTGTTTATACTTATGTAGTTTGTGTAATATAATGCTTATGTGGAAAAACGATATTTACCAACTCTATTAATCTCTAAACACCTCCTTCTATTATCTCCTTCTTAACCACATGCGATGCATCTGGTTCTATCTGATCGTTCTTAATGTCCATCTCCATGTGATATCACTTTTACCTAGGTTTAACTTTCTTGCATAGTAGGTCAATGTTCGAGTGGAGATAAGGAAAGCTAACTTTTGACTAGTTCAACTAATCACCAAACAGGTAGAAATGAGATTGATAACACTATCTGGTTCACCATCTTATACCATAGCCCTATCGTCGATTTACTATCTACCCTTATACTTATTGTAATAGCACATACGTAGGAGCAAGGGATTTTATATATTTACTACTTTTGATACATACATGTGTGACCCCTAAAGTCAATTGTATGTGATGCATCTCCGAGGTTAGACATGCGGAGAAGCACTATAACGAAGTGAACCAGAAAGAAACAAAAGAAAAAGCTATCAAAACTCGAGTAGCTACCGAATGAATGTGACTCACCACTCGATCCTATTCGACCTATAATCCACTGGATATGATACACTGGTCTGAACCGAAAGGTCACTTGCCACTAGTCCTTACTAAAGAGAATAGATAAAAGTTAAATGATAACAAGAACATTAAGGTTACTCAAAGTAAGTAATTTCTGTATTGAAGAGATATATGTCATCCTCGCATATAAGAAAATGGGGGTTTATATACTCGTTTACTAGGGTTACTTTACATGTATGAAAAGACAAAAGGGTATTCTATAACTAAGTTACATAAGACATACTAAAAAGGGTAAAAGAGACAAAGAATACTCAGTATGAAAAAGAAAAAATCATTCTAGAATATTGTGTCATAAGACATGTGTCGCTTAGCATTTAGATGTGAGAAATATGGTACAAGGTAAGCAGAAACAGAGTAACGCTTATGGTCAGGAGTTGACCTAATATGGACCAGGTCGGGGACCAATTAGTTCTTCTGAAGAGAAGTCGGCTTGATTCGGGATTGGATTCTTGTAATCGGATTAGGAGTTTGCCTTGGCTACTCTTAGGCTGTCTCTTGGGATAAAGTGTTGTTGCTAAACAGGGGCGAATCCGATGTATGTAAGGATTTGATAGTCAGGTTGGCATGAGATCAACTCGAGATAAGAATCCTTGTCTCGGCTATGGCTTAAAGCTAATATTCTCTATGTGAGTCCTTGGAGTCTTCTAGCTTTGCTTCTTATGATCGGTTTAAGGGATTGATTCCTATCATCTGTTTAGGGGTAAAAAAGATTTGCCCTCAAATCTAAAGTGCTTTTTGCTTCCTCTTCTAGGGTACATACGGGGTCATATTTTGTTGATTGGTAAAGGATTAGATTGGACACATTAAAAGTAGAAGAAACACCATAGTCATCAGGTAACTCGATCTAGTAAGCATTACAGTTGATGTTCTTCAGGATTTTGAATAGACCATCAACTCGAAGCGATAATTTGTTTTGTCTCAAGTGTAGGAATCGTTATCGGTTGAGGTGTATTCATACTAATCTCCTAGTTAGTAGGAAACAGTTCGGCGGCTTCGGTTACCAATTTCATGATGTCTCTGATCAAATTTGGCAATCTTTTTAGTTACAGACTAGTGTAGTTCATACATTTCTTAGGCTTGATCGACTTTATGTTGACTCTCTTCAGTAGCTGTTGGGTACCGATCATGTCTAAGGGAATAGTAGGATTAAGGTCATAAATGACCTTGAATGGGGTCTTTCCATTAGTGCTATGGATAATCCAGTTGTATATAAACTCTACAATGGGTAGGCACATATCCCAATCTCTTAAGTTCTTTCCTACAACAGCTTTGAGCAGATTTTCTAGCGTCTTGTTCATCACTTCAATCTGGCCATCAGTCTGAAGGTGGCTATTGGAGTTAAATACAGGTTTGGTTCCAAGTCTTCTCCAAAGAGTCTTCCAAAAATAGCTCAAGAATTTTGTGTTCTTATTTGAGACAATAGTCTTCGGTACCCTATGTAGTCAAACCATCTCCTATAAAAAAAAATCAACGATATATAGAGTACTATTAGTTTAATGGCATAGAATGAAGTGCGCCATTTTGCTAAAACAATCCACTATAACAAAAATAGAATCTTTACCTCTGGATGTTCAGGGAAGCCCTAAGACAAAGTCTATGCTGAGGTCGGCCCAAGGTGAGGTTGGTGTTGGCAGCAACATGTATTCTCTATGGGATTCTCTCTTCTTCTTTGCATGTTTGCACACTTTACAACTACTAACCACCTTATGGACATCTTTGGCTAATAAAAAGTTCTCCTTTAACAGATTAGCTGTCTTAGTTTCCTCGGAATGACCAGATAATCCTTTGCCACGAGCTTCCCTAATCAATAACTCACACGTTGAACAGTTTGGCATGCACAGCCTTCAGTCCTTGAATAGGTAGCTATCCTTGAGATAATATCCCTTGACAGCAATTCCATCCTTGCACTATTCTATGATAGGGTCGAAATGAGAATCATGAGCATATTGCTTGGTAATTATTGAGAATCCTAACAATTTTTCCTATAAAAGTGGTCAGTAACATTTGCTGTTGTGACAAAGTGTCGGCAGCTACATTTGTACTTCCCTTCTTATGCTAGATGACATACAAGAAACCTTCTATGATCTCCAACCACTTGGCTTATCTCTTCAAAAGCTTGTTCTGGCTCCCTAGATACTTCAAAGACTCATGGTTTATATAAATAACAAACTCTTACATTAGCAAATAACGTTACCAAACAGTAAGGGCTATGTAAAGAGAGTACAACTCTTTCTCATATATAGAATAGTTGAAGGTAGGATCACCAAGTTTCTCACTATGGTAGGCAACAAGCCATCACTCCTGTATCAGGATAGCACCAATTCCAACTCCCAATGCATTAGATTCTAATTCAAAAGGCTTGTCAAAATGGTAATGACAAGATAGGTACCAAGGTGAGTTTTTCCTTAATCACTCTAAAGCTCGGTCAGTCCATTTGAATCCTTTACTCTTCTTAGTCAACTTGGTCAACAGGGCAGCTATTATGCTGAAGTCCTTAATAAATTGCCTATAGAAAGAAGTTAGGCCATCGAAACTCCGGACCTCAGTGACATTCTTTGGCATCAGCTATTCCAAAACAGCTCGGATCTTCTCTTCATCTACTTAGATTTCTTCCCCTAATACTATAAACCCTAAGAATATCACTTTTCTTTAGCAAAACATACACGTTTTCACATTTCCGTACAACTTCTCAATTCATAAAATGTTAAATGCTTCGCAAAGATGTTGATTATGGTCATTCAAGTCGGCACTGTATACCAATATATCATCAAAATACACAACCACACACTCCTAATTAAGGGTTGCATTGCATGGTTCATTAACCTTATGAATATGCTTGGCGTATTAATAAGTCTGAATGGTATAACCAACTATTCGTAGAGTACATGCCTAGTCTTGAAGACAGTCTTCCATTCATCGTTTGGCCTTATGTAAATTTAGTGGTAGCCACTTTGCAGATCAATCTTTAAAAATAAATTTGCGCAATGAAGCTCATCTAATATGTCATCAAGCCTGGGTATCGGGTATCTATACTTGATAGTAATTCGGTTGATTGCTCGACTGTTGATGCACATGCACCATGAATCATCTTTCTTTAGAACGAGCAGAGCTGACACAACATAAGGGCTTATGCTCTCCTTTACATAGCTTTGATCAATGAGTTCATCCACCTGTCTTTTCAGCTCGGTAGCTTGCTCAGGGTTTATCCTATACATAAGTTGATTTGGCAAGAGGACGCCGGGCTATAAATTAATATAGTGCTCTATGCTTCAGACTGGTGGCAATCATCTAGGTAATTCTTCCGGAATAGGTTGAAAAACTCATTTAGTAAGCTTCGCATCTCTTTTGGAACATTCTATAACTCCCTCGTCTCCATCAATCTCCTAACCAATAGGAACATCAGTTCATAAGCCTTTTCAGCACATCAGAACTCTCTTTGGCTCATAACTAAGGTCGTCTTCTTATTAGCTTAGGTGAGCTAGTTATGGGTTTCATTTACTTAGGACAGGGTTAGGAGTTACAACATTATCATCCTTCAATCCTTAACAAAGGCATAGGTATTCTTATACCCGTCGTGCATAATATATTGGTCAAATAACCAAGGTCGTCTAAGCAGCAAATGTGAAGCTCCCATAAGGACGACATCATATATTACTTCATCCCTGTATATATTTTTGACACTAAACGGTACAGTCACTTATTCAATTACGTAAAAAGCACCCTTATCATGAAGCTAATGTATCTTGTAAGGTCGGGGATGCTTTGAGATTAGTAGACCCAACCGCTGTACAAAGGATTGCACAACCACATTAATGTAACTTCCTCCATCCACTATGATTGTACATAATTGGCCTTTGACGGTACACTTAGTATGGAACAAATTCTCCCTCTGATCTTCTTTAGAGTTTGGTAAGGAACTCAGCACTCACCTCAAGACTAGGGTCATCACTTCTCCTTAGTCGGCATAAACATAAGTCTCATCTTCTTCTTCAGCTTCGGGTTTTCTAACATCCTCTTCCTTCTCGGGCTTGCTCTAGTCGGTGTTATCCACTACATCTCCTTGGAGCACCATAACGCGTTGTTTCGGATACCCAGTGGCTATATGTCTGAAGCCCAAACATTCAAAGCATTTTACCTCACTGGTCTTTTGTCTGGAATTCTGCCCTTTCCCGTATGTTCTCGAAGTCGGCTTAACCTCAAATTGGCCCGGTTGATTGGCTCGGCTTGGTTGGCTTGCGCGGTTGTCATCAGGTCTGCTACTCCTTTTCTCAACTTGGTATAGTCTCCTCGACTTAGCTTAAATAAGTCGATGTAGTATTAGGGCTCGCGAAAATGTTGGCTTTGAACATTTCTCTTCTGCTTTTCGACCCTCTATATGATCTTGATCACCTCTTCTAAGGTATAAAACTTCTACGCTTCTACAATGTTGCGAATTTCATACTTAAGTTCGGAATTGGCTTAAATAAGTCGATGTAGTATTAGGGAATGCAAAAATGTTGGCTTTGAACATTTCTCTTCTGCTTTTCAACCCTCTATATGATTTTGATTGCCTCTTCTAAGGTATAAAACTTCTACACTTCTACAATGTTGCGAATTTCGTACTTAAGTTCGGAAATGAATCTTGATACTATGCAAGCCTCTGGCTCTTCCACGTTGGCTCAAATTATTAACATTTGGAACTTTCTTACGTAGTCATCTCCAAATTGGCTTCCTTAGCGAACCTCCTACAACTTTGCAAATGTGTCTTGTAAATAAGTCTTGGGCACAAATTTGCCTCTTAACAACCTTTTCATCTCATCCCAAGTTCTGACACCTCGTCTTTCATTTCTTACTTTGGCTACATTCAAATTCTTTCATCATATGGTGGTATACCTTGTAAACTCCAACGCAACAAGTTAGACTTTGACCATATCTTCATACCCATAATATTCAAATACTTTCTCGACCTTTTCTTCCCACTCTAAGTGTTCATCTACATCTCCACTTCTACTGAAGGGCGTGATTTACACCTTAACATTGTCTAACCTTTGAGTAATTCGGTATCCTCGTCCCTACGCTTGGTAATAGTCTACTTCTTCTTCACCAAACTCTTCAGCATCTATCTTCTCGTCATCTTCCCCAATCTTCTCTAACTCTAGTTTTCTTCTAGTAGCTCTTTCTGCTACTCCTCTAGCTTGTGGCGGTTGAATTGGGTGATTGGTCCGATTGTCTTAGCCATAGTGTCTTTCAAGGGCGTCTTCTTGTGGGTTTTGCTACTGCACAGCTTAAGGTTGTTGTCTGTTAACTTGCATTATGGTGACTAGACTCATACTAGATTCTCAACAAGGTTTATGAGTTTGTTAAGTTAATCGTCAACCGACCTTGGAGTGTTACTACCATTATGACCATGACCAGATTGAGTACCACTGCCCTGGTTACTAATAATTCTCTGAATACTTGAATCAGGCATGGTATAGTAATACTCCGTCGGATTAACAAAACAACTTTAATACTTAATAGTCACTCAAATAATATAGAAACAAACTTACTCTGTTTTCGCAATGAGAAATTAAATAAAAACAAAGTAACAATAAAATCACTCTTACTGTCACACCAATACATACTATAGTAGTTACGAAAGGAACACAACAGCCACTAACAGTAAAGTGAACCAAAATTTCACTGCAACTTCACACATTCCCTCACAAAACCATGTTTTGATACCAGCGAAGCCAATGTGCCTCCAGGGTCAAATATACAAAGAAGCACCAAAATGAAATGAACTGAAAAGAAACAAAAGAAAAAGCTAGCAAAGCTAAGGTAGCTATCGAATGGATGTGACGTACCACTCGATCCTACTCAGCCTACAATCGGCCGGAATGATACATTGGTCTGAACTGAAGGGTTACTTGCCACTGCTCCTTACTAAATAAAATAAATAAGAGTTGAACGGTAATAAGAACACTGAGGTTACTCTAAGTAAGTAATTTCTATGTTGAAGAGATATATGTCATCCTTGTATATAAGAAAGTAGGGTTTATATACTCGTCTACTTGGGTCACTTTACATGTATGAAGAGACAAAGGGTATTTTGCAAGTAAGTTACATAAGATATACTAAAAAAAGATAAAAGAGGCAAAGAATATTTAATGTAAAAAAGAAAGAATTATTCTAGCATACTGTGTTAGAAGACACATGTCGCTTAGCATCTGGATAGGAGAAATATAGTATAAGATAGGCAGAAACAGAGTAACGCTTGTGATCAAGAGTCGACCTGATGTAGGCCAAGTTGGGGACAAATTAGTTCTTCTAAAGAAAAGTTAGCTTCATTTGACATCAAATTCTTGTGGTCGGATTGGGAGCTCACCTTAACTACTCTTAGGTTGTCTCTTAGGATAAAGCATTGCTGCTAAATAAGAGTTAATCTAACACATGTAAGGATTTGATAGTCAAGTCGGCATCAGATCAGCTCGAGATAGGAATCTCCGTCTTGATTATGGCTTAGAGTCAGTATTCTCTGTGCAAGTCCTTAGAGTCAGTATTCTCCGTGCAAGTCCTTAGAGTCCTCTGGCTCAGCTTCTTATGATTAGTCTAAGGGGTTGATTCTTATCAAATTTCAATCTACACACTAAAATTTTTCATATCCATATTTTTGCAACTTATCTATTGAACCACAAAACATACCTTAATATAGACAAAATATAAAAAAAAAATTCATAAAATATCAGTAAATTTGACAAATTAAGGTACATCAATGATTACTTAGTCTACTAATACATTAACATTTTTTTTTTCTAAAAAAAAAAGTGTACAACATGGATTACTATTACGATAAAAAAAATCACAAATATGAATTATGGATTATTACTTGTTTCAAACGTAGACTAGTGTAAAAAAAAAAAAAGGATGGTACTTTAACCTTATCTTTCCTCTTATTTCCTCCGCGTTTTAGAAGTTTTAGATTTTTAGAGTAATGAAAATTAGGCTAGGCCGTACAGAATGAGGTTTAAATAGGTAGTACTTTATATTGCATGCGCCTTCAGTATAACTCTTCATATACTAATGGCTTATTTATTTCATGGAATAGAATGAGAGGGAATGGAATTAGAATTTTTTAAAAAATAAAATAAGGATGTAATATATATTATTCTGTTCAGTTAGATTTATAAGTAATTTAAGAATATATATGTAATATAACTTTAATGACTAAAATATCATCAATTTATTTTCTTACTCAATTAATCTTAAAGTAATAGATGATGGTTAGCAGCCGCGGTAATGGTGGCGACAACGATGGTAGTGACAATGGTGGTGGTTAACGGTGGTAACGGTGGCGACGGTAGCATTAGCGTTAATGGTAACGATGGTGATGGTAATGATAGTGGTAGTAATAATTACGATAATCGATGATAGCGGCGATGGCGATCAACGGTGGCGGTGGCGATGGTGGCGGCGGCAGCAGTGATAGTAGTAATAATAGTGAGGAATCATAATTTCTTAGTTGAATTGCGAAATCTCTATTACTTAATTTCAAATAATACGGATTTTTAGTTTCAAATAATACTGATTTTTACGGAATTACGATTTCATGAAAAAAAAAAATTTGTAATAAAAAATAAGGAAGTAATAAAATTCTAATTCCTTCTAAATGAACTTGCCATAAAGGCTCATATAATATGTGTCTTTTTATAACATTTAATATGCATATACTTTGTATAAGAATATACCAAATTGATAATATTTTTTATATTAATAATTTTTTATATTATTTTTTGAAAAAAGAAAACGCTATGTTTGTACAAAACTCTGCATTTAAACCCCGCGATAAAAAATAAAAAATTAGCAAGGCAACCCTAATGCTTTTTCATCTGTTTCTTCACCAGGGGCATACAGTGGGTGTTGGAGAACTGTTATTGTGCGAGTTCAGATACTCGTGGAGAGACACCATGTGGAAAAATTTGGTGGGAGCACTCAAACAAATCAAAATCAAGTCTCCCTCTTTTCATTTCTACTCTACGGGTACATTCTCAATCATCTCTGGTTGCACCTTATTATCCTATGTTAATCATGTTCTTTCTTTCCTTGTTTTCTGCTAGCAGTATCTGTGATTATTTCTTTCCCCTGTTGTCGTTGTTCTGACATGACAGATTCATTGCCCAATTTTTCGCCTGATTTGATTAAGATAATGGAGCAAAGGGTAACAGCTATCGAGCACAGGAGTGCTTGTCTGCACAATCTCATAAACCGGGTAAAGTTCACAACTTTAAGTTGTTTCTTCTCTTGTCTCTTGTGGGTAACCTCACGAGCGGGTTAGATGTAGGAAAAAAGGGTTTTGCATGCCGTATTATATTCTAGGTGCAGGGCCTGATATACCCTGTTTTAATATATTAATAGAAGGTAGAGGTCGATACAACCGATTGCACCTAGGCTCCTCTAATCACACTGTATTCAAATTCCTACTGTTTCCTATGATAACGAGCTTGACGAAGAATGTAGATTATGGTATTAAAAGGGTGTCAATACGGGGGCCTCAATGATTAACATTGGTGATTAGTGGAAGACTAAGGATCAAACTTTGAGGAATAAGATTGGATGAAGTTTCTTTTTTCAATACCATAGTCGAAGATTAAAAAAAAAAAAAAAACAGGTACATTGGGTTTTTGCGTAATTAAGTAAACCAGGCTATCCCTTTGCATGCAATTATTTCATCGAAATTTATTTGTGGTTTTTAGTGTTTGTGATCCTCAAGTTTTATCAACTGTGAGATATGGCATGGATAATTGTGGTTTTGTCTTGGCTTTATCTGTACTTATTCCATGTCAATTATGTGTATTTGTCATATTATTTTCTTGTTATCTTTTTAAACAAGTACTAATTCCAACCACAATGCTAAAACGAAATGGAAATGTTAAGCTAAAAAGGCCCCAAACTGCAACCTGATTATAAGTAGACGATGCGGCAAGGCAATAGTTGTTGCAAGTCACCATTCATGTCCATGTCTGCAAGGTAACCAAGATGACAGAAAAGTGATTTCTATTCCTTTTTCTCTCTCTTTCTTTTTAAATATTTGAGACAAAGATACCATGTGCCATACATCTTATTCAGATTTGATTATTTGGTCAAATGATTGATTGATTTGGAAAAACTAAACATCTGGGTATTTAAAGGTTTCACATAATTTGTGCTTGTTATCTCGATACTGTAGTGCCTTTCAAGATGGTTGGTTTTGTGCTCTTTTCTTCCATGTTTGAAGTGTTTAGCTATTAAAAACAGACTGAAGCTTCACCAACTGAGTACTCCCAGGCAAATAAGGAGCTTCGAAAGCTTAGAGGCCCAATGGAACTTATTAACGAGCTGAGGACCAAGCAAAAGGTATCAATTTGCTGTTGATCTCTTCATGTAAATGTTTTCTTCTGTTGTTTCAACATCATTGCTTATCTTAAGCTACAAAGTGAATACTCTTTTCCTTTAAGTTAATGCATTTAAAAAGAATGGCAAGCTTGTGCTATTGAATGCGCCTAGAGCAACAGTGGATCTTTCTTTTTCTGTACTTTTCCTTCCCCCCTCCCCTCACCCTCACGCCTGGCTTTTGTCGTAAGTAGAGTAATACTAAATGCTTGCTCATAAAGTCCTGTTCAAGTTTTTGGTCTTCAAATATTGGGTAAAGGTCACTTCCTTCACTGGATATAATTTTCTTAGACAACCAGGTTGGACTAAGGATTAGGTTTCTATTTTTCTCTTCCTTTGGTTAATTCGTTTCTCTAGCTTTGCCAATGTGCTATTGGACTTTTCTTCGCCAGGGATAAGCTCTTTGAAGAAGCTGTTTGATTAGGTTATTAGAGTTCATGTAGATGGGTACAAGGTACATTAGCTTTGTCCATACTTAAAGACCAGTTGTATCACACTTGCCCTGCCCTCTCTTATTCTGTAGGAAATCAATGGTTTGAAGTCCATGAAGTCCATACTTAAAGACCAGCTGTATCACACTTACCCTGCCCTCTCTTATTCTGTAGGAAATCAATGGTTTGAAGTCCATGAAGTCCATACTTAAAGACCAGCTGTATCACACTTACCCTGCCCTCTCTTATTCTGTAGGAAATCGATGGTTTGAAGTCCATGATGACCGAAAGTCTGGAGGACAAGGAAATGATTAGTATGGTAACTGAGGAACTGGACCAGGCAATGGATGATGAGAAAAGACTGCAGAAGTTTTTGCTGAAAGCATTACTTCCTAAGGATGATGCCGATGAAAGGGACTGCATTTTGGAGGTGCGAGCAGGTAACAAGTTTTGTAGATTGATGGGCATCCAAACTGGACTGCTAGCCAGGGGACTATCTTTTCTGGTCTCTTGCTTTCCCCTTATTTCATTCTTAAAACAGAAAAAGGAAAACCATTTGGGGCCACATGTTTCATATTATTTTCTCCACCTGATATAAATGAAATGTTTGAATAGGGACTGGAGGAGAAGAAGCTTCTTTATTTGCAATGGATATTTTCAGAATGTAAGTGACATGAGACTGTGGTGTCAATTTCTAAGGTGTGCATCATTTCTTCACTGCGTCATTTTATACGGACAGGTATGAGAGATATGCGCAAAAGAAGGGCTGGAGGTTTGAAGTAGTTGATGTAATGGAGTCGGATCTCAAAGGGTATAAGGTATTGTTTCCCCTTAGTGTTGGTACTAGTTAAGGTGCTTTTTATAGACAATACAAGGAGGCTTGGTTGAGTGGTTCAATAGTGCTTTTTTGAGTTCTTTAGAAAATAGTTTTCACAAATGGTGATGGTTCCATGTGTTAGGATAGTGCTTAGTTGATGAGACAGAGGGATATAATATTTAAGACATGATTTTAGATTCTTTGATTATTTGAAAGTCATGCATCTAAAATTAGTCTGGCCCTGTGATGATTTTTTCAATGTAGTTTATGTTGCCAGGAAGCTAGTGCTGCAATTTCAGGTGCTGGTGTATATGGGAAACTAAAGTTTGAGAGTGGAATACATAGAGTGCAGGTATTACTAGGTTTGCTTTCCCTACTGTGATTTATGCTTAATTAACAGGTTTGCTTTACCTACCAAGTTTTATGCTTATTTTTGGACTTAAAAGACTATCTATTTCCTTTTTGTTTTGGACCAGCGAGTTCCTGTCACTGAAAAGTCTGGACGCATCCACACAAGTGCTGTGTCTGTTGCAATCCTTCCTCAAGCAGATGAGGTTTGAAGAGTTAATGGAATCTAGTGAATTTAAATTGGTTTATTTTTGTATGATTAGCTTACCATTGCATGGGAAGTTCAACTGATAATTGCTTAAAATCTTATACTTTCTTAATAGAGCATGCATTTATAACAATATTGTCCTGCTCCACTCTGTTATTTCATTATGTCTCTTTTTTTATGTCCTTTCGGCCGAATTGTTTTTACATAATTATGATGTTATTGCTGACATTTCTGCTTTTCATTCTGGAAATACTTCAGGTTGATGTTCAGTTAAGGAATGAGGACTTGAGAATTGATACTTACAGATCTGGTGGGTCAGGAGGACAACATGTAAATACCACTAACAGTGCTGTTAGAATAACTCATCTTGCAACTGGCATGGTTGTCTCCATCCAAGATGAACGATCCCAACATATGGTGAAGATTGCACCTCTTGCTGTCATTTGCATAATCCATGGATTAGTTTTTAAGCTCTTTGTGCAAATGTTAATCCATCTTTCATGATGTTATTGGCAGAACAAGGCCAAAGCACTCAAAGTTTTGTGTGCTAAGCTATATGAAATGGAGCAGTCCCGGATTCATTCAGACCGATCAAAGCTGCGGTCCCAGCAGGTATGACTGGAATTGAATAACTGAATCACATGTATAAGATAGTGTAATTACCTTGTGCCTTCTCATTTGAAAGTATGCAATTGTAAACACCTTAAACAGATAGGAAGTGGGGACAGATCTGAGCGCATACGTACATACAATTTTCCGCAAGGACGGGTCTCAGACCATCGTGTTGGAATCACTTGTCATGGAATAGATGGTGTCTTACAGGGGGAGGACCTGGATATCTTCATTGATGCACTGGTTTTACATCAGGAAATGGATGCAATTGCATCATTCAGTGCTAATCAGTGAAATCCATCCTGTCTAGCAGTTCCATTCCAGCTCATAAAGCAATCATGTTCTATCAAATATTATCATAAGTATACTAGAGAGAGGCTGGCCTACTGCTTAAAAGCATAATACAAGTGATAATTGAACAGAACATGATGTGTGTGAAAAATTTCCGTTTCTATGCATAAGTGGAACACATTAAGGTGAGATGTACTCAGGAGAACAGATTTTGATGACCGAAAGATCCATTTAAAAGATTAGGCTTTTTGTAGTAAGCTGAAGAAGGTTTAGTCTCACCAGTTGTTAGCAATATCTATGGGGTGGTTTGCTATCTACACATTGTTAGTCATTGAAATCTGTGTGCCTTTTCTTGTAAAGCAAAAGATTTGTGGAACATGGGAACCCTTGCCCTATCAACTCCTTCTTGTAGTTGTTACTTGTGTTTATTTCTCAAGAATAATAGTTTAGTTTTTACCGTGCACCATATTCATATCAAACTCAAATTCAATATTTATTCTTGTTTACTATTGTTATATACATTTTCATTTGTTTCTTTTGTAATACTAGTGCTTTAGTTTGTTGTGTTAAGTTGGTGTAGAAGATGATAAGCATGTTTTGTTAAGTAATGACATATAATTGTGATGGGTATTTTAACATCCATCACACTACTACATCTACTCAATATAGTATTGTGCTCTGTACCGAATCTCATGTATCGTAATTGAGGTCTTATTGTCGATAACGTCACAAAGAGCATTTCTGGTAGATTGGTATTAAAGTTGGGGTATTGAGATGGAAACTTCTCTTGTTAAATTTATTGGTGTACGTTCTAGATGATTAACATAACATCTATTTATGGTATAATGAAAGAATTGAGGTTAAAGTTGGGCATGCTCAAAGGCAGAGGGGTGGATAAACCAAGCGCCACTAAAATCCATCAGGGAGATTAGCGAGGGCCAATCCATGGATTGAAGGGAAAGCTAATAGTATTGATTATGCTATGTTAATGATGATTTTCATGGTAATACGGTTGTCATTACACATGAAGTACTTTTGTTCTGAAAATGCAATATGAATGGAATGGGGACCAGGGTAAAGTGGTTGGTGATCAGCTCACACTGTAGGGACTTTAGTACTAGTTTTCAACTAATGATGTAGTTGCAATCTTAGACATGGAAGGGATTTTAAGTGGTGTTTTGAGAGACTTAAGATAATCCAATGCAAACTATGATTGTTTATCATTGGTTTAGGTAAGCAACATCTTTAACTTTTTATTGTTTTTCTTCATCTGGAGGAAGTTAGTATAGGTGGGTAAGTCAACAAACCCAATAAGATGATTGACAAAAGCCAGTCATAACCTACCCTGGTTTATAACCATATTTGGCGAAGATTTGTGTGCCAAACCATATTTTGACCTTCTGCTTCAAGGATTTAGATAGGGTGTACATAACAAAAAGTGTAAGGGATCATAAATCATATAAAAATACATAAATAAATAATGGGTTTCACACATCTAAAGATTCTATAGGTATAGTCCACAGATCAATATAGAAAATTTCCTCCATTTTATTCTAAATCTATACTTTGACCAGTTAATTATACACTGCCACATTTTTTTTTTTTTAAAAAAAGGTTATAGAAAGCCGATATTAGTTGATTATTTGCTTAAAAGTTGTCAAGTAATGAATATAAAAGATTACACTAGATTTATGGGTATTAATATTTAGATCAATCAGTTGTGGAACTAAATTCAACATATAATCAAAATAATAATAGATCCCCAGTTCGAATTCACTTTGTTACCTTACTCAATATCCTAACCTCTAAGTGAAACGATGTGTTAAAGTTTGAGATGACAAGTGGCAACAATGTGAAAGTATTATCATGAGATAAAATAAAATTGCTAACTTTAGGGGTGAAAAATTGTTAGGGAGGACAATTTGAGTACTCCCTGTAGATATTGAGAATTCCAATACATGAAACATTTTCCAAATGTTCACTTGGTGAAGAACTAGAAATTGACTTCTGTAACTGCTCAATAAACTTAGCTCATGCGAGCTTGTATCATTTTGTAGCTCCACAACACTCAATTAATCTATTTAATCTTGCTGCAACTTTATTGATCTATACTTTGAACAAATGAACCATGAATTGTGTGAAAAGAATCAAAGTTTGTTAAATCAATCATGGCTTGTGGTTGTTGATGCCAAGAGAACATCAAAGTCGCTTAAAATCCATTCTGCAACTTCATCTTTGCCGCTAACAAAAATCTCGGTACCTATATCAAGAGAGGTCCAAATCCTCCTAGCAGGAGCAGTTCCTGGATCCTGCATTTATGAAATGATATGAATCACAATAATCCATCTCATATACAAATGGCTACTAGAAAGGAAAAGGTACTCTTTCCATGAGCAAATTCTCATGTCAAATATAACCTAGTGATGCATCTGCTTAACTTTTTCGTCTTTGTATGGAAAGAGAAGAAAATTTTGGTCTGTTTTATTTTCATACGTGATCTGATATGTTTGGTTTCATGTATAGTTTTGCGCTTCAATCTGATTTATATTCAATTTAGACGATCGGTTGGTTCCAATGCAATACCATAGTGTCACCAAAACGATGGAAACCGAATCCAATAGGACCTAAGTCCTTTTAAGTGCTTTAAGTATAATTTTACCTGATAGAAGTAGAGTCTACTAGACAATCCACCAACATCAAGCTCCCAGGTTCTTGCATCTCCAACCCAACCATCACCTTGTTTGGTTGGATAACCATACTCTGCCCATACTGGGTGGGGCAACAGCTGAACTAGTTCTTGTGCTTGAGGATTGCTATAAGGATCACATGTGCTGACTGGGCTTTCCAAATGTTTAGCATTACCAGGAGCACAGTAGTAGTGATAAGCTGAATATGGAAAATTAGCAGTGTCGTTTCGGTATATCCTTTTGTTGTCAGGTGTGACATGATATGGTGGGCAGTTGCCTAAACTCTTTGGGCTACACCAGGGTTTAGTGGCAGGGTTGATGATCATCTCACTATATCTTGTAACATCGGTCAGGACATCACCGTCACATGGATCACCATTGTTCTTCCAACAACTGCCAATATCCATGAGGTAAAATTGACTCTTGGGACCTCCACCTTTTTTGATATCCAAGGTCATTCTGACTTTGAAATTTGGTGACTCCGGAAGCTGAAAAAACCAAATTCATAGTCAGTTCTCATTGTTTGGTTGTTGCAAGGTCTGATGCATAATGTATGAGCAATCTGTCAAAAATGTTAAATGAAAATTTCATTTGTCTGTCAAATATGGTTCCATTTTCTTTTTTATCCATCGGTCATACTAACATAATTTCATCGCGGGTTCTTTTCAGGCGGCTAGGTATCCGTTTTTGACAAGTCTTGCTTAATGGTGGTATTTTTCTCGAACATAACAGGAATTAATGGTTCAACTGGTTATGTTATGGGGTCAATGATCAAGAATATTTTGGTAACCTTCCCACGTAAAAAGGACAGTTCTAAAGCACTAGTTCACCAAACAAGCAAATGAACATCTTCTACCATTTTGACATTAAATTGCTGACCTACCCAATCCTTAACTTATCACAACAACCCACGTAACAATTTGCCTTTTTGCGGGAATTTGACATCAATACAAAGACCAAACAGTACTTTGATCAATAATCAACTAATCTTTAAAGAAAGGCAAAATTTTGGACAAACTTTCCCTCTCCTCTAAATAACGTAATTATTTGTATCCCTCTAATCACATGTCATCTATAGGAGGCAAAATGAAAAAAATAAATAAATAATAATAATAATAATAATACAAAAGTGGAATACAGTTTTACTGTTTTTCGTATGACAATATAATTAGTAAGAACTATTCAAAGACAAGGAAACTCGGTCCTTCGTGCAGTGATTTTATTCTTTTCCTTACAATTGTATAATCAAATTACAATATCACTGGCTGCCTTATTTGAAAATTTAATGACCAGAATTATGGCGTGAAAATGTGATTTGATTAATCACAACATAAACTTGACTAAACTGTATCATAAAGAAGATCTATAGAAAACTTACAATTTTGAGCATTCCTCTAGTGTCATAATGATAACCGCCTGATAATCCCCTGGTTGCATCAGCTCGAAGATACAGCATTAACCAAGGATACTTCTTTGATGTCTTGAGCTTGTGATGAAACTTCCAACTCCCAACTCCAACTCTCTTCTCCCAAACGACCTTATAGTAAGAAATCCCATCAAACTCACCATTTATGTTAGAACCTAAATCATATGTGCCACTAAAACCTCCTCTCATGGTACCATTTTCTGAAATCCGTGTCTGTTCATGATGCAAAGTGGGCTGATTCATGCATCCGTCTCCAAAACAAGGAAATCTTCCGCGTTCAAAAGGCGGTACCCTTTTCCCATTCTTAGGACAAAGACCAGATTTAGAATCATAGTTTCCATTTTTCAGCATTATCATCCAGAACTGCCAAGGCCTTGGATAGTCTCTAACTTGACACTTTGAACCGAGATACAACTCTTTTTGTACTGCATAGAGGTCTGGACTTCGTACAAGTTTTGATCTTAAACCTGGTAATGACTTTCCCACCCCAAGTATGTTATCAACTTCTGTCACCTTGTGTTTGAGATTGTAATCTGACCACATGAGAAAATAACATGGCACTATTAGTTTTCGATAAGTTTATAAAATTATTCAATGTCTTCTGGAGAATTTAGATGAGAAGACAATTTCCCATATTTAGGAAAGCAAAAAACAAAACTCTAACTAATGAAAACTTTTGTTCCATGGAAATCATTTTCCCCACTCTAATAATTACATAATGTACCGCGGATTACGTGCATTAACCACTAACAACAGCCGTTGCCTGCTACCATCACTTTCCATTTTCTCCCATCATTTGTCATCAGTTACAGACCCAAGAATTTACTCAGTGAGGAACAAGTAGTAAATTCTAATTCTAAAGTAGGGGAAAAATATAAAAGTCATTAATTTTCTTAAGGAATTTCAAAAATTTGAGGCTAAACTTAGAACATATTTCGAAGTTAGATGCAGCTTGTTAGCACTTTGCATTCAATTGCTGGTATAAGATTAAAGCAGTATAAATCATTTCAACACTAAAAAAGTTTGGAAAACATTTTCAGGGGCATAAAATCGCTACAATCCTATGGCTGTATATGGCATTTGCAAAATTGGAATGCTGTGCTTTTAACCAACAAGAAGAGGAAAGAACAAAGCATAGAATGATTGAGAAACACAAGATATACTCACTTTTGACGAAACCCTGTTTCCTGGAAAAGCTATGCTGTGGAGAAACATCAAAACAATCAGCTGCCCTGGGACTTCCCATGCCAGGAGCTTCCTCACCAACTTCATTGCAAAAGTTCCAAGCTTCAAACCCAACCCTCAGTCCATCTCTTCTCATTCCAGGATCACCAACAGCTGAAACATAGCTTGACCCTTTTGCACAACAAACACAGATGGCAAAACTTAAGACATTCGTTACTAATAACGATACCATGACATGATGTTTTTGTTTCTTCATTCCGATAATCATGACTTGCTAGGCTTGTGAGAAGGAGCATTAGTAGTGTGTGTGTGTATATATATATACTTGTGGATTATTATATAAAAACTTACATATAGGGTCTATATGTTGCAGGTATATGTGGACTTACTTAAGCAATGGTTTTATTGATTTTTTATTGAGATGGTTTAGTTATTTTTGAGAATGATAGTGCTTGGTTTCTTTTTGCCGGAATGTAAGGTGTGCGGTCAGTACTTTTGGCGGCAAGAACGGGTTTGGGCAGTGGTAAAAGAGCATGAGTAGTTTTATTTATTTATTTTTTCTGCAAAATGTATAAATGATCTCCCAAAATATAAAATGTTAAGTATTTTAACCTTGATGAATGCCTAGAAATATCCATTAATGAGACACTCAATTTAGTAGTAATTATAAATAGATATCTGTATAGTTTAATTCTGCATCAATCTCAATTTTGAAAGTGCTTAAAAAGTATATTCACTAGATAGTTTTAATTTGTTTATTTATTTCAAAATTCTTACTTGAATTTCAACTTTATAAAATGTTGTCTTTTATTTGGTATTTCTCCACCCATTTTAATTAACTACAAGCTACATGGCATTTTTAGTCCCAACATACTGCATGTCATCTTGGCAATTGGCATTTTTGTTTGAATTGAGAATGGAAAATTAAGACTCAAGTGGTCCTTTTTAAAATACAAACTCATACACTACTTATGCACATAGGCCTAAATTAAAACAAACGCTATCCTAGAGACACTCATTTATCTAATAACAATGCAACTGGCGCAAACTTTCACCAACTCTTATAATCTACACATATAGTCATGAAGTCATAACGATACAAGTTTAGGACGTTAATGCTAAGTTCAATTAATACAACAAAATAGCATTTCATAGAACCCAAATCCCTATTATTTTGGAATGATTAACAAAACACAACCAGATGGTTCTTAAGTTTTTCGAAATTTATTTAGGAAGCAATCGAGAATCACAGGATGATAATTTATTTACTACCACTCATATATCCATGATAAGTGACCATTATAACTAATTATAGAATATTGAGTGACGACAAATGAATGAAAAAGAAACAAATAATCTTGTAAAGTAAAAAGACAAAAGGAAATTACTTATCGAGAAATAATTGTTTCAGATTCGCCTTTCACGAATTTTTTCGGGCATATCAAGCACTTTTGATAACCATATAATTTGAAATTAATAAAGTAATCCAACTAAGAAACAACATTCCAACAACAAAAATCCGACATAGAAAAGAATCCCAGCACAAATAAAACATCTCATCTATGTACGTCTGTCCTCTTTAATTCGTTTGACTTTTGAAATCTAAAGTCACCACGCAATTTCCAAAGGGAGTGGGTATTTTTAGGAACATCTACTTCTCGTACGTGTTGGGTGTTTGGTCATAAAGGACGATTGGTCCATTATACTTTATGAGATTTGGTCTAAAAAAGTTGATAAAAGTAAAATACCTCCTTAAATTATGTCAACTGTTAGGAACCAACTTAATGATTACAGTTGGATGTGTCGTTGAGTTCAGTGGCGCATATTATTTGGTCATTTTCATTTTCATATTATTTTCGTTCTCTAATGCTTTTTTATACTGAAGCTTATATTTGAGAAAGCAATAAAATAAATTTGATAACACGACCATTCAATGTACAATTCATTTCTTGGGCTAAGAGGATTATAGCCTAATGATAAAAATATCGATATCTTAAAAAGATGTGTTAGATTTAATTTTTTTTTTTAAATTGTAATATGATCTAGATGGGAAAAAAAAAATTATTTATCAATTGTGTAAATATTGATAATTATAGCTATCCGATGTAGAGGTGTTAGGTGTCTTGCACTCTCCATCTTCACAGAAAGCTCCAAGGCAGATCAACTACACCCATTTGTGTCTCATTCCTAAAAGGTGGCATGTTAGTCATATATGGTTGTATTGTCCTATTAGTTTATGTACAACGTTGTGTAAGTTGGTATTGGTTCAAAGGTATGCCCTTACATTGATTAGCATGCCCATCCTTATCTGGCTAGCTTTGTTCCTAAGTGTGAGGCTTTGGATAATGTTATATTATCGAATGAGGTTCTACATTCATGCCAAAGGAAGAAGGGAAAATCTAGATGAATAGTGATAAAGTTGGATATTGAAAAGGCTTTTGATAGCCTTTAGTGGGATTTTCCTCACTAAGTTCTCCGGAGCTTAAACTTCCCTGATAAGTGGGTTTGTTTGGTAATGTCATTCATCACCTCTTCAAAAATAAAAATTCTGGTGAACAGCTTTCCCTTGATGCCTTTCTAGCAAACTTATGGTGTTTGCCAACATGATCCACTATCTCGTTATATTTTTATTTTAGCCATGAAGATGTTGAGTCGAATGATAGAAGCTAAGGTTCTTCAAGGAAGCTAGATTCTATTTTGACTATTAGGAGGTAGTATTAAAATCTCTCAATTGCTTTTTGCAGATGATGTTACCTTAATAGCTTGAGCCACTCCAAATAATGCATTGACAATCTGACATATGCTTGATAAATTTGCTGGCATATTTAAATTGAAGGCTAACCATGAGAAATCTTTATTTTGTTCTCTCTTGATGTCTCTCCATTTATAAAAGAGGAAGTTCTTAGCATTCTTGGTTTTAAGTTGGCTAACACTTTTGGTAAATACTCGAGATACTCGCTGGGGAATGATTGCAAGCCAGTAACAATTGACTTCAATTTCATCATAGAGAAAGTCCAAGCTAAGTTAAGTGGTTGGAAAGCTCATCATTTGAGCATGGTAGGCTAAGTTGTCCTGGCTAAGTCAATCTTGGAGGCAATACCAACTTATTATGTGTAAGTGACGCATCTCCCTAAGGCAATTCTAAATAAGCTTACTGTGATAACTAGGATTTTTTTTTTTTTTAGAATGCCATTCAAGATAAGCATGATGCACATTGGGTTAGTTGGAAGAAAATCACTAAACCTAAGTATGAAGATGGACCGTACCTCATAAACCTTATTAGGCATAATACTGCTTACATGCTTAAGAGGCTATAGGAATTTGAACATAAGGACGCATTATGGACTTCATTCTTAAGGGAGAAGTATTGTAGGAATCAATGGGCTTCTAATTTGTTGCAAGTTGGATATTAGGGTACCTTTTCTTTCATTAGTAGGGAACTTATTCAAGGTAAGGTTCTTGTTGATAAGGATTCTTTTGTTGTTCTTGGGGATGGTAAGCAACTAGGTTTTTGGTTTGATATTTGGGTAGGGAATTGTATTATTAGGCGATTAGTTAATGGTCCTCTACTAATGTCAACAAAAAAACTTACAGTTTTGATTGTTGGGTTGCAATTGATGCATGGGATGAGGAAAAGCTTGGGTCTGCTATTTCTTCTTCACTCTATGAGGCAGGGAAACCTACTATGCTAGAGATTCACCTTGATATTAGGGGTGTTGATGGGAATTAAGCTAATGAGCCTTTGACTCATAGCCAAGCGCGAGGACTGAAGGGGTTAGTAAGGTAGATCTTCCTACTGTAGCCAACTCTTGCCAAAATCGAGTACCTCTTTGTCAAGCCACTCTGTATGTCGAGCCAAATGACTACCTATCTCTTGAAAGCTTTGTGCTAAATAGTAGACTGCTAAGATAACAACCGGGCCTTGAATGCTCACTGACTCATGTTCGAACCGACTAATTATTTGGCATCACCTTTGTCAAGAGGATGAGAGATAGACCCCAGACTAATCCTCAATCACTCCTGCCCTGATCGTACTCTTTTGTTTGCATCCTTTAACGGTATCACCAATGCATCTCTGCCACATGTACTAGACCACGTGTAGAATTTACTACACTAATCATTAATTTTCTTTAATATTCATTTTTACCCTTTTATATTCTCGTATATTATTTATTTGGGAAATACCCCTTTTTGTCTTTTCCCTTTTTAGGTAAGTTGCCCTAACTTATTGGGTATAAATATCCTTATACTTATAGCCGAAATCAATCAAATTATTGTCGATACATCTAAGTATTCTTTTTCTTGTAAAAATTGATTATTTACTTTTATTTTACTCTTATCCTAACTCTTAAACAAGACTAGGTGATAAGTAACCTCATCAGACTAATTCGTAAGTCGTATCGAATTATGTTGTAAGTTCTTGAAAGTTCTATTACCGCATCATATCCTTTAGAGTTATTCATTGGATTTTGTTTACTTTTCATTCATTCTTTCGCGCATTCTCCATCATCCTTTTTTCAAGCTTTTGACAAGCTTAAACCCATCAAGCGATCGACCTTATCTGTTCTTGGTCATGATTTACATCATCTTGGTATTAAAGCGAAGCACATGAGTTGTAGTAGATTGTTTCAAAGTTTTATCTATATTTTATTTTGCGTATGTAAAATAGAGTAAGTTATTATGTTCGATTGACTGTTGAGTTTACTAGCTATAAAATTTCTGGTTTACGGAAGTGTTTGCTAAAACACCTAATCAGAGAGTTGGAAACTAAGATCTATCAAATAAAATAACTGAACCAAGTGTTAACTATCATGCCTCGAAGTAGTAGAGTCATAACATTCCGACCGTATAAACCATTCTAAGATAGAAATTAGCCTTATAACCGCTATTCTAAACCTAATCTATACAAGGTGTCTACGAATAACCCGCTTTGAAGTAAATAGATTATAATTTAAATAAGTCATTTACCTAAGAAAGCAATTAAATATATATATATATATATATACTAGAATTCAGTTATTACAATTAATGTTTACAATATTTCATCATAATCTATTTCCTAGTTAATACATTATTTAGAAATGAAAAATTATAAAATAAAAACTTAGACCTTAAAAATATATATTTGTTTTTCAAATATTTTTCCTTATTCCTTAGGATTTAGTAGTTGCTAGCGTCAAGGTGATTGTAGGTCGTTTCATCGCTAATACCTACAACAACAGTTGCAAGAATGTGAGCAACCACAACTCAGTAAGTCAGGATAAAAGACTAAAACTAAACCACCAATACAAACAAGGTTATCAATCGATTTAGTTAGATACAATGCATAAACACGTAAATTCCATCGCACGACGTTGTCTGACCAGTCGTGAGATTAGAGAAATTGTGCTCATTCTAATCCAAGTTGAGGAGTTGTCATTAATGCCACAGCTCACGACTAAACCTACGCTTGTGCAATGGAGACACCGCTACTCCTACGATTACCTTTGAACCATCGACTTCACCCTTACCGCGACCTCCTCACCTATCACTTAGTTCGACTAAGGACGAAAAATGGACAAATTATGCCATACGGTGCTATCCCTTTCACAAGAGTCAGTATTTGGCTGGAGAATCCTAATATTCCCTTAATGAGTTATTATGTAAGTTTAGTTTATGATTGCAAATTATATATTTGATTAGATTTAGTTTAGGGTGATCAATCAGTTCATACAATACAGGCTAGAACAACAATTCAGAATCATGGCATTAAACTTAGAAACAAACACATGCATACAGCCACTACCTAACAAGCACAATCGGGTACAACTTCAAGCCTTCAAAATACAACAATGTATTAATCTCAACTTACCTGGACTCCTTGCTTGCTCATTTGAGATCCGACTCGCTTAGGTTATCGCCAATCATCCCTATAATACAAACGTAGTTTTAGTTTTCCATATAACTATTATAGGTTGGTTTTATTCTATAATACTTATTATTATTTTTTATTTAGGGTTTAATATACGTAATTATCTAGGGTTTTAAATCTTTTACAATTCTTCTTGAATCATGTTAAGTTCTGTTTCAGTTTTCGTGTCGATTTCTAAATTAGATCTTTAACTCAATTTTTAGTTAAAGATTTGTATTTACACCTAAGGAAATTATTCCGAACAATAATGTGAAATTAATCGCATTATATGCGGATATACTAAATATCGTTTTTAGTCTCTAACTAGTGTTCTAGTTTGTATGGTACACTTAAATCCTAATTTAATTACCGAATTTACGCCCGTTATGAAAAAAATCTTACATTTTTCATATAATTATCCTAATTTAAGTTTCCTATCAGATTTATTATATATTCCTATTATTATTATCATAATATCAATTCTAACCAATATTTTCCTAATTATTAATTTCTCATACTTACATATTATACATTATCACCTAATATGTACATAAAGTATATATCTAATATTCCCATCACTTCAAATATTATCTCCCAACATCAAATAACATTCCAAATATCTAAATTAATTCCAAATTAGATTTTAAACCTAATTATCCTAAATTACCAAATTAACTTAAATTTTATCATTTTTACCTATTACATATTTACTACATGATATCCTAATAATTACATCTAACACTCCAAATGCTACAAATAGTATACTTCATTAGATTTCAACATCCTAAAACATATAGTTGTGCATCAAATCAATAATTACCCATTTAATTACTAAATAAACTCTAAATTACTAATTTTATGCATTATTTTAAGGCCTAAAAATTTCAAAAATTAATTTTTGAAAAAAGGCTTCATTGCACTATTTTACAACCCCCCAAGTAGTCTATACAAAAATTTTGAACTCAAAACTACACTCTTAATGTCATTTATTTTTAAAGTGAAACATACTTGATTTTACATAATTTCTTAAGGACCATATATCACAGGATATATTTTCATTAAAATAATATTTTTCCTAAAAAATAAATAGAAAAACATTCTAGAATAACAAGTTTCATAATTTTCCAACTAATTTTTATATTTTTAACAATTTAAAAAAAACGAGTAGAAATTAGAACTTACCAAAATTGATAGCTCCGGTCACCGTCGGTGACCATGGGTGTATCGGCCCATCTAGGTGCTGCCACCATCGTGTGGTGGTGGTGGTGGTGGTGGTGGTGGCTGTTTACTTTCAGCTGCTTGTTGGGTTTGGATTCTCCTTATAAGCTTTAACTACTCAGTTTTTTTATAATTTTTTGTAGAAATCATAATTTCCTCTCAATTTTGCCTCTCTAATTTTCTGCAACTCCAAACATTCAAAATGAGCTTTTGAAATTTTTTTACTATTTATAGAGGCATAAATCAATTTTGATGCATTAAATTGCGGTAGTATTAGCTTTATTCTCTTTCAAATTTCCCTTTTTTGTTGTTTTAATCTAATTGATTGATTTTCTTTCTTCCTTCCCAGCATGCCACGCCCTTCTTCTAGTCATTTCTACATTTTTTGTTAATTTTCTTGATTTTTCCTTAATTATTTATGAATTTTCCTTAATTATTTAATATTCTTTTGGCATATTTCATGTATTTTAAGTAACTACGTGTACTTATACCTACATGTAAATACATATATGGTCTAAATAAATATTCCTAAATATTATTTAAGTTATTTTATAATTTTTAATATGCATATAATTTATCTCTAACGATTCGTTAGTTATTAGAATACATTTTATGCATTTTCGATTAATAACAAGTAATATACTTAAAATTTGAAAATTTTATATTTTTTTATTTTATTACTTATTTTCTTAAATTCAAGCTTATGTAATTACTTTTACTAATAATTTTAGCTTTATCGTAAAATTTAGATTGAATCGGACAATTCGTTCGATCGTCCTAAATTTTACGAGCCAAACCTTAAGTAACTAATTATGAGTCTTACATTAACATTGGTGTTGGAGATGACAATAGTGGTTTCATCTACCATAGAAGACAATCTCAAGGTACACTTAGTAGCATTGATAGGAGACTTAATGAAGTGACTAACCTCTTAGTGGATTTAACTCAAGTTGTTCATCAATTGGCTTACTAACCTACAAAAGCCATGCATAACACCTTACAAGCTATCCGACCTGCGAGAGGTTAGAACTTAACTTAACAAGTTTGAGATGGAGGAGTAGGGGGACAAGTAAGGAGAAGGATTTACTTGGGAGACATGGAAAAAGAGGATGAGGAAGAGTATTAAGAAGAAAAGGAGTGAGTTCGAGCACCCAAAACATCAAACCATATGAAGCTTTGGATTTCGAACTTTAATGAGTTTGGAAGTACGAATAAATACTTAGAGTAGGAAGAGAAGGTAAAGCGTGTATTTGACTATTACCAATATGAGGATTATGAGAAAGTGAGAACTGTTGCTATTGAGTTCTCTGGATATGCAACCATGTGGTGGAAAAATTTCCAGACTCTAAGAAAATGAGAAGGATATAAAGAGATTAATACTTGGCTTGAGATTAAGAGAATACTTAGAAATAGACTCGTACTGGATACTTATTTGCAAGATACTTTTACTCGGCTTCAAGAGTTGAGGCAAGGAAGCTAAATTGTTGATGAGTATATCCAATAATTTCAGATACTTGTGATCTGCTGTGAAGTAGAGGAATTAGCAGCACGGACAATCTCTAAGTTCCTTACTAGATTGAGAGATGACATTTGGGACATTGTGGAACTCTAACAATTTACCATAATGGATGAATTCATTAAAATATCCCAACGAGTGGAGAGGAAAAAAATAAGTTGAGTATTGACTAGATTGCTGACTAGTTGACTAGGACAGGGAAGTTACCGAGCTCAGTCATGTACCGAGCCAATTTGAAGGGTGGATGTCCGAACAAAGTAGAAGGGCCAACTTGATAGTGACGTGCCCACTTGACCCGAACTTATGAGAAAGGATATGGATCTAGTAGGAAGACTAGTCAGATCAAGTACTTCAAGTGCTAAGGGTTTGGACATATAAATGCTTAGTGCCCGAACCGAAGAACTATAGTCATCAAGAGAGACGTCTCGAAGCTAGAAGTGAAGATTACTGATGAGGAACTTGAGGAGGAGAGCACTGCTAATAAAGAAGTTTCTTAGGAAAACAAACTCATTGAAGAGGATGTGTTTGCCGAAGACTTAGATCAGTTTATCTTAGTTATCCGACACACAATAAACATAAAACCCTCATGAAGGAAGAGTAAAGAGAGAACTTGTTTCATATCACCTATAAAGTGAATGAATAAGTGTGCTCTCATTATAGATATTAGTAGTTGTACCAATGTGGTATTAGCCGATTTGATCACAAAATTGAATTTGCCTACCATTGCACATGTGAGGTCGTACAAGTTGCATTGGTTAAGTAAGAAAGAAGCATTACATGTCACTTAGCAAGTACTATTGTTGATCAATACTGGAAATTACTTTGACTAGATTCTCTGTGACTTACTGCCCATGTGTGCTTCCTACATGTTGCTAGGTAGATCATAATTGTTTGATAGAAGAGATATCTATGACGGATATCGGAACACGTATATGTTCTAGAAGTATGGTAAAATGATTACGCTAAACTCAATGCTGCCAAGTTAAATTAACAAACTGCAGGCTAAACTTACTCATGGATTAAAGAAGACTCTGATGATGAGTAGAGCCAAGCTCCGAGAGGCCCTTAAAGCTTATGTGCTAACCCTTATGTTAGTTACGCGAATATTGGAGTTAAAGGAGCAAGATGAACTACCCTAGGAAGTAAAAGAGTTGCTAAATGAGTACGCTGATCTATTTCTAAAACAATTATCCGAAGGACTACCCCTTATCCGAAGCATAAAACATTGCATTGACGTAATACTCGATATCGCTCTGCCAGATAAGCCAACTTATTAGATAAGTCTCGAGTAGGCTTTTGAGCTCCAACGACAAGTCAATGAATTACAGGAGAGAGGGTATATTAAGGAAAGTCTCAGCCCTTATGCTGTGCCGGCACTTCTAGTACCGAAAAAGAATGAAACCTGGCGGATGTGTATTGACAACCGAGTAACGAACAAGATAATGATAAAATACATGCATACTATCGTGAGATTAGAAGATATGTTAGATGAATTAAGTGGAGTCAAGATCTTCAGTAAGATTGATTTAAAGTCTAGTTACCACCAAATTTGCATGAGGCCGGCAGATGAGTGGAAAACTATGTTCAAAACTCGGTATGGACCCTGCAAGTAGATGGTCATGCCATTTGGCTTGTTAAATGCCTTAAACACTTTCATGAGGCTAATAAACCATGTGTTGAGACATATAATAGGGAAGTGTATCATAGTGTATTTTAACATCCTTGCATATGGTATCGATATGCCAAGTCACTGTGAATATCTTTGAGCCATGCTGAATATGAGATTATTCGGCAACCTTAAGAAGTGTTGTTTTTGCCCAGAGAAAGTGGTATTCTTGGGCTATGTAATAAGTGGAAGAAGCTTACGAGTGGACAAAGAGAAGATCCGAGTAATCGTCAAGTGATCGGCTCATACTACTTGTGCTGATGTTCAATGAATTGACTTCATTCTACAGAAGCTTTATTAGGAATTTTCGCACCCTTGCTGCACCATTTACTATGATAATAAAGAAGAACACCGACTTTCGATGGGGAGAAAAGGAGGAGAGAAGTTTTACCGAAATAAAGGAAAGGTTAACCTTCACCCTTGTATTAGTTCTACTTAACTTTAAGAAAATATTTGAGCCAAAATATGACGCATTAGGCATTGGAATAGGCGTTGTTTTAATGTAGGAGAGCTGACAAATTTCCTACTATACTAAGAAGCTTAGGGGACCTCAGATAAACTGCTTTGTATATGATAAGGAACTTTTAGCACTGATCTAAGCACTACAAGTATGGTAGCATTATCTATTACCGAGAGAATTTATCATCTACACTGACCATGAGTTTCTAAGGTATCTTTGAATCCAGATGAAGTTATCGAAGTGGTAAGCAAGGTGAGTCGAATTCCTTGAGGGGTTTAACTTTGTAATAAACTACAAACAAGAAAAGAGCAACATAGACGTAGATACTCTTTCGAGAAGACATACTCTCTCAAATGAATTGCTGACCAGATTGTTTGGGTTTGCGAGCATTATGTAAGCCTTCCAATCAGATACTCGAGGTTCAGTTCGTAAAATTTAGGGCGATTGAGAAAATTGTTCGATCTAGTCCAAATTTTACAACGAAACTAAGAATATTAGTAAAATTGATCCCGTGAGTTTAGATTTAAGAAAATAGAGAAGAAAATAATAAATTATTATAATACTGAATTTTATGTAAATAGCCTGTTAGTTATCGGAAACACATAAAACGAGTTTCAATAACTAATGAATCAATAGAAATAAATTATATATACATTAAAAATCATGAAATACCATAAATAAATATTCCTAAATAATATTTAGGAATATTTATTTATACCATACATGTATTTACGTGTAGGTTAAAACACTCGAAATATGCTAAAATAATACTAAATAAGATTCATAAATAACTAAATAAAAATCAACAAAAACGTGGAAAAACGAGGAAATTTCCAGATCATAGGCATAGAAAACTAGAAATGGAAGATGAAAATTCAACAAATAGGATTAGGCTATTTAAAAAGTGAAAACGACAGGGATAAGGGGCACTTAGCAATACAAAATTGAAAGTAAAACCCAATCCAGACTATAAATTCATCACAACCTAACCAAACACCATTTTAATTAATTGGGCAATAGCAAAAAATTAAGGAGAGGAGAGAAGAGAGGAAAAGCCAATTTTAGGAAAATTAGACAAAATAGTGTGTATTTAGAGCTTATAAAGGGAACCTACATCCCACGACCACCTGGAGAGGAATGGCTACCACCAATAGACATTGACCCCACACCTAGAGTTATAGACAATGGTGGAGTCACAGCTGGTGGTTAGAAGCTTGTTGCTTAGTGAGTTTTGATTTCCTTTTTAAATTTGTTTAATTTAGTAAAAATATCTAATATGCATGGAAAATTATGAAATTTGGCTTCTCTAAGTATTTTTGCATGTAGAGTTAGAATATCAAACTATTTTTTTTTTTAAATTAGAAGTGCTTATATAGGTTTCTTAAGAATGAGCCTGATTCTAATGAATTTTATATAAATGTTCAAAAATAGTAAATATTGTTATTTCAAGCTATTTTTTGTATACATATTCCTTATATGATATATTTAATTTACATAAAAATAATTTTTGATAAACTATACGTTTAGAATTTATTAAAATTATTTTGTTGGATTTGCCATGTTTTTCATATGAAAAAAAAAAATAGGTTTTTAATTAAATTTCTTAATGAATCTAAATTTTAATGACTTCTAAAGCCTAGTTATGATTTTGGAAATATTCAATTTGAATCTTATAATTTTATTTGGTGATTTACCTAATTTTTAGCAAAATCGGATCGAAAATCGGTATACCGAAGAATAATATATATATATAACATCTTAGTACTTTTCATGATCACAATATAAAAACCATAATTTATTGATTATAATATGTTTTCCGTAGCTTTATTGGAGTTTGAGGCATTAATTGTATGTATTATGCATAATATGTACTAAAGTTGTAGGTAAATGGTATATTTTAAGTTAATTTTATAATTTAGAGTTAATTAGATATAATTTTTTATTTAAGATATGGTCAGATATTTGATATGTTATTGGAGGATAAAGAATGATATATATAGTGTTGGAAGTATTAAATAGGTGATTTAGAGGTGAATTATGTAATAATACATAATATGTAAATATAGGACATTAATGAGTAGAAAATATAATACCAAAAGTGATAATATTATAATAATATTAATATAAAATAAATTTGATATTAAATATAAATTTATATAATTATATAAAAAATGTAAATTTTTCTCATATTAGAAGTAAATTCGATAGTTAAATAAAGACTAGAGTGTACCGTATAGACTAAAATATTAATTAGATATCAAATATGATATTTATGATACCTGATTATAATATAAATAATTTTATATTATGGTTCAAAACAAGTTTTTAGGGTTCTTGTATAACCTATAATTATCGACTTAGAACTTAATTTAGAAACTGACTCCAAAACTGAATCATAACTCAACTTAAATTAGAAATAATTGTAAGAAACTTAAAAACCTGAATAATTAAGTACACTAAAACCTCAAACTAAAGATAACAATAAACATTATAGGATAAAACCAATATATGACAGTTATGTAGAAATCGAAACAACGTTTATATTATAAGGATAATTGAACATGGCATATGCAAGTTGTGCCTTAAGTGAGCAAATGGAAAGTCCAAGTAAGTTAGGATTAATACTTTACTATATTTTGGAGTATTAATTTGTGGTACTCAAAGGCTTGAAATTGTACTTGATTGTGTTTATTAGATAGTTGGTTGTGCGTATATACTTGTTTCTTAGTTTGATGATATGATTTTGAATTGCTATCCTAGTTTGTATTTGTGTGATTTGTTAAAATGATTGAACACCTTAAACTGGATCTAATTAAATATATGATTTGAAATTTTAAATCGGAAATACATGGTAGCTCATTAAGGAAAACTTAGGGTTCTCCGACTAAATATCGACTCCTTCGAAAGGAATAATACAGGATAATATAATTAATCCCTTCTTTATCCTTAATTGAATTAATTGACAGGTGACAAGGTTACAACAAGGGTGGAGTTAATGATTCAAAGGGAGTCACGGGAAGAGCGTTGTCTCCATTGCACAAGCTTAGGTTTGGTTGTAAGCTATTATATTAAACGAAAACTCCTCAACCCAGATTAGAATAGGTGCAATTTCTCTAATCTTACGACAGGCTGGACAATGTTGTACGAGTTGATTGTACATGCATAGCATCTAACTGATTTGATTGATAAGCTTGTTTTTGTTTGAAATATAATTTTAAGTCTTCGTCCCAACTTACTAAGCTGTTGGTTGCTTACATCTCCATAGACGTCATTGTAGGTGTTAGTTAGGAAGCGGCCATATAACTACCCCAAAGTTGACAATTGCTAGATCCTAGGGGAGCGAAGAAATACATTTAAAGAACATAGTTAGTTTTAAAGTCTTAGCTTTTATTTTAGAATTTTCCATTTTCTAATAATGTATTTCTTAGGAAGGATAGTACGATAAAATTAATGTAATATCTAAATCTTAGTGTGTATATATATATATATATATATTTCATACTTTCTTTGGTAATTAACTTACTTAATTTATAAACTGTTTACTTTAAAGCAAATTAGTCATTAACACTTAGTGTATATTAGGTCTAAGATAGTGGCTGTATAGTTAGCTTCTCTCTTAGAATGGTTTGTACGGTGGGACTGTTATGACTCTACTACTTCAGGGCATGACACATTAAAGAGTCGTACTTTGGGGATCCACACTTTGGACCCATACTTGTGAGTTATGTCGATGGAAGGACCGTGGATGAGTATTATGTAGAAGAAGGATACTTGTTTTGAGGAGGGAAATTGTACATACCGATTTGCTTACTAAGGGAATTACTGATCAAGGAAGCCTACAATGGAGGAATCTCTAAATATTTTGGGGAGAGAAGGACCTATGAACTGTTGAATAGTCATTTCTTCTGGTCGAAACTAAGGCATGATATGCCTCAAGTTGTTGAAGGTTGTGTCATGTATAAGAAGGCTAAGTACTAAGTTGAGTAACGAGAAGCAATGCCTTTGTCTATTTCAACGAAACCATCGACTGAGTTGAGCATAGACTTTTTCCTCAGATTACCATGAACTACCTGAGGCAAAGATTCTATAATGGTTTTCATAGATAGGTTTAGCAAGATGGCGCACTTTGTACCCTACTCTAAAACTAACGATACTTTGACTATTGCTTCTCTTTTCTTGCAAGAAATTGTTAAGTTATACGGCATATCGAAAAGCGTAGTATTAGATAGAGATCCAAAGTGCTTAAGCCATTTCTAGAAAACTTTGTGGCAACGGATGGAGAATAAACTGCTATTTAATATTCTTGTCACTCCCAAACGAATGGCCAAACAGAGCTAATCAATTGTACTTTAGGATCATTGCTCTAAGCTACAGTAGACAAGAACTTAGCTGATTGAGACATCCACTTACCAATGGTCAAATTTGCTTACAACCAAACGGTACATAACACCACCAAGCAGACTCCCTTTGAGGTTGTCTATGGTTTTAATCCCAAGTTGCCTCTTGATCACACCCCTATACTTGAATCCGAGCAAAAAGACCCTGACACGAGAGTTCGAGCATAGTCCTTTTAGTACATCTACAATAAGGTTACTTAGTAGATCGACTAAGCTACCCGAAAAATACAAGAGAGGACTAAAGGTAGGATGGTTAAACAATTCCAGCTAGAAGACTTGGTGTGATTGCACCCTAGCAAGGAAAGGTTTTCAAGCAAGAAGTGGAACAAACTATCTACAAGAGTTGAAGGACCTTTCAGAATTCTCCAGAAGGTCAATGACAATGCCTACAGGTTGGAATTGCCTGAAGATTATGGGGTTTTTGATACCTTAAATATTGCTAACCTTAGTCCATATCACCCTGACAGAAAGTTGATCGAAGATTATTCAGATTTGATCCCAAATCTAAATCAACCTAAAGGGAATGATAGGAATCAGGTTATTAGGCCTTTGACCTGTAGTCGAGCTCGAGAATTAGAGGGGTTGACAAGGTGGATCCTTCAACTCCATCTAACTCCTACCAAAGCTAAGTACCTCTTTGTCGAGCTACTTTGTATGCCGAGCAAAATGACTGCTCATCACTAGAAGGCTTTGTGCTGAATAGTAGATTGTCGATACAGTAACCAAGCTTCACACATACTTAGTCATGTCTGGATCGACCAATTGCTTGGCATCACCCTTATCGAGAGGATGAGAGATAGACTTCAGACTAATCTTCAGTCACCCCTGCTCAAACAAGTAACCTGATCATACTCTTTTGTTTGCATCATCCAACGGCATCACTAATGCATCTCTACTACATGTACAGGACTACGTATAGAATTTGTTATACTTTTTTTTGAATATTCATTTTTACCTTTTTGTATTCTTATACATTACTTGTTTGGGAAATACCCCTTTTTTTTCTTTTTCACTTTTAGGCATGTTACCCTAACTTATCGGGTATAAATACCCTTATACTTGTAGCCAAAATTAATCAGATTATCATCAATACAATTGAGTATTTTTCCTCTCGTAAACACTAATTATTTACTCTCATTTCACTCTTACCCTTAAGCAAAGATAAGTGACGAGTAACCTCACGGGACCAATTTGTGCGTCATATCTAATTGTATTGTGAGTTCTCGGAAGTTCCATTGGTGTGTCATATCTTTTGGAGCTGTTCGTGGGCTTTTGCTTACTTTTCATTCACTCTTTCACGCATTCCCCATCATCCCTTTTTCAAGCTTTCAATAAGCTTAGACCCATCCAGCAATCAGTCTTATCTGTTCTTGCTTACAGTTCGCATTAGGTGCATACCTTTCAACTAGATGCTAGCCCTCTTTGAGTGATTTTTATGACTTCTTAGGAAAAGAATCAAACGGATTTACTCCTTCATTTTTTTTCTTTAGCATGTTTACTTTCTCTTCCTATAGTATAGAATCTAAGAAAGAAAGAGATTTGCTCAAATGTACATTGTCCCCATTATCATATCCTAGTGCTTTGCTTTTCTATCGAACTAATCAGCCAGTTGTGGTTTTGTTTCAATAATGTCTATTAGCAATATGGAACACTATTGTACTTTTCAAGAGGACTTAAGGTAAATTGTTTGGTGCAATGCTAGGAGCTTTATGATTTGTCCCCTCTTAAAGCTCTTTCCTTTGCTGTTTGTATTTGGAAGCTTTGGGAATTTCAAAACAAAGCTTATTTTCATAGTGTGTGTTGTCTTTCTGTTCATGAAATCATTGGTTATATTCATGCAACTACTCATGAATTATGGGTTCATGCACGATTGACTAGGGTACCAGTGAGGACTAAGTTGGTTAGTCTGCAGTACCCTCTTGTTGATGATGTCTAGGTTTCTTTATATACTAATGAGTTGTTGCATGTTGTTCAATTTAATTGGATCTTAGGTTTTGGCAAAATCTTGGGTTAGATAGACATTGCTATTGCTGAGATATGGGGAATTTATTAGGGATTAAGGTTAGCTTTTCAATGACATCTCCTTAGATTGCATATTTATATAGATGCCCATGTAGCTGTACTATTACTTTTTGGATCAGTGACTCAAAACTAAAATATAACAATGCTATTGATACTTGTAGGGCAATGCTCTCTTAATTCCAAGAGGTAGTTTTTAGCATTATACCAAGAGAACTCAACCATATTGCTGCTGTATTGGCTACTAAGATTTAAAGTATGCAGCAAATGGAGTTTTTGGCTGAAGGTCCTTTACCAAAGTTAGTTAGTTTTTTATTTGAAGATGTTGTAAATAGGGGCTTGGTTAGGAATATGTGACTATAGCATGTTGTTGTAAATAGTTTTAAGTTTGGTTATGTATGTAATAGTAGTAGCATATGTTTGTTGAATGCTATAGAACCTTATGTACATACTACTTTTGTACTTGGCAAGTCAGAGCAACCTGCTTTTGTCATCATCATGTAAATATATTAGCCTTAAAAAAATATTAATAATTATATAAAATCTTATATAATAATTACTTTCTTTGTGAAGTCAAATGATATAATTCTTAATAAATCCCCCTTTCTAAAAGCATGCATTTGTAACTAGTCAGATCACTTTTTAAATTGTACATATGAGCTTTGTAATTTCGTGTAGTTATCTCAAGCAAGTAATTTAAGGCATATGTGAAAATGAGCCGATTAGGATAATATTTCATAAATAAGTCCTATGGGTTAGTCATGGATAACCTATGGATCTATATTATAATAATATAATAAAATAATAATATTATAGTTAAAAATAGTCAATTTCAGTAAATTATATTATATTGTAATTTACTTGTCGTAACTATACAATTTGAGTAATGAAAATTTATCAAATTTTAGAGATAAATTATTTGCACTCTAAAATTATAAAATGACACGTAATAATATATAATTATGTTATGTATACCTCGAGCATGATTATATATAATTATTACATAATCATAAATGTTTAAAATACATAAAAATATGTGTAATTAGGTGAGAATTAGGGGAGAAAATCCTAAAATTTATAAAAAAAATTATGGAACTAACAAATATACAATTGATTTGCACGTAGCAATGGAAGGGGACAATCGTTGATTGTTAAAGTTGGAATAAGACACTTATTAAGGGAAGAATAAAGTATATATAACCCTTAAAGAGAGAGAAAATCCCCTAATTAACACTATATAACTTAGGACAAATCATTAATTGCTCTCTGGAGTTCTTGGATGAAGGAAGAAGCTGGGAAAGATTTGAAAGGAAGAAGAAAGTTTAGAGAAAAATTTTGGAAAAATTAAAAAGGAAAAACCATAAACTAAGCATGATGGTAGAGCAAGAATTTACGAGGGATTTAGGCGCTAACCACAACCACCACCACCACCTAGCAGTGGCGGTAGTACTTAAGGCTACCAATAATGGGTTGATTGGAGGTGGCAGCTAAACAGTTAAGTTTAATGAATCTAAAAATTTACCCAATTTTACTTAATTTTGTAAAAAATATTATTTCCGAAAATAATGTAAAAATATTATTTTGGCATATTTTTACTTATACTTTTAGAGAGAAATATCAAATTGTAAAATTTTTAATTAGATATAGGACCTCCTTAAGAAATTGAGTAAATTTGAGCGATTTTCAAAGTTGTTTTAGATAACCCTATTGTTGTTGTTTCCAAACCAATTTTTTTTCTAAAGCTTCTCTATTCAGCATGTAAGCCCCGCAATAAATTACTTAAGGTTTGATTCATAATAAAAGCTAAGATTATTAGTAAAATGTTACGATAAAGCTAGAATTATTAGTAAAAGTAATCCTATAAATTTGAATTTAGGAAAATAAATAATAAAATTGTTAATTAATATAATATTGAATTTTATGAAAATTGTTCTTATTTATCGGAAATGCTTAGAATGAATTCCGATAACTAACAAATTGATAGAAATAAATCATATGTATACTAAAAATCATAAAATAACTTAAATAATATTTAGAAGTATTTATTTATACCATATATGCATTTAGATGTAGGTAAAAATACACAAAATTACTTAAAAAACGTGAAATATGCCAAAATAAAGCTAATTAATTAAATAAAATTCATAAATAATTAAGGAAAAATCATAAAAAATATCAAAAAATGAAGAAATCTCAAAAAGTGGTTGTGGCAACTTGGAAATGGAAGAAATAAAATTGACCAATTAAAATGCGACAAATAGAAAGTGGAAAAAAGAAGAGATAAGGTAAATATCACCTCAATTTAATGCATAAAAAATCCCTAAGACCTCTATAAATAGCCATAATTTTTCAAAAACTCATTTGGACAATTAGAAGAGTAGAAAAAATAGAGATGGTTGAAATAATAGAGTTAGGGTTTAGTTTTCAAAAATTAAAAAAAAAAAAACTATACAGTTGGAGCTTATAAGAAAATCCCCAACCTGACGACCACTTGGGAGTAGTCAGCTACCATCACCATACGGTGGTGGTAGCACCTTGACCAGCCAATAAGCCCATGACAGCTGGCGATGGCCGAAGCTATCAACGCTAGTAAATCCAATTTCCCTTTCGATTTTAGTTATTTTATTAAAAATATTAAATAGTTTTAGAAAATTATAAAATTTCGTATTCTAAGGTTTTCAAGTATGTAGATTTAGGAAAATTTTTTATTTTGATTAATTGATGTATGGAAATTTACTGTCCTTAAGAAATCTCACAAACCTAAGCTTTGTTCAATTTAGAAATAAATAATCTTAAGAGTGTAGTTTTGAGCTCAAATTTTTTTTGTAGACTATTTAGATGATGTAGAATAATACTATGAATCCCTTTTTCAAAAATGAATTTTTGAAAATTTTAAATAATTTTTAGGCCTTAAAATGATTATAAAATGGGTAATTTATGGCTGATTAAGTAATTAAATGAGTAATTACTGGTTTAGTACATAATTATATGTTTTAAGATGTTAAAATATGATAAAGTATGATATTTTTAGCATTTAGGGTATTAGATGTAAGGGTATTATTTAGTATATATATAATAGGTAAAAATGGTAAATTCAAGTTAATTTTATAGTTTAGGGTAATTAGATGTAAATTCTGATTTGGGATAAATTTAGATATTTTAATGTGTTAATTGAAGTTAGGAGATGATATTTGAAGTGACAGGATTATTAGATATGTATATTATGTACATATTAGGTAATAATGTATAGTATGTAAATATAAGAAATTGATGAGTAGAAAAATATTAGGTTAAAATTGATAGTATACCAATAATAAAAATATGTAATAAATCTGGTAGGAAACTTAAATTAGGGTAATTATATGAAAAATATAAGATTTTCTCACAGTGAGAATAAATTCGATAGTTAAATTAGAATTATGATGTACCGCGCAAACTAGAACATTAGTTAGCGACCAAAAAACATATTTAGGATATCTGAAGATAATATGACTAATTTCATATTATGAGTCGAAATGATTTCTTAGGGTTACGTATAAAATTCTTAATCGAAAATTGAGTTAAAAACTTAATTTAGAAACAATTTCAAAACTGAATCATAACTCAACCTAATTTAAGAATAACTTTAAGAGACTTAAAAACCTGAATAATTAAGTATATTGAAAACCTTAAACTAAAGATAATATAAGAGAACTATAGAATGAAGTTTATATAAGATAGTTATATAAACCCACACTAAAACAATATCTGTACTATAGGGATTATTGGCAATGGCTAGTACGAATTGCACCTCAAGTGCACAAGTAAGGAGTTTAAGTAAGTTGGAATTAATATGTTACTATATTTTAGAGTACTAATTTGTAGTACTTGGAGGCTTGAAATTGTACTTAATTGTGCTTATTTTAAGCTGCTGATATGATTATTGGTTTGCTACTTAGGCTTCTATTTGTGTGATTTATTTGAAATAATTGAACATCGTAAATCAGATTAAACTTAATATTTGATTAATAAATTTAAACTGGACCTACATCGTAACCCATTAGAGGAACATTAAGATTCTCTGGCTAAATATCAACCTCTTCGAAAGGGATAGTGTTGGATAGCATAATTGGTCCCTTTTTTATCCTTAGTCGAACTAAGTGACAAGTGAGGAGGTTACAATAAAGGCGAAGTCAATGGTTCGAAGGTTGTCGTAGAAGGAGCGGTGTCTCCATTACATAAGCTTAGGTTTTGTTGTAAGTTGTTATATTAATAGAAACTCCTTAACTTGGATTAGAGTGGGTGCAATTTCTATAATCTCACGATAGGCTAGACAATGTTGTGCGATGGCATTTGCTTGAACATGTATTGTATCTAATTAATTTTGGTTGATAACCTTGTCCGTGTTTGTTGTATAGTTTTAAGTCTTCATCCCAACTTACTTAGCTATGGTTTCTTACATCCCTTAGACGTTATTGTAGGTGCTAGCTAAGAAGAAGCGACCTATATTTACTTTAAAGATAGCAACTATTGGATCTTAAAAAGTAAGGAAATACATCTAAAGAATAGATATATCTTTAAGGTCTTAGTTTTTATTTAGAATCTTTCATTTTTAAATAATGTATTACTTAAGAAGTATAGGATAATAAAACCCTATAAACATTATTTGTAATACTTGAATTTTAGTATATGTATATATTTCCGTACTTTTTTAGGTAAATAATTTATTTAATTTATGAACTATTTACTTCAAAGCGGGTTAGTCATGGACGCTTTATGTATATCAAGTCTAAAATAGCGGTTGTAAAGTTAGCTTCTATCATAGAATGGTTTACTTGATATGATAGTTAGATTTTAGCCAAAACTATTTTTCATAATTTTTCGTAATTTTTTAGCTTCTAAAATGTGGTAAAAATGCTATTTTTGGATATTTTTATGTAATAAACTCTAAAGAAACTTATTTTCACCAGTTCTAGAACTTATTGATATTACATATTACTGGGGAGAGTAATTTGGAGTTGGTTAGATCAAATAGGATTTGAGATATGCATAAACCATTAGTTATGGCTTACATATATTAAGGTAAGAGTATGTACATCTGGAAGTTAGAGTGACATGGAAGTTAGAGTAATATGGTGATCGTGGGTATGATTGACCTATTGTATAATCATGATTTATCATATTTCTAAATTGTAATAAGATGCTGAAGTGAGTTGCTTTGGGCAAACTTGTAAATTTAAACTTTTTATAGTCCTTTAGATGGTTGATCTAGTAAAAGAGTGACTTAAAATCTTAGTATAGATGCTTAACCAAAAGGTTAACCAGCGTATAGGCCTTGAATATAACAATATCAGAGTCATGGTTAAGACAATGTTTGGTAAAAGAAGCATGGTTATGATAACTTTAGAGACATGTTCAGAAGGTTGGTAGATGAAAGGACTTTAACTCTGAATATGTTGGAGCCCTGTTTAAGGGATTGTTTGGTAAAAGAAAGATGATTTATTGATTTCAGAGACTTGATTAGAGGGTTGACTAATTTAGAAGGCTTCAATGAAATTACTTCAGAGACATCTTTAGAAGGTTGGTCGGTGAAAAGGAGAATTTGATTCTTTGATTCAAAGGCCAGATCGGAAGGTTGGATACTAAAAAGTACTTAACTATACTCCATCGTAGATTTGTTTGGAAAGTATTTGGTAAGAGAAATGAAATTGGAATGGCTTCAAGACTTGATCCGAGGTTTGATTAGTGTGGAATGCTTAAAGGAA
This sequence comes from Lumnitzera racemosa, assembly GCA_024138005.1. NCBI lineage: Eukaryota > Viridiplantae > Streptophyta > Magnoliopsida > Myrtales > Combretaceae > Lumnitzera > Lumnitzera racemosa. The sequence goes on from JAMXBC010000004.1 coordinate 102,980,467, forward strand.
ATGACTTCAGAGGTTTGTTCAAAAAGTTGAGTAGGGTAAAGAGTACAACTGGGATAACTTCAGAGACTTCATTAGAAGGTTTTTAGATCAAACCTTAGTATTAAGCAAGTTTTCAAAACCTTACTTAAAGACTTCAATAGCAAGATGGAACTTAATATCAAGCTTATACGACTTGCTAAAGATAAGTCACAACCATACCTAAAATTATTAAAATGAATTGATTTACTTTATATTAATAACACTAAAGTGATTGCATTCCATATATAAGGGAAAATTGAAGCGAACAAGGCCCATATGCATATATATAGAACGTCACATGTCTAGGTAAGTGAGATTAATACTTCATTGTACTTTGAAGTATTATTTAAGGATACTAAAATGCCTTAGTATATGTCTCGATTGTGTTTATAAGTTAGTTGTTTGCGCATGTACAACATATGTGCTTGAATAATGTTTTGCTATTTGGAGTGCTGGATTTTATATATTGGTTGCTTTATGATGTTGCTTGATTGAACCATTTGAAATTGTTTGATTACCTTAAAAGCAATTTAAATAAAACTCGACCTAACTTCTTACCAGACATGCATTGTAACCCACTAGGGGAACGATTAGGATTCTCGAGCCAAACACAAATACTTTGATAAAGACAGTTAAAATGGTCTTTTCTCCAATCTTAGTAGAACTAAGTGATAGAAAAGGAGGTTGTAGCAAAGTTAAAGACCATGGTTTGAAGGTAATTTTAGGTAAAGCATGTTTCTCCATTGCATAAGCCCTAGTTTGGTTCCAATCTACGAAGTGCGCAGCGTCAAACTTCTCAACTCGGATTAAAGCGGACACAATTTCTCTGATCTTATGATAGATCGGTCAACATCATGCAATAACATATACTTGAACATGCATTGCATCTAATTAACCTTACTTGAAAACTCTTGTTGCTCAATGTTAGAAAGGTGCTATTGTCTCCATTGTACTTACTGAACAAGTCGTTACTCATTTCTTTATAGTTATTTTGTAGGTTTCCTAGTAGATACACTAATACTACTCCAAATTCTAGAAGTATAGAGAATGGGATCCGGGAGTGAGATTTAAGAGTAATTGGCTAAATTTTTATTTTATTTATTGATTTTACTAACTTTTAGGAAAACTAATAAGGTATTTTTAGGTGACCCTTTAATTTTCAACTATTGTTACTTATACTATATTCTGTAAAACTGTAAACTTTTATAAATTTTTACTATGTCATTTTTCTGAAATTATTTATAAAACTTGATTTCTTCTCAAGCATTTATATTGCAAATTTCTTTCAAAAGCTATTTTGGAAAGTTGCATCATAGATTGATACTAAACAGGCATTGAATTAGATGACTCAAAGCTATGGAGTGGTAAATGTCTAATATAAGTTATGCCTACGTTAGCAGCTAAAGGGCTAGCTTTAACTTAAGATGGTTTATACGGCGGGACTGTTACAACTCATTGATTTAGGGCATAACAATACATAAACTATCTTTATCAGATTGATCCATTTATTGAATTTAGGTTATGCATACGTTTTTTCTATAACTAGTCCTAAGAAATGCTTTCAATAATTTAAACCAAAGTTTATTTACTGTTAGCTATTTGAAGTATCGTCCAAGCTCACTAATAAATATCTAACTCGTGGACTCTAAGAATTAGATGCAAATTGTTTTACTTCATAACATGATAATATGTTGTCTCTATCTCTCTCATCACTTAGTGTAGCCATGCAAGAAACCTTAGCCTCTTTCTTTCTCCTTATGCTTATGTGTTTGGTTTCGTTTCTTTAGTAATATCTAGTTTTAATCAATGTTATAATCATGTTTTAAAGTGTCAAAGTAGTTTAGTTTACTAATGCCTTCTTCGCATCAACTACACTAAGAAGTAAGAGGAAGAAAAGACACATAGTATCTTAAAACTCCCCTTTAGTTTATTTGTCTTCCTTAGATATTTTCTTGTTATATTATGGGGATACAATTGAATGGATCGTTAAAGGGTATTTAATTGAATCCGATAGGGTTAACGTTGAATTTTAGGAGATGATTCAAAACCCTATAAGGTTTAGGTATAGGTTTTAAGATTAAAAAAAATAAAAAAACTAATGTGAGACCAAATTCGGTAAAAAAAAAAAAAGATGTTAGAAAAATAATTAATCTTAACTTACATGCCATGCATACCTTAAACAAATTCTACATTATACAATTATTTGATTCTCAATTTTTATTGTCTTGTAAGTCAGTAAATGTAATCCTACTTAACTTCATTCTAGTTGACTCTCTCCTTAATCTTATCTAAACCCTATGAAAACCTACTCCTATAAAGTTTTTTAAATCTAATAAAAACTCACCCATACAAATTTTTTGACCTTATAAGGTCAAGTTTTATAATAAAGAATAAAACCCTATAAGATTTTTATATGGTTTTGGAAAATGTCAAACCCTGTAAGGGTGAGTTCGAATTTCATAAAACCCTACCCTAACCCCCTTTGTTGCATTCCTACGATAACTTGTTTTGCAAGATTTATATCTAGTAGTTTTCCACTACATTTATTTGCTACAAGTACAATACTTGTTACAAATGTGCTAGTACAATATTCTAGTGAAAAAATTTATTCCTTGTACTAGCAAGTTGATTTTGTTTCCCTCTTAATACAAGTCCTACCATTTTCCTCTTGTATGGAAAGTAGAAATGTAAGCTATTCTCAAGGTTGGAATCAAAATAAACCCTTTAGAACTCCTTCTACTCCTCTCAGCTAATGCGTCTAGAAACAACCCCCTTCACTAGGCTAAAATTTACTTGAGAGGAAATTGACATTATGTAATAACACGAGTACTCATACTTATCAAAATCGCAATTCTAGTCATATAATTTTATAAGGTTTATGATTTTACAAAACCTTTTAAGGTTTGATCGAGGATAGAAGATCCTAGTAGAATTGTGCATTTATATATTAAATTCGATAGAAACTTACCTTATTAACTAAGGTTATTGATTCTACCTATTTGGGTCAAGAATTAAAAATTCAAAAGTACAATTGGGCTTTTGCAAGCCCATCAACTATTATAGCACAAGATCGTCTTCCTTATATCATTGCAATTTTGTTTTCCATTTTATCTCTCTCTAAGTTGCCTTGTTTGACTTCATAGCCTCCATTTGAATTCCAACTCTTATTGCAAAGTTTATAATAAAATTTATTTGCATCAATTTATATTATCAATCATTCAAGATAAGTTGAAAATTTTGGTTTTTTTCAATTCATAGCTTTTTCTAAACAAAATAATGGAAAAATAATTTAAACCTAATTTTGCTTATCCTCCTTTTGTACATGTTAGATTATAAATTAAGAGGTTTCTTTCTTTCTTTTTTTTTTTAAAGGGAAAAAGAATTAGTTTTATAGAAGTCTAAAATAGTCCATGGAATTCAACATAATCTAGGTTTGACTCTTTAAGCAAAATGATAGGGACAAAAAATCTAGTCTATGAAATAAGAAGCTTGAAATGAAAATTCTTGGATTGGTTTGCTTGTAACCTTTAGTAAGGAAGTTAATGTACTTAAAAGGCTATCTATAAGCTTAAACACAACAAGAACCCATGAAGCGATCATCAGTAAGAGAACTTATTCTAGGACTCTACAAAAATTGATTATCAATTCACAATTGGTTGATTTAGAAATGATTTGTAAAATTTAACACAATTATGTAAGTTGTCCGATTGAGCTCGAATTTTATGACAAAGTTAGAAATGTTAGTAGAAATGATCTCGCAAGTTTGGATTTAGTAAAAGAAAATAATTAAATATTATATCCATAGAATAAATATATTTTACCGATTATTTGTCGGAAACACTAAAAAACGAATTCTAATAATTATTAGAGATAAATTATATGTATACTAAAAATTATAAAATAACTTAAATAATATCAAAGAGTCTTTATTTGTATTATATATGCATTTATGTGTAGGTGTAAATACCCGAAATTACTTAAAATAGCTAATATATTATAAAAAATACTAAATAAATATAGAAAAATTCAAAAAAATGATGTGTGTTGCTAAAATATTCTAGAACGAAGCGTAGCAATTCGGAAAGTAGGATTTGGCCAAAAAAGTCAAACAAGGACATTTGGTTATGAGAAAATACTTAACCAACCCTCACCACCCTTATAAATACAGAACTCCACTCCATAATTCAATTTAGAAATTTAGCTTGTTAAGACAAATAGAGAGAGGTCAAAAGAGTAATAAGAGAAATTTTAAAAAATTTGATAAAATATAGTATAATTAGGGCTAAATCGAAGTGCACCAACCAAATTGAAACCTAAGAGTAAACAGCTACCACCACCTGACAAGAAGTCCCACGCTTGGGTTGGCTAACAAGCATTAGTTGGCCAGTGGTTGCTTGGGCTACAATTTCAAGTGAGAATTACAACTTGGTACAATTTTCAATAATTTGATAAAAAATAACAAATATAGTCTAAAAGTTATGAAAATTTGTATTCTAGCTTATTTTTTTATATAGTTTTTATTTTTTTTAATTGAGTATAGAAATATATCGTCCTTAACAAAGCGCTAAAACTCGAGCATATTTCACTTTCGTTTTCAAAAGCCTTATTAATATTGTTTTAGCTCCAAAATTTTTCTATGAAACACATATTATGTATATTGAATTATTATGAAAAGTTTTTCATGAAAATTATTTTTCATATTTTTATTTAATTTTTATGCCTTAGAAACCTTACTAAATGACTAATTTCTTAAATATATTTAGAGATTTTTCAAGAAATTTATTTATATTCTAATTTAAGGTATATTTTGATATCTTGAACTATTAGACGATGTTGAGAGAAGATATTTGTAGTGTTTAGAGTGTTGGATATGGATATTATAAGCATAATATTAATAAATGTGTAATATGTGAAATATGGAGATACATGTAGTGGGGTGTGTTGATACAAATTAAGGTGATGACTCAGTTATGTAAGGTACTATGATTCTAGTTGTGAGTAAAATTTTAGGAATAATGTTAAAATATAGAGTAGCCTCAAATTAGAAGCTAGAGTAGGAACATGGTATATAGGGTAAACTAGGGGGTTGACTAGAAACTAAATAAGAAATTTAGTATACTTAAAATATAGTTAGTTGAACTTCGTAGAATGAATTAAGGAGAGTTTCTAAGACTTATGTATAAAAGCATAATTATAAATTGAATTAGAAGCTAATTCAGGAGCAAAATCAAAACTAGGGTATATACTAGTGTATTAGGGAATTGATTAGAAACTGAATTAGATAACATTTTTAATTAAACTGAAGTTAGATAAACTCTGTGAAATAGGTTAGAAAGAATTTCTAAGATTTATGAACAAAATGAAATCAAGAGCTAAATCAGAAACTAGTGAAATATAAAACTAACTATAAGAGGCTTAAAACCTGACTAACTAGATATAGTAAAACCCTAAATTAAAGATAATAATAAGAGTTACAAAATAAGGCCTATATATAGTAGTTATATAAATATTAAAACTACCTTTGTATTATAGGTACTGTCAATGAAGGTTTGTTGTAAGTTGCACCTTAAGTAAGTAAGCGAAAAATCTTAATAAGTTTAGGATTGATACGTAACTATATTTTGAAATACTATATTATAGTATTTGGAGATTTAAGATTACATTTGGATGTGTTTGTTAGGTAACTTGATTATGCGCATGCCTGTGTAAGTATGTTTATGAGGTTGTTATATGATTTTGACTTGTTGCTCTAGACTACAATTGTTGAAATTATATGTATTAGTTGATTACCTTAAATTAGACTTAATCATATATGACCTGTGATCTAAACCGAACATGCATTGCAACCCATTATAAGAAGTTTAGAATTCTTCGACCAAATACCAACTCCTTCAAAAGAGATGGCGCTTAAGTATTATGGTTCTTTTTTCATCCTTAGTCAAACTAAGTGATAAGAGAGGAGATCGAGGTAAAGATGAAGGAAGTAGTTTAAAAGTAGTTGTGGGAGAAACGGTGTCTCCATTGTACAAGGCTAGGTTTAGTCGTAAGCTTTTAAATGTACGTGAAACTCCTTAACTCGGATTAAAGTAAGTATAATTTCTTTGATTTTACGACTAACCGGATAATGTTGTGCGATGGTATTCTTTTGTTGCGTTGCATTTAATTTAAATAACTTATTAATAATCTTGCCTGTGCTTAGTGTATAATTTTATGTCTCCATCTTAACTTATTGAGCGGTTGATTGTTTACATCCCTATAGATATTATTGTAGGTGCTAACTAAGAAGCAGTATTTTAATTACTCTAAAGTTAGCGACTATAAAACTAATGAATAGTTACATTTCTAAAGTTTTAGTTCTTATTTTTTAATCTTCTAATATCAAACTATGTAATACTTAATACTTAAATAAGATTAGGTTATTAAGTCATGTAAGCATTATTTGGGACATTTGAATTCGAGTATATGATTTTCATACTTTCGTAACTAAATCGTTTTTTTTTTTTTTAATTTGTATTGTTTACTTCAAAATAAGTTAATTATAAACATTTTATATAAATCAAATTTAAGATAGCGATTGTAAAGTTAACTTCTATTATAAAATGATTTATACGGTTAGACTTTTACAATTCTACCACTTCGAGTCATGACGCTCGTCTCGACCATTGATCATTAGAATGATCTAACAGAAATCTCTTAAAACTCCTCTCATAAATTCAAATATTCATATATTTAGAGAAATGGCATCATTGTCAAATTACTATCTTAGAAGACCTAATAGAGCTTAAAATGAGGCACACATATTACCTCTCATCCAGAATGGAGGGGTTAATACTTCATAACTTCTTTACTTATCACTAATTTGTATGTCATTTTACGTCACTCCTTTTAAGCCAATTAGAGTGTAAAATGCAAGCTATATGCGCATGGTCTTATAACCGGATTCCCTCATCTATAAGTTTCTTCATTTTATTATTGCCATCATGTATTTTAATTTTTTTACAAATACCATAACCATATCTAAAGTTTTTGAAAACTATTTTATATTAGCTATAGAATTTTATGTTTCTACATTTATAGAATCATCTACATTTCAGTTTTATAAATCCTGTAGTAATATTACGTAGACAAGTATCTAAAGGACTCTTTGGACATATTATGACTTTGAAAAGCCTTTGTAGGAAGGTTAAAAGATGCTGGCTGGCCTCAAGAGATACTGCAATTTCACTCGCTGCATGCCCATAGAGATCAGTAATTAGTCATCTAAACAAGTATATACTAAAAACAGTGTCGATGCAATTTGTGGTACAATTCAGAGGTCACAGGAGAAATCTCCACTGATTCTACCGCAATAAAACTTCACAACTATGAATCTGTTCTCTCCAGACAGCTTAAAATCTTTGGCTCCTGATGTTCGACAAGAGATAGAGAACACTAATTATCAAAAAGGAACAGGGTATAAAGAATACTACAATGCATTTTTACTCTCTGGATTATCTATCAATGAACATTGGTCATATGTAATCTACATGAGACCTCGAAGTTCGACCGTTTGATTACACGAGATAGTAAAAATAAGGCTCACACAAGCCAAAATATGACAATTACATAATTATAAACTGAATTCAAGGTCAGTGTCACCTATGCAGCACAAAACTTAAATCTTCCTTATTTGAGTTGGCCTACTTCAATAACTTCATCATAGGTCGATCTCCTCTGCAAAGAAAAACTTATAGGCTGATCTGATCATCTTCTTGTACAGAAATGATGTTACAAGATTAATCATTGTATTTTGGCAAAGCAGAAATCCTTAAGATGATCAGACATAACACAAGTGTTATAAGAATGGGATATTAGAAAATTATGCCCCTCCATCTATCATGATGCCCTTCAACAGGGTCCAGTCTTTCAGAAGAAAATAAGAGAAGAAATGGGAACTTATGTTTATGTACATATGTGTACGATTACATAATAGCATCTAGGTCACACACGTGTGATATTTACTGCATGATTGATGAAGACAGTGCAATGTGCACCAAAGATTACTCCACAAAGAAAAATTTTGAGGTTTTTCTTTTCCTCATGAATACTATCTACTGATTGTTTAGCCTTTTGCCTACAATATCTTTTAGCATTGGACGGAATTCTCCAACAGTGCCGGTAATGTTATCTTTCCACAATTGTTGGGATCAAGCTTGCTGAATTGGCTGCAGATCTGCAATATATCGTTCTCCCCTATCTTTCCCATTTCTTTGAGCTTGTATATGACATACTCTGATTTACTGCATAACATTGCAGCGCAAAGCAATAAGAATATCAAGATACACTTCACATAAAGAAACTAGCAACTAATCAGCCCAACACGATTCAACTCTTTTCCCATCGTAAACTTATTGGGATTAGTTACTCAAAGTTCAAATTCCACAACAATCTTGTATAATCACTTGAACTTTCAAAAAATTAGACCCAGCAACAGCAACTTTTTTAAAGATTGAAAATCCAGGAAAGAAGGGACATTTCTCATAGACATCAATACGTCTGTCGTTTCTTGAGGAAATGGAACAAATCTGCATACTTGTATCATTGGAGTCTTGGCATTCATTTTTTTTTTTTTCAAAAATTTAACAAGCTTACTGAATCTTATTCACTTTTTTGACTGAGAATCTACATACATTTACATTGAATACATATTTATAATTTTTGGTAACTGTAAAGACTGAATATTTCCTTATTTAACAAGATACTTCCCCCTTTTGCATGTTCGTTCTGTTTTGTGAATCAACTTGCTGTAATACTGCAGTCTTTCCTGCTATCTTTTCTTATGAAACCTAGCATTTTGTCATCAGCTCCAATTCATCTATGCTATGCTTAAACATCAAGCAATCATATAAAGAAAGACTTAAAGTTCTGAATCCTACCTGATGAAGCCATTGTTATTCAAGTCGGCAGCCAGCAAGTCCTCAACCGTAATATCCCTATGCAGCACCCATTTCACAATCCTCCTCTGCCTCTTATCAATCCTTGCTTCGGCAAGATACAAAAACGCCCGTGCCACCGCCAATGTCGAAACGAGAAGCCAAATTGCTGCAAACAATCGCCCTGCCATTGTCTTAAACGCCTTATCCCCATACCCAACTGTCGTAACCGACATAACTGCCAAGTAAAACGAGTCCATCCAATCCAACCCTTCCACAAAACACAACACACATGAACCTATTCCAATACACAAAATAACAACGCCAAGAGCCAATCCTACTTTCAACCTAATCCTCATCCGACCCTTTTCAACATCAACTATATAATTCCCAGGATTCAACCCTAACCCTAACACTCTATTTTCGTTCAAACCTCTCATTTGAACACCACTCAAGATCATTCTCTCTTGCAAGTCAAGCACATAATTCACAACCCCACTAAGCAAAATATCAATAAACCCGAACCCCACCAAAACAAAGACACAAGCAAAGGCCTTCGTTAGTGGTGTCAAAGGAGCAATATCACCATAACCAATTGTACACATAGTCACTATACAGAAATATAATGCATCAATAACTGGGTTTGTTTCAATCCCGGAAAAACGGTATGTATTGAAAGAATAAATAACAACCCCGAGTAAGATGTATAATGAAAGGAATAAAGATGCTTGCTTGATGATGGACCCGGATGCGGACCCGGGTTGGGTTCCCTGGGTCGGGCTTGGTTTTAAGTCTTTCATGACGGACATGGCTGGTGCGGTTCGGCAGCGGTGTAGGGTTTTAGATTTTAGGATTCTGGGAGGAAGGAGAGGGGATACGGGCTCGGGTTCGGGTTCTTGTTCGGGTTCTTCATGGAAAATTGCAGAAGTGGAGAGAGAGTGAGGAAGTGATATGGCTGGTGTGTCTTGTTGAGGATTGGATCCTGTTTGGTTTGACAACAAGTGCTCATTTTCCATCTCAAAAGGAAGAGGATTGAGAACGATGGCTTTGCCTAGCTTGAGTTCCTTATTTGTTTCGGTTTGAACAGACGCACTTGCTTAAATCATCTTTACTTGTCCTTGGTTTAGTGAGTGTTCTTCAGTTGGTTCGAGAAAAAGATTTAGAATTTTTGAAAGGAAGTTGAAGAGAGAGAGAGAGAGAGAGATGGAGAGCGGGGCTAAAAATGATAAAAGGATCGGTTGCTCTGTTTGTTAAGGACGTGAATTCCACAAGAAACTTCGAGGTTTGGGCATTCAGGATGGAGAGAGAGAGAGAGAGAGAGAGAGAGAGAGAGAGATAGAGAAGAGGAGGAGGAGAAGAAGGAGATGGCCCAGCAAGAAAAATATCACAGGTGGTAAGCAGATAGAAGAAAACGACATGGTTGAAACAAACATCGGTTGCTTAAAATAGCTTGCCGATGATACAGTACCAGATGTCGTGTGCTGTGTGGTTATTATGCTTCGGCTTTTGTCTATAGGTGTTGTGCAAGCGTATAAGTTTATGACTATCGTATTTACCATGCCACTAAAACTATTTTAGTTCAATCATACATGTCAAAGAGGGTATTATTGGCCTAAATCCAAGTGAAGCCCATAAAGATCTGTTAGTGAAGTAACTCATACTAGCTACGTATGCGCCTCAGCTTATTGAGACCATTTGCTTATTCTTGTTATATTATTTATTATCTCTAAATCATCGTTTCAATATCATTTTACATCACTTCTTTAAAGTCATATATAGTAAAAGATACACATAATACGTATATGACTATCTCGATCGAAACTCTATACCTATATTTACTTAAACTAAATTTGTTATAATTAAAATGTTCAAAATACATAAAAAAGTGAAACTCTTTGAAGATACAAAATGGTAGTGTTATGTGGCCAATTCCAATTTTTTGGCCATATGCCATCAATGGGTGTGGATTGTGTAATCTATTGGTAGATATTGGCTCAACGAATACTAAAAGAAAAGTATGGTAGTTCGTAATCTACCACCAAAGGTATCATGTATCCATTTTTGACAATTGGTAGCATAATCTTGTCTAATCAAATTAAGTAATTCAATATAAGTATTTCTTTTTCTGTGATGTTGAGTACTAATAATAACCTACCCGTGAATAAAGTGGTGATAAGGTTGTAAGATTCACTATTTTTTTTTTTAATTTGTTGTTGTTGTTAGTAGTGGTAGTAACAAATAGGGAAGCTAATTTTTTTTTTTTTTTAAATTTGTTGTTGTTGTTAATAGTGGTGGTAGCAAATAGGGAAGCCAATGTTTGCTATCCTTTTCACATTGATTTCCTTATTTTTAATTTTTTTTCTCATTCGAACTTAGTTTTATTATTATAACTATAGTGTATTTAAACTTATATTTATTTTGTTGATAATCAAGATTAGTAAGTTGGTTTTTGACATAAGATTGAAGCTTGACCTGTAAAAGAAAAGAACTAAGTTAAAGGGATGCCATGGTGACACTAACGTAGGGTAAAAATTCTAACCCGAGTAAAATTCTTCTTTTAGGTCAAGTACAAATGTAAGACCGTCCTTCACCATGCTTTATTGAGAAGAAATGCCTAAGTAGGGGAGGAATAGCCCTAGCCTCTAACCTTTCACAAATGGCCTCAAAAGTGACAATTAACCTATATAAATTTGAGGTCAATATGCTTAGACTACTTATAAGGTAGCAGAAAAAAGATACTTGGAATTGAGAAAAGAGACACCAAGGCTGCAATTAAAGTATTTCTCGAACAAGACGAATTGTCTCTTGCTTAACGGAGCAACACACTCAGGAATCTCTGGCCTCTCAACTTTCCAACTATTAGGAATAAACCTAAAATAATCACACAACTTATTGAACTCCTTGTTGGTTAACGTACTAACGACTCCATCAGGGGATAAACTGTACTCAATTCTGGAGTACAAATACTTCAACCACTCTTTGTACTCCTTATCCTTTGGATATTGCTCCAAGAGGATCTTGTTGATCTTCTAGAGTCGCCATACATATTTTCTCTCACCTTCACTAAGGTTGGAAAGAAATTCCCACAAACTTTCTTCCTTCGTCGTGTCTAGTACTTATTGTAATGGAACCGCTAACACCACTTTTGGGGGCAAGATAGGTTCCTCTATTCTCGTCTACAATTTCTAATGACCGAGAGTTGGTAAGCAATTTGAGAAGTTTAAGACATGAGTACCTGTTATACATAAGGAAAAGTATAGAAGGTTTAGAAAAGGTGAGAGAAGGAATTGAAGAAAGTTTTGGAATTGGAATATTTTTTGAAAATAAATAGGGAAAGAAGTGTGGAAAGTATAAAAAATGAGGGAATTTGATCTTGTGTGAATTTATAGTGAAGCAAAAACTTCGGTATCATTGAAATAAATTGAAAAGATCTAAAGCGTTCATAGCCTCTACGTTCAAAATCAATAGCTCAAATTAATTCCATAATTGATAATGCATGCACTTGCCTATCGTTCTGGTATAAGTTACGATGCATGGCACTTGAAGCTATAGTTACTAGTTTAAATAACTTACTAGACACACTTAATTGGTTAGAGACAAAACTAAGTAATGAAAGTAAGTCCTACAAAATTGGTCGGGTTAGTAAGGTTAAAGAGGTAGAGTATCATTTATAATAAAGCAACAAAATTTTTTGCCATTTGCATCAAGCTCAAACTTCCTTTTTGTATATATGCTCTTCTGGAAGTACACACTATAATAAGAGGTAGAAATTCATTGGTAGTATACGTAATCAAACATGTGATTTTCTCACCTACTATGGATCCCATGCTATCCCCCATAAACTGAAAATCCATAACGCCAATAACTATAGGAATACCATTTAGGCAACCAATGTTTGTTTAAACAGCCTCAGTTAATCTTATCTTTATTTGATAAGAATCAATACGATCTTTACAAGATTCTTCCTCCAAATGAAATTGATGGGTAGTTTGGTACCAATCCCTTTTAACTTGGATAACCATGCCTAACTTGTGTAGTAAATTGAATTCGACTAACCACCAATAATATAGCTCAAACGCCGCTTGTGCTTTATTAATGAAAGTACCAAGAGGAGATTGGAACCTTCCTACCATGAACTTAAATCTCCCTATTATATTTCACCAAGAAGGGTTAAGGGGTAAGTGTTAATAGGGAATTTTCACTAAAGGCCCATTAAAGCCTGATCCAAGTTCTTTATCCATAATTCAACCTTAATTTGGAAACAGATCTAAGTTACATGAAATGAACCTAGTTTATACCATCACAAAGAGCTTAGACTAAATAGAAGGAGCTTGGGGCTACTTAGATCAGGTCAAGAATTAAGAGTTACTATCTCCATTCGCTATGCTTAGATAGAATAGTTTAGGTGCAACTTCCATATGTTTGAATCAAGATAGGAAGGCATGAAATGTTCAACAGTTATTATATAAGTGATCACCTACTACCCTACGTTCCTAAGAATAAGGAAACGATCCAAAAGCTTTTTCCTCCATGTGACAAACACTTTAATCGCCAGTAATAGGACAATAGTAACCTCTCTTGGCCTACTTAAGTTTTGTTATATTATTGATTCTTTCCCTTCAACTTCAATCTCATCTATTGGCATCAAGTGGCTACACTAAATTCACATTGGCATCCTTATGGCCTAATTCTAGGCTAAGCTTTCAAACTTAAGCCCATATCTAACCTATTGATCTTGACTGTCAACAATATTAATTACTCCTTGCATGTTTTCAAAAAGGTTTCAATATCCAAAATTCTTAAAACTTTGATAAATTACATTCTTTTAATTATTACCTTTTAGAATAAAATGCAATACTGTGTTTTTAGATTGAATTACATGTTTTAAAACAACTTTTATGAGTGATTTGAAATTTAAGAACTCCATTACAAGAGTTGAAAGACGTAACACATCCTATACATTTCTTTTATATTAAATAATTGGTTATGGTTTAATGAAATAATTTTCTCTATTTCTTCTTCTTGACCCCAATACAAGCATGGTAGATATATACTACATAATGTCACTTGGCCAAAATATTGCAATTGGGGTGGTAAAAGAGTGCAATTGAAAGTTAAATTAAGGATTAAATATTACACTTGAAAAGTTGAGATGTACAATCGCAGAAGTGCTCAAAGAATCAAAGTTGATGTAATGAATTTAATATTGTACATTTTTAAAAGTCCGTATGATAGGAATCAGGTTACCAGACTTTTGACCCGCAGCCGAGCTCGAGAACTAGAGTGGCTGGTATTACGAATCCTTCTGTTCTAATTAACCCTTGCTAAGTCACCCTTCATGCCATGCCATAGACCATTTTTCTACAGTATACCGAGTTGATAATTATTCTTAGCGTTAAGCCAACCAATTACTCAACATCTTCCTTATCAAGAAGCTAAAAGAGAGAGTCCAGACTGACTAAGCTATCCTTACTCGAACAAGCCCATCTGTTTATACCTTTTTTGTCTGTATCTTCTAACAACCTTACCAATATAGCATCATCATGTGTACAATATTATGTGCAAAATCCGTTACACCAATAATTATTTTTCTTATATATTCATTTTTACCCTTTTGTATCTTATATATTACTTTCTTAGAAAATGCAATTTTTGTCTTTTCTTTTTTAGGCAGGTTATCTTAACTTATGAATATAAATACCCTTGTACGTGTAACCATGACGATATCCATTCTTAATACACTTTTTGAGTACTTTTTCTTTTTGGCATAAACACTATTTGTTTACTTTCGGTATCACTCTTATTGTTTTTCTTAAGCAAAGTTAGGTGGTGAGTAACCTCATCGGACCGATTTATACGTCATATTGAATTGAGTTATGAGTCCTTAGAAGTTTCATTGGTGCGTCATATCCTCTGGAGTTATTCGTAGGTTTTTCTTACTGTTTCATTTTTCATTTTTACTCTTTCGCACCTTTCCTCATTAATTCTTTTTTGAGCTTTTTGTACGCTTGGACCCATATAACAATTGGCCTTATCTATTCATGGTTACGGTTTGCAACATCTTGGTATCAGAGTAAAGGTTTTGTATGAACTATAGTATTTTTTTTTTTTTTTTAAGTTCTGTTATATTCTGTTTTGCGTGTATGAAATAGAGCAAGTTATTGTATTCTTTTGATTGTTATGTTCTTTATTATTAACTTTCCAAAGTATTTGTTTAAGTTTGAATTTGTGAGAAAAAATGACAAACCTAAGTATGAATGTTGGTATTGGTGATGATGATGGAGTTGTCCACTATGGACGTCACTTTTAGGGAACTCTTAGAATCACTAACGAGAGACTTGATGAAGTAGCTAACCTCTTAGTAGATTTAACATGGGCTGTTCGTGAGCTGTCTTGCTGATCCACTAAGATCGCACAAAACACTCCTTAAGTTGCTCGACCTGTTAGAGGTTAGAACCTAGCTTGACCATTCAAGGTAAAGGAGTTGATAGATGAGTAAGCCAAAAGATAGACTTGAGAGAGCTTGATGAAAAGGAAGAGGAGTATTTTGAAGAAGAGCGTATGTGAATTCCTCAAGCATCCGACCGTGTGAAGCTTCGAATTCTAAGTTTCAATGGATTTGAGAATGCTGATGAATATCTAGAGTGGGAGCATGTGTTTGATTATTATCAATACAAGGATTATGAGAAGGTAAGAATTGCTGCTACTGAGTTCTTTGAATATGTCGTTATGTGGTGGAAGAATTTTCAGGCCATGAGGAGACAAAAGGGGTATCGAAAGATTAATACTTGGCCAGAGATGAAGAGGATACTTAGAATCAGATTCGTGCTAGAAACATATCTTCAAGACACTTTCACTCGACTTCAGAAGTTGAGACAAGGAGGCCGAATAGTTGATAAGTATGTTCAAAACTTTTAAATGCTTATGATACATTGCGAAGTGGAGGAGCTATAAGCTCGAATAGTCTTAAGATTCATTACTGAGTTGAGAGGAGATATTTAGGACATTGTGGAGTTCCAATGATTCGACACAATGGATGAAGCTGTTAGGATTGCTTGGCGTATAGAGAGGCAAAGAAGGAGCTGAGTATCGGTAAGGATGCCGATTAGTAGACTCAGATAAGCAAGTTACTGAGCTCAATTTTGTACATAGTCTAGTAGAAAGATTGATGTAAGAATCGAGTAAAAAAAATGACTTGATGGTAAAGTGCTGACCTAAATGTATGAGAAGGAGTAAGGGTTTGGCATAAAAACCAACTAGATCAAGTACTTCAAGTGCTAAGGGTTTGGACACATGGTTACTCTGTATCCGAATCGATGGACAATGGTCATCAAAGGAGACATCTTGAAGCTAGAAGTGGAGAGTATGGATGAAGAACTCGAGGAGGAGGAGAAGGTTCTTGCTGAGAAACAAAAAATGCTAAGAAAGAGTTGATTGAAGAGGCCATGTTTTAGATCAGTTACTCATGGTTATCCGATGCACTATGAACGTGAAACCTTCGTGAGAGGAGGAGCAGAGAAAGAATTTGTTCTATACCACCTGTAAGGTAAATAATCAAATGTGTACCCTCATCATAAATAGCGAAAGCTGCTGCTGATCACTATAGGGAATTACTCCGACTAGATTCTTTTCAACGTACTACCCATGTGCGCTTCCTACATGTTGCTACGTAGACCAGTTGTTTGACAGGAGAGTTATGCATGATGACTACAGGAATACGTATATGTTCGAGAAGGATGATCGAAAGATCACATTGAATCCGATGTCGCTGAAAAAAGTTAATAAGTTGTAGACAAAACTTGCTTGCGGATCAAAGAAGGCTCTAATGATGAGTAGAGCCAAGCTTCGAAAGGCTGTCAATGCTAATGACCTAACCCTCATGTTAGTCAGGTGACTGCTAGAAATGAAGGAGCGAGGTGAGTTATCCTTGGAGGTTAAGGAATTATTAGATGAATATGCCAACCTGTTTCCAAAACAGTTATTCGAGGGGTTACCCCCAACTTGAGACGTAGAGCACTACATTGACTTAATACTTAGTATTGCACCGTTGAATAAGCCAACTTATCGGATGAATCTCGAGTAGGTTTCTAAACTTTAGCGTTAAGTCAATGAGTTGTTGGAGAAAGGTTATGTAAGAGAGAGTCTCGGCTTTTGTACTGTGCCTGCATTTCTAGTGTCGAAGAAGGATGAAACTTGACGAATGTGTGTTGATAGCCGAGTTATGAATAAGATTATGATCAAATACAGGTATTCAATCCCAAGGCTAGAAAATATGTTGGATAAACTTAATGGAGCTAAGGTTTTCAACAAGATTGATCTTACGTCGGGCTACCATCAAATTCGCATGAGGCTAGAAGACAAGTTCAAGACTGTGTTCAAGACTCGACATGGACTTTATGAATGGATGGTCATGCCCTTCAGCCTGTCAAATGCCCTGAGCACTTTCATGAGACTTATGAACTATGTATTGAGACATCTTGATAACTCTGATTTTAAACATATTTCATAGGGTGATTTTATAGTATTTCCCTTACATTTTTTGTTTTCTTTAAAGAAATTGATACTTAATTGAGTAAAATTTTGATTTTAAGGTTTGAACGCGTTCTAGGATCGAAAACGAAGAAAAGGAATTAAGTTTCACTCAAATCAGAGTTCAAATGAAGAAGTTATGAAGTTGTCCAGAAAATTTTGCCTTAGTGCAGAAAGTTACACGACCTGGGAACACGGTCATATCCCAAGCCGTGTCTGGTGACGAAAACAGAATCCTTGTAATATATATATAAAAGGATATCTTAGGGTTTAAAAGAAAAAGGAGAGACATTACAGAAACGGAGAGACACAAGAGAAGAGAAAGGGACTTAAGGAGAACATCAAGAAAGAGGCGAAAACAACATCAACTTCAAGATTAGAGAGATTTTTCATCAATCAAAGGAGTTTTCCATGTTTTATTTTATGTTTTTTTATAGAACTCATTTTTAGATTCATTATGATAGCTTATAATTTGAGTATTTAGGATTATGGAACCTAGAGTTTCATGTGATTCTTGGATTGATTTAGAAATTTCAATAAAGTTTCTATCTTTACTTGATTCAATTATGTCATTTAATTATTGATTGATATTTCTAGAATATCAATATATGATATTATGCATGTTGATTGAGAAATTGCATGTGTAATTAGATCTTTACATAATTGAAGAGGATTACATGTATACTTAGAGATAAGATATATGTTTCATCTGGAAAGTTAATTAATTGTGTGGGAATTCGTTATACATTAATGCAATTCTAAGTTATATTGCTAAGTGAAGAGATTCCGGTAAATAATTTAGGATTAGGGTTAATATGCTTGAGAAAGATACTAACTTTAGTTGTGAATCTCTCCGGTCAAGAATAATAGAAACCGAATTGAATATATTTTAAGTGATCACATGTTAAACTCTAGAGGAAATAATTCCTAAATACGTTATTACTTTCTTGAAATCGTTCTTAATTTTATCATTTTTTTCAATTGCTTAATCAAGTCTTATAATTAAGTTAGTTTGTTAATTTTAGTATTTTTAATTAATTCAAACTTTCATAATTTTCCGGTTAGATAATAAAGCTAAGGTTAATATTAGTACTCGAAGTTTTTGAGGGATCGACTCGGACTCACATCCGCTATATTAAAACTGATAGGTGCACTTGCCTGATATCACATCTCATAGGGAAATATGTCAAGGTATACTTTGACGATATCCTTATCTACAGTATTGACATGTTGAGTTACTGTGAACATCTCAAAGCAATTTTAGATATCCTCCATGCCGAAAGATTATTTGAAAATTTAAAGAAAAATTGCTTTTGCTAGGAGGAAGTGGTATTCTTAGGCTATGTAGTTAATGGAGGAGGCTTGCAAATCAATCATGGAAAGATCTAAACAATTGTTAAGTGGCCGACTCCTACTACTTGTGCCGATGTGAGAAGTTTCCATAAATTGGCTTTGTTTTATAGAAAGTTTATTAGGAATTTCAACACCATCACCATACCACTTACCGAGCTAACAAAGAAGAACACCAACTTTCAATGGGGAGAAAGGGAGGAGAGAAGTTTTTCTAAGATAAAAGAAAGGTTGACCTTCGCCTTGGTGTTAGTACTGCCTGACTTCGATAAAATTTTTGAGTTGGAACGTGACACCTTGATTATTGAAATAGGTGTTGTCCTGATGCAGGAAGGTTAGTCAATTGCCTTCCATAGTGAGAAGCTCTGAGGACCGCAGTTGAACTATTTCGTATATGATAAGGAATTTTTGGTACTGATCCAAGCAATATAAGTATATCAACATTATTTATTGCCGAAAGAATTTTTCATATATACTGACCATGATTGTTGAGGTACCTCCAAAGTCAAACCAAGTTGTTGAAGCGATAGGTGAGATGGGTTGACTTCTTTGAAGGATTCAATTTTGTAATTAAGTACAAGTAAAGAAAGAGTAATATAGTTGTCGATGCTCTTTTAAGGAGACATCACTTTTATTAGAATTGCAGACTAGACTGTTTGAGTTTGCAAGTATCAGAGAATAGTACTTTGAGGATCCACACTTTGGACCCATAATTTCGCAATGCATTAACAGGAGGATAGTAGATGAATATCATGTAGAGAATGACTATTTGTTCCAAAGCGAAAAATTATGCATGCTAAATTGTTTACTCAAGGAGTTACTGATCAGAGAAGGTCATAGTGGAAGACCTGTGAACTATTGAATAGCTGATTCTTTTGACCGAGAATGAGGAGACATGTGTATAGAGTTATCAAAGGCCGTGCTATACGCAAGAAGGCCAAATGCTAAGCTAAGCAAGGGAGAGCAATGCCCCTACCTGTCCCAACAAGGCCGTATACTGAACCAAGCATGGATTTTGTCCTCAAATTGCCGTGAATTGCCTAAGGTAAAGATTCTACAATGGTTGTCGTAGATAGGTTCAATAAGATGACACACTTTGTGCCCTACTAAAAAACTAATAACGCTTTATTTATTACTTCTCTTTTCTTATAGGAGATCGTGGGTGTGCCAAGAAGTATAGTCTCCGATAGAGACTTGAAGTTTTTAAGCCATTTTTGGAGAACCTTATGACGTCGGCTAGGAACCAAATTACTCTTCAGTATTTCATGTTACTCCTAAACTGACGGCTAAACAAAGGTGATTAATCGTATTTTTGGATTACTACTTCGAGTTGCAGCAGGCAAGAACTTAGCTGATTGGGACGTCTGCCTGCCAGTAGTCGAGTTCACCTATATCCAAACAGTACATAACACCACTAAGTAGACTCTCTTCGAGGTGGTCTATAGATTCAATCCCGAGTTACCCTTCAACCATGCCCCTGTACTAATACCCGCGTAAGAGGGCCTTGACATAATAGCCAGAGCATAATCGCTTTAACGCATTTATAATAGGGTCACTCGGCATATTGACCAAGCTGCTAAAAGAATGCGAGAAAAAACTAAGGGTAAGTCGGCTAAACAATTTCTGCTAGGAGACTTAGTATGGCTATACCTTAACAAGGAATGGTTCCTGAACAAGAGGAGGAATAAATTATCTGCAAGAGTGAAAGGACCTTTTAGAATCCTTCGAAAAATCAATGATAATACTTATAGGTTGGAATTGCTTGAAGACTATGGGGTTTTTGATGCCTTCAACATTGTCGACCTCAGTTTACATCACCTTGACGGAGAAATGAGTGAACATCATTCGGATTTGATCCCAAATCCAAAACAACTCAGAAGGAATGATGAGAATTAGGCTACCGAACTTCTAACTTATAGTCGAGCCCGAGGACTAGAGGGGTTGATACGACGAATCCTTCTATTCTAACTAATCCCTGTCAAGGCTAAGGTTGAATACTTTCTTGCCAAGTCACCCCTCATGCCGTACTGTATGATTGCCTATTTTTCTATAGTATGTTGAGTTGATGATTACTCTTTAGAACTAAGCCGACCAATTGCTCGACATCTTCCTTACTGAGAAGTCGAGAGAGAGAGAGAGAGAGAGAGTCCAGATTGATTAAGCCATCTATGCTCAGACAAGCCTATCTGTCTGTACTTTTTTTGTCCGCATCTTCTAACAATTTCACCAATGTAGCATCACTACGTGTACAGTATCATATGCAGAATCCATTGCACCAATAATTGTTTTTTTTTATATATTCATTTTTATCATTTTATATCTTACACATTACTTATTTAGGAAATACATTTTTTGTCTTTTCCTTTTTAGGCAAATTGCCTTAACTTATGGATATAAATACCTTATACTTGTAGCTGTCATGCTATTAGATCATTTTTAATATACTCTTTGAGTACTTTTTCTTCCTAGTGTAAACACTGTTTGTTTATTTTTGGTATCACTCTTATCTTTTCCTTTAGGCAATGTTTAGTAACGAGTAACATTACCGAATCAATTCGCATGTCATATTGAATTGAGCCGTAAGTTTTCGGAAGTTCCATTGGTACGTCATATTTTTTAGAACTGTTCGTGGGCTTTGCTTAATGTTTCATTCTTCGTTTTTTCCCTTTCGCACTTTTTCCAATTAATCATTTTTCGAGCTTTTCTGCAAGCTTAAACTCATCCAGCAACTAACTTTATTTGTTCTTAGTCATGGTTTACAACACCATACTTCCTTAATATAGAGTATATAAGTAACACATTTCATAATTTAAGAGAATAATAAATGCATAAAAAGGTTAAAAAGTTTTACTTTTTTTTAGATATCCTTTACTTATTCTTGAGCTTTCTGCCGAAAAGAATATTAACATTTTTTTTTATTGGTACAATGGGAAATGAGACATTCAAACTTATTCATTTTATTAGTTAATCCATTTTTAGTTAAGTGATATAAGCATTACCATTTTTTGATAGTTGTAATACGATGGTTGGAAAAAAAAAAGAAAACATATGCATGTCATTAAGAGATGAACGTCTATATTGTTTTCAAAATGAAAATTCATGTTGAAGAAATTATTACTTAGATTAGATTAGATGGGGTGGAAATCTATTATTTAGCACGTCGCTAAACCATTTTCAACTTTAGAATTGCATAGAGGCCCAACAGTGCTTTTTCCTGCAATGAGGCCCAATTATCCCCTCGCGTTCATAATTCATACTTGTATAATTGTATTCCGGTGCTTTCAACCTATAAAATTTCTTATTTTTGCCTGATCATATTTTGGTTTCCCATCTAAGCTTTCAAGCTAATTTGAATTTTCCTTTTCCATCTCCGCATGTGCATATATAGGACTACATTACTTATGGTTTAAACAATAAAACCAAATAAGAACTAAACCAATCTTTAGCAATTCAAGGGGAAAAAAAAGAAAGAAAGAAGAAAAGACTCAATCCTAACTGTATAATTTGATTTAAAGTGATCAAACAACCGAATCATAGTTTATAATTTGGGAAGGTGTAGAGGGATGATTAGAACCAAACCGGGCCATGGCCCCCGTAAGCCAAGCTCCCAAACTTACTCGTCCAGCAAATTCCATGTGAAACTAATTTTGGTGCATCACCTATCCACGTGTAACTAATTTTGGGACCACCGTCCAGAAACACTCAAAACCTAGTCCACACTTATCACACCCAGGTTAAACCTAATTAAGAAAAAGAAAAAGAAAAAAGGAATTCGAGATAGAGAGTTGATACTAACAGATGCAAGAAAATAAAACACTCTTCGCCAACGAGGAAAACTCTTAATTTCTAGTTTTACCCACTCTGTGATAGTCTTCACTTAATCTTCGCTTGGCGACATTCCTCTAGTTTACCGGGATGCTGCTATCGATAAACGCCAAGCGGGTGAAAAGTTAGTATCATCTTACTAATGTTGATATATATATGATGGAAAGAAATAAAGTCGGTTGCGTTGATTTATTGGAATTACAGATTTTATAATTTTTTTTATTGTACTAAACTAGATTCTTGATGTATTATTTTTTATGTTTAATTTTTATGTTTAAGCTAGACTTGCATCTACTCCTAAATCTCTACTTACTTTTGATATGTATTGATGTAGAGTTGAAATGTGAAAGTAGTTATAAATTCAGAAACACTTGTACTTAGACCTGAACACGGTTTTGAACAAACCCAAAATTGAATCGAGATTCGCCAGTTTTCGATTCCTAAAATAAGGAATCGAACTCAAGCTCAGACCCATAAAATCAGTTAACGGGCCAATTCTTTAGATTTATCGATTCAATTAGAGGTTTAAGGAATTGTAAATCGATTTTCCAAAAATAATTAATGTAAAAAAAAAAGCTAAATTTTAGATTTTAAATTGAAAATATTTGAGCACAAGACAAATGTTATCTTTAGTTCATTTTACAAAATAATTATTTTGAGATATATACTTATTTATATACAGTAATATTCAATTCAATTATCATATTAATAATGTGGGACAAAAGATATAAATGTAACAAAGAAGTTTAAATAAAAAAAGATAGTCGTACATTACTAAGAATAAGATTTATCTTTTGATAAAGGTCTATATATATTAAATTACACAAGTTTTGAAAATTATATTTATTGCCTTTTTGTGAATAGGAATGCATTAAATGTTATTAATGGAAAATGATTGTTTTCTTATTTATATGGAATTAATTAAAAATTTTATTTTTCATTATTATTTATTTTTAAAATTACCATTTTTTTATTCTTTTCCTTTCTTTTCTTTTTTTTATCCTTTTATTTTTTTTTTAAGTTGACAGTTAGGTCTTGAAGCTTGATCTAGCTTGGACCTGTTAACTCAATAGGTTGGCTCTATGGGTCTAACCTGTACAATTGGGTTTGTGCTAGGTCTTAGACCTAGCTAGGCGGTCTCGGGTTAGGTTACAGCTTGGACCTTACCGGTGCCTATTGTATTTTTTTTAAATATATTTAATACTCAATATTTACGCAACGTTTTATCACTTTTACAAAATGAGAGTTCCATCAACTCCATTAAATTTTCCACAATTCTTGACATGTATGAACTTGTAATTAATCCACCAAAATTATTTTTAAAGAATAATAACGTTTAATATATATAATTAGATAATATAATAAAAAAATTCAAAAAGAAAAGTTTTTGAAAAAATCCCTAAGAAACATTGTGACGTGGAAAAAATCCCTAGTCACTGTAAAACTAAGGGTAAGATGGCAAGCTACTATTTTAAGGAGGTTTAGTGAGGTGGTAAATAATAACACAAATTATTATACAACTTACCCATTGGTAGTGGATAGTAAGAACTCCTTAGGATGATAGGTTGACATCCATCATTATAAAAAATAAAAGTTAAAAGATTAAAGCTAAACAAGATATAATTAGGTCATGTGACCCATTATCATCCTTCGGCTACTTTGCTATAACTTCCATTTGTTTTATTCTTAGGTGGCAGTGGTTACTAATGACCCCTCATTACTTTAGATCGATCACAATCCATGCGTTAATTTAGTTTCTTGTGTATCAATGCTTGAGGGTGGTTGGTAAAGACTCCTTAGGGCTATTTTCCATCTTTTTTCTTTTTTCTATTTATTATATTATATTATATATATATAAACAATTTCCATTGTATTATGTAATTAAATATATCAAAATTAATTTCATTAAAATTATTACTATAAATCAATTATAGGACATGTGTTAAGGATAAATAAAAATTTAGTAGAGTTAGACAAAAAATCCGATTTTGTGAAAGTTGAAAAGTTTAAACAATTTTAAAGGAAAAAAGGGTTGAAGAAATAAGAAAGTAAGTAAACAATAAAAATTAAATGTGTAATTTTTGCTAAGTATTATTGTGCCACATATTGATGCTATGTCGTTATCAACATTTCTTATAATCGTGTATCACATGTAGTAGCGATACGCCCTTATTGAATACAGAGAAGACCATGCCATAAGTATGAACCTTGTAAACAAATAATATTTTCGGTTTACCCAATTGAATCTGCCGTTCAACCTTCTCTGAGTCACGCTCAGCATTTCTAGGTGAGGTGCCAAAAATGCTTGTTGAGCTGCATTAAGATTTCATGATGAGTGTTACATGATCCTCCTTATTTTAAGCAATTTTTTTTTTTTTTTTAAGAAGCAGATGCCATATATTTGATGGTCAACATATATGTAACGTAGTGCTGATAAAAACTGTCTAGTGCAATTTTCATAAGTTATGATCACGAAGTTGCTTGTCAACTACTCCCATTTGACTTCATATTAAAAATGCACTACATGCATTTATAATGTGTTTCTCAACTTCATTTTTTATTAGCTTAGATTTTTCATATTCCATAATGTCGATACTTTTGCTTCTTAAATATATCTGTTATCTAAAACTAACAACACTCAGATCATCATTGAAGTGATCACCCATCAATAACAATTGTAATCATTAATAGTATTTTACGTTAAATGGTAGTGGACATTTTCTAAAATTTTTAAGAAAATGAAGTCTCGCTCTAAGATTTTGAATATGTATTTATACTTAATCAATAACTTTTAGATAGATTCTTAATTTATCTTAATTTTTTATAAGTAAGATAACCTTAAGGTACCCTTTAGTTTGCAAACTTTTCAAATTTTAGGCATGACAAAACCCCTTATACCATGTTTACAAAACAAGTTTAATGCCGGGTAAAACTCCTCTTATTGTGCTAAGCAAACCTTAAAAATTTTATCTCTTCCATTTTCCAATACAAAAATTTTAGATAAGATAAAATAAAAACTTCTTAATCAAAGCCTCCAATTAGTAATTCTTTTCTATTTTCACCTTATCAATATTGATATACCACTACCACTAATGTTGCCGCTACCTCACCATTATCTTCTTAACCTTATTGTTGCTATCATAACCACTATTATTGTTATTGTCATCATCACTGCTATAATTATCACGACCGACATAATATTAGGACTAAATTATCATCAATATCTCTACATTATTACCACCATGCTCTTAACATCACTTATACCATCACTAATGTATCATTGCTAGCATCATTATTATAATCTCAAAAACTCTAAACACCACCGGTTATCTTTCTCATGTTAGGTTTAATTAAAAAAAAAAAAAGAAAATGTGTTATTTATATTATTTAATGGGAAATTGAATTTTTGTAATATTTAAATTTATTTCAAAGTTTTATGCAAATTCATAGTTTAATTTTTTAAAATAGATAAATAGATATATACATATATTTCCGTTTTAAGAAACCAATTATCTAACCTTTTATTGTATCATTGTTTTCTTTATGGAAGCTCTCATGTTACCAATGTATGACCGCATGTCTATGTAAAGCTAAAAAAAAACACTATAAACTTCCAAACGAAAAATAAATCGAAATCGAAAAACCTGGTTTCGTTTGTTAGGGTTGGTACCAAATATATAATTTATCCAAATATATAAATCATTTAGTCTTTCCTTTGGGATCAAGCAATTAATATCGTCTCCCTATAAAAACAAATATTTTTTTCAATAGAATTATGACGTGTAATGAATCTTAAAAAATATAATGTCTTTTTCTCAATTTTTTATGTTGCAGTCGCGGGGACGTCATTGAGGGATGAAATTTTCGTATGCTACAAGTAATAGTAGCCATAAACGACAAAACTGTCTATTGGCATTTAGCAGCTCCTTTATTAGCCCATGCATTATTTCAAGATGCTTTCCGAGCTACCTTATGTTAATGGTCATCTGCAATTTGCATAGAGAACACCGATAAAATATGATTAACCTCGACTTCTGATCGCCCTTTTTAACAAATCAAATAAAAAAATTTTATATTTAAAATTTTTCATAAATCAATATTAGAAAGTATAAAACAACATTTTTAAACCTTTCATCAGTACCTAAAGACACCTTTTGATTAAAAACTCTTAATAATTCTAGAACGGATAGATAAACTGGTTCTTGCAGCTCCTATGAAGTAAAATTTCTAACCTAGATACGCACCGTGTGGGAGCAAGTAATTATCCGTCATGCGTAGTATAGATATTTTATTTTGATAGAATCCATGCCATTTCCACCCTTTCTTTTTCATTCCCGCTTGAAATAAGTATAATAATTGTTATACTTTTAAGGGTAAATTATAAAAATTATCTTTTATATTTGTTTTATCTACATATACATTTAGAGCTCCGATTTTGCATTTAGATCACAATCTATAAAGATATAATTTTTTATCCTTTCCAAACGATTTCATCATTTACAAAGATTACTATTTTCTAAAATCCAAAATTATAATACAAAATAGGATGTTTCTATTTTTTAAATAATAAACATTTTTTATACTTAATATAATCTTTTATATTTTTGTTGTTGTTGCTGTTCTTCTTCTTATTATTATTTTTTTTTATATTTTCATCAAATGTAATAACCCTAAATGTGTACGTCATTTCAAAGTTATGGATCCAAATGCTTAATACCAAATAAAGTAAGCTAAGCACTCATTAAAACTAAAGTAAGTGGATGTATTTGCTGAAATACCCCAGGTACAATACAACCGTACAAGTCTCTGAAATAGAACATATCACATCAAATTGAGAACATCATGCATTAAAATAAATAAAAGGGATCCATAAAAGGCAGTAACAAGATCCATACTTTGCAATGTTCTAAAGGGAAATATTTAATGACATAAAAAAACTATTTATGACTTAATTCAAAAAGAAAAAGAAAAAGAAATTAAAAGATATAAATCTTTTTCAAACTCTATAAATGGATTTATGCCCTCTCCAGCAAATCGCTCTAGCAAGTCTCTCTTGCAGCAATGTGGACGAGGATAACGAGGCACCTATAATCACACAAGTTCTCATAACCGTGTTTATAATAACAACAATATATAGATTATATAAAAATTATGACTATCAGTAAATTATGGTTCTATAAATGCTTTTAAAAGTATATTGGAATTGATAAATCTAGGGTTACACAAAATAAATTAATTTTCATAAAACTTGTAAAGAGTAATTTATAAATGATCGACGTACTTAGAATTGTTAGGAATAACCAATTATGAAAACCAAACTATAATGAATTGATGAATAAGTTCCAAAGATTAGAGCTTTCAGGAAAAAAAAAAAAAGATATAAATAATAATTACAATAGATAGAATAGATACAATAATTAGATATCAATAAGATTAAGATGGATAAAAGAAAATCAGAATCCCATATGTATCAAGCTGATCGACTAACCATGGCCGCCATTTGGTTGACTGCCTAAGTGGACCTCCTTATGGGTCAATTGCCTCATTTTCCAATGTGATCCTTCACTTGATAAATCACTATAGATATATATAGGTCAGGTAAATTATTATTGGAAATAATTAAAGATTGGGAGAAATTTATAAAAATGAATAAATTAGAAATGAATTTAGGACATAATTATGTAACTTGCCATTAATAAGAGACTTATGTTATGTGTATGTTGTTTATGCATAATATGAGTTAGTCGAGACGGTATAGTGTTAAACTCGACTCAAGTTTAATTTAGAATTTTAAAACTCAAGCTCTTACTTGAAATCAATCAAGCTTATAATTCTATGCTTAAGTTTGACTCAAAATAATACTCAACAAGCTCAAACTAAATTGATTAGGTTCATTTTGACTTTATAATCTTACAAAATTATTACATATCAATTAAATAATGATAAAATCTATACTTGACTTGAACTCGTTTGATATCCAATCTCAACCTGAGTTCGATTAGGCTCGCAGGTTTGTCGAGCTAAACGTTACCAAGTTTGAGTTTGCCTTGACAAGCTCCTTTAGTAGCTTGAACTCAATCAAGTGGTTCAATCTTAAGTTGACTTAACTTAATTATAACCAAGTCGAATTTAAGTAGTTTTTGAGTTAAAATCGAGTAATTTGCGAGAAAGCACGATTTTGTTATGCCCTTATAAGAAACAAAATGGTTGAAACTAATTAATAATGTATAGCTATTAAATGTTTATCCTATTGCATGGTCGCTCAAGCTCTACATGTGGTAACCATAAACAAGAATATGGTGCTCCCATATGTCTTGAATGGAGGGGCTAGATTAGGCGAGACCATTGCGATATCTTAGTCCGTGAGCCATTGAGACGCTTGGAAACCTAATATAAGGCAATTAGAGTATTCACATACAGTAATAGGATGGACCTCTGCAAGAGACTTGGATACGTGTTTCGTGGCAATAGGTCTAATAGCTATGGTTCAAGCACATTTGAAAAGTGGAATCCAGAGTGTTCCCAACCGTAAATAGACAGGCTTATGTTGTGTGTGGTTGGAGTAAATAATATATTTCAATAAATACGTTTGTTGCATCCAATAAAATTACATACTTGTGTATAATATAATATTTGTTGGGCTTTTTGCTCACCCCGTTCGGAGAGATTGTTTTTCAAGTAAGTGATACGTGGACTTAAAAAGGCTTAGAGGGTATGGATGGTGAACTTTATTTGTTCTTATTCAGTTAAGAAGATATGGAGAACTTACCACATCCTTTTCGGTCAAGGCATGACATTTACAGTCTTTCCGACCTTTAACAACGGAACTTTTGTTTGATATTCTGTTTTTTCTCAAAACTTTAGACTATTTTAAAATCTTATGATTCAGTACATACTTTCAGTCAAAAATCACATGTCCATGAGAGCAAAATGGACCGAGATATAATTCCGAAAATTCAGGTTGAACATTCGAAAAAGGTCTAAACCAGTTGAATATCTAACAACTGGTTTGAGACTTTAACTGCACGTTTCCTTGTTTCCTTCTTGCTGTTTATTTGGCCTGTTTCGTGGAGAATCTAAATGTGTTATGTATTTGATAACACAATTTGTGAAGTCAATTTGATCTTTAACATTAGCAAAATGAAATTCACCTTCGTACATGTCCATGTGCCATGTGCCATGTGCCCATGTTCTGACCAAGTCAGAAAATAAGAATAGAAAACAAGGTAAAGAATTCCTCTCTGCTACTAAAATACAAATTGAAGAAGCAAAAAACTGATGATGTCGTATCGGAGAAGGCGATGTAAATGCATATTATTATAATTATGCTTCACTTGCTTCCCACGGTCAAGTTCATGCACATTGATTTCACAAATAGGTAAGAAATATTAACCTCCTGTTTTTCACCTTTTTTTATCTCTTTAATTTTACGCTTAAAATTTGAAATCATCAAAATGTCATATGATCAAATTTATTACCTCAACTTTAAATGTGTGAACTTGTACTATTCGATTAATGAGCATTTGTTGTGACTGTGATTTGAGTATCTGATTTAGCATTTTATTTGAAAACTCTAACAAGAAAAAAATTTCATAATCATAATTAACAACTATAAACTTCTAGAACGTCTAGTGTAAAATTAAATAAATACCTAAATTTTATAGACGGTCCATGAGTGTTTGATAAATAGTTTTTGAAGTCTACTCGCAATTTTCCAATAATTTATAAGACCACTTGTTGGAACGAGATGCTTCTGAGCTCATACTATAATGTAGGGTTGATGCATAATAATTAATATTACTTTCCAATCAAGCAAACTACTTGGGCATAAAACGAGATTTAGCCAACTCAGTTCTCAGGACAACCGAAAGAATACCGAACTTTTCATAAACTAGCTTTTAGATGCTCCTGGTAAGTGGATGCATATGACTTGACATCTCCTAGTTTTTCGTTTGTCTCTCTTTCTCTTCCCCTTTTAAGATTATCTTTTCTTGGATTATATCAGTTTTAGATGTTAGTATGGTGTTTGGTGATGGATTTCTGGATTTGGGATTTCTTTCATGTCGAATTCACGTTCTGCTTTGTAAGTAGTTCCAAGAAATGTCTGCTTTAGTGGTTTTTGAATTGTTGCTGCTCAACTTGACAATTTCGGACATAGTGGGTGTTTGTTTCGCTTAAAATGTTCTCAGAACAATTGAATAACCACGTAAAATGTTGGTAGTAAATGAATATAATGATTTCTGCGGTAGCATTATTGTATAAATTGATGACTCCGGTTGTAATTGAATCTTGCAGAGGAAAGCTGATTTATTACATCCTCTACAGGGTAGTTATAAAAACCATACTGGAATCCGAAATTTGGTGTCATGGCTGAGGGAAACAGCTCAAGAGATGATGAAAATATGCACAAGACTGTAGAGGAAAGAAGTGCAGATAATCATCAACATGATTCGTGCAGCAGCAAAAGCAGAGACGAGAAAGCTAAAGCAGTTCCACTCTTCAAACTATTTTCATTTGCAGATTTTACCGACATGGTTCTGATGATCTTGGGGACAATTGGAGCTATTGCTAACGGATTAAGTTTGCCCATCATGACTGTTTTATTTGGTGACTTGATAAATTCATTTGGACAAAGCTCGTCAAGTTCAGTTGTTCATTCTGTTTCTAAGGTAATGATGCATAATGCTGAATTGTCATATATTGTAGAATAAATGTAAAATCACAACAGTACAGCATCCATTAGATTAAGCTTTTTGCTCAGATGGTTATGGATTTAATCTTAATAGCATGTTCTGCATATTATGACCATGATCAAAGAAGAAAAAAAAATCACAGGTTGTGTTATGCATTTTAGGTGTGTCTGAAGCTCGTCTACTTGGCAGCTGGTACTGGTGTAGCAGCATTTCTACGTAAGTGATATATCTAGCAATAAAATCACTGACATTGAAAATTGAGCACCAACATTAGGATTGTTTCTATTGTCTCCAGAGGTGACTTGTTGGATGGTAACGGGGGAGAGACAGGCTGCACGCATCAGGGGCTTGTATCTGCGAACTATATTAAGACAAGACATTGCCTTCTTTGATAAGGAAACAAATACTGGAGAGGTTGTTGGCAGAATGTCTGGTGACACAGTTCTTATACAAGATGCCATGGGCGAGAAGGTGATAGTAAACAAATATATCCTACAGAATCTTTAGTTATTTGCATAGGTTTCTTCTATCCTTCCCTGCTGTGTTACTCAACGTGTCTGCACAATGGTGCAGGTGGGGAAGTTCATGCAGCTTGTATCAACATTTATTGGAGGTTTCGTGGTAGCATTTATCAAAGGATGGCAACTCACCCTGGTTATGATAACATCTATCCCACTCCTAGTGGCAGCAACTGGAATCATGTCCCTTGTGATAGCCAAGATGGCAACCCAAGGACAAACAGCTTATGCAAAAGCAGCACAAGTTGTCGAACAAACAGTTGGCTCAATCAGAACTGTACGTTGTGATATTCTTATTAAAAATTTGTCTGTGGTCTAAATAGAAAATGAAATAATGGCGAATACACCCTCATTATGAGCAGTTAGGTGAGGACAGACCTCCAAAAGTTCCAAAACATGCCTTCACCTCCCACAACTTTTAAATATCCACTAACCTCAACAATTATCAGTAGAACTCTCAAAATTATCAGTAAAAGGCCCATAAATTGCAATAGTTTGAGGGCCATGTTGATGTTTTGGAAAATGAGTGGTATTTTCAAAAGTTACAAAGAGGTTAAGATGCGTTTTGAAGTCTGAGAGACTTATTAGCATAAAGTATATTTACAATTTGCCCAAAAAGAAATATACAACTTTAATATCCTTGTCATTACTGCGATTGCAGGTTGCATCATTTACTGGGGAGAAGCATGCAATAATGACCTACAATAAGTTTCTTCAGAATGCTTATAAATCGGGCGTGCACGAAGGCTTGGCAGCTGGATTAGGTCTTGGAACAGCCATGTCTATCATCTTCTGCAGTTATGCTTTAGCGGTATGGTATGGAGCGAAGATGATCATCCATGAGGAATATACTGGGGGAGACGTGATTAATGTGATCGTAGCTATCCTAATGGGTTCTATGTAAGTCAAACTGCACTTTCTACATGTGCGCCGGATCTTAACTGATGTAAATTCTAATACGATTTTTTGGTGCTAAGGTCCCTTGGACAAGCTTCTCCGTGCATGACTGCATTTGCAGCTGGACGAGCGGCTGCATTCAAAATGTTTGAGACCATCCATAGGAAGCCAGACATCGATTCTTATAACACCAGTGGAAAGATTCTGGACGATATCCATGGAGATATAGAACTAAGAGACGTTTATTTTAGTTATCCAGCTAGACAAAACGAGCTTATATTTAACGGTTTCTCTATTCATATTCCTAGAGGAACAATTGTGGCATTGGTTGGACAGAGTGGAAGTGGAAAATCCACAGTTATCAGTCTGATAGAGAGGTTTTATGATCCACAAGCTGGTCAAGTACTTATTGATGGTGTAAACCTTAAAGAATTCCAACTAAAGTGGATTAGGAGCAAGATTGGCCTCGTCAGCCAAGAACCAGTGTTATTTGCTTCCAGTATCAGGGATAATATTTCATATGGGAAGGAGGGCGCAACCCTAGAGGAGGTAAAAGCTGCTACCGAATTAGCAAATGCTGCTAAGTTCATTGATAAATTGCCTAAGGTATGAGCCGTGATACTCCTCCATGGGATCATATAAGATTTTTTGATGAAATTTTTAAATCCAATAGGTTCATTTTTCTTGGAATAACGTTGTCCAGGGACTAGACACTATGGTTGGTGAACATGGAACTCAATTATCTGGAGGACAAAAGCAAAGAGTTGCCATAGCAAGAGCTATTCTGAAAGATCCACGGATTTTACTTTTAGATGAAGCCACAAGTGCACTTGATGCAGAATCTGAGAGAGTAGTGCAGGAGGCTTTAGATAGGATAATGACCAATCGGACGACTGTCATTGTCGCGCATCGCTTGAGCACTGTGAGGAATGCAGAAATGATTGCTGTTATACAGCAAGGAAAGATAGTAGAGAAAGGTAAAAAATAGATATTATCAGTAATCTATAACAGATAGTCACATAAAAATGGAAGGGCAAATTGTAAATGCTCACAAAACTATTATTCAATTGTAAATAGACCTTATATACTCATAGTGCATGCCTTTATCTCCCCATAACTTTGAAAAAATGAATTTACCTCTCCAACTGTCAGCTAAAACCACAAAACCATCATTATTTACATTTCCAGTTACCTTAAAATAGAATGTCATGTCAGGATATCGACAGCAATTCTAATGATAGTAGGAAAATCAGAACATGAAATTCCTGGTGTTGACAAAAAAGAACGAGTCTTAGTTTCAAATCGGTAGGAAGCTAATGTTTAATTTCTACCAAACTATTTCAACATCATAAGATACTTTCCTTTCTACTCATCAGGAACGCATTCAGAACTACTCAAAGACCCTGAGGGAGCATATACTCAACTTATTCACTTACAGGAAACTAACAAAGAACCAGATAGAACTGCAGATGACGTAAACATCAGCATAGACGCTCGTAGTCAATCAATTCAAAGAAATTCATCGCTGCGATCCATTAGCCGGCAATCATCTTTGATAGGAAACAGCAATCGACACTCATTCTCCATGTCATTTGGAGTACCCACTGGCCTAACTACCGCCGAAGACACATCAGGCAAAGAAGCATCAGCTCATTCATTGATAGCTGAAAAACCACCAGAAGTTTCTCTTGCTAGGCTCTTCGGTCTTAATAAGCCAGAAATTCCACTACTTCTAATTGGAAGTATAGCTGCAATTGTTAACGGTGTGATACTTCCAATTTACGGTATTCTTATATCCAGTGTGATAACCACATTCTTTAAGCCACCACATGAGCTCCGGAAAGATTCAAATTTTTGGGCAATAATGTTCATGATGGTTGGTATAGTATCACTTGTTGGTTATCCAACTCGGACATACTTTTTTTCCATGGCTGGTTGTCGGTTGATCCGGCGAATCAGATCATTATGTTTCGAGAAGGTAGTGCACATGGAGATCGGTTGGTTCGATGATCCTGAACACTCGAGTGGTGTCATTGGTGCAAAGCTGTCAGCAGATGCAGCAAGTGTACGTTCCTTGGTTGGGGATGCGCTTGCTGATGTTGTGCAGAATGCCGCAGCAGCATTGGCTGGATTGATTATTGCTTTTATTGCAAGTTGGCAATTGACACTAATCGTTCTAGTAATGACTCCTTTGATACTCTTAAATGGATATGTCCAAGTAAAGTTCTTGAAAGGATTCAGTGCAGACGCAAAGGTAAGCACGAGTAAATCCAATAATGGATGAGTGTAACAACATACGATGATGACAAATGAATCTATGATCTTGCAGACAATGTATGAGGAAGCTAGTCAAGTCGCTACAGAGGCAGTTGGCAGCATACGGACTGTTGCATCTTTCTGTGCTGAAGAGAAAATGATGCATCTTTACTCGAAAAAATGTGCAGGACCTACGAGGACAGGAATAAAGCAAGGGCTTATTAGTGGCATTGGTTTTGGCTTATCTTTCGCCTTACTCTACGCCGTCTATGCAGCCTGTTTCTATTTTGGAGCCAGGCTTGCCAATGAGGGCAAGGCATCATTCAATGACGTTTTTCGTGTAAGGACGGCTTATGTTGAATATTACATCCGTCGAATTCTCAAACAGCTTCAGAAACTTTTAATACTCGATGAAGGCTTATTTACTGAATCATTGCTTTGTTCTTGCTATGTATAGGTTTTCTTTGCCCTGGCCATGGCAGCCATGGCAATTACTCAATCAAGCTCTCTTACTCCAGACTCCACCAAAGCCAAGAGCGCTACTGCTTCTGTATTTGCAATAATAGACCGCAAATCAAAAATAGATCCATCCATTGAGACAGGGTTAACTCTAGAAAATGTGAAGGGAGAAATTCAACTTCGTCATATCAGCTTCAACTATCCTTCCAGGCCGGACATACAGATTTTTAGAGACCTTAGCTTGGATTTTCACTCCGGAAAGGTACAATTTTGTTGGCAGTTAATGTACTACACATGACCATAATGCACATTTAATCCATAAAATAATATACATTGACCCAAAATGAAGCTAGTCTAAAATATGTGCCTAAATTTGTTCCTAGAACGTTGCTTTGGTCGGGGAGAGTGGAAGTGGAAAATCAACAGTTATTGCTTTGCTGCAACGGTTTTATGATCCCGATTCAGGCCATATTACACTTGATGGAGTGGAAATCCAAAAACTACAACTGAAATGGCTCAGGCAGCAGATGGGGCTTGTGAGCCAAGAACCAACTTTGTTCAATGAAACGATTCGTGCTAATATTGCGTATGGAAAAGACGGAAATGCAACAGAGACAGAAATATTGGCAGCTGCAGAATTGGCAAATGCCCACAATTTCATTAGTGGTTTAGATCAGGTTTTACTTCTCAAAACTATTACTCTTACTCTCTCTTAGCATAATTTTCGTAAGCAGTAATTGAATGGCTAGACAATACATCTTACCTAGGCACTGGTTTATTCAGGGTTATGACACTATGGTAGGAGAGCGAGGAATCCAATTGTCCGGTGGACAGAAACAAAGGGTGGCTATTGCACGTGCTATAATTAAGAATCCAAAAATACTATTACTAGATGAGGCAACAAGTGCACTTGATGCTGAATCAGAGCGGGTTGTCCAAGATGCACTGGACCGAGTTATGATTGACAGGACCACGATGGTAGTAGCACATCGTCTATCAACAATAAAAAATGCAGATGTAATTGCTGTCATCAAGAATGGAGTAGTTGTAGAGAAAGGAAAGCATGACACCTTGATCAATATTCAAGATGGTGTCTATGCATCCTTAGTCGCTCTCCACATGAGCACTTCAACCTGAAATAACTACTCCAACTAAGTTTTGCTTTTCTTCTGTTGCTATAAGGAGATGAAGAATCACAGCGAAGAGTAAAGGGAAAAGAAATTTAAGATCCTTTAGAGTAAGATATAGGTTTCTTGAGTTTAGAGCTAGGCAAATACTCTGTGTATTGTTATTGCTTCTTAGTATCCATACAAAAATAAAAATCTAAAGCACTACATCAGCTTCGTTATATGATCTCCATGTTTGTTTCTGCCATAGAGCATTGAAATGTCATAAAGAATACTGTGGTGTCTGGATTCTTAGCCATTTCCGATGAATTCCTTCACTCTTACACCTCAAAAATATACCTGTCTGATCCAGCTCTCTATAAATTCTACACCAAGGCTTGCAATGCAAAGACCTGAAACTGAATTCCTTCCCTGGCATTCAGGAGTATCCAAAATCACTGAGTTCAGATACAATGAGCTCCTGTTATACTCAATCAGGCAATGCTCTAGAGGCTTGTACAAGGCACTGACATCAGCCTATGTTATTCCTAGAAGGCTCCACCATAAAAACCATGCCTGTGATCAGAACAGGAGAATATTTACTAGAGAAACATTCATCAATATCTACACGACTCTAACTGCATGCATCTTGATTACACAAGAAAATATCCTTCTAAGGCCAGAAAGCGTGGTGCCGGTACTAAAATAGGAAGAAAATGACAAGAAGTTCTAGGGATCTTTCTGATGCAACTCATTTGAAAACCCATATTAAATGGCATTCATCGCGTCATGATTGACATAAATTATTGGCTTCAGTGTCTCTGTAATCTTTTTCCTTTGCAGTCAAATCTCCTCGTCGCTGTTCCTAATGATGCTTGAAATTCAACATAACTAATTTCCTGTTTCATTATTCTTATCCCTTTATACAATATGAAAACAACTTCTCATGCTACGATCTTTACAAAACATCTCAGCCTTATTTGAACATATAGTCCTTGTACAAAAAATTATCTCAATCTTAACGATATCATATCACTATTTAAATAAATAGTCCCTCCAAACGGGCCTGTAGTTTATATTTGGCAACAAACCCGAGATTCCATCTTGCGGGTCTTTAGGCTTACACACTTCTACATATTTCATAACAGTGACAAGTCCTTCTCACCGAATATGAACGACTGAAAAAGTGTTTTGTTTTATTTAAGTGTTGCGTACAAAGTACATATAGTTGTAGAAACAAAAGACATACTCTATAACCCTAATACACTTATGAAAGGACCATTATGCCCCTACACTGTTTATAATACAGGATAATAATACAATAATATGCCCCCTCAAGCTCAAGTGCAGAGTCAACATGGGATTGGAACAATGATGTAGAAAAGATGCTATAGAAAAATTTCTTGGTGAAGAGATCTACACACTAATGTTGGGTTAATATAAAACGGACGAGAACCTAACCAAAGGTCACCATTTCCTGTACAAAATGATAATCGATGTTCACATGTTTGGTCCAATCATGACGAATAGAGTTACTAGAAAGATACATTGCTCCAAGATTGTCATAACATAAGATGATGGGATGCTGAACTGGGACGCTTATCTTACGGACTAAACGATAGATCCAGGTGGTTTTTGCAACGGCGTGAGAGCAGGCACGATATTTAGCCTCAGTGAAACTAAGTGATACGATAGGCTGCTTCTTCGACCGCAAGGAGATGAGATTACGTCCAAGAAAAACGACATAGCCTGTAGAAAGAAAAGAGTGTCCGTACAATAGAGAGACTCAGTGACAGTGTGCCACAAAGATGTCGAAGAACTCATTTAGTTGCCTACATATGGCTAGTGATTGAGAGATGCATGTATCGATTCAATTGATTGGCTGCAAAATTGATGCATCATCGAGTGATAGTAAGGTACTGAGTGCACCTATAATCTCACAATAGGCAATGGGTTTCATAGTTTAGAAAACCCATTAGCACTGAACGACTCTGAGGGAAGAGGGGGTTTTGACTGGTGTAGAAAGGTACGTTTGAGAAGATCATGGGAAAATTGAGATCGACCCAAATGAATGCCTGGAGTATTGCTAGTGATTCGGTTGCCAAGGATGATGTAGAGAGGACCAAGATCTTTCACGACAAATTGATTAGAGAGAATCAAAATGTATCGAGTTGTACCACTAAAAAGAATTTCATCTACGTACACACCTGATTTTTGTTCCTTATGGTCCTCATTTTATAATTTTTTAAAAGGGTCTTAATTAAAAAAATAGAAAAATAAAAAGATAAAAATAATAAAAATTGATAAATGATGAAAATAAAAAAAAATAGCAAAGAAAAGTTATAAAGATTTTTTAGATTTTTAAAATATAAATTATTTTAGGGATAATTAGTTTTAGTTTTAGCTTAATTTAAATTATTATTTTAGAGAGTCACGTGTACAATTTAATTATACTAAAAATTAAAGCATAAGCTAAGCACATGTACTTAGCATTAGATATTAGCTAGCAATCTTGGATTCAAATCTTACTAGGCATTTATGTTTCTTTTTTTTATTTTTCTGTCTTTCATTTTGGAAAAATCGATCGAGTGATTGGGTTTTAAATCTAATTTTTTTTTAATCTTTTGTGAGATTCAAATCTAACTTAATCCGACTTAAATCGTTATAAAAGATTTGAATTTAGTTTGATTTTAATTGAATTGGGTTTAAATTAATATAAACGATTTAAATTTTATTTGATCTTTATCAAATCAGATTGAGATTAATATAATAAATATGATTCGATACAATTTGTTTCGAGCTTTACAAATAGTGATCATGTGGCATAAAAAAGAACACAATTACACCCTTGCTACAATTATACACTTAAAAAAAAAAAGAATTGAAATTCTTTTCTTCATCCTTCATATTCACAATTATCTACTGTTGTTCATGATCAAGCACTCAACAGACTACCGTTGTTGCTGCAACTTGGAGTAGAACAATAAACATTGCACCCACCAAACACACAATCATATGCCACGACAGTCCCCTACGCCCAATCCATACGTAAACATATAGTATACACACAGGCTACTGACCATAGCACATAATTCCATTGACCGCAGCACATACTTCACTTGTCCCAAACATACACTGATCACTACGCACGTTGATCACCTCCCCAAATACATACGACATACCCTCATAAAATCTGCAGTTGCACACATCAATTATGCACTACCTGACACGATTGTAGATTTACTCAGTCACTCACACGCTTTAAGCATTAGCATAGCCACTTGCTATCTTCAATTCGCCTAAGAACAGTTTCTATTCACTGTTGAACAACAAACAACCACAGCAATTCGTGACTAGACGGCTACTGCTGATCATACAGTCCAGCACAACAAAACTCCTGTCCCTAACCCTCGACGCCAAACATACAACAACAAGCCAGCGAACAAATACCGGCGGCGTATAATTCCGATCAGCCAATTCCCCAATGTCCAAGTACGAGCCACACACACAACAACATTGTCGCTGTCTTTTGAACTAACAATAGTAGACATGGAGTTTTGAAGCCCACACTGTCTGTTCGTAGCCGCACCGTTCACCCACTATCATACACCTATGGCCACTGCTCCATAAATACTGCCGATCACTGTCCATGCCACAGTTATACACATAATAGCGATCAACTCCGGCTGGACCCCACTGTCTACCTGCAGTAGCCACGGTTCTTTGATCAGCAACTTTACTGCCTGCACTGCTGTTATCTACAACCAAGCTCGCCATTGAAACTGTTGATCACTGCCGCGCTGCACTATTAGTTTGACTATACGCTATACATACGTAAGTTCAAGTTTGTTTGCTGGTTCTTTTTTTTTTTTAATTTATTTATCATCATTATTTTAGTTTGTTATTTGATTATTATTATGTTTTAGTTCATTAATTAGTTAATAGTATATATATATTAGTTAGGAGACTTTTAATACTAGTTTATATATTAAGTATATTACATAGTTTATTAATTTATTTAGATAAGTAGCTGTTGATAGTAAATATATATATATATATATATATATGTATATTAGCTTATGATTTTTTTTTTCTAGATTAGTTTTTTTTTTTAGAAATCATCATATAGAAAATTATTTTTTTATAAATAAAAAATTGACAAAAAAAGTTATAGTATCTTAGAGCGTTTTTTTAAAATCACTCATAAGTTAGGACTCCTTTTTAAATTTTTTTGATAAATCAACTCGGTTAAAATGTAAATTCGATCAATTTTAAAATTAAAATAAACCAATATACTAAAGATTTTCGAAAAGAATTATGATTGCCTAATTCCAGCTAGTGAGTATGTAGGCACCTTGTGGGCGACGATAAAATTTGTAAAAACTTAGGTTTTTTTTTTTTTTTCTTTTGGTTTTTATTATTTCTTAAAAATATTATAATTTAAAAAATAATCATAATTTCAATAAATAAATAGGAGTTCCTATTAAGGTTTAATAGGTTAGCTCCCGAATCTGGAACTTTTTAGTTCTTCACTCAAATTGAAATTAAAGACCGATAATCAAATTGTAATCAATCTACCCAATTGATTATGATTTTTTTCCTTTTTCCCATTTTGATCAGGTGGCTAACTCTGAAAATTTTCCTAAATAAAAAATCAGAATTTTCCAATTTCTCTAGTCGAGAATTGATATTAAATGACTTAAGGTTTAACATTAATCAAAAAGTGGGAAATCAATTTTAAATAGAATACCAAAAATCAGGTTCAACAATTTACCGACTCCACTAGGAATGCTAGAGGGTTAGCCACTAGAATTTATCGAAAATAAAATAGAATTATTTTTCATAAAAACAAAAGATGAAAAAAAAAGAACTTAGGCATGTTATTTTATTTTTTTTATTTGTTTATTTTATTTCTTTTTTTTACTAACATTTTTTGTTGTAGTTTATTTAGGGGGGTAGTTTTAGGGGTTTACTTTATTCTTATTCTATTTTTTTACATCATAAATACATAGTAGATATGATAAAAACTAGGTCATCTTAGGATCTTAAGAGGGGGGCAATTGTGTAAGCTTTTAATGTTATGGGGCAAATACCTTTTGGGGCCGATTAGGCTACCCCACTCAAGTTTAGATGTGACCATAAAACCGTTACTTTGAAAAAACGCGGTGGTTGCAGAACTTGAGAACCTTTAGAACCTACCCTTTACATGCATGAAAACCTTTTTTTTTTTTAAAATCACAAAAACCCTTGATATGACAGACCTAAACGAACAAGGGCAGTTGTTCATTATAATATTTTCGTGTAAATATCCTGTAATAATTCCATATAAAGTTTAGGATAGACTTTGATTATAATTTTGATTTTTCTAAGATAGGAGTGGATAGTTTAGGTTAAAGGGTTTTCGAAGAGATCCATATCCACTCACCTCATTGGCCTAAAAAATTATGACAGATGTGACTCCAACTTTTTAGCTTAGATAAGCGAGAGTTCATTAAGAACAAGATTGAGCCCATAGAAGAGCCTTGTGAATATTACCTTAGTGTGGGCCTTAATACATCTGTAAGGGCCCGAATCTGTTAATTTTTGTTTAGGCCAATATTGATACGCCTTGAAGTCGCAGAGTCACAACAGTCCCGCCGTGTAAACCATTCTATGATAGTAATCGGCCTCACAGTGCCTATCATAGACATGACCTACACAAGGCGTCGACAACTCTTCGTTTTGAAGTAAACAATCCGATTAACAGTTAAACTACAATTATGATAAATAGTGCAAATTTCTAATAACATGTACAATATTATATATATAAGTCCACAGAGCTTCCCAGGAAGTTTTACATAAACATAACAGTTTACTAAATTACATAATAACTATCAATCTTTCATTCCTAATTACATGGTTACTCTAGTTACACATTATACTAAGTAACTTGATCCTCACACCCCTAACTTCCAACAGACTAACCTCTGGGTAATTGTAGGGCGGCATAGTACTTGAAGTGTTTAGAAATCAGAACCTGCAAAAGGATCTATAAGGGTATGAGCAACTACAGCCTAGTAAGTTGAATTAGAGACTCATGAATGCATATAAGCACAAACAGGGTTATCAAACAAATATTTTCATGCAATGCAACAATCAAGTGTCATTGCACAACGTAATTCGATCCATTGTGAAATCAAAGAAATTTCACCCGCTCCAATCCGGGTTGAGGAGTTTCCATGTTATGCAGCAGCTCACAACCAAACCCAGGCTTGTGTAATGGAGACCTCGCTCCTCCCGCGACTACCTTCGAACCATTGAATTCACCATCGCCGCAACTTCCTCTCCTGTCACTTAGTTCGACTAAGGATGAAAAAGGGACCATTTTGCAATCCTGCACTATCCCTTTCGAAGGGATCGGTATTTGGTTGGAGAATCCTATGATCCCCTAACGGGTTGCAATGCATGACATTTTTGGTTATTAGGGTCGACTAAGATTAAATTCCGTTTAGGGTATTCAAACAATTTCATACCAATTCAATTAATCACAAAATCACTCACAATACAAATTCAGCACGAATTCAGATACATCAAACACATGCGTAAACTACTTACAATCACAATCATATACAAGCCTAAGTTTCCAAGTACTACAAAACTAGTACTCTATTACAATAAACAATAACCCAACTTACTTGGATTTGCTCGATCGCTCGATCCCTTAATCGCAAGCTGAATTGTCTCTGAGTGTCCTATAATACAAATAGGTCTTTTTAGTACTTAGAATTTATGGTTTCATATTCTAAGGTATATTTTAATTCATTTTTTTCCGTGTATACCCATTACGTCCTAATGATTTGTTGTACTCTATTTCGGTGTTCAAATCCTAAATGAGATTTTAAACTTTAATTTCTAAGCCTTAAATATGCTCGAATCCTAATGTGAAATTAATCACATTAAGTTCGAGTGTCCAAATATCCTTTTGAGTCATAATTTGGTATTCTAAACTATTCGGTACACGCTAACCCTAATTGCGGTATCGGATTTATTCCCGATGTGTAAAAATCTTACATCTTGAGGCTTTTGCTTAAAATTAATGTTATTTTCAGATTTATTATTTTTCAGATTTCTATTATAATATTATCTAAATAACTCTATTTTTTTAGATTTATTAATTTACAATTTCATATATTACTAAATTCTTATATTAATTACGTAATTTCCTAAATTAACCATACTTAATACTCCAAAGGCTAGGATTAGGGTTCCACATCAGAGATTAACATCCCTAAATATCTAATTAATATCTAAATCAGTAATTAACACCTTAATCACCTAATTAACCCCAAATCACCTAATTTTTTCCATCATTTTAGGGCTAAAAATTAACTTAAAAATTTCAAAAATTAATTTAAAAAAATGGCTTCATAGCACTATTCTATATCATATGAGCATCCTATAGAAAGAAATTAAGCTCCAAACTACACTCCTAAGCCTATTTATTTTCCGTTCTAATCATGCTTAGTTTTGAGCAACTTGTTAAGAACCCTATAATTGCAGACGTAATTAAACTAAATCAATATTTTTCCCTAAATCTACATGCAATAACAAGTTTCATAATTTTCTAGGCAAAATAACTAATTTTACAAAATTATTCAAAATTGAGAAATTTAAGAGACTAACCGGTCTAGAGCTTTTTGGCAGTCCAAACTCGGTCCAAGGCTGTCGGCCGGCCTAGATGGTGGGGATAGAGTGGTGTGGTGGTGGCAGCTTGGTCCCAGGTAGTGTTGAGGTATAGGTTTCTCTCCCTACACGAATTTGCACAGTTTTCTTTTTTTTTTTTCTTTTTTCTGGATTTTCTCTCGATTTTCATTTTTCCTATTTTTCCCAAATTCTAAACTGTCCAAATGACTTTTGGAAAATTTTTCCCTTATTTATAGACGATTTTTGTAATTATTATACATTAATTAGACAAGACTTTGCCCAATTTCCTTAATTTTTGGCTTTTATGTTGTCTAATTTTAATTGGTTGATTTTTCTTTTACAAAGTTTGACTTTCCATGACCTGATTTAGATTATTCTAGGTTCCTTTGATTTTTTTTATAATTAATTTATAATTTTCCTTAATTATTTACTTAGTTTTTGGCCAATTTAGGTAATTTCGCGTATTTTTATCTACACGTAAATACATGTGGGGTACATGTGAACATTCCTAATTTTTATTTTGGTCATTGTAAATTTTTTAGTATACATATAATCTATCTTTAGTAATTTATTAGTTATTTGATTACATTTTTCGCATTTTCGATAATTAGTACTTATTATGCTTAAAATTTGAAAATTTTATAGTCTCCTATTTTATTACTTATTTTCTTAAATTCAAGTTTACGGGGTCAGTTTTA
This sequence comes from Lumnitzera racemosa, assembly GCA_024138005.1. NCBI lineage: Eukaryota > Viridiplantae > Streptophyta > Magnoliopsida > Myrtales > Combretaceae > Lumnitzera > Lumnitzera racemosa. The sequence continues at coordinate 103,025,411 of JAMXBC010000004.1, forward strand.
CTAATATTTCTCTTATTAGTTTATAATTTGGGTTTGATTGGATCCATTAACCGATCACCCTAAACCTTTGGTTCTAAGTTCAAGTCTACGGTTACTTGGCTTAGCTTTAGGGCTTACAATTCCACCCCCCTTAAAAAATTTTTGTCCTTAAAACTTTTGTATATCTAATTTGTACTTAAATGACCAAATACAATAATTTGTATACTTTTACTAACCTGGAAGTTAGAAAAGCAATGGATACTACTCCATCATCGCGGCTTTTGGTTCCCAAGTCATCTCTAAGTCTGGAGCTTCATTCCATTGAATCTTCACGTACTCCATATCTCTATTCCTTAACTTTTAAACTCGACTGTCTATTATCTTTAGGGGTTATCTCACTAATTGGAAATTTCTTGTTAACTCCACTGGCTCTATTTCCACTATCGCATTCGGGTTTCTAATAAATCTTCTCAATATGGATACATGGAATACATTATGATAGCCCGATAAACTTGGAGGTAAAGTTACTCAGTACGATACATTGCCAACTTTCTCCAACACTTCAAATGGACCAATGTAGCGTAGGCTCAGTTTTCCTTTTGAACCAAACCGTCTGAGTCCTTTAAATGGGCTTATTTTAATATAAACATGATCACCAATTTCAAATTCCAAGGGTCTTCTCTTCAAATTAGCCCAACTCTTATAACGGTCCTGAGCTTCTTTCATCCGCCGTCGAACAATCTTAATCTTTTCACTTGTTTGATTGATCATATCTGGTCCAATCATGGCATACTCTTCGTGATCCCAATACAGTGGCGATCTGCACTTCCTCCTAATAACGCTTCATAAGGTGCCATCTGTATGGTTGCATGATAACTATTATTGTAGGCAAATTCTATCAACGGTAAATATTTATCCCAATCACCTCCAAAATCTAACACGTAAGCTCGTAACATATCTTCTAGAGTTTGAATTGTTCGCTCAGACTGCCATCTATTTGTGGGTAATAGGCTATACCAAACTGCAACTTTGTACCCAAAGTTCTATTGAAACTCTCCCAAATTTTGGATACAAACCGACTATCTCGGTCAGAAACAATACTCTCAAGAACACCATATAGCCTTATTATTTCTCGGACATATAGCCTTGCCATCTTTTCCATTGAATCACCCGTCCGATAAGGTAAGAAATGTGCACTCTTGGTTAGTCTATCCACGACTACCCAAATGGAATCATATCCAACTTGAGTCCTTGGTAATGCTACCACAAAATCCATGGTAATATGATCCCATTTCCATTTCGGTATTTCTAAAGGTTGTAATAGTCCACCCGGTCTTTGGTGTTCTGCTTTAACTTGTTGGCACATCATGCATTTTGATACATATTATGCCACTTCTCTCTTCATCCCATTCCACCAATATATGAGTTTTAAATCTTGGTACATTTTATTTCCTTCCGGGTGCACAGTATAACCTGTAATATGTGCTTCATCCAAAATTTGCTTCTTTATGTCAGCATCTTGTGGTACACATATTCTTCCTCTAAACTTTATTAGACCTCTATCATCCATCTTAAAATCAGGATCCTGTCCGTTACTTAATTTCTCTTTTATCTCCATCAGACCCTTATCTTCCTCTTGCTTTAGCTTTATTCTCTCTAGTAAAGTAGGTTGCAATTCCCGGTTCATCAACTGGCTATTAGGTTCACACCAATCAAACCTAATTTGCATCCTTTCAAATTCATGTACTAATTTACGTTGAGGTGTTAACAGTAAGGCCATCTGTTCATAATTCTTTCGACTTAAGGCATCCGCCACCAAATTGGCCTTTCCAGGGTGGTAATTTATATTCAGATCATAATCTTTAATCAGTTCCAACCACCTTCTTCGCCTTAAATTCAACTCCTTCTGAGTAAAGAAATACTTAAAACTCTTATGGTCAGTGTACATCTCGCACCGTTGTCCATAAAGATAATGTCTCCAAATCTTCAAGGCAAACATTACGACCGTTAACTCTAAATCATGAGTTGGGTAATTCTTCTCATATGGCCTTAATTGTCTTAATACATATGCAACAACTTTTCTATCCTGCATCAATACACAACCTAATCCATTCCGTGAAGCATTACTGTACACATTATAAGGCTTATCCGGATCAGGTAATGTTAATACTGGTGTTGTAACTAGTCTTTTCTTCAACTCCTGAAAACTCCTTTCACAATCTTCACTCCATTCAAACTTTACATCCTTCTGGGTCAATCGAGTCAACGGTTTGGCAATTTTGGAAAAATCTTTTATGAACCGTCGATAGTATCTAGCCATACCCAGAAAACTCCTTATCTTAGTCACTATGGTTGGTTGCTTCCAATCCATTACTGCTTTCACTTTATCCAGGTCTACAGAGGTTCCTTCACCAGATATAATATGACCTAAAAAAGAAATTCTATCCAACAAAAAATCACATTTACTTAACTTGGCATACAATTGATTCCCTCTCAACTTCTGTAATGCCAATCGTAAATGCTCTGCATGCTCCTCCTTGGTTTTTGAATAAATCAAAATATCATCAATAAACACCACAACAAACTTATCCAAATATGGTTGATATATGCGATTCATCAGGTCCATGAATACAGCCGAAGCATTTGTTAAGCCAAATGGCATCACCAAAAATTCATAATGACCATATTGAGTTCTAAATGCAGTCTTATGCACATCTTCTGACTTAACTCGCAATTAATGATATCCTGATTTTAAATCTATTTTAGAAAACACAGTTGCACCTTGGAGTTAGTCAAACAAGTCATCAATGCGAGGTAAAGGATACCTATTCTTAATGGTAACCTCATTTAACTCCCGATATTCTATACACAATCTCATAGTACCATCCTTCTTTTTCACAAACAATACCAGTGCTCCCCATGGTGAAACATTCGGTCGAATAAACTTCTTATCTAATAGCTCCTAAAGTTGCTTCTTTAATTCCTGAAGTTCCATAGGTGACATCTGATATGGAGCTTTAGAAATAAGCTCAGTTCCAGGAACTAATTCTACAGTGAAATCCAACTCTCGGGATGGGGCTAAACCTGGTAAATCCTCCGGAAATACATCTGGAAACTCGTTCACTAGCCGTATGTCTGCTACCTTGGGTATTTCCTTCTTTGCATCCACAGCAAACACCCAACAAAATTTCCAATCATCCTCCTTTACTTTTGTCTCCATTTGTTCATCACATATCTCCATCACTGATAAATTTAACCTACTTCCACCAGCCTTTCCTTAAAATATCGTTTCTCCCTCATTAAGAGTGATAATTTTATTTTTACACTCCACAATGGCTTTATTCTTAGACAACTAATCTATTCTCACTATGACATCGTAACCTTGTAAAGGTAATATTACAAGACTTATGGGATACTCTTTCTCCTGAATTTTTATTCTACCATCAGCTACTACTTCTCGTGTTGTTACTTTCTCCCCAGTTGGAGTTCTAACTTTATAAGTTATATTAACAGTAACCACACTAATCTCTTGTTCATTTACAAATTTCTAACTTGCAAAGGAATGAGATGCACGAGTGTTAAACAGCACAAAAGCAGGTTGTCCATTTATCAGTACATGTCCTGGAATGTACTAATACTATGGTTACCAACTACACCAACATTCATAAATCTTAAAATGCAAATATTTCAATTTAATTCACACTTAGAATTATTATTACAATAGATAGTCTGAGTACGTACCAGTTACAAGTCGTTCATCGTTTTCCTCTTCAACTCCCATGATCTCCTCAACATCATAATGGTAGTACTCCTCCATAAAATCTGAGAAATCCTCATTCTCCTCAATTTCCATATCCTCCAGAGTAAAGATACAAGTAGGTGCAGTAGTGTTATCAACACCTTATGTTCGCTTAACTCCTTGTGCAAACTGTAGACAATACCTGGAGAAATGGCCCTTTCTACCACATTTATTACACTTTACTAATTTCATCTTAGGGCATGCCTTTAACACATGGTTCGGGTCTCCACATATAAAACATTTTCCCTTAAGCTAAGCACAATTTCTTAGAAAATGATTTGCACCACACTTCCAGCATTTGACATTTCCATCCTTGTCATAAAAGCTCAAACTCGGTATTGACTGCGCTGGGTTACTAGCCAGAGTTACTAGTCTCCTTCTTTTCTATCCAGAACTGCTACTAGAAGCACCAGGATATGATCTCTTAAATGATGGACTTAGTCAATATCCTCTGTTGATCTTTTGACTCCACATTGCTTGCATCTTGACACGATTATCTTCCAGTTGTCTTGCCTTATCTACCATTTCATTGTAAGTGGTGAAACCATAATCCAACAACTTGCAATACATTGTGGGGTCAAATCCGGTCAGAAACAAATCTTTCTTCAACTCAATATTATCTTGGTATGAGCCAGGTACATATTGTAACAATCTGTTGAACTCAGTCTCATACTGGGTTACATTCATACCTCCCTTCTTCAGTTCAAACAAATCTTGCACCATTTTGTTTTGAACATTATGAGGAAAATACTCCTTCCTGAATTCCTCCTTAAATTGTTGCTAATCAATGTTATTTCCAAGTTGCCTTGCTCTCGAGTCCCACCATACTCTCGCAGCTAACTTTAACATAAATGTACCATAAGATAACTTTTTGGGATTCAGGGACTCTAAAAGCCTCAAAACCCCGTTCAACTTGGGCTAACCAGTCATTAGCTACATCTGGCCTACCCATCTCCCCTTCAAAATAACAGTTGGCTTTTATAAACTCAGGAAGTTTATTTACCTCTTGAGGTCGCTCCATTCATTGTTAAACTTCTTGGGGTCTTCTGTTTCCCACATTACCACCAGTCATAAGATGTTGAATCAACATTCCTTACTGTCTCATCATCGTATGCATACTGGAAAGTATTTGTCCAATAGGCATATTTTCTTGTGGAGGCGGCGGGGGTAAATCTTATCTATATTATTCTCTTGGTGGTGATAGTGCTCGTGGTGGAGGGTTTTGATTCCCTTCAGTTTCCCCTTGACTACTCCCGTTTCCAGCTTCAGCCATAATCGCTTAATGGTTTAACTTATAATCCTGCATTCATATCTATCTATAAGTTATCCCTACTTTTGTTTAGAGAATGTTTATAAATTAATAAATGCTTGCAATATGTACTCATATCAAATAGTAATGACAATAGTATTGAAGTCAACGTACTTAGAAATCTAACTTTCATTATATATTTCATTCAACCTTACATCATTACTATTACAACGTCAAAACAAAAGATACAACTCGATAACTTTCAAATACATACATCAAATTTACAACTGGATTACATCATTCCTTACATAATCTAGTACAAACTCGATCTTTACAACTGTACAAGACAAAAGGTTACATCAATTGGCTACATCAAACTTACTTACAGCGTACATCTAACTTGATCCGGAAGCTAAAAAGTACATCAAAAGTCAAAAAAATACATCAAAAGTCAAAATACATTAAAAGATTCTAAAATACATCAGTTTCCATCAAAATTGCTACTGGATCATATCTAAAAATCTACCTAACCAAACAAGTCAGTCATCTAACTAAACTAGTCCTCTTCTGAATCCATGGCAGCTACTCCATCAAAGGGATCATGACCCATATGACCTCCTACCGAATGATCCTCATGCTCACTATCTGATGCAGAGTCTATATATACTATCTCAGGAGTCTCAGGGATCACAATCACCTCCTGCACATCATCATCATCATTCGACTCAACTGGGTCACCAGCTCCTACTCCAGTTATCCCGGTTTTCTGTAATCACCTGCATGATAAGGCATATAAGTCTACACCAGGTTCATCCTCGTCCTCTTGCTCCTCTTCAGGGTCTTCTTCTGGATCTTCTTCTTCTTCTGGGTCCTCCTTGGGGTCATCCTCTATATGAACTCCATCCTCTTAAGGTTCAATTGGAGGTGGGTTTTCTGGTGGTGGTCCTGGTATCTCAAGTTCAGGTTCAGTACTAGGGTTCAATGGTATCTCTATACCATCCCCAGCAGGCTCTGGAAACTGAGGAAACCAATCAATAATTCCTGGTGGGTACTTTCTGGGAATGTATGGAATGTCAGCAGGGATGTGTGCAATATCAGCTAAGTATGGTCTCCCATCCTCTAACCTAGTGGGAAAATATCGTAAGGGCATCATCAAAGTTATAATTCCTTTTGTCTCCAACCACCTCTGCTCAAAAGCCGGTATAACAATATATCTATTATACTGAGGTCCTAAACTCATCTCCATCCATGCCCACTCATCCTTCCAGCTATAGCACATTTGATCATGAAACTTATCAATGATCTCATCAACTGTCCTAAAGATGTTCCAATCAGCTAATTCCATCAATAATCGTTGTAATTTAACCCTATAATCAATAGGGGATATGTCTCCATTCCATCTAAACTGTATCCAACTATGTATTAGTTCTTCCCTTCGACCCTGTAATTATATTTAAACCAATTAATATCTTCTATGTTAAAGATTATGGTTACTTATATTATACAATCTTTTAGCGCCCACTTAATATTACCCACTCTCACTATTCCTATAATATCTATTTCTTTTAAAGTATGACTCTTCAAAGCGAGTTTACTAAAACTACGCTCTGATACCAACCGAGAACTGTTACGCCCCGAAGTCGCAGAGTCGCAACAGTCCCGCCATGTAAACCATTCTATGATAGTAACTGGTCTCACAGTGCCTATCATAGACATGACCTATACAAGGTGTCGACAACTCCTCGCTTTAAAGTAAACAGTTCGATTAACAATTAAACTACAATTATGATAAATAGTGCAAATTTCTAATAACATGTACAATATTATATATATAAGTCCACAGAGTTTCTCAGGAAGTTTTACATAAACATAATAGTTCACTAGATTATATAATAACTATCAGTCTTTCATTCCTAATTACATGGTCACTCTAGTTACACATTATACTAAGTAACTTGATCCTCACACCCCTAGCTTCCAACGGACTAACCTCTGGGTAATTGTAGGGTGGCATAGTACTTGAAGTGTTCAGAAATTAGAACCTGCAAAAGGATTTATAAGGGTATGAGCAACTACAGCTCAGTAAGTTGAATTGGAGACTCATGAATGCATACAAACACAAACAAGGTTATCAAACAAATATTTTCATGTAATGCAACAATCAAGTGTCATCGCACAATGTAATTTGATCCGTTGTGAAATAAAAAAAAATTCACCCGCTCCAATCCGGGTTGAGGAGTTTCCATGTTATACAGTAACTCACAACCAAACCCAGGCTTGTGCAATGGAGACCTCGCTCCTCCCACGACTACCTTCGAACCATTGACTTCACCCTCGCCGCAACCTCCTCTCCTGTCACTTAGTTCGACTAAGGATGAAGAAGGGACCATTTTGCAATCCTGGGCTATCCCTTTCGAAGGGTCGGTATTTGGTCGGAGAATCCTATGATCCCCTAACGAGTTGCAATGCATGACATTTTTGGTTATTAGGGTCGATTAAGATTAAATTCCGTTTAGGATGTTCAAACAATTTCATGCCAATTCAATCAATCACAAAATCACTCACAATACAAATTCAGCACGAATTCAGATACATCAAACACATGCGTAAACTACTTACAATCACAATTATATACAAGCCTAAGTCTCCGAGTACTACAAAACTAGTACTCTATGACAATAAGCAATAACCCAACCTACTTGGATTTGCTCGATCGCTCGATCCCTTAATCGCAAGCTGAATTGTCTCTGGGTGTCCTATAATAAAAATAGGTCTTTTAGTACTTAGAATTTATGGTTTCATATTCTAAGTTATATTTTAATTCATTTTTTTTTCTGTGTATACCCATTACGTCCTAATGATTTGTTGTACTTTATTTCGTTGTTCAAATCCTAAATGAGATTTTAAACTTTAATTTCTAAGCCTTAAATATACTCAAATCCTAATGTGAAATTAATCATATTAAGCTCGAGTGTCCAAATATCCTTTGGGTCGTAATTTGGTATTCTAAACTATTCGGTACACGCTAACCCTAATTGCGGTATTGGATTTATTCCCGATGTGTGAAAATCTTACATTTTGAGACTTTTACTTAAAATTAATGTTATTTTCAGATTTATTATTTTTCTGATTTCTATTATAATATTATCTAAATAACTCTATTTTTTTAGATTTATTAATTTACAATTTCACATATTACTAAATTCTTATATTAATTACCTAATTTCCTAAATTAACCATACTTAATACTCCAAAGGTTAGGATTAGGGTTCCACATCAGAGATTAACATCCCTAAATATCTAATTAATATCTAAATCAGTAATTAACACCTTAATCACCTAATTAACCCCAAATCACCTAATTTTTTCATCATTTTAGGGCTAAAAATTAACTTAAAAATTTCAAAAATTAATTTAAAAAAATGGCTTCATAGCACTATTCTATATCATATGAGCATCCTAGAGAAAGAAATTGAACTCCAAACTACACTCCTAAGCCTATTTATTTTCCGTTTTAATCATGCTTAGTTTTGAGCAATTTGTTAAGAACCCTATAATTGAAGACGTAATTAAACTAAATCAATATTTTTCCCTAAATCTACATACAATAAAACCTCAGAATAACAAGTTTTATAATTTTTTGGGCAAAATAACTAATTTTACAAAATTATTCAAAATCGGGAAATTTAAGAGACTAACCGGTCCAAAGCTTTCTGGCAGTCCAAACCCGGTCCAAGGCTGTCAGCCGGCCTAAACGGTGGGGCTAGAGTGGTGTGGTGGTGGCAGCTCGGTCCCAGGTGGTGTTGAGGTATGGGTTTCTCTCCCTACACGAATTTGTACAGTTTTCTTTTTTTCTTTCTTTTTTTTTTTTTCTGGATTTTCTCTCAATTTTTCAGTTTTCTTATTTTTCCCAAATTCTAAACTATCCAAATGACTTTTGGAAAATTTTTCCCCTATTTATAGACGGTTTTTGTAATTATTATGCATTAATTAGACAAGACTTTGCCCAATTTCCTTGATTTTTTGCTTTTATATTGTCTAATTTTAATTGGTTGATTTTTCTTTTATAGAGTTTGACTTTCAACGACCTGATTTGGATTATTCTAGGTTTCTATGATTTTTTTCTGTTTTTTATAATTAATTTATAATTTTCCTTAATTATTTATTTAGTTTTTGGCTAATTTAGGTAATTTCGTGTATTTTTATCTACACGTAAATATATGTGGGGTATATGTGAACATTCCTAATTATTATTTTGGTCATTCTAAAATTTTTAGTATATATATAATCTATCTTTAGTAATTTATTAGTTATTTGATTACACTTTTCGTATTTTCGGTAATTAGTACTTATTATGCTTAAAATTTGAAAATTTTATAGTCTCCTATTTTATTACTTATTTTCTTAAATTCAAGTTTACGGGGTCAGTTTTACTAATATTTCTCTCATTAGTTTATAATTTAGGTTTGATTAGATCCATTAACCGATCGCCCTAAACCTTGGATTCTAAGTTCAAGCTTACGGTTACTTGGCTTAGTTTTAGGGCTTACACACATCAACTGAGCTCAACCTTCATAGAGTATATAAATAAAAATAAAAAAAAAAGAGAAACAAAACAAAAAGAACTGAACCTATAAAATAATTTCAGGTTGTTACTATTTTACCTAGCATTCTACCAGCCAAAAATATTCATTCTTTTGGATAAATTAACTCTTTAGCCTTTATCATTTGGAATAAATAAGATTTAGATATTTTCTTTTTTTACTCTTTTTCCTTTAGAATTCCTCATTTGTAAATAGACCCCCAGTAATGTTGTTCTAGGTTCGTATATAGAATTCTAGTAAAGCAAGCCTCCATTTATAATTCCATCGTTCGGTTTTTATAACACAAAGCCCTAACTTTTCATCTCTCTTTCAAAAAAAAAAAAGGAAAAAAGAAGGAAAGGAAAGAAAAAGAAAGAAATTTGCTAACAGTTACAATTTCTTATAGGGCTTGGGACAAACATAATCACTTAGCCCATTAAGGTAACTAACCTAAATAGACTCACTTGACCCGAGAAAATAACCAACCAAACCCGATCCCTAGCCCATCAAGATAGTTGAACTAACTCAAAGCTCCTGAGCCACCAAGTCCAACCATGAACCAAGTTAAAACACGAAGCCATGAAACAATATCCTAAGCTTGATCTTTGATACAAACAAAAAAGGCAATTTATTAGTCTCTTCCACTTCAAAAGTTGTTAGTTTCGACCTATTCAAACTCTAAAGAATTTGACCCAAAATCATGTATGGAAGCTTAGGGACGTTAAGGCCTATAAGTTTAGGGCAATAGGACCTTTGCTCTTTGAAATTTCACAACTAGGGCATGTTCTAAGGAATTCGGGAGTAAGGTCGGTCATCACCCTAAGGTTAATCAATCCTTATGTAAGGAATTAGTAACTCACTTTAAAAAAAAAAAAGTTTAGAATGAAAAGAGGCAAGCTATATTCTATAGACTAACCCCTAAACACTTTGAGAGTTAAGAGACATCATAGTGAGGATATTTTAGACTCATTCCTTAAATGAGGTCTATTTTGAATTTAATACACAAACTGAAATGAAGTTAGGCCTTCATTTTCAAATCCAAAACATAATTATCATTTGTTAATCCCATTGAACCGTTTTGGAGTCCTTTCAAATATAAACCCCGTTAAGAACCACCCTATAGTGAGGCAAATCAAAGGTTAAAGTCATTGATTAGGAGAGAAGGATAAAACTGATTTATGCTTATCTCAGTAACAACAATTCAAGGATAACTTTTATTGTTGGATAATTGTTCCTTTTGAAGAAAAGTAAATACTTTAAGACCATACATAGCTTACATAAGCCCATACACTTTGAACCTATGGATTAAAGGCCTTGATTTATCTAGAGACAAAAACTTGACAAAAGAGATAGTTGTTTTGGGGAGAGAAAAGAAAGAAACGAAATGAAAAAAGAAAAAGAGGAAGAAAAAAAAAAAAGGAAAAAGGAAAAGGAAAGAAAAAACCCAGAAAGAAAGGCAAATGATGAAATGCCTAAACATTAGGCTTAAGAAAATCTCTAACTAAAGAAGGCCCAAAAGCCCAAGATTACTCTAAAAACACAAGGTCTTGAATCGTATTTCCAACCAAAAACACAAAACCCCAAAATCATTTCAGAATCGTATTCTTAACCACAAACTAAAAACCTCATATCCATTGAATTACCCTCTAAATCACAGACATGAAACCTTTCTATCCACTTAAATCTCAAACATAAGGCCTCCCTACCCATAATTCCTCCTACACTCGATAAAAGCTCTTCTAATTATGAGGAATAATTCATCTAAGATAAAGATTATTTTTGAAACTGGGGTAAGCATAGTTTTTTCTAAAGGCTCTTGACTTGTATACCCAGGTTGGATAAAAGTGTTTCTTTCAAAATAGGCCTTCTCATTAATCCCTTTTGAAACTGTTTGACCAAAAGCCTAATTTATAATATTGAACTTAAAAAGACTTAATAGATTGATCAAAGTGTATTGCTTGCAAATTAGATTGCAATTTTTGGAATAGTAGTTAAGAGAAAAATCTAAATCGAGAGAGTGTAAGGAAGTCCTCTTTGACTAGATTAATTGTGAGTTATCTTTTCTTGATGAAATTTATGTTTAAAATCCTTAGGCTTATCTAAGAAGTTCAGTGTCAGGGATAGAAACTAGGGTAGATATTAGATAGCCTATACGATTACCAAAGAAGGGGAGTTTTAGCATTTGTTTGTTAAAGGAGAATTTGTATTCGTTAGCAGAATTTCAAAAAAGATGAGAAATAAAAGAAGGAAAAGAGGGGGAGAAAGTAAAGCCTTGTTATAACTTTTTCCATCCATACTGGCCCGAAGGCCAAATCTTCAATTCATGTCATAAATAGTTTTCACTAAATTCCTCGTTTGTAAATTTCTCAAATCAAGAGATTTTTTTGGATAAGCTATATTCCTTAGTTTTACTTTTTCAAATGTCATATAAAGTTTTAGAGAGTCCGAAGGGTGCCTACCCTTTATTTGTTTCTTAAGGATATAGCCAGCTCATAGAGTGCTATTCCTATCCATATCTTCTTTAGCGCTTCAGCCAACTCATGGAGCGCTATCAAGTTTCCTCATCTTTAAGTCTTAGCCAACTCAAGCAATACTTTGACAACCTTGATTAGTCAACTCATTAGGGCATAACCGAGTTTCCTTATCTTTAGGTCTTAGCCAGCTCAAAGGGTGCTTTGACCACCTCAGTTAGTCAGCTCATTAGGGCATAACCAAGTTTTCTTATCTTTAGGTCTTAACCAACTCAAAGGGCGCTTTGACTACTTTGGTTTATCAACTTATTAGGGTACGATCAAGTTTCCTCATTTTTAGGTCTTAGCCAGCTGAAGGGGTGCTTTGAATGCCTTGGTTAGTTAGCTCATTAGGGCATGACCAAGTTTTCTTATCTTTAGGTCTTAGTCAGCTCAAAGGGTATTTTAACTGCCTTGGTTAGTCAACTTATTAGGGTATGACCAAGTTTCTACATCCCTAGGTCTTAGCCAATTGAAAAATCACTTTGACCACCTTGGTTAGTCAGCTCATTAGAGCATGACTAAGTTTCCTCATCTTTAAGTCTTAGCTAGTTCAAAGGGCACTTTGACCACCTTAGTTAGTTAACTTATTAGGACATAATCAAGTTTTCTCATTCTTAGGTCTTGGCCAACTTAAAGAGCATTTTGACTGCCTTAGTTAGTCAGCTCATTGGGATATAACCACGATCTCTTAGTTTATTGGGGTTTTAGCCAGCTCTAAGAGTGTTTACTCATTTCATCCAGTTTAAGGCTTAAGCCAACTTAAAGAGCGCTTCGCTCACCTTAGTTAGTCAGCCCATAATGAGTACGACCAAGTTCTCATTATTCTCTTTAGGGGTTGTTACCAACCTATAAGGGCACTACTCTCACTATTCTTCATTTCAAACTTATTGTCATTAAACATTTTAGTGTTCCTTAGGATAGAGTCGTCTTAAGGTAAAAAATGGTGTTTTTTTTTTGTCTTTGTAGCAAAGTTTTACTCGAGTTTTACTCGAATTTTACCACAAAGAGAGGCAATTATAGAAAGCTAATTTTTGCTACTCATAGTCCTAATTTTTTATATTTTTTATAAGTGTCCTAATTCAAAAAATAGAAAAATAAAAAGATAAAAATAATAAAAATTGACAAATGATGAAAATACTAAAAAAAAAAATGAGAAAGGAAAAAATTACAAAAATTTTCTAAATTTTTAGGAAGTGAATTATTTTTTAGTTCTAGCTTAGTTCAAATTATTATTTTAGAGAGTCGCATGGATTGAGTACGATTTAATTATACTAAGAACTAAGGCACAAGCCTATGGTTTAATGGATAAGCATATGGACTTGGTATTAGACATTAGCTAACAATCTTAGGTTCAAAATCTCACTAGGCACTTATGTGTCTTTTATTTTTCTATCTTTCATTTAGTAAAAATCGGTTGAGTGAACGGGTTTCAAATCTAATTTTTTTTTTTAATCTTTTGTGAGATTCAAATCTATCTTAATCCGATTTAAATCGTTATAAAATATTTAAATCTAGTTTGATTTTTATTGAATCAGGTTTAAATTAATATAAACGATTTAAATTTTATTTGATCTCTATCAAATCAGATTGGGATTAATATAATAGATATAATTTGATACGATTTGATATGATTTGTTTCGAGTTTTATAAATAGTGATCATGTGGCATAAAAAAAGAATACAATTATACCCTTGTTACAATTATATACTGCAAGAAAAAAAAAAAGAAGAATTGAAATTCTTTTCTTCATCCTTCATATTCACAATTATCTATTGCTGTTCACGATCAAGCACTCAACCGACGACCGTTGCTGCAACTTGCAGTAGAACAAAAAACACTGTGCCCCCCAAACACATAGTCATATGCCATGACAGTCCCTTACGCCTAACGCATGTGTAAACATATAGTATATGCACAGGCTACTAATCATAGCACATAATTCCATTGACCGCAGCATACAATTCAATTGTCCCAAACATACACTGATCACTATGCACGTTGATCACTACCCTAAATACATACGACACACCCTGATAAAATCTGCAGCTGCATACATCAATTATTCATTACCTGACATGACTGTAGATTCACTCGGTCACTCACACGCCTCAAGCATCAACATAGCCACTTGCTGTCTTCAATTTACCCAAGAACAATTTCCATTCATTGCCAAACAACAAATGACCACAGCAGTACACGGCTACTGCCAATCACACAGTCCAGCACAACAAAACTCCTGCCCTAAACCCCCGATGCCAAACATACAGCAATAAGCCAGCAAAAAAATACCGACGGCGTATAATTTCGATCAGCCAATTCCCCAACGTCCAAGCCACCACCTAATGCTACACACTATCCACTGTCGCACATCCCTTGCACGAGCCACATACACAACACCACTGTCGTCGTCTTTCGAACAAGCAACAACAGACATGGAGTTTTGAAGCCCACATTGTCTGCACGTCGCCGTACCGTTTGCCCACTGTCGTAAACCTATGGCTATTGCTCCATGAACACTGCCGATCACTGTCTACGCCACTACTATACACACAACAGTGATCAACTTTGGCCAGACCCCACTATCCATCAACAGTAGTCACGATTCTTTGATTAGCAATGCCACCGCCTACGCTGCCGTTGCCCACGACCAAGCTTGCTACTGAAACCGTTGATCACTACCGCGTTGCACTATCAGTTTGACTATATGCTAAACACATGTAAGTTCAAGTTTATATGCTGGTTCTTTTTGTTTTTATTTATTATCACTATTTTAGTTTGTTATTTGATTATTATTATGTTTTAGTTCATTAATTAGTTAATAGTATATATATTAGTTAGGAGACCTTTAATACTAGTTTATATATTAAGTATAATACACAGTTTATTAATTTATTTAGATAAGTAGCTGTTGACAGTAATATATATATATATATATATATGTATGTATATTAGCTTAGGATTTTTATTTTCAAGATTAGGTTTTTTTTTTTTGAAATCATCATATAGAAAATTATTTTTTTAGAAATAAAAAATTGACAAAAAAAGGAAGTTTTACAAAAAAGGTTATAGTATCTTAGAGATTTTTTTTTTTTAAAATCACTCATGAGTTAGAACTCCTTTTTAGATATTTTTGATAAATTGAATAAGTTAAAACGTAAACTTAATCAATTTTAAAATTAAAATAAACCAACACTTTAAATTTTTTTGAAAAGAACTACAATTGTTTGATCTTAGTTAGCAGGTACATAGGTACCTTTCGGGTGTTGATAAAATTTGCAGATATTTAGATTCTTTTTCTTTTGGTTTATATTTTTTCTTAAAAATATTATAATTTGAAAAATAATCATAATTTCGGTAAATAAATAATGGTACCCATTAAAGTTTAATAGGTTGGTCCTTGAATTTAGAATCTTTTGGGTTTTCACTCAAATTGAAATTAAAGACTGGTAACCAAATTGTAATCAATCTATCTAATTAATTATTATTTTTTTCTTTTTTCTCGACTTTGGTTGAGTGGCAATTCCAAAAATTTTTTGAAATAAAAAACCGAAATTTTCTAATTTTTCTAATCGAGGATTAATATTAAATGGATTAGGGTTTAGTATTAATCAAAAAGTAGAAAATCAATTTTAAAAATAAAACCAAAAATCAGGATCGATAATCTACATATAAGAGAAAGATAAGTATGCTCGAGTCTGAAGAGACAATAAATATGGAAGTGTTAGATTTGCTTTGATGGGAGCTAATATGTAAGAGAAAGCTACTAAAATGATGGAACCAAGCATGGGGGCTTGTTTCCCACCATGAAGGGACTTTTGCAATTTGCATATATTGTTGGGATAAAGTGGATGAACAAAACATAGGGGCTGTTGCATAAAAAACCGTCGAGATGACCTTGAAGAAACACATTTTTCACATCAAGTCATAGGATTTCCAATTGAGAAAAGACAGTATGTGGGAGAATAAATCGAATTGTTATAGGTTTGATAATAGGATTGAAGATTTCTGTGTAATCAATACTTTCCTTATGGGTAGACCCTTAGGCAATAAGATGAGCTTTGTGATGCTCTACTTATCCCTTAGAATTGTAATTAATGTGAAATTTTCAGATACTGCCAGCAACATTTTGGTGAGGTTGCAGAGAGACAAGAATCTTAGTTTTATTTATAAGAAAAGAGTCAAACTCTTCCCACCACTTAGCCAACACAATGGCTATAGCTATTTAAATCTAATCTCAAGAAGCGTCTACATCGATCGTCATGTGATCTTTCACGAAACAGCTTTCCCATATAATACTCTCGTCTCCTGCTAGTTCTCAACCTGACTCTTCTTCCACCTCACCTTCCTTGACTTTTGCCATACCCACTATTACATCATTAGCCATCAATCACCATGCCCCTTTACCTATGCCCGAACCCCAACCGGCTCTCCCTAACACCCCTCCTCGTTCACCTCCTACACCACTTCCATCAACACTCACCACTACCCCTACTCCTCCATCCCTACCCTCCCCTACCCCTGACCCTTATCCTAACTCCTTCCTCGTCGACCTCCACCTCAATCCACCCACAAATCACCCATGTCTATTGTCGTACTTGTGTCAGGCCTCCTTCCCACTCTGCCACCTTCGATCCCCCTCTAAACTCCGATGGTAGGATTGGATCTAACTATTGACTACCAGATATCTAAATGAATTACCTCAAGAGGGTGCTTCACTCAATGAGATGATGGTGAGAATGGACGGCGGGTAGCAACTTGAACATTCGGGCCTTCGGCTCCATTGAAAGAATCCTCGGACAAGGGGCAAAGTTTACAAACTAATTTCGAAGCCAGAAAAGCTTGAATATTCCTGAGGTCGGAGAAGAAGTTGATCATGTTCAGGAAGGCAACAAAATTAGGGATCAAGCAAGAAATTCATCTGAAAATTGCATGCAGCCACATCGTATGTCTTCAAGCCACTCAATTTCTAAGCATGGGCCAAGCGAACCTTCTAGAGACTACAATGCAAGCTACAAAGACATTATTCAATCTCAAGAAACTTGCAAGAAGAAACACACGAAATGGATCAGAAAATCCACATTAACATTTCAGTGAAAATTCTCTGACGAGAATTCATAGCTATCTTGGATGGTTCCCCATTCTCGACTATTGCTTGAAGTGCAAGCGAAAATAGGGCATGGATCACATGTATCCTGTATACCTAGTGCCAAGGTTTCAAATCCAGATGCTAGACCCCTTTTGGATCCTCGAGGAAACACCAACAGGACTTCCAATTGCGTTGAGGATGGATTTTCTGCTTCAGTTCTCAACAGTCTTCCCAGACCAGCAGAAGGACCCCGGCTGCACTTATGGACCATTGGGGTCCAACCATTCAAGGTGTGATTATGTTAAGAGCTGTAGAACAGCAGAAGTTAGAGATTCCTCTCTTCACCTTGCCGGCCACATTCCCACTACAACACAGCAACCAAAAGACTACTCTTCTAGAACGACATGGAGGAGACAACGATGTTTCTTCAGACAAAGAGGCCACTCGGAGCAGTTTACTTCGAGATTCACGATCTAATTAGTCTCGATGCAGATACTAAATATTACAGAGCAGTAACCATGGCCATAGATAGTGAGCAAGCTACTGCCTATAGAGCTTTGACGCTGCTGGTGTGGAACATAAGAGGTGCAAATTCTTCTCGAGATCATGAAGCAATGAAGCAAGTAATTAAGACTATTAAGCCAGATGTGTAGAGACAAAGATGGATGTAGATGGCTCCTATCGGTTATGTATTCACTTAGGTTACGGAGGATACTTATGCTTGCTAGCATGAGAAAGAAGAGGCAGCATAATGGTGCTTTACAACTCATACATGCTCAATGTTCATTAAATTTCTTAGGACAGTGAGGAGATAGGGATCATGATTCAGGTTGGTTATTCAAACTTCTCTTGGTTTTTCACTATTGTGTATGCAGATAGATTATTTAGCAATAGTTGAAACTGTGGGAAAGGCTAAGAAAAGATGCAGCGATGATAGCCGATAAGCCATGGTGTACTGCAAGAGACTTCAATGAAATAATGTCTCCTGATGAGAAGTGGGGTGGCCGTAATTTTGATCACAAGCATATGGAATGCCACTCAAATTTTATGAGGGACTGTTGTGTGAGAGATTTTGGATTTATAGGACCAAAGTTCACCTAATCTAATGGGCAAAACATAGCTAACCTTAAATAAACAAGAATTGATCGTGCTTGGGCAAACCTTTCATGGAAGCAAATGTACCCAGAAGCTATAGTCAAACATCTTCCAAAGTGGCCTTCTGATCATGCTGCTTCATTAATAAATACAAATGCAATCATTTTTAGCCCAAGAGATAAAAGACCTTTTAGATTTCAATTGATGTGGCTTATGCATCCTCAATTTTTTAATACGGCAAATGAAGTCTAGAGGAAAAAATAGATGTTATTTTTTAAATGCGTCAAGAGTTTTCCTAGAAGTAGCTAGCGAGTGGAATTTAGAAGTGCTTGGCCTGCTACATAAGGAAAAGTGAGGCACTTTAGCTAGACTTGCAATGGTAGAAAAGGCTTTAGCTAGATGGCCAAATGATTTTCTGATCAATCTGGAAAATACATTAAGGGATTACTTATCATCAATCCAAAAAAGGGAAGAGATCATGTGGAAAACTAAGGCAAGAGCTAAGTGGATTAAAGGTGGCAATAGAAATGCAAGATATTATCATTCTTTGGTGTTAGTTAGGCGTACAAAAAATTGTATCATTTGTTTGAAAGACGCAATGGAAAATTGGATTAGAGAAGCAAATCAATTACAGGAGCATGTAAGGGGTTATTTTGAAGAAATGTTTTCAGTAGAGAAGCTTAGTAGCTCAATGAGTAACTCCATTCCTTTTGAATTGCAAGGAGGACAAACTAGTGAGCTAGTAAACATACTACTAGTCCCAATTGATGAGGATGAAGTTTATCAGGCATTAAAAACCATGAACCAATGGAAAACACTCAAGAAAGATGGTTTGCATGCCATATTTTTTCAAGCATGCTATCATATTGTAGGGCAGTTAGTTGTTTCTTTGCTACAAAATATATTCAATGCTCGACACATGCTAGTAGAGATTAGTCAAACTTTAATAACATTGGTACCCAAGCAAGTAGGGGCTAATACTTTTGAGCCAATTTCGGCCTATTAGCTCTTGTAATACCACATATATATAAGTTGTTTACAAAAACTTCATTACTGAGGTTTAGGTTGTATCTGGATCGGATAGCTTATCTGATGGATGGAAGTTTTATTTTAGGGAGGAGAGCTGTTGACCATATTTGGCTTATGAGGGAAACCATGTACTCAATTAGAGGGAAAAAGGGTATGAATGGATATATGGTTATAAAGATTGACATAAAAAAAGTGAGTTTTGGTCATTAGGCTATGATTATTCTGAAAATACCAAATGAACTGGTGCAGTTAAATTTTAATTGTCTTGCTAGTTCATCAATTGAAATTTTGATGAATGGGGCTGCTACACCTATTTGTCATGGCAAAGGAATTTTTCAGTCCCCTTATCAATCGAAGAATGGATCAAGGAAATTGGAAGCCTTTGACTTTCCGAAGTTCGAGTATTAAGTTGTCCCATATGTTATTTCCTACTTATATCCGAAGCTTCTCACCACATGGCTCATAAAATTGGAGAAGTTTTGGAATTTTTTGAGAAAAGGAATGGTTTGAGAGTGAGTCTCAGTAAGTCCATCGTCCTATTTTCTCTAAATCTAAGGGAAAAAGAAAAGAGTTTTATATAAAAGAGGGATCAAGTCTAGTTAAATATCTAAGATCTCCATTTGGCAATGGTCAGAAACCAAAAGGAACAGATTTCATTTCTTAATTGATAAACTGAATAGAAAACTTAAATGGTTGGAAAGACAAACTTCTTAACATGGCGAGGAGAGTTATTTTGGCCAACTCCGTGCTTAATGCTATACCCAATTATCAGTCGCAAATGCCAAACTCCCTGTCGACATACTAAACAAAATTGAATAGCTAGTGCGAAGATTCATTTAGAAAGGTCAAATTGATCAAGGAAAAATAGGTTGAGTGGAATGAAGTCTCAAAGCTTAAGGACGTTGGACATCTTAGAGTCCATAATCTACACATAAGGAATAAAGCTTGCATGATTAGAAGGGTTATGAGGGTATGTTTGTTTCAACATAATCCTCCATTACGGCCCCAATTTTGCAGATAAAAATATAAAAGTAAAATTAATGGTAGTCGTTTGCAAAGGGCTTCCGCAGCTTCCTCCTTATGGAATGAGCTTGCTAAAGGTTCGGCAGGTGGAAAATCAGCACGTAGTGTTGTTAGGAGATGGAACTTCAACGAACTTCTAGAATGATCATCGGAATGGACAACTAACAATATAGAGAAATATCGAAGGACCGCTTCCTGAAAACGTGGAAAATATCACAGTTAAAGAAGCATATGTCCCTTGTGGCCCTAAAAAGAAGAAGAAGAAGAAGAAGAAGAAGAAGAAGAAGAAGAGGCATATGTCTCTAAATTACAATGGAAAGATGAGACATAAGCATTTGAAATTTCAAAGTTTCTAAGAGTTTGTATGGGGACTACTATTCTAATATCAGGAGAGACAGACAAACTCATTTTATCAAAAAAGTTGCATACAACTCCCATCTTTTAAGGAAATTTGTAACTAGGGAGAACAATGTGGAGATGGTTGTGAGCAGTTGCTTTGAGTCCAAACATAAAATTATTTTTGTGGAGAGCACTCAATGATAGACTCTCGATATCAGAAATAATTCACAAAATCTTCCTTGATAACTCTATATTGTGTCCTAGAGGGTATAATCAACCGGAGACAACAAAAACATACTATGAGATTGTGTCCATATATCTAATTTATTTGGCTTGAGTAAGGGCTAAACGAAAGGGTAGATTCCTTACAAGACCTACCTTTTGATTCTTGTGTGCAAGTTATGGTGAAGCAATCGAAAAGCTTATTGCAATAGCTAACTCCACCATCCTCTATTTTGTTCGCATTTGCACCATGGCTAATATGGTATAACAGAAACTTGCCAAGGAAGGGAAGCTTGCCAAGAAATCATGATTTAGCACAGGCCATAAGATATACAGCTTATGAATCTTGGGTGTTTCACAAGAAAATATTTTAGCTCAAAAAAGTAGTTCCTCATTACATTAAGTGGCAAGCACCACAAGATGGATGGGTTAAGCTCAATACAGATGTGTCGGTCCGTTCAAAGCAATTGAAAACTGCTAATGCAGGGGAGTTTTTGGAGATGAGCTTGGCAATTGGATCTACGGCTTTGCAACAAAAAAAAAAAAAAAATTGGTCATGTTGACTTGCTGCAGGACCTTGGGTTATTTACCATGGCTTGAAACTTGCTCAATAGTTTAATTTAAAATGCTTGAAATATTTACAGATTCATTTGTTGGTTTTACTCTTCTAAAGAACTTTGACAAGCATAAATGTCAGTGGAACAAGTTTAATATTCTTTCTACTTGTAGGGACAAATTAACCGGCTTTGAAGAAGTTCGTGTGCAACATCAATGCCAAGAAGTTAACGAAGTAGCCAATTGATTAGCTAATGTTGGGCGTGCCATACTTTTGTTCCTCTACCAAATGTTAGATGCCTTTTGAAGAATGATATTAGTTCTGCTGTACATGTTAAGGAAAAGAAAGACCTTGGATAGTTTGCTTCGCCGTTGTTTTGTGTAGTTAGGCAAAGGTACATATCTGCTATGTAACTCATAACGATATGACTCACCTAGTTTTATCTAATGTTGCTCGGTTCAGACTAAAGTTGATTTAGGAATAAGAAAACTCATGATTGAGGAGATCTAATAGAGTTTGAAAGAGAGTCCTTGATTCTTTTTTTTTTTTCTTAGGAAAGAATTATTCGACTCCTTGATATACATTTGAAAGTTGAGAGATTTTATAATTTATTTTTTGTTTTTTTTTTCCAAATATAAGTTTAGTTTTTTAAATAAATTAGTGCATTCTCTGGCAAAAAAATAAAAAATAAAAAAAAAAAATTAGAAAAAAAAAGGTATATTTCCACCTCAGACAACTCAACTTAATCCTATTACAGGTCATTGAGTCATCCAGATCTTCTGGGGTTATCAATGTAAGTTAAATGAGTAAACCAAACTGATTTTATGAATAGGTAAAGATTAAACTTAATTGTATTGGTCAGTGCAATTCAAATCTAACAATACTAGTTTTAACCATAGCATAGCACAAGTTAGAATATTTAAGCTTCAGTTTTGACCTTTTCTTGGCGAGGCTCGGGTAATAAATAAGATTAATTATGGACTTCTGGAGGTGACTTTTTTAGACTTCTGGACCAAAATACTTCTTCCAAGGCGCATTTTCACCATGAGCATAACACAATCAATACAGACGGGTAATGACAGAAAGCAATATAGGGAAGGTCATTCATCATTACAAATGCTCAGCACTTTCTCTCATAAGGAATCTTTCATTTGGCATCACAAATTAGTATGTTTGGCTCCAAAAGATAATGTTGAAACTATTTAATTTTTGTGATTATCTAACAAAAACAACGTATTCAATTGCCAAACTTAGTGTTATTTTTCGCTTTGTGCTATTATGGGCTTGTCAAACTCTAAGATAAAAGAGAGTAAAATGAATATACTTATACGATATTTCCAGGTATTCAAAATGGGACTTTGATTAAAATACAATAGATGCAAGATATACTAAACGACATAATGAATTGATATACTTACGTAAAACATCGTAAATGTAAAAATAGTTAGAAAATTCCTTAGATCACTTGAAAATCTAAAAGAACAACAATAGAAGAGGCTAAGACTTTGAACACACTATCCTTGGAAAAATCTTTCATCATCTTTAATATCTTATGAATTGAAAATAAGGGTAACTGAAGAAGAATTGAAGAAAAAAAATGAAGAAAAAAGAAAAAAAAAATGAAGAAGAAGAAGAAGAGGGAAATTACTCTTGTTGAATCAACTGAAGAAGAAGAAGAAGAAGATAAAGTTATAGATAAATTTACTAGAAACGTGAGAAATTTTTTTTAAAAAATTCCATAAAGCTAAGTTTCAAGTGACAAGAAGAATGATGAATATGGAGAAAGGACCAGCGAGTGAAAAATCTACGAGTACCAAGGGTTCAGAAGAGGGAAAGAAAAATCCGACGTACTACAAATACAACAGATATGGTCACTTACTCACTTGATATATGAATGTTCCATTGGATGAGAAAGAACACATGAGGAAAGCAATGACGGCAATTTGGGATGATTCAGAAGAAGCAACTGGTGATCTGAGAGTAAGGATTATGCAAACGTTTTCCAAATGACTAACTCTGAGATACACCTTCGATTGTGATGATGAATGGATTGTTGGTGTATGATATGTGAAAGCACCGTTTATACTAATAAGTATATTGGGATGCATATACAAGGATAAACAAATTGTTATAACTAAATACAAAGAACCAATCGTATTAATTCTACTTTCAACTAGAAAATAAATTATGGTTTTTAATATATAATTAAATTAAAACTAATAAAATATTTAGCAAAAAAAATTAAAAATAAAAACAAAAGAAAACTTAAAAATTAACTTTACCAATAGTCCGTAAGGCGAAAGATTAATCAACTTATCTGTGACATATTAACTAAGCTATCCAAATGCTCATACACATCTATATTTATTAGGATTAATTATTTCAGTCTTTAATTAGATTTACAAAGATCCATTCTCTTCCGAATTTTAATAATTCCATTATAATATTGGCTGCCACTCCAAGTTGGTTAATTCATGTTTGTCGGCTCATAAATAAACTCCTCTTACAAATCTAGATACCCTAGCTAAATCTTAATTATTTTGCATAAACCCCCATATCAAGATAACTAATTTTAATTACATCACACGTGTGAACTTTAAATTCAGTCTAATGCACAAAATCTATTCTAATTTTTTATAAATAGTCTGTTTCCTCTCGTGTCACGCACCAAATGCGATAGTGACATATTACATGTAAGACGTCCTACATTAGAAAGCGCGTTTTTAACCAATTTTAGCACTTTAAATTTTGTTATTAAGTTTGAAATCGTTACATGAGAATATGTTTTGCAAAATAAAACCAAAAAATATTTCTTTAATACCAATGGTACATCAATTCTGGATATTAAGACGAAGTTCCAAGATGTTTAACAAGAAAAAAAAAAAAAAAAGGATTGAAGACTCAAAATGTTAAAAAATCAATGTGTATAATTTGCTCTTCTTTTTTAAGTGTTACTGAATCACATATAGATGTCACATCGATATCAATCAAGGGTGTAAACGAGTTAAACTATTCGAGTTCAGCTCGACATTTACTTAAATTCGATTATAGAACAATCAAATTAAATTCATACTTAAAATTTCAAGTTAAACTCAAATTCAAATTTAGTACTGAACCATCTAGACTAACTCATTTATAATTCTAATACCAAACATTTCTTATTTCCATGTGTGATGGATAATATACATGACCCCTTATTCAATCCATTGAAGACCCTGTCATAAATATCCTTGTAAATAAATAGTATTTTGGGCTAACTCTCCGCCATTCATCTTTTCTTTAGATAACGCTCATTCTCCTTATTTTAAGCAAATTTTTTTATAAGCAGATGCCATAGATTTGATGGTCAACACGTATTTATGTAATGCTAGTTAAAAAAAAAAAAAAAAAGTTAACTGCAATTTTCGTAAGTTGTGAATAGTGATTACGAAGTTGCTTGTCATTTGTCAACTACTCTTATTCGAGTTCATCTTAAAAATATACCATATGCATTTATACTATGTTTCTCGACTTTGTTGTTTATTAACTTATTTTCATGTTCCACCATAAGTTGATCAGTTTGCTTCCAAAAGATATTGTTAAAATTTTCAGTTTCTGTGATTATCTAAAACTAACAGCGCTCGATCATCATTGTGGTGATCATCGATCGAGAACAGTTGTAGTTATCAACAGTAATGATTAACATTTTGCCGCCTTGATTCAATTCGTATAGCTTTCTAAGTAAATACGCATTTCTAAAATTTTTTAAGGAGGTAAAACTCTCACGCTAGGAGTTCGATTATGTATTTATACTCGATCGATGGCTTTTAAATAGATTCGCAGTTCATCCTAACTTTTGATAAATGAGATAGTATTAAGGTACCATTTGGTTTACAACTTTTTGGGATAGGACAAAATTTCCCTATACTATGTTTACAAAATAAATTTAATATTGGTAAAAACTCCCTTACAGTGCTGGATAAATCTTAAAATTTATCTCTTTTGTTTAGTAATACAAAAATTTTAGACATGATAAAATAAAAATTTCTTAATCAAAGCTTTGAATTATCGCTTCTTTAAAATTGTTACTTTAGGACTATTAATACACCACCAACAGTATCAATGCTACCTCATCATTACCATGTGGACCTTAATGTTAATATCGTAGTTGCTATAATTATTGCTATTATCGCTATCATCCCTACTAGCATTAAGTCATTATCACCATCAATATCACTATATTATTACGACCATGCTATCATCACAGCTCGCACCACCACCATTGCACTACTTTTATTACTATTGTTACTGTTGATAGGGCTCTTTAAACATGAGCCCCTCAAACCTATCTAAATTTGATATATCTTGCAGTTTAGGGCCCACCACCTCGAGCTTAAGCCTTAGGCCAAGCTTGATCAGGCTTAAAAGGCTCTTTGATAGTTAGAAGACATCGGATAAGGATAACAGATTAAGTTAACACCCAACTCCAACATATGTAGGACACATTGGACACCATGAGCCCATTCTCTAATACTTGAAAAGGAAGCTCCGCCCACTAACTGGTGGTATGGCTCAATTACGCTCTACTATAAATACCAAGTCACCACCTAACAGTAAACTACTTAACATTTTGCACACTAAAGCTTATCTATTGCTCTGAAATATCCCCTATTCTCTAGAACACTATACTGATTTAAGCATCGGAGTGATTGCATTGGACAACATCCCAACATCCTCTTACAGTGTTCTATTTTGCAGGCTTACCTAATGCACAAAGCTCAATTTCTATCAACAAATATCTCGAGATGACATTTAGCGCCATCTGTAAAAAACTGAATTCCTATACAAAAAACCTTAAACATACTAAACACATTTCCCAAATGTAACTCTTAAACACCATGTCTCATCACAACGAACAAGAGAACCACTAGTTGGTAAATAACAAAACTAGCGAAAAACCAGCTACTCCTAAAGGAAATATTAGAAGAGCACTTGGAGCTCTTGAAATGCTTGCTTAAGGACTTTGCTACTCAAAATAAGCTACTTTGCTCTCAACTTGAAGAAGTCGAGAGGCACACAAACTCGACCCCCTACCTCCATCCCCCTCCACCCACCCTCAAAGCTTCTGATGCCTGCACTGAGTAGAACCACTAGTAATAGTAGCAAAATGGCAAGGATCACAACTTGATCTCCTAATGCAGCAATAACCAGGAAGGTTTGTAGCCACCTGTAACCAAGCTCTAGTTGGTAAAAAGTAAGTGGCCGACTTGTCGGGAGTACTAACTTAATCAGCAGCATACTGAGCTCATCCAACAAAAATGTTGACCTCAATGAGCTTTGCACAATTGTCAGGAGGTTCTCTAAGTAGCAAAGGAGCAAGGTTACTAGTAATGCTGGGTTGGTTGCTAATAATAAAGCCCCTATCATTAGGAACATTTAGGATGAAGTGTTGCCTCCCAATAACAAGCTTCCATCCCTGGACCAATCTGACAGTACAGGAGATCTTGACGACCACTCCTCCACTTTCGTACCCTTATGAGCCTTTATGGTCATGGGATGGTATAATGTGCAAGACTTTCTCGGGTACCCTCAAGAAAGCAATTAAGACGTGGTTCAACCACCCACCCGAGAACTTCATAAGCAAATTTAGCTTCCATTTCAAAGCTAACAAGCCTCCATCTACGGACACATCATCGTTTTACCTGATAAAGCAGAGTGAAGGCAAATCTCTATGTAACTATGTAGCCCGGTTCAATAATACCGTAGTTGAAATCCTTCAACTAGATGAAGGAGTTGCTCTCTATGTTGCTCAGCTTGGCATCTGACCTTCGAGAGACTTCTTTTGATCATTTACGAAAAGCAAGCTGAAAACCTTAGCCGACTTTTGGAATAAGGCTTAAAAGTACATCAATTAGAAGGACAACATTCATGCTAAGCGTAATGCTGATAGAGAGAGGTCGGATGGAAAGTAAGACAAGAAAAGATTATTCGTAAAGGATCACCTCAACAAAAGGATGCTAGGCAGACAAGAGGGGGAAAGTTCAAGAAAGAAGAAGCATTGAGTCGAGTAAGATTTGCTCCCCCTTCCTATCTACATGCAGTATACGTTCCTGAATAAACCCATAGCCTAAGTTTATTTCGAGGTCAAGTACAGGAACCTGCTACAAAGACCCTCGAAAATGAAGGGGAACCCTAGCCATCGGAACTCGGATAAGTACTACCAGTTCCATGGTGACTACAACCATAACACTAATGAATGCTTTTAACTAAAGAACACAATCAAATATACCATTCGGTAGGGCTTCTTCAATGAGTATGTAGCCTAATTAAAGAGCGATAATTGTTTTGATGATGATGAGGATCGAGCGCCTTGGAGGCAATGGATAGAGGGCGCTAAGTAGAGTAGAAAGCTAAGTGTCGCAACGAGCGCCCTACCGAAGGTGTCATCAATATAATAGTTAGGGGGCTACATCTTGGGAGTCAGCTAAGCACTAATAGCTTAGTTAACACCCCATTTAAAGTGCTGGCAGTAAGGGAGAAGAGATAGAAATTAGATACTTTTATCTCCTTCTCCAATGAAGATATGACGAGGGTAGATACCTGCCATCTGGATGCCTTAGTCATAGGGGCGAGGATCACAAATTTCAAGGTCTTAAAAATAATGGTAGACACTAGCAGCTCTACTAATATCCTCTTCCTCGATACATATGAGAGGATGAGAAAGAAGCTGTCGGTCAAGATGAAGCCGTACCACCATAACTTGATTAACTTTAATGGAAGTACCGTCCAAGCCAAGGGGATCATCACTCTAGACATGGAGCTTGGTGATGACGATCATGTAGCGTGACAACCAGGTAAAGTTCGTCATGATCGATTGCCTCTCCCCTTATAACGCTCTCTTAGGAAAACTAAGTGTAAATGCGTTTAGGGTCATCACATCCTCCCTTTACCTAAAGACAAAATTCCCGACCCTGACCGGAGTAGAAATATGTAGGTATGATCAAAAGCTTTCACGAGAGCTATATGTTAGGGCCGCCAGAGATAACGAAGTCTTCGCTTTGGAGTTTGACCCACAGGAGAAGCCAATGGATAAGGGTAAGTTGGGTGAAAAAACTGAAGATATTCAAATCAGTCCCTCTCCTAACCAAACAATGAAGGTCGAGATCGAGACTCCTCTTGAGTTAAAAGATGAAATTATTGCTCTCTTGAAGGCCAACTTAGATAGGTTCGCCGAGTTAGCGTCAGATAAGCTTGGGATCTGGCCTGACCTAACAACCCATTACCTCAACACTGACTATACTATGCAACTTGTCAAGCAAAAGAAGAGGTACTTTACTCTAGAATGGCAGGCCGCAATTGAGGAAGAAGTGTAGAAGCTACTTAAGGTTGACTTTGTAAGGGAAGAGAACTACTCAACTTGGCTAGCAAACATGGTGCTAGTCAAGAAAAAGATTGGGAAGTGGCATATGTGCGTTGATTATACTAACCTTAACAAAGCTTGCCCAGGAGACTGCTTTCCTCTCTTGAGAATCAATCAACTCGTCGACTCCACTTCGGGATACACTTTGTTAAGCTTCATGGATGCCTTTTTAGGGCACAACCAAATTAAAATGTACTTGAATTACGAAGTTCATACCTCATTTGTCACCGACTACAGCACATACTACTACACAATGAACCCATTTGGTCTAAAAAATCTCGAAGCCATATACCGGTAGATAGTGATGAAATTATTTAAGCTTAGATAGAGTGTAATATGGAAGTGTACATCAACGACATGATCGTTAAGAGCATGAAGCCAAGTGATCATGTTAAGGACCTCTAAAAAGCCTTTGACCAGATGCAGATACACAACATGAAGTTGAACCCCCAAAAGTACGTCTTTGGGGTTGGCTTCGACAAATTCTTAGGCTTCTTGGTCACCTAAAGAGGTATTGAGGCCAATCCTGAAAAGATAAATGTTATTAGGGGGATGAAGCCCCTTACCTCAATCCAAGACGTATAGAAACTCACTAACATAGTACCTACATTGAGCAGGTTCGTGTTGAAAAGCACAAATAAATGCCCCGAGTTCTTTAAAATCCTAAAAAATACAAAGGGTTTTAAATGGAATCTGGAGTACGCCACCACTTTCCAACAGCTCTAAAATTTCCTAGTGCACCCATTGATCTTCTTTAAGCCTGTATACAAGGAGGACCTATTCTTGTACCTAGTTACGAGCTACCGTGCGCTCTCCTGTGTGTTGGTCAAAGTAGATGAAAGAGAACATAAGCTCGTATACTGCATTAGCCATATACTTTACAGGCCCAAGGTTAGGTACACTCAGGTAAAAAATTTTATCGTAGCCGTCGTTATCTTAGTATGTCGACTAAGGCCCTACTTCCAAGCACACTAGATTATTATGCTTACAGATCAATTACTACGTACTAAGCTATAGAAGCCTAATGTGTCCGGATGAATGATGAAGTACACAATAGAGCTAAATGTGTACAGAATCTAACACCAGCTACAAACAACCTATAAGGCACAAGTGTAGGCCGACTTTATGGTAAAATACATGAGAGAGGTGGAAGCACCCCTAAGCAATGATAAACCAATGTGGACTTTCCATGTTGATGGATCATCTACCTCGGTAAGTGAAAGTGTGGGTCTTATTTTGACAGGCCTACACAAGGTCATGGTCTACTGTGCCTTCAAGTTCGAGTTCAATAGCAGCAACAATGAATCCAAGTACAAGGCTTTCATCACCAGTCTCAAGTTAACCAAAGAGATCAATGCCGAACACTTATAAGTCTTCTCAGACTCTATGCTAGTTGTCCAACAAGTTTGAGGCAAATATGAGGTTAGGGACAATACAATGGAAAGGTACTTAGAGAAAGTAAATAGCCTCTTAGATGAATTCCCTTCATGAAGCATCATAATGATCCCCCCAACTTGAGAATTTAGCATCGCCTCTATTGGGATGTAGAAGCTAAAGGTCAAGGATAGGAAGATCTTCATAGAGTACCTATTGAAGAAGAGCATAACTCCGTTCTCGGCTGAAGTTTTGGAACTAACAATAGTAGCATTAGAGTCAAGATGGATGGGTCCTATTCAGAGTTATTTAGAGTAGGGCACACTCTTAGAAGACAAGAGAGAGGCAAAGAAGCTTAGATATCATGCCACTAACTGCACATTGGTCGATTGCATCCTGTATCGTAGAGGCATCAGCCTTTCCTTGCTCGGATGCCTATGAGAAGGCGAGAGCCTATACGTCATGTAAGAATTGCATGCCGAAGCGTACAACAGCCACATTCAATCCAAGCCTTTTACCTCTGAGCACTACTAATCGAGTATTATTGGCCTACCATGAGGTAGGATGCCAAAGCTATAGCCCAAAAGTGCTTGCAATGCTAGACACACACCCCTATCAATCATGTACCTAACATCAGTCTTTAGCCCATAGCTATTCTCATAATGGGGTATCGACATCCTTGGGGCTTTCCTAAAGGCTTTAGGAGGATAGCGGTTCAAAATAGTTGTCATCAACTACTTCACTAAGTGGGTCGAAGCCGAAGCGATGGCAAAAATCATAGAGAGAAGTGTTGAGTCTTTCGTTAGAAACAACATCCTCTCTCTGTTTGGGGTTCCTTATGCTTTCATCATGGACAACAAGCAATAGTTTAACAACCTTAAATTCAAGGAATTCTACACTAAATACCACACTACACCGCACTTTACATCAATCATCCACCACTAGTCAAACGGATAAGTAGATGCAACCAACTGGATCATCTTAGATAGCTTGAAGAAATGAGTGGACTAAGCCCATAGCGTTTAGGCAAACGAACTACCCAACATTCTATGGGGACATAGGACTACCTACCAAACTTCCATAGGTGAAAGGTCCTTTCTCTTGGTGTTCAGGTTAAAGGTAATCCTCCCTATTGAACTTGAACTCCCTAACATTCGGACATGAAGCTTCAAGACCACCCTTAATGAGTCCTTATTGTAAGCTAGTGTTAACATTATTGAAGACATTCGAGACTTCGCTACCACTTGGGTAACAGCATACTAGCACTGAGCCACTCGATACTATGACTAAAAGGTAAAACACAAGGAATTTAAGGTCATCGACTTAGTTTGTCAGAAGTTAGAGGCTATTAGCTCACAAGAAGGATAGGGTAAGTTAGCCCCCCAGTTGGGAAGATTCAATCAAAGTTAGGGAAAACCTGGGCAATGGAGCATACAGACTAGAAAGACTGGACGTCGAGCTTATCCTATACACATGAAACGTTGATAACTTTTAGTTTTAGTTTGATTAGCATACTACTATGTAAATCATTTCAGAATAAGGAATGAAAATTATGTTTTATAATTGTTGTCTATCATTCTCTACCCCAAAGGTTGAACGAACCTACTTATTGGGTAGATCGGAACACTACTTACCTAACCCCTTCGGGTAACCTCGGTAAAGGGAAATACCCCTTGTACAAAGGAACTCCCACTTACTAAGTAAGTCGAAATGCCACTAACTTGACCCTTTTGAGTAACCTTAACAAGCAAAAATACTCCTTGTACAGAAGAACACCTACTTATCGAGCAAGTCAAAACATCATCGACCTAACCCCCTAAGGTAACTTCGACAAGAGAAAATACCCCTTACGTAGAGAAACTCCCATTTACTGGGTAGGTTGGAATGTCGCCGAACTAACCCCCTTAGGTAACCTCGGCAAGGAGAAATATCCCTTGTACGGAGGAACTTATATACACAAACATTTAGACAAGGCAGAGCAAAAAAAAAAAAAAAAAAAAGGAAGAAGAAGAAGAAGAGAAAAAGTCAAAGTGCACAACAAGGGACATGAGTAAGTTAAATTTCATTCATTACTTGGAAATTACAAAATTAAAGCCTAAATCTCGGCTTGGGATATAGGAAGGAAAACAAAACTATTGCATAGGACTAGCTAGCTTTTATAATTTTGAAAAGTCTAAGGCTTCAATCTCTTTGGAGCTTTAATCCATCCCTAACCTTTAGGGAAGCTGGCTTTGCGCTGGAGTAGAGGCTGAAGGTTATTGATAAGGGTTAGTAGGAAGATCACCCCAAGAAGCACCCTCAAAGGTGACCTCTTACCTAGCTACTAGAGTAGAAATGAATGTAGAAGCATTATACCTGGCCTCAATAGTGGAAAGGGTGCCTTAGACTTCACCAACCGCTTAAGCAACCTTCCTCTCCCATGCTTTAGCTTCCTTCTTCTCCTTGAAGGTGAGGGAATCCAAAAAAGTCAAGTAGCTTAAGTTGATGTCCGAATAATGGGAGAGTTACTTATCTCCTCATGTATTGGGTGCATTTGGTGGATATATCTTCCAACTCATCCACATACTCGTCCATCTCCCAATAATCGGCAACTGCCTTCTTTATAGTGGCATCATTGAGGACCTTCCTACTCTCCATTTTGGAGATGATCTCCTCTATCTCTGAAACTCTCCCTTATAGCTCCTAGACTTACCACTCTAACCGTATCTTCAAACCAACCAACTCCAGCAAAGTAGCTTGGATACTATTGCACTTAGAGGCCTTTATCTCTAATTCGATCTGTAACCCAGCAATTGACACCTTCAAGTCGGTGTTTGGGCTTTAGCCTCCCTCTCCTCATCCAATCTCTAAGAGAGATGAGCCTTGGTCCTCTATTCATTCTCAATCTCCCTTAGCAGCTTCTTTAGTAGTTGTTCTCTCCCGTTCTACATCCTTTAGCTGCCCTTAAAGCCTAGCCACCTACACATAATAGTAGTACAAGTGTCGGTTAGCTTTGGCGAAATTAACCAAATATTTATTGATAAAGGAATCTACCTCTTGCAAGTTTTTCTTAGCTCTACATAACACCTCCTGAAAGCCCTTTACCTCTTTCCTGGCAGCATTGTACTTACTTGGTTGAAGCAACACCTGGTCGTAGTACTGTAAAGAAGCATAAGCCGAGGTTAGTTGGATGACAAGGGTGAAGTGCATCAAAGTAAAGAGATGAAGGCTTACTTGCTACATGAGCATGCTCAAATGGCCCACCATCTCTATGAGGTCACCCCTACTTACCCTAGATAGCTCTTCAAGGATGGTCTAGTTGCTAGGGGTATAAGACTCCAATAAGGCTTAGGAGTTGAGAGTTTGGTACCATAATGTAAGGTCATTAGTCTAAACCCCCCACTTTAGCCTCAAGAGCTTTGCCCTGACCTTCTATATCTCAACCTCTAGTACTTGGCTTAAGAGCTCTTTGTTTCGAAAGACATATGGTACCTCCTTGAACGAGTTCGACTCAATCCCCTAGAATCTAAACTTATTAAGGACGTAAAAAAACTCATCCCCAAGTTTATCTATACACTTATAGAGATGAGCTATTTGCTACTCAAATTAGGTTGCTTGGCTTAAGGGCTCCTTTACTAGAGGCCTTTTCTTTTTGGCTACTTCCCTAAATGTCTCGAGAAACATCCTCTTCTACCTTACCACTTCAAGTGGTTTGGCAGCCTTAGCCATTTCATCCTCCTTTCCCCTAAGAGGGATAAGCATCTGTATATCTAGCTCCTCAGCGTCAGTAGGCTCATCCCCTACAATAATGGGCTTGGTAATGGGGATGAAGGTAGGGGAAAGAAGAGCCATGCCCAAAGGTTCCACAACAAATGGCTCTACCTAGAGACCGATGGTAATCCCTTAAGGAACAGCTATTGGTTGGACCTTACTGATCTCTTCAACTCCTGACTTCACCCATACTACCTTACCCTTTAGATAAGACACCCTAGTCCTCATCTGCCGACAGCTCATCAGCTTGTCCATGGAGGGATGGGGAACCTTTATAGCCAAATTTTTTCTTGTAAAAAAAAAAAAAGATGGAAACAATGAGGAAAAAGAAAAATAAGGCAAAAATGAGAGAAACAACTATTACCATTCACCAACTCTGTCATGACCATCACGGACAAGGAAGATCCCCCATTTTATAAAAAGAGACATTAGACGAAGCATCTTTACACTAACATAACAAACAAAGGAATTCACAAAAGGAACAAACCTATACCTTCAGCCCATTTCTTCACTACAACTTTTTTCATGCTAAGGAAGCACTAGAAGATCAAATATCGAAAGTATCTCTCCATATCCTCAGCAGCATTTATCTCCGAGCCATGTCTAAGGGCTATAAAGGCCTGAATCTCTTGCATGGCCTTTGCATCACTAGGGCTTAGCACCTTTTGAGCCCCAATCCAAACCAACTCAATTTGTTACATCTAACAATTTGCTTCCTTAGGCAGCTTGACCACCACGTAGTCATCCTGCTAGCCTTTTACTAACTCTGTAAAGCCACATAACAGTTTCTTTCTAGGGTGGGGTTGGAGGTACGACCACCCCCCATGCTTTTTAACATATAAAAGTGATTGAGAAGCTCGGGAGTAGCCCTTATCATTAAGTAACCACAAAGCTCTTGAAAAGCCTGCAACACCCTCTACCTATTAGGAGGAACTTATATCGAACTACACTAGTGGAAGTTGAAGAGTTATTTCTCGAAACTACTTGAAGGGAGGCGCTGCCCAAACTTTAGGCACTTCTCAAAAACTGTAAAGCACCTCCCTTATAGCAAAGCTACCTACTTATCCCTGCCCGGTAACTGTATTTGCTACCTATAGATTGACTCAACAATGAAGTTACTTAAGATCCAACTGGAGGAAAATGGTTTACTTTTACTCACCTGGCCACTAGGGCCCTTGCCCATCCCAAGCGCCTCAAATAAATCCTTGGGAGGAGGCAAAGGGCGTATGCATACACGTCCTTAGGGATGGTATTAATGAGCCTAGCCCTATCCAACGCCATTACCATCTTAGTAAAGTCGTCAAGTTATGATAGTGATAAGACTTCATCCTCTCCTACTGATGGGGGATCACTCCTTATAGACTCAAAGTTAGAGATGTACTATGACAAGTCCGAACTCTCCTCATCTATGTTGGCTAACATGGTTGCAAATGGTGATGAAGAAAATCGAAGTTTGAATAGTTTTTGAAAGTTCAATGCAAAAGAGTGAATTTCATAGTAATGGAATAGAGAGATTGTGGAAAAGTAATTTCTCGTTGTGATTGTGCTATTTATAGGCCAAGCGTTTGGGAAACCACATAAGCAGTTATAAGGTTTTGCATAAGCATAAATCCCTTGGAATCCTACAGTGTAGACATGTAGAGTTAGGTTTGATTGAACGGTCACCTTTAAAAGGCAAAACACATGTAACTGCATGTTAACCTGCTAGGATAGGACACTTGTCACATCACATTAAATGCACTGAAATTAAGTGCGTTAGAGTCAGAATTTGAAAAAGTCTCTTTCACAAGAAGTTTCCTCAAGGGCCCTTTGACTTCCACTTAGTTGACATGCTAGAAGCATGGCATCCCAAATTGAGTAATCACACCTGGTTGGTCTATGACAAGCGTAGTTCAGCTATGCTTACTTAGCACCTTGGATCGCTCACCTAATTGGATGCAAAGGTATCCTGCTTTGATACTCTAACTAAAGCTCCATCTTACTTGAGTTGTAAGCTTGTCAGCACTTTATTTTGGGACAGTTGTTGACACCTCGGCTTTTCTTACCTTGAGCATTTTTGCTTCCACTATTCACCACCACTGACACATTCAACCTGCATGTTTACCTGCTTAGATGTTCACTGCCTCAGATATCGCTGCCTTGGCCTTCTACCTACCTAGACTAACACCCTCATTACATCATCACTATAGCACCAACTCAAACTCCTTCGAGTCAGATCAACTGTACACTTAAGCAGCCTATATATGCCTTCTTCTTGCTTTCACCTTGATAACGAGACTATATAGGAGTAGAGGTAAGTGTTGACAAGGCTCTTTGGACATGAACCTCTTAAGCCCATCTAAATCTGACACTCCTTATAGTTTAGAGGCCATTGCCCTGGGCTAAGCCTTAAGTTGGCTTAACCATGCCTAAGAGGCTCTTTGATGGCTAGAAGACATCAGATAAGGAAAAGAGATAAAGTCAACACTGGCCTCTAATATATGTGGGATACGTTGGATACTACAAGGCCACTCTCTAATGCTTGTAGTGGAAGCTCTACTAACTAACCATCCTCTAATTGTTAGCTTCATTCCACTATAAATATTAGGTCACCCATCTAACGATAAACTACTTGACACTTTGCACACTAAAGTTTGTTAACTGCTCTCTACTATCTCATATTCTCCAAAACACTATACGGACTTAAGCATCAAAGTGACCATACCAAATAATACCCTAGTGTCTCCTTATATTGTTCTATTTTGTTGGCTTACCCAATACGCAAAGCCTAATTTCTATCGGCAAATATTCTGAGATGACAATTACTACCTTAAAAACCCTAAACACCACCACTCACATGTCTTATGTTTGATTTAATAAAGAAAAAAAATATATACTATTTACTTATGATATAAAAGCAAGAAAGCATGTTTTGGTGTCTTTAATGCATTTTATATTTTCTTTATAATTGATTTTACAAAACTAACCTTTAACAAATATTTTCCTTATGTAAGAAGTGGCTTAGATAATGATGCTAGTGTAACTATATTTACCTATGGTACAATAACTGTCCATCATTAACTAAATGACTTTTTTTGTCCCTCAAAGGGTTGAAACAAAAACAAAACCCAAACCATAATGTTAAATAGGAGCATACAAAAATGAACAAGCCTTTATATTTACCGTTGTTGTAAATTGTGACCAAAAACAGATAAGGCTAGTTGTTGAATAAGTCTAAGCTTATAGAAAGTTCGAAAATGATTAATGGGGAAAAGTGCGAAATGTAAAATATGAAGAATGAAACAGTAAACAAAACCTACAAATGGCTCCAAAGAATATGACGCACCAATAAAACTTCTAAGGACTCACGACTTAATTCGATATGATGCACGAATTGGCCCGATGAGGTTACTCGCCACCTAACCTTAGTTAAAGGAAAAGATAAGAGTGATACTACGAGTAAACAAACAGTGTTTACATAAAGAATAAAAAGTACTTAAAGTGTGTATATTAAGAATGATATAATGATACCACAGTTATAAGTACAAGGGTATTTATACCCATAAGTTAGGGTAACCTTCCTAAAAAAGAAAAGACAAAAGGGCATTTCCTAAGAAAATGATGTATAAGATACAAATGAGTAAAAATGAATATATAAGAAAAACAGTCATTAGTATAACAGATTCTGTACATGATATTGTACATGCAGCGATGCTACATTAGCAAGGTTGTTAGAAGATATAGATAAGGGCTTATCCAAGTAGGGATGGCTTAGTCAATACAGACTCTCTGTCTCAACTTCTCGGTAAGGAAGATGCTGAGTAATTGGATGGCTCGACGCTAAAGAGTAATTAATAACTCGGCATATTGCAGAAAAATAGGTGGTAATACAGCACTGTATGAAAGGTGACTTGATATGGAAGTACTCAGCTTCAACAGGGGTTGGTTAGAACAGAAGGATTCATTATGCTAGCCCCTCTAGTTTTTGAGCTCGACTACGGGTTAAAGGTCCAATAGCCTAATTCCCATCATTCCCTCTGGGTTATCTTGGATTTGGGATCAAATCCGAATGGTGTTCTCCCAATCCTCCGTTAAGATGATATAATCTGAGGTCGGTAATGTTGAAGGCATCAGAAACCCTATAGTCCTTAGGCAATTCCAACCTATAGCCATTGTCATTGATTTTCTAGAGCATTCTAAAAGGTCCTTCTGCTCTTGTAGATAATTTGTTCCTCTTCTTGTTAGAGAACCATTCCTTACTGAGGTGTAGCCATACTAAGTCTCTTGGCTAAATTGGTTTGGCCAACCTACCTTTAGTCTTTCCTTACATTCTTCTAGTAGCTTGGTTGATGTGCTGAGTAATCCTGTTATAGATATGTTGAAGGGATTGCGCTCTGGTCGTTTAATATTAAGCAAGTGCACCTATCAGTTTTAATATAGCGGATGTGAGTCTGAATCAATCCCTCAAAGATTTCGAGTACTAATATTAACCTTAGCTCTATCATCTAACTGGAAAATTGTGATGAGTTAAATGAATTAAAAATACTAAAATTAACAAACTAACCTAATTATGAAACTTGATTAAGCAATTTAGAAAGCGATAAAACTAAGAATGACTTCAAAAATGCAAATAACATATTTAGGACCCCTAGTATTTAACATGTAACCACTTAAAATATATCCGATTCAATTTCTATTATTCTTGATCGGAAGGATTCACAATTAAAGTTAACACCTTTCTCAAGCATATTAACCCTAATCCTAAATTATTTACCGAAATCTCTTCACTTAGTGATATAACTTAAAATCGCATTAATGTATAATGAATTCCCACACAAAAGAACAACTTTTTGGAAGAAACATATATCTTATCTTTAAGTATACATATAATTCTCTCCAATTATATCAAGATCTTATTATTCATGTAATTTCTCAATCATCATGTATAATATCATAGATTGATACTCTAGAAATATCAATTAACAATTAAATAACATAATTGAATCAAGAAAAGATAGAAACTTTATTGAAAATTATCAATCAATCCAATAGTCACATGAAACCCTAGGTCCATAATCCTAAATACAAGAGTCTTAAACTATCATAATGAAACTAAAAATGAATTGCAACAAAATCAGTAAATAAAACATGAAAAACCCCTTTTGTTGATGAAAAATCTCTTCAATCTTGAAGTTGGGTGTTTCTTTTGCCTTTTTCTTCTCCTTCTCTTCAAGTCTCTTCTCTTTTGAATGTCTAATCTTATGTGCGAAACCTTAGTATGTCATTTTATAATGTATTATAAGGTTTCCATTTTTGTTACCAG
Organism: Lumnitzera racemosa; assembly: GCA_024138005.1. Lineage (NCBI taxonomy): Eukaryota > Viridiplantae > Streptophyta > Magnoliopsida > Myrtales > Combretaceae > Lumnitzera > Lumnitzera racemosa. The sequence continues at coordinate 103,064,709 of JAMXBC010000004.1, forward strand.
ACACAGCCTGGGACACAGTCGTGTCCCCAGGTCATGTAACTTTCTGACCTTGGCATATTTTCTTGGATGGATACAGCTCGGGGATACAGTTGTATCCTAGACTGTGTAACTTCAAAACTTCATAACTCATTCATTTGAACTCCAAATTGAGTGAAACTTGATTCCTTTTCTTCGTTTTCAATCCAAGAACGCATTCAAACCTTGAAATTAAAATTTTACTCAATTAAGTATCAATTTCTTTAAAGAAAACCAAAGATGTAAGAGAAATACTATAAAATCACCATGTGAAATGTATTTAAAATAAAAGTTATCATCATTGCATCAGGGTTCTTTTGAATGGGTATTAGTACAAGGGCCATAGTTGAGGGTTAACTTGGGATTGAATCCATAAACCACCTCGAAGGGAGTCTGCTTAGTGATATCATGTACTATTTAGTTATAGGCAAACTTGACCACTAGCAAGCAAGCATCCCAATCATCCAAGTTCTTATCTACTACAACCCGAAGTAGTGATCTTAAACTACCTTTGTTTGGCCGTTAATTTAAGGGTGATATGAGGTACTAAAAAGTAATTTGGTTCCCAACCGACGCTACAGGGTTCTCTATAAATGGCTCAAGAACTTCGGATTTCTATCAGAGACTACACTTCTCGGCATATCGTGTATCTACACAATCTCTTATAAGAAAAGAGAAGCAATGGCCTAAATGTTGTTAGTCTTAGTACAGAGCACAAAGTGTGCCATCTTACTGAACAGATCTACGATGACCATTACAGAATTTCTGCCTCGAACGGTTCGTGGTAGTTCGAGAATAAAGTCCATGTTCAATTTAGTTCACGGCCTCGTCGAGACATATAGGGGCATTACTTTCCCTTGCTTGGCTTGGTACTTGGCCTTCTTACACAAGGCACAACTTTCGACAGCTCAATATACATCTTTCCTCATTTTCGGCCAAAAGAATCAGCCGTTTATCAGTTCACAAGTTCTCCTTTCCCCAAAATGTTCAGAGAGACCTCCACTGTGGGCTTCCTTGACTAGTAGCTCCTTCAGTGAACAAGTCGGCATGCATAATTTTCTGCCTCAAAACAAGTAGCTATCATCCACATGACATTCGCCTACTGTCTTTCCGTTGATGCATCACGAAATTATAGGTCCAAAGTACGGATATTCAAAGTACTATTCCTTGATATATGCAATCCTAAATAACCTGGTTTGTAATTCTAATAAAAGCATATATCTCCTTGAAAGAGCATCTACAACTATATTGCTCTTTCTTGCTTGTACTTTATCATAAAATTGAATCCTTCAAAGAATTTAACTCATCTTATCCACCTCTTCGACAACTTGGTTTGACTTTGGAGATACCTCAACGATTCATGGTCAGTATATATAACAAATTCTCTCGGCAATAAATAATGTTGCTAGACTTGCGTTGCTTGAATAGTACAAAAGTTCCTTATCATATACAGAATAATTCAATTAGGGTCCTCGGAGCTTCTCACTGTGGAAGACAACTGGTTGGCCTTCTTACATCAAGACAACGCCTATTCCAATACCTGATGCGTTACATTCCAACTCAAAAATTTTGTCAAAGTCGAGTAGTACTAATACTGGGGCGGAGGTCAACCTTTCTTTTACCTTGGAAAAGTTCCTCTTCTTACTTTCTCCCTATTAGAAGTTAGTGTTTTTTTTTTTGGTTAGTTCAGTAAGTGATACATTGAAGGTACTAAAATTCCTAATGAATCTTCTGAAAATCGAAGCTAGTTCATGGAAACTTCTCACGTCTACACAAGTAATAGGAGTTGGCCACTCTACAATTGCTCAGATCTTCTCATTATCAACTTGTAAGCCTCCTCTATTGACTACATAGCTCAAGAATACCTCTTGCTCCTAGCAAAGCAACATTTCTTTAGATTGCCGAATAATCTCTCGGCATTGAGGATATCTATGACTGCTTTGAGATGTTTACAATGACTTGGCATGTCGGCACGGTAGACCAGGATATCGTCAAAGTACACTACGACATACTTCCTAATGAGATGGCTCAGCACATGGTTCATTAATTTCATGAAAGTGCTTAGGGCATTCGATAAGTCGAAGGGCATGACCATTCACTCGTAAAGTCCATATTGAGTCTTGAACGAGGTCTTCCATTCATTACCTAGCCTCATGTGGATTTGATGATAGTAAGATTTAAGATTAATCTTGCTAAAAATCTTGGCTCCACTCAGTTCATCCAATATGTCTTCTAACTTTAGGATTTGATACCTGTATTTGATCATGATTTTGTTCATGGCTTGGTTGTTTACACACATCTACCAGGTTCTATCCTTCTTCGGTACTAGAAATGCAGGCACAGCACAAGGGCTAAGACTTTCCCTTACATAGCCTTTCTCCAATAACTCAATGACTTGACATTGGAGTTTAGAAGCTTGCTTGGAATTCATTCGATAAGCTGGCTTATTCGGTAATGCAATGCCAGGTACTAAGTCAATGTAGTGCTCTATGCCTCAAGTTGGGGACAACCCTTTAGGTAACTATTCTAAAAACAAGTCGATATATTCATCTAACAACTCCTTGATCTCCTAGGGTAACTCAACCACTCTTTCATTTCAAACGGTCACCTAACGAACAAGAGGGTTGGCTCATTAGCATTAATGGCCTTTCGGAGCTCGACTTTACTCATCACTAGAGCCTTCTTCAATTTGCGAGCAAATTTTTCTTGTAACTTATTGACTTTTCTCTACAGCATCGAGTTTAGTGTAATCTCCCGATCATCCTTCTCGAACATGTATGTATTCCTATAGTCTTTATGGATGACCTTTTTATCAAACAACCATGGCCTACCTAGCAACATGTAGGAAGCACACATGGGTAGGACGTTGCAGAAAATTAGGTCAGAGTAGTTCCTAATAGTGATCGGCAGTAGTATTTGCCGACTAACGTATAATACTCCCTTTTCACTTAACCAGTGTAACTTATACGACTTTAGGTGTACAACAGTTAGTAATTTTAGTTTTGAAATAAGATCGATTGATGTTACATTGGTACAGCTTCCATTATCTACGATGAGGGAACAAACCTAATTGTTCACCTTATAGATTATATGAAATAGATTCTCTCTTTACTCCTCCTCTTGTAAGGGTTCCATGCTCATATTGCGTTAGATAACTATGAGTAACTGGTCCAAGTCCTTGCCAAACACATCATCTTTAATCAGCTCTTTCTAGGTAGGAACCTCCTCCTTCTTGGGTTCCTCATCTGTACTCTGTACTTCTATCTTCGGAATATCTCCCTTGATGGCCATCATCCATCGATTCGGGCATTAAGTAGCCATATCCGAACCCTTGGCACTAGAAGCACTTAATCTGGTTGGTCTTTCTGCCAAACCCTTGCCCCTTCTCATACGTTTAGGTCGACACTTCATCATCAAGTCGATTTTTCTACTCGGCTCTTATATCAATCTTTTTTGTTGGCTCTGTACTCAATTGAGCTCGGTGACCTGCCTATTCGGGTTGGCTAGTAGGCATCATCGCTGGTGCCTGACCCCTTCTTTACCTCTTTATTTACTGGACAATCCTAACAGCCTTATCCATGGTGTCAAATCGTTAGAGCTCTACAACATCCTGAATGTCTCCTCTCAACCCAGTAACAAACCTTGAGATTGTTCGAGCTAGTGGTTCCTCTACTTCACAATGCATCGTAAGCATTTGAAATTCTTGAACATACTCATCAACTGTTCAGCCTCCTTGTCTTAGCTTCTGAAGGCGAGTGAAAGTATCTTGGAGATAGGTTTTTGGCACAAACCTGTTTCTGAGCACTCTCTTCATCTTGGGCCAAGTGTTAATCTCTTGGTACCTCTCTTCTCTTCTCATGGCTTGAAAATTCTTCCACCACATGGCGGCATAGCTGGAGAACTTAACAACAACAATTCTCACCTTCTCATAATCCTCATATTGATAGTAATCAAATACAAGCTCCACTTTCTCTTCCCAATCCAGATACTCACCGGCATTCTCAAATCCATTGAAACTGGGAATCCAAAACTTCACATGCTTAGATGTTCTAGAGATTCATACACGCTCCTCTTCAAAATATTCCTCTTCCTCTTCGTCAAGCTCTCTCTAGTCTACCCTTTGCCTTACTCCTTCACCAACTCCTTTACCTCGAACGGGTCGAGCTAGGTTTGACATCTAACAGGTTGAGTAACTTGTAGAGTGTTTTATATGGCCTTAGTAGGTCAATAAGATAGTGCATAAACAGCTCAGGGCAGATTTACTATGAGGTTAGCTACCTCATTAAGTCTCTTGTCGGTGCTTTTAGGAGTTCCTTGAGATTGTCGTCCATGGTAGACAACTCTACTGTCATCACTAGCACCAACATTCATACTTGGGTCTATCATTTTTCCTTATAGATTCAAAACTCAAACAACACTTCAAGAAATTAATAGTTAACAACACAACAGTCAATTGAACACAGTAACATGCTTTGTTTCATACACGCAAAATAGAGTATAACAGAACTTAAAAAAAAAAAAACTACTGCAATTCACACAAAACCCTTGCTCTAATATCAACATGTCAAAAATCGTGACCAAGAACAAATAAGGCAAGTTGTTGAATAGATTCAAGCTTATAGAAAACTCGAAAAGGATTAATGGGGAAAAGTGCGAAAAGGTAAAATATGAAGAATGAAATAGTAAGCAAAACCTACAAACGGCTTTAGAGGATATGATGCACCAATGAAACTTTCAAGAACACACTACTCAATTCGATATGACGCACGAATTGATTTGGCGAGATTACTAGCCACCTAACCTTGTTTAAGGAAAAAGATAAGAGCGATATCGAGAATAAATAAACAGTATTTACACAAAGAAGAAAATTTACTCAAAGAGTGTATATTAAGAATGATTTGATGATGCCACAGTTACAAGTACAAGAGTATTTACACCTATAAGTTAAGGCAACCTTCTTAAAAAGGAAAATACAAAAGGGCATTTTCTAAGGAAGTAACGTAAAAGATACAAAAGGGTAAAAATAAATATACAAGAAAAATAGCTATTAGTGCAACAGATTCTGCACATGATACTATACACGCGGTAATGCTACATTGGCGAGGTCGTTAGAAGATGTGCACAAAAAGTACGAATAGATAGGTTTGTTTGAGTAGGGATAGCTCAGTCAGTTTGGACTCTCTATCTTGGCTTCTCCATAAGGAAAATGCCAAGTAATTAGACGACTCGACGCTAGAGAGTAATAAAAAACTCGACATATTATAGAAAAATGAGCAGTCATACGGTACGGCATAATGAGTGACTCGGCAAGGAAGTACTCGACTTCGGCAAGGGTTAGTTGGAATAAAAGAATTCGTTGTACTAACCCCTCTAATCCTCGGGCTCGCCTGCGAGTCAGAGATCCAATAGCTTGATTCCCATGAACCATAATTTCTTTACATGTTTTTACAATGTGTGTACAAGTTAAATTTATAGACTTTCAAGTGTACATATTGCAATACGACTATTCATATTATATAGCTTTGTGTTTACAAAAGAAAATTTATTTTTAATTATTATAACTCTTCTTTTAATTTATTTAACAACATGTTATACTTTATAATTAGATAAAACATCACATACTTTGCAATTTGTATTATTTTAATAGGTAGAATGATGCTACCATGGGTTATTGGCCAAGCCCATTTTTTACTTTTTGTAATTGTACATAGAAGCTCATTATATGTAAAATGCATGACTAAGGCTCGATCCATTCTTTGGAATATTCTATAAGTATTTAGATACATAGAATCTTGGTAGGTAGTGGTAATTTAACAAGGTAAGTAAGACTATATATTAGCTATTAAGTCAAAGAGATAGAAGCCTCTTGTGTATAAGGGGATGATTCGATCCATCCAAAAATACAAGTTCCATTTCTTACTTAAGCATTTCTCTTTCTATGGTTTATCTTTCTAAGTAAGCTTTTTCTTATGTGTTCTAAATAATAGATAAGAAGACTAATAAAACCTCTCCATAGAGAGTTTAGAGAGTCTAAATACCATACGTAATGGTCTAGAGAAAAGGTTATATGTGACAAGTGATATTAGAGAGAATTCCTAGAAGAGATGGCAAAACAAGGTGTTTCTGATATCCTTACTAAGTACATTGGAAAGCTTGTGAGTTTGATAGTAGTTGACAACTCAACTCTTTGAGGGAAATCCCATGGAAGCAAAGCCTCAATGGAAGCTAAGGCAACTAGAGTGAAACTAGCCACGGCTAACATACTGGATCGAGTTCATAAGGTTGAAGAAGGCTTATAAAAGTTTGAGAATGAGCTCCTAAGTGAAATACCGACAACCCTAAATCAAACCTCGAATGATGTATATAAATGTGATGCTACCCTAGAGAAGATGGTGAAGGCTTTAAGGAAGGAGCTAAAGGACTTAAGAGCTTATGTTCAGTAGCATTTTGAGCTTGGGGATGGGTCAGCTTATGGTGGGGCTATGGCATGCATAAGCCAAAAACCTCTTGTAAATTAAGGAATGTAAAGGAGATAGATAATTTTCTATGGACTATGGAGTAATACTTCAATTTAATCGGGTGTATTAACAATGCATCAAGGCTGTGGGTGACTCCAATATTTCTAGATGATGTAGCCACCCCATGGTGGAGAAGATAGTATGATGGAGCGAAGCAAGGAGCTAGATCAATTAGGACATGGGAAGAATTTAAAGCTAAGTTGTAAGCTTAGTTTCTTTTGAGTAATGTTGAGTGTAAGGCTCGACTTAGCTCGACTCACTTGAGCTAGACAAAGATGCTTGGAGCATAGAAGGTCCATTAAAGACCATGTACAAGAATTCTCTGAACTACTTTTAGAGATTCCCAACGTAAGTGACAAAGATGTAATGCTCACATTTTGCAATGGCTTATAGGGATGGGCCTAAATAGAGTTGAAGAGGTATGGTGTCTAGACTTAGGCCCAAGCCATGGCTATAGCTAAAAACTTAATAAAGCTCAAGCCCATAAAGCGATTTAGGAATGATGCATTGGAGGGTAACCATGGAAGAGGTGGGTGGGACCAAGAAGAATTGGATCAAAGCTTGGGGAAAAAATGAGAGAATCTAAGCCCAAAAAGTTAAGTCTCCTATGGGAAGGAAGGAACTACCCAAATGGAAGCTATCTTACTTCATATCTGTGAGGGCACATAAAGCTATGGATTACCCAGTTTGGGATAGGCTAGCAACTTTAGTAACCATAAAGGAAGAAGAAGAGGCCCAAGCTAACTATAAGCTTAGGCTGTTGAAGTGATTGGCCTCCATACAGAGCAAGCCCACTAAGAAGGCCTAAAACCTAATGTATGTAGAGGCATTTAAGGTTGAAGGATGAATATCTTAGCGGACTAGGGTAATCAATATATTCATTTCTTAGGAGGTAGCTGCCTAAGTTTTAAAGTCCAAAAGGGAAGAGGGACATTGAAGAAAATGAACTCGAGTGAAGTCCCTACTGTTGATGTGGCCTAAGATATAGACATTAAGGTAGGTCAGTAGAGAAGTAGGGTGAAATTAAAACTGATCCCCTTAGATGATTATGTGCTAATCATCGGCATGGACTTCCTTAATTAGAGTGAGCACCTAAATTGCCCTATCAGCAAATTGCATCATGACCAAAGATAAGGGCCAAGTTTTTCATTTTCTACACAGGCTACCAACAAGTTCAAAGTGAAGAGTCCTAGAACTCAAAGTTCAATGAGAGCATATCTAAAGGCAAGAAAGCTGCCTAAGGAGGAAGAGAAAGCTCAAGCAATTAGGCTCAAGAAAATCTCTAAGCCTAGGCCTTCTAGAGAAGAGGTGGAGCCAAGGAAGGTAGAGCTTAGAAGGGTAGATGAAAGTACTTCAATCTAAGGGCTGGGGATAGGCTACTTTATAGAAAAGGACAGGAGGTATACGTTCCAAACCATAAGGATCTTCAAACAAGATTATTGAACGGTTCATGATCTAAAGGAGCCAGAGCACCTGAATATCTACTGCATACTGGCTAAAGAATATATGTCAATAAATATGTTGTTGTATCTAGTAAAATCACAAACCTGTATATGGTATAATATTTGTTGGGCTTTTTACTCACCCCATTTGGAGAACTTGTTTTTCAGATAAATGATAATCGGATTTAAAGACTTGGAGAGAGTATGGGAAATAAGTCTTATATATTCCAATTCAGTTAAAAATACGTGGACTGACCATATCCTTCAGATTCGGCACGACATCTACCATGTTCTCGACTTTTAATCATGGAACCTTCGTTTGATATTCTATCTTTTTCTCAAAACTTCAGTGTGTTTTCTAAAAATTTATGATGCAGTGCATACTTTCAGCAGAAAATCACATGACCATGAGAACAAATAGACAAAGCTATATAATTCCTAGGATTCAAGTAGAACATATTTGAAAAAGGTCAAACCAGTTGAACATCTAGCTAGTGGTTTAAGACTTTAACTGGACATTTCCTTGTTTACTTCTTGCTATTTGGCCTGTCTCGAGGAGAATTTTAAATGTGCTATGCATTTGATAAAAAAAATTCGTCAAGTCAATTAAATATTTGTTAACATTAGCAAAAAACGAAATTGACCTGGGTACATGTCTATGTGCGAAGCTCTTACCGAGCTTCGAGATGATGATATTATCAAGCAAGATAAAAAAATTCCTTTCTGTCATTAGAATCCAAGTTGAAGAAGAAAAACAAATGATATCGTATTGGAGAAAGTTGACGGTAAAGCATATTTAAGTGATAGCTACCTTAGTCAATGAATAAATGAAACCATATTATTATGCTTCACTGCTTCCTCATGTAAACCACGCACATTGGTTTCAAAAATAGATAAGAAATTATTGGCCACCTGATTTTCCATTTTTTTTTCCCTTGTTTTTACCCTTGAAGCTCGAAATCACTAAATGCTATACTCGAACAAATTTACTCTCTCACCTTTAAATGTAAATTTGTACTCTCTGAGTAATGAGCATTTGTCATCATATTTTACAAAAGATGATGAGAAAAGAAAATTTGATAAATAAAAGTTAGATAAAATATATCATTAACATCTCGGTCATAAAACTTAATAAGTAAGATTCCATTGAGTTCTATATATAGCAACTTTAGTGTTCTATTGTAAAATTTATGAAGTACCCGAAACTTGTATAGTTTGGATGCTCTATCCGCGATTCATCAGTTAGTTTTTGAAGTCAACGTGCAATTACTCAATAATTTATAAGAACACCGGTAGAATGAAATTCTTCTGACGTCGTGCTTGTAATGCGAATTTACAGAATTGAATGCGTAATGACTTGTAATACTTACCTATTAAGCAACGAGTAGGGCATAAAACGAGGTTAGCCAACTCAGTTCTCAGGACATCCAGAAGATTGCCGAACTTTTCATGTACCAGCTTTTGAATGCTTCTGGTAAGTGGGTGGGAACGCTACAAAGGGATTCATTTCTCTTCAACTTTCTGGTTTCGCATGGATTTCCCAGTTGTGTAATTGTGCAAACTGCTGACTCCAGTCATCATTCAATCCTGCAGCTGAAAGCCGATTCAGTACTTCACTTAAAGATTAGTTAAAAAAAGACATCAGAATCTCAAATTTGGTGCCATGGCTGAGGGAGAGAGCTCAAGAAATGATAGAGATATGCACAAGACTCTAGAGGAAAGAAGTGCAGAGGATCATCAACATGACTCAAACAACAGCAACAGCAGAGACGAGAAAGCCAAATCAGTTCCACTCTTCAAATTATTTTCATTTGCAGATTTTACTGACATGATTCTGATGATCATGGGGACAATTGGAGCTGTTGCGAATGGACAAGGTTTGCCCATTATGGCTGTTTTGTTTGGTGACATGATAGATTCATTTGGAGAAAGCTCGTCAAGCTCAGTTGCTCTACGATCTGTTTCTAAGGTGATGATTTACAATACAGAACCTCAATTGCTCTGCTTTCTGTTTCTAAGATTCATTTGGTTGTGTTATGCATTTCAGGTATGTCTGAAGCTCGTCTACTTAGCAGCTGGTACTGGTGTAGCAGCATTTCTGCGTAAGTGATATATCATGCAATAAACTCATTGACATTGAACATTAAGCACAGACATAAGAAATGTTTCTATGTTCTCCAGAGGTAACTTGTTGGATGGTAACGGGGGAGAGACAGGCTGCACGGATTAGAGGCTTGTATCTGCAAACTATATTAAGACAAGACATCACCTTCTTTGATAAGGAAACAAACACTGGAGAGGTAGTTGGCAGAATGTCTGGCGATACCGTTCTTATACAGGATGCCATGGGTGAGAAGGTGATGCTAAACAAATTAAACGCAAAGATCCTTTGAGTTTTTTGAATAGGTTTCTCCTATCCTTTCATGCAGTGTTACTCGACAAGTCTACACAATTGTGCAGGTGGGGAAGTTCATACAACTTGTATCAACATTTATTGGAGGATTCGTGGTAGCATTTATCAAAGGATGGCAACTCACCCTGGTGATGATAACATCTGTCCCACTCCTAGTGGCGGCAGCTGGAATTATGTCCCTTGTGATATCCAAGATGGCAACCCAAGGACAAAGTGCTTATGCAAAAGCAGCACATGTTGTTGAGCAAACAGTTGGCTCAATCAGAACTGTATGTTGTGACAGTCTTATGAAAGATGTGGCTTTGATTTAAATAAAAATGGATAATTGCAAATACAGTCCCAAAAAGTATGCCTCAAAACTTTCTAAACATGCATTCACATCCCCATAACATTTGAATATATACACATTATCTCCCCAACTACTGTTGAAGCTTTCAAAACCATTGATAAAAAGCCCATAAATAGCAATTGTTTTAGAGCTTTGTCGACAGTTTGAGAGGGAAAGGTGCATGTTATCAAAAGTTATGAGGAAAAGGTGCGTGTCAAAGTTTACGAGATCTATCCACGCCTGACTAAAAGCTTTTTGTGAGTATATTGGAAATTTGTTCGCAAAAGAAAAATACAACTTTAATATCCTTGTCATGACTGGTGGCAGGTTGCATCATTTACCAGGGAGAGGCATGCAATCAAGACCTACAATAAGTTTCTTCAGCTTGCTTACAGATCAGGTGTGCACGAGGGCTTGGCAGCTGGATTAGGTCTTGGAACAGTCACGTTTGTCATTTGCTGCAGTTATGCTTTGGCAGTATGGTATGGAGCAAAGATGATCATCCATGAGGGATATACCGGGGGTGAAGTCCTTAATGTGATCGTTGCTATCCTCATGGGTTCAGAGTAAGTCAAATTGCACTTTCTTCTTGTGCACTGGATCTTAACCACTGTGGAATCTAATATAATATTCTGGTACTAAGGTCCCTTGGACAAGCTTCTCCATGCATGACTGCGTTTGCAGCTGGACGAGCAGCTGCATTCAAAATGTTTGAGACCATCCATAGGAAGCCAGACATTGATTCTTACGACACCAATGGAAAGATTCTGGACAACATCCATGGAGATATAGAACTAAGGGATGTTTATTTTAGTTATCCAGCTAGACAAAATGAGCTCATATTCCTCGGTTTCTCTCTTCATATTCCTAGTGGAGCAACAGTGGCATTGGTTGGGCAAAGTGGAAGTGGAAAATCCACAGTAATCAGCCTGATAGAGAGGTTTTATGATCCCCAAGCTGGTCAAGTACTTATAGATGGTGTGGACCTTAAAGAATTCCAACTGAAGTGGATTAGGAGCAAGATTGGCCTCGTCAGCCAAGAACCTGTCTTGTTTGCTTCGAGTATCAGGGATAATATTTCATATGGGAAGGAGGGTGCAACTCTTGAGGAGATAAAAGCTGCCACTGAATTAGCAAATGCTGCTAAGTTCATCGATAAATTTCCTGAGGTATGAACCATGAAGTTCCTACATGTGGTCATCTGAGATTTTTCAATTAAATTCTGAAATCTCTGAGAATTTCTCGTTTTTCTTGGAATTATCTTGTCTAGGGACTAGACACTATGGTTGGTGAACGTGGAACTCAATTATCAGGAGGACAAAAGCAAAGAGTTGCAATAGCAAGAGCTATTCTGAAAGATCCACGAATTTTACTTTTAGATGAAGCCACGAGTGCACTTGACACGGAATCTGAGAGGGTAGTACAAGAGGCTCTGGATAGAATAATGACCAACCGGACGACTGTCATTGTTGCGCATCGCTTGAGCACTGTGAGGAATGCAGAAATGATTGCTGTTATTCAGCAAGGAAAGATAGTAGAGAAAGGTACAAACTAGATAAAATCAGTACTCTATAATCGATAGTCATATAAAAATAGATGGGCAAAGTGCAAATACATTCAAAACTGTTGGTTAAGTGACTTAACCTCTCCATAAATTTGAAAGTCTGTACTTACCTCATAAATTATAATTAAAGCCTCAAAACCATTGCTATTTAGATATCTTTTAGCAATGGATGGGAGGTAAGTGCATGTTCTCATATATGGGGAGGTAAAGACTTATTTTGAAAGTTTAAGAGTCTATCTACATTTTGATAATTGTTTTAGGTACATTTTCAATAATCCCAAAATAGAATGTCGAGACTAGACATCACCAAGCAATTGTAATGATAATAGGGAAAATAAGAACATGAAATTTCCAAAGTTGACAATTAAAAATAAACAAATAAATAAATCTTAGTCCCGAATCTGTAGAGAGATAATGTTTGATTCCTAGCGAACTATTTTAACATCATAATATGCTTTTCTTTATATTCATCAGGAACACATTCAGAGCTACTTAAAGACCCTGAGGGAGCATATACTCAACTTATCCACTTACAGGAAACTAACAAAGATCCAGATGGAATTAACGATGAAGAAAACATCGGCACAGATGTTCGTAGACAATCAAGTCAAAGAATGTCATCAATGCAATCCATTGGTCGGCAATCATCTTCAATAGGAAACAGCAGTCGACACTCATTCTCCATGTCATTTGGACTACCCACAGGCCTAACTACCACTGAAGGCACATCAACCAAAGAAGCACCAACTCATTCATTATTAGCAGAAAAACCACCGGAAGTTTCTCTTGCCAGGCTTGTTAGCCTTAATAAGACGGAAATTCCCCTACTTCTAATTGGATGTATAGCCGCAATTGTGACCGGTGTGATATTTCCTATTTTTGGTATTCTCTTATCCAGTGTGATCACCACATTCTTTAAGCCACCACGTGAGCTTAGAAAGGATTCCAATTTTTGGGCACTTATGTTCATGGTGCTTGGTCTGGTATCACTAGTTGGTTATCCAGCTCGTGCGTACTTCTTTTCCATGGCTGGTTGTAGGTTGATCCAGCGAATTAGATCACTATGTTTCGAGAAGGTAGTGCACATGGAGATCGGTTGGTTTGACGACCCAGAACACTCGAGTGGTGTCATTGGTGCAAAGCTGTCAGCAGATGCAGCGAGTGTACGTGCCTTGGTTGGGGATGCGCTTGCTGATGTTGTGCAGAATGCCGCAGCAGCATTGGCTGGATTGATTATTGCTTTTATTGCAAATTGGGAATTGACACTAATCGTTTTAGTAATGATTCCTTTGACATTCTTAAATGGATATGCCCAAGTTCAGTTCTTAAAAGGATTTAGTGCAGACGCAAAGGTAAGAATGAGTTAACCCACACTTTTGACTGTAACAATAAACAATGATGACAAATGAATGAATGATATTGCAGACAATGTACGAGGAAGCTAGTCAAGTTGCTACAGACGCAGTTGGTGGCATGCGGACTGTTGCTTCTTTCTGTGCTGAAGAGAAAATGATGCAACTTTACTCAAAAAAATGTGAAGGACCCTTGAGGACAGGAATAAAGCAAGGACTTATTAGTGGGATTGGTTTTGGCATATCTTTCGCCTTACTCTTCGCCGTCTATGCAGCCTGCTTCTATTTTGGAGCTCGGCTTGCCAAAGCTGGCAAGGCATCATTCGATGACGTTTTTCGTGTAAGCACAGCTTATGTTAAGCATTATATTCTTAAAATTCTCCAATAGCTTCAGAAACTTTTAATGTTCAATGAAGGCTCATTCGCAGCTTCATTGGTTTTATGTACTTGCTTTGCATAGGTTTTCTTCGCTCTAACGATGGCAGCCATGGGAATTACTCAATCAAGCACCCTTACTCCAGACTCCACCAAAGCCAAGAGTGCTACTGCCTCTGTATTTGCGATAATAGACTGCAAATCGAAAATAGACCCATCTAATGAGACCGGATTAACTCTGGAGAGTGTGAAGGGAGAAATTCAGCTTCATCATATCAGCTTCAAGTATCCTTCCAGGCCAGACATACAGATTTTTAGAGACCTTAGCTTGGATTTTCACTCTGGAAAGGTACAATTTTCTTGGCAGTCAATATAACACACATGACAAGATTGCACATGTGATCCATAGAATAATATTCATTGTCTAAAAGTGAAGTGATTTTAAATGTGTGCTTGAATTTGCTCCTAGAATATTGCTTTGGTTGGAGAGAGTGGAAGTGGAAAATCAACAGTCATTGCACTGCTTGAAAGGTTTTATGACCCTGATTCAGGCCATATTACGCTTGATGGAGTGGATATTCAGAAGTTACAATTGAAATGGCTCAGACAACAAATAGGGCTTGTGAGCCAAGAACCAGTTTTGTTCAACGAAACAATTCGTGCTAATATTGCGTATGGAAAAGATGGAAATGCAACAGAGGCAGAAATATTGACAGCTGCAGAGCTAGCTAATGCACATAATTTCATCAGTGGTCTAGATCAGGTTCTGATTTTTAAAACTATAGCTCTTATCTCTCTTAGCATAATTTTCGTAAGCAGTAATTGAATGGTTAGATAATACATCTTACTAAGGCACTGGTTTATTCAGGGTTATGACACTATGGTAGGAGAGCGAGGAATCCAATTGTCTGGTGGACAAAAACAAAGGGTAGCTATTGCGCGCGCTGTAATTAAGAATCCAAAAATACTATTACTAGATGAGGCAACCAGCGCGCTTGATGCTGAATCAGAGAGGGTTGTCCAGGATGCTTTGGACCGAGTTATGATCGACAGGACCACCATAGTAGTAGCACACCGTCTATCAACAATAAAGAATGCAGATGTAATTGCAGTCATTAAAAATGGAGTAGTTATAGAGAAAGGAAAGCATGACACCTTGATCGATATTCAAGATGGTGTCTATGCATCCTTAGTGGCTCTCCACATGAGTACTTCAACTTGAAATAGCATCCCAAACGCAGTTTTGCTTTTCTTCTTTTGCTATAATGAGATGACGAATCACAGGGAAGAATGAAGAGAGAAGAAATGTAAGAGACTTTGGAGTGTTGATGTAGGTTTCTTGAGTTTAGAGCTAGGCAAATACTCTTGTGT
Source organism: Lumnitzera racemosa (assembly GCA_024138005.1). Lineage (NCBI taxonomy): Eukaryota > Viridiplantae > Streptophyta > Magnoliopsida > Myrtales > Combretaceae > Lumnitzera > Lumnitzera racemosa. The sequence goes on from JAMXBC010000004.1 coordinate 103,080,087, forward strand.
ACTGTCATTGCCCCTTAGTATCCGTACAAAAATAAAAATCTAGAGAACTACATCGGCTTCTTTATATGATCTCCACGTTTGTTTCTGCCATAAAGCATTGAAATGTGGAAAGAATTCTATCTAAGGTGGTGTTTGGATTCTTAACCATTTCCAATTACCTGAAACTGAATTCCTTCCCTAACATTCAGGAGTCTCCAAAAGCTCCTATCATTGTCAATCAGGCAATGCTCAAGAGGCTTGTACAAGGCACTGGCATCAGCCTATATTACTCCTCAAAGGCTCCACAATAAAAACCGTGACTGCGATCAAAACAAAAGAATATGTACTAACGAAGCATTCATCATATCTACATGACTCCAACTGCGTGGGTGTTGATTACACAAGACAACATCCTTCTTGAGTCCAGAAAGCATGGTGCAGGTACTAAAATAGGAAGAAAATGACAACAACTTCAAGGGACCTTTCTAACATAACTCATTTGAAGATCCATATTAAATGGCATCAGTATGGGCTCACGAGCCTTGGAGATCATATTTATTGACTTCAGTTGCTCCATAATCTTTTTCCTCTGTGATAAAATCTCTTCATCGCTGTTCCTAATGATGCTTGAAATTCAAAATAACCAATTTCCTGCCTCATTATTCTAGTCTTTTTGTACCGTATGAAAACAACTTCTCATGCCACGATCTTTATAAATCATCTCATCCTTATTTAAACCCTGTACGAAAAATTACCTCAATCTTAAGGATATCGTGTCACTATTTAAACAAATAGTCCCTCCAAGTAGGTCTGTAGCTTATATTTGGTAACAAACCCAAGATTTCATCATGCAGGAACTCTATCTTTAGGCTTTTTCAGATTTCCACGTATTTCTCAAAAGAGACAATTCCTTGCCACTGAATAGACATATATTAGGTGAATCTTATCAACACAAGATGCAATTGAAGCTTGAAACAAAAGGATTAAGAGCAGAGTACCAAAAGCACGTAGATCATTGCAGACACAGAATATCAATAACAGCAGAAGACATCTCTCAATCAGAGAGGAACTATTTGCATTCTGAACGATTAGTTTTATAAAATTCTGTAGTTTTTCCTTAGCAGGCAAGATTTACTCGAGACCTTTCACACGACCACGTCGGTTCACATAAAACTGCACAACACGAGTTTACTTTCTCCTTGGTGAAACTTCTGTTAATTCTAGCAAAACTTTGTACACACCTAACACTTCTTAATAAACTTGTCAGATAACAACCAAGAGCAAGCAGTTGAATTCTGAAGTAAAAGCCAGTGAGAGACTAAAGCGTCCAAGGTGAAGCCCTTTTCAACCACCTATGAATACGGTTCAGGGTTGAATGCGAGGGCAACCAACGCCGAAGTCGGTAATATGAAAATTATATGGATATTAATTATTTTGTTTATTCTTATTTTCCACATAGGGTTACCACATGCTTCATTCCTGTATATAAATATGCATCTAACTATAATAACAAACCACCAGATTTGGCTTTTCATTTCCTCTCTGTTTGTTTCATCATTCTCTCAACCTCTAGGAATACTTCCTTGGCAGACAGCTGAATCTGTAAGTTTTCTTATGATATCAAAGCACCATAGATTTAGTTTTTGCATAAATTTCTTTGTACTTTACATCAACATATTAGTAGCTATGATAAATGCAACTACTATAACTAATTCAAACATGGATCCATTATTTGTTTTGAATTCTGATGGTCTTGGAATGGTCATAGGAAACATTCATTTTAATGGAACAAATTATCTGAGTTGGAGTCGTTCCATTAGAATTGGACTCAAATCCAAGATGAAGTTAGGGTTCATTGATGGTAGAATTGATAAACCTAATGATAATACTCCTGAACTTGCTAAATGGATCCACTGTGACTATATGGTAAGGTGTTGGATTCTCAATTCTATGAATAATAATCTTACACAAAATTTCTTGTATACTAAATCTGCTAGAGATTTATGAATAGAAATTTTGAAGCAATATGGTCAAAGTAATAATCTGCTTGTGTACCAAATGCAGCATGAGATATGTAACATAAAGCAAGGAAATTCTACTATTAGTGTCTATTTTAACAGAATGAAGAGATTGTAGGCTGAATTGTAGGCTTTAAATAGTTTTCCTAATTGTTCTTGTGGCCATCTTGATTATTGCACGTAGATTCAAAGAAAAAGTGGAAGAATTTGATTCACAAACAAAGCTCATACAATTCTTGATGGGATTGAACGAAGTGTATGAGAATGCACGAAATTCTTTACCTTCAATGGATTTGTTGCCTTCAATAAATAAGGCATTCTATCTTATTCAGCAAATTGAAAAACAAAGGGAGATAACATCCACTTTATCAAGGGAATCAGATATGTTGGCTCTTTATGCTGTTAAGCATGATGTAGGAAGGAATACTTTTGATAAAAGGAGATTTAAGGGTGCTGGAGGTTCAAAGTTGTTTTGCAAGCATTGTAAGAATGAAGATCATAGCATTGAAAATTGCTTTCAAATTGTGAGTTATCCAGACTGGTATAAAGGGAAAAGGTATAAGAGTGCAAGATCAAGAGTAAATAACAGTGTTGTCGAGCAGAAAGAAAGATCTTATTTTGCAAGCATGCCATTTGATCACGTTGTTGATAGTGTGGATTTTGTTTCTAGTGATTATAATGCAAGGTTAAGTGCTTGTAAAGAAGGTAAGCAAGATAAAATACAAAAACTTTGTGATTAATTAATGAAAGTTCTTCAATCCAAATGCTTGTAAACAAGGTAAGCAAGATAAAATACAAAAACTTTATGATGAATTGATGAAAGTTCTTCAATCCAAATAGCAACATGAGGATGGTGCAACAATGGTTCACTTTCCAGGTAATGCTCTTTCTTTTTCTAATATTACTACTATGAATGATAAGCTAAGTCTTTAGATAGTCGATAGTGGAGCTATGGATTGCATGACTCCCTATGAAACCATTCTTTATAATCTATGCACTTTTGATAAACCCATACATGTAAAGTTACCTGATGGTTCAATTCAACTTGTTCATAAGGTCGATTCTATTAGTATAAATCAAACACTTACCCTTCATAATGTACTGCTTATTCCAAAATTCACACACAACTTACTGTCAATTAGTCGTTTACAAGTTGATCAATAAGTAAAAGCTTTGTTTGATTCATCTATGTGCAAATTACAAGACCAAAACAATAATTGTATAGCTAAACCAATTATGTAGCATGGACTATACTCTTTTTTAGCAAACTCTTTTTGCAATAAATCTAAGCTAACTCACTTGATTCACTCCAAACTAAGATACATTTTGGTTTCCAAACTCAAACAGTTGAATTGTTGTAAAGATATTGACTTTACAACTTTTTTGTGGAATTTGTTAAGTGAAATTCCATCGTTTGCCTCTTGAAAGAAGTTCACATCATACCTCATTTGCCTTTCAGCTTTTACATATAAATTTATGGGGTCCTTATCATGTAGCTAGTATTTTTGGAGCCAAATACTTTCTTACTCTTGTTGACAACTACTCCAGATGTACTTAGACATACTTACTTTGTAAGAAGTTTCAAGTTACAACTATTTGACTTCTTTCTTCAAATATGTGCACCATCATTTTTCTGTTCATCCTAAAATAGTGAGAACTAATAACGGTACTGCATTTGTTTCACATTCTTGTACTACTTTGTTCAATAGCCTTGGAATTTTACATCAGAAAACAATGGTTTGCACACCTCAACAAACTGGAAGAGTAGAGCATAAACACAAACATCTTTTAGCACCACTCATGCTCTTAGACTTCAAGCAAATTTGCCAAAGGAATTTTAGGAAGAGTGTGTTCAAACAACTATACACCTCATTAACAAAATGCCTATGTTACTTTTGGGATGGAAAACACCTTATGAACTTTTGTTTAGAAAGAAACCGAATTATACACAATTGAAAATTATGGGGTGCTTCTATTATGTCTCAAATCTACCTAAACTATATGATAAACTTAAACCAAGAGGGATCAAATGTATATTTCTTGGATATTTGAATGGACAAAAAGGGTACAAAGTTTATGATATCAATGCAAAATGCATCCTTTGTAGTTGTGGTGCTCTTCTTTGAAGATAAATTCCCTTTCTTGCTTGCTGTATATGATTCTCATCATCCAATTTTGTTTAGTCCCACTAGTACTCAACAAATTCAATTGTAAGATTTACCATCCTATTCTAGTCCCTATACTAGTAATGATATACAAATTTTAGCTAATGCAAGTCATCTACTTGATTAGCCTTTATTTACTTCTTCTTCTTGTCCTATTGTTGATACATAGTCTTCAACTCCTTCTTCTTCTAATACATTAACTCCATTTCTTTCCTTAAGAAGGTCTGCTAGAGAACACTGACCTCCCAATTGGCATAATGAGTATGTTCATGTTGCTTGCACACCATAGACAATTCATTCCACCACTTTACCACTAAATCAATCAATTTCTTATCCATTGTTTGATTCTCAAACTTTTCAAAACCTTCCATCAAATTATGTAGCTTCCTTAGCACATGTATTGACTACTAAAGAACTAACTCATTATTCAAAAGCTTGTAATTCTACGAAATGGGTTGAAGCCATGCAAAAAGAGCTTGATGCTCTTAAGCTTAATGAAACATGGGATCTTGTTCAATTACTTAAAGGAAAAAAGGAAATTGGTTCAAAATGGGTATACAAGTAAAGTTTAAGCCCAATGGTAATGTAGAACGCTATAAAGTTAGATTAGTAGCTAAGGGTTATAATCAAATTCATAGGATTGATTATCATGACACATTTTCCCCTATTGCAAACCTTACTTCTGTATACATTCTTATAGCTATTGCCATTACAAAAGGTTGGCCAATTCATCAAGTTGATATCAACAATGCCTTTTTACATGGCTATGTTGATGAGAAAATCTACATGTTGCCACTTAAAGGATATGAGAAAACTCAACATGGTTAAGTTTGCCAATTAAAGAGATCTATTTATGGTCTAAAATAGGCTTCACCTCAATGGATATATCGAATTGATTAAGTTTCTCATCGATCATGGTTTTGAGTAGTCCAAGCATGACTATTCACTATTCACACAAGAGTCATCAAATGGTTTTATGGTAGTTTTATTATATGTAGATGACATTCTTTTTACTGGAATTTCTAATACTTTGAATTAATCTCTCAAAACTAACCTACATGCAGCTTTTACAATTAAGGATTTAGGGCCTATTAGATTCTTTTTGGGGATTGAAGTTTCTCAAACATCAGCTAGTACACTTTCAAACCAAAGGAAATTCATCTTAGATTTACTACAAGATTTTGCTTTGACAACAACAAAACTAGCTTCCTTTCCTTTTCCTACTGGTCTTCATTTGACAAAGGAATTAGGAATACTTCTATCTAATCCAACATTTTATGGTTGTATGTTAGACAAACTCCTATACTTAACCTTGACTCATCTAAACATTTCCTATGCTGAATAAGTCGTGAGTCAGTTTCTTGGTGCTCCTTGATCTCTGCATCTTGATGCGTTATTTCATGTATTAAGATACTTGAAAGGTTCTATTTCATTGAGATCGTTTTATCCTACAAATAATTCATTGAATACTATTAGGTATACTGATTCTGATTAGGGTTCTTCATCTATGGATATACGCTCACTTACAAGGTATTGTGTACTATTTGGTAATGGTTTTGTCTCTTAGAAAATTAAGAAACAACATACTATTTCTACTTCCACTACTGAGGCCGAATATAGAAGCATGGCCTCAACTTGCAAAGAATTATTATAAGTCACATATATCTTGAGAGATTTAAAAATTCCTATTTCACTTCCTGTTTCATTATGCAACGACAACAAATCTACCATCCAAATTGCTCAGAATCCTTATATGCATGATCGCACTAAATACCTTAATATTGATATACATTTTACTCGTGATCATATGTCTTCCAAGTTTCTTCATTTGATTCATATTCCCTCAAAACTTCAACTTGCTAACATGTTCACCAAAGCACTTAGATCTTCTTCCTTACATTTTCTCTATTCTAAGCTGGGACTACAAGCAGCTCCAAATTGCTCAGAATCCTTATATGCACAATCACACTAAACACCTTGATATTAACATACATTTTACTCATGGTCATGTATATTATAGGTTTCTTCATTTGATTTATGTTCCCTCAAAACTTCAACTTGCTAACATGTTCACCAAAGCATTTGGATCTTCTTCCTTGCATTATCTCTATTCTAAGCTAAGACTGCAAGCAACTCCATCTTGAAGGGGGGAGAGGGATATGAGAATTATATGGATATTAACTATTTTTTTTATTCTTATCTTCTAGATAGGATTACCACATGCTCCATTCTCGTATATAAATATCACATCTAATTGCAATAACAAACTACTAGATTTGGCTTTTCATTTCCTCTTTATTTGTTTCATCATTCTCTCGACCTCTAAGAATACTTCCATGGTAGACAATTGAATTTGTAAGTTTTCTTAGGTAATCACTTATCAAACAGTAACTGATGATTTAGAGTCTCGACTAGTTGCCATTAAGAGAAGTTGAACACAGTTCCCTGTCTTTCGCAACTTAAATGGGTAGCACCATAGGGTTCATTGATAACTAATCGATCCAGCACATCTATGATCAAGAGACAAAATGCCATTCATCAATGAAATGATCCATCTCCTTGTTAGTTCTTGCTCTTCCTCCCCTCCTCCTCCTCCTCCTACTCCTCCTCTTCTTATGATATTGAAATTTTTTTGAAAACTAATCATGCATTAGTTTAGAATCTAAGGCTATTTTAAGAAGTTTTAAGATCACAAAGTTGCTTGTTAACTACTCTTATTCAACTTCATTTTAAAAGAATAGTGACAGAAGAAGCTAAAGAGTTTCAATACATTATCCTTTCAAAATCTTTTGATGAACGCAATTGAATCGAATAAAATTAAAAAAAAGAAAGAGATCCTTGGACAAAATATTGTATCTAGGAGGTCATAAAGACGTTATGAAGGTACATTTTGAAAAGGCACCTTCAGTTTGGGTTTTTTCGCACTAAAGGTACCTTTCCTAAAGGAGCCTTCAGTGTATTTTTATTACAAAGAATGTACTTTTTAGAAAACACCTTCTATTGTAATGATATCAAAATTAAAGGCATTTTTTGAAAATGCACCCTTTTTGGAAAAACCTACACTCTAAAAATCAAGTAAGTTAAAGCACCCTATAGAGTATAAAACAAAGTAAAAGCAACAATTACAATACAATTGAAACCCTGAAACTCTAAATGTAACCCACTTCCTCGCCTCCTAACACATAATTCTAGCATGTGATGACATTCAATACTCCACATTCAACTCACATACCTGAAATACTAAATCATTTACTACTATGATAGTTTTAAAAGTATTACATAAGCCATATAGCACATGGAAACCAATATAAATAAGTTAAACTGATATTAAAATATCTATAAACATAAATGTTATGAAGTCTAGTTTATAACATATACAATGTCATCATCTTTTAGACCTAGTAAACACCCGAGACACCTTGGATGCCAAACTCTCAGTACATCTCTTCTCCTCAGGAATAGGTAAAGCTTGAGACTCCTAAGTTGATAGTAGCTACTAAGGTAGCTTGGAAAACTAAGGCTGGTCAATAGCAGCTATTTGAGAAAAAATCTCTCCCTAAGAACTAATGGACCTCCTCCCCCCTCTTAAATGGTGTTGGCGGTATGAAAGGGGGTTCGTCCTAGATACCCAAAGCTAAGGTCTTGAACATACTCCCCCCCATGAATACCTCAGATGACCCCTCCACAAGGGGTGGAGCCATCTTATCAGCACCACCACGACGTTGTCCATAAGTACGTGCAACTCTACTCGTCCTAACCCACTTGCCTTACTTGAAGGGGTCTGGAAGGTCGTGATTCACTTAAGTGTCCTTGTCTGGCTGCTATACCTCAAAGTAAGCCAGACGGGGAAGGTAAAGAGTGATTAGGAGATAGTTGTACAACAACTGAATCCCGTGCTCGACAAAGGATCAAGGTGCTTAGTAGTTGGTCCCATCAAGAGAGATCCTAATCTGTTGGAACTCTTTATCTTGTAAAAGAGAAGAGGTTTAAGATATCGCAAAGCAAAGAAAGTAGAAAAAAGTCATAGTTAAAAGTTTTCTCACTAACTGTCCAAGCAATGCTCCAATCTAACCAATGTACCTACGAGTGATTTTTCTATACCACTATCGGTACTTATACTCCACTCTTTTAGGTCTGTCAATCTAAATCACTCGAGTATAGCAATCGTTCTATGTGGTGATATGAGGAAAATGATGCGTAATCCAATCCACATTTTTTTGGCTACACAAGTTAATATGATACAACGCCTCCTCTGTATTGCATGCTAATGGAATCATCCGCAATCCACCAAACTATTGGACGATACGCTTAGGAAAGTGCCACTCAATAATATGGAAGCATATAAATGGCACTCGAGTTGCCCAGATGTAGTGACCACAATAGTAGAAGTTAGGTCAAATGTCTAGAAGCTTGTTCAGATATTAGTGCCAGACGACTTGAAAGATGTACTTGTTATAATTAATGTAATAGTTAAGTATTGAAATATATAGTAATGAAAACGTAGGAAAAATAAGCATCTGGTTCGGACTTTATCTATCAAAAGCATTGCGGTAAGCTATGACAGCATGCGTTAAGTATGACCTCGTGTCATAATCCATCATCCACCTAGCAGCTAATGATTTCTTGCTATCTACAACCATGCCATGTCTAGGGATGGGAGCTATGTGTGGGAACCTATCCTATGCCCATACCTAAGGGAGAATTGCTGCACCACTCATCTTGCGGGCAGTCTTTAATGAAGAGCCACATAACTTTCTGTATAGCCATATGAAGCATACAGACCCTCAACTATACTGTCTGACTCTCTCGAAGTTATCTAATAAACCCCTTTCCCTACCATCAAGCATTTGTAGGATTTAAGCTTACCATCCGCCCACTCAAATAGGAAAGCAAAGTGGTTAGCTAACTAGCTCATATGTAAGCGCCCTCCTCATGAATCAATATAGTCCTCTAGAACTATCCCGAAGTATGTAGCGCATATCTGCAACCATGTCCGATATGTGCTCCCAATCACTGGCAATCCATCAACTTGAAGGCCAACTAAACATCGACATCTTAGAGTGTAATCGTCAACTCTCCATAGGCCATGTGGAACATATAAGTCTCCCTCTTCCACCTCTATACCAGCATAGTGATCAGGTGATGATCCAATTGAATATAAGGAAGATAACTCAAACCTATGAAGCCAGCCTAATCAAGGTAAGGTAGCATGCAATCGTCCAATAGGATCTCGTACACCTACTGGTTTTGCCTAAGTGTCCTCTCGCATCATCGTATGTATAAAGCCTCCATTCCGTGCTAAGGATATTAGTTAGTATGTTATGGGTAGGTGGAGTAATTTATGTTGTAAACACAAGTTAGTGCTATTACATGCCCCACCCATACATGTATGGACCTATGCTTAGCTTGTCTAGTGAGAATGGATCTATCAATAGGTCCGAGATCTTCTTAGCCTGCAAAAGGAAAAAACAACATAGTCAAACAGCGAAATTACATAATAATTACACATGAAATGGTTAATAGTCAGTTAATAAATAAAACAAATAATGGATAAGTTAGTACACTTGGTTTAAATTACCCTCTTGATTCCTATGGGGACACGTTCTTCTATTATGCCCCTCCCTCTTACATAACATGCAAGTTGTTCTATCCAAACGGTCTTTGATGTCCATCTCTACATGAAAACACTTCATCCTAGGCTTCTCCTTCTTTCATTCCAACCATAGGTTAGGTTATACTTTCTGGAGGTATGGAATCACTGGCAACTTGACTCATCTCCGACCAAGAGGAAGTGGGCTTTGTACATTTGCACCTGATATGCAGACTTGTACCAATCCCAATATTGGACGTCATGTCAAAATACTCAAAACTAACAGCAACAATAACATGTGATTAAGGGATCCTATATATCTGTCACTTGTTGTGTATACACATGCACCTATTGAAGTTTACTATCTATATATGCTCACCACCCTTCATCTCATTCACTATATACTTGCTTCCAGTCTCAACCTCATAAATTTTGTTGTACCAGCTAAAACGAACTACATGCTGAGAACTCACTTACTTAACCCACTCCTCTAACATCTCCACCGTATATTTGATGTATTTTCGGTTAGCAACCACATACTTAAGTACCTCCTCATATCTCTTATCCTAGTGGAATACACAAATTGTAGAAGATCTTCCTCACAAGCAATGTAATTGGTAAACCATGAGTGTTCTTTAATACTGAATTATGCGCTTCCATAAAATTAGACATCATCTAGTCGAACTGATAACCCTTATCATGTGCAAATGTCCACTACTGCATCAACAAAGGGTGAAATCAATCCACTACTTAAGGCTTGATACTACGAACCTCCTCTAAGCATTTCTTAAGCGTTTAAGGTTACGCTTGCATGGCTGCAAAAGTCACCTACTTCTTGTGCGGCTGGCTCTTATTAACCTTGTTAAAATTGCTAGCAATATGTCATATGCACCACCGCCACATCATAGAAGGAGGTTTCTACCTATTCTCATTTCTCTCCAATGTAAAATGAGTCTCCATCCCTCTATTAGATATTAAGCAGATGGTTTCATAGCCTACCCTATCACCACACATGTGCTGCCTCAAATTACTAAGAAACTAGCCCTATTCATTGGTTGTCTCCTCATCGATCATTGTAAAGGCAAGCGAAACTATATGGTTTGCATCTTCCATACTAGTGGCAACCAATAACTTTTCACAGTACTTTCGATACAAGAACGTATTGTCAATACCAATCACAGGCCTATAATTCTTCCATGCCTCTATACATAGGCCGAAGGACCACCATACCTACTTCAGCTCTGTCACCTATAGCTCTCTTGACTAGTTTTGCATCTATGATATCCCATACATTAGCAATCAAGACATGAACATCTGAATATGAGAACAAAGCTTATTTTTATACGATTAGGATCAGTAATTAATCTAGGATATCCGGGAAAGTAAACCAATTAGGCTATAAACTTACGAGAAACATGATAACTCTAATCAAGGAATTCTCGTAGGTTTTAAAACTCATAATACAATCAAAATATCAAGAATACAATCAAAATAGTGAAAAAAAAAATATTCTATATGAAACCCTAAAATCGAATTTAGGTCAATTGTCCTTAAATTTAGGGCTTTCAAGAAAAGTTATCCGATTAAATCTAAAATTTATGACTAATATAAAAAAGTTACTTGAAGCGATTTAGCAAAGTTAGATTTTGAAAATAATTACCCAAAATCTCCTTTTTGCTTGTAAAAATATGATTACTTAATATAATGTAAAAATGACCGAAACTCCTAAAACCGAACCCAAAATGCTATGAGTATTTAAAGATAAGTTAATTAGGTAATAAAAGAAAATAATATAGCATAATATACTATATAAATATACACATATTTTTATGAGTATACTCGATATATAATAAATATACCTGTAAATTAACCTAAAATAGTATAATTATGCATAATGAGCAATGAAAGCAAAATTAAATAGGAAAAGTATCTTAAAAATAAAAGATATACTAGAAACATGATTATACATATATAATTACTTATTACGTGTATGATGTATGTAAGATATATACTTGTATATTAACAAAAATCATTAAATACTAATATAAAATACCAAAATACCCTAAAACATTATCTAAAAATTATAAAAAAATAAAATAAAATAACAACCTGAAATATAATTGGATTAAATGTGGAGTAGCTTAAAAAGGATAAGTAGTTGCATCCAAAGCAAATTTATAAAAAAATGACACCTCCTAATACTCGTTTTTCGAGAAAAATATTAAAATAAATTACTTAATAATTAAGGAAAAAATTCAACCAATCTAAACTACTATAAATAAGATCGTAGGACTCAAAATTAACATTTTAGCAATCAAAAAAACCTAAGAAAAATTCAGAAAAATTTCAGAAAAAATTGACAAAAAATAGGAAAAAACAGAGCAAGGATCGAGCCTAGCTAATTCATCGACCATTCAATGACTTGACTAAAGCCCTGCCGTAACCTAGCAGAATATTTAATATACTTGCTTAACAAATATACTATTCATTCGAAATTTAAAATTCAAAATAAATATACTAAATGATATAGTTTCTAGCTTAAATTTTTTTTGTAAGATACTTATGATATATAGATAATTTCTATGTAGCCTAATTTTTTATTTGAATATTTTTAATATTTATTGTGTTTTTTTGCCTAAACATAGCTCAAAATTAGGCTGAAAATGTTAAATAAATATGATTTATGAAATTAAATATTGAAATTGACCTATATTTATTTCTAATGAAGTATAATGATGTTAGGATAGGTTGAAAACAATTTTGTAAAAAAGGAATCATATTTAGGTAATTAAGTGTAATTTAGGGGTAAAATCGCAATTTCGAATATATAGGCGATAAATCAATAAGAAACTAAGTGATGACTGAATTCCACATATTTTTAGGAGTCTATATAAATTTTGGGGAATTATTTGGTAACTCGAGCTATTTATTACGAATTTACATAGTAAAATAACTTAAACAACGAACCGATACCTAATTCTAGTAACAATAGGTTAAAATATGATAAATAGTTAAATAAAAACTACCTATTTATGTACTAGTTAGATTGGATAAAAATTATCTATTTTTAAATATATTTAATGATATTTTAATAACCGAAATACATTATAAAAGTATTAGGGTCAGATAATACCTATATTATGGGTTATATTGATAAATTAGATAAAATATGATTTAATGACATAAATTACATGTAATACGATAATATTTGATTAGATGCATATAATTATGTCAAAAACTCAAATTACTCGTTAAAAGTCATTTCTAGAAATTAAGACTCGTAATACGTATCATTAAATCTATACGAACTCAACGATACTATTTTTACTAAAATCAGATAAATCTAGATAATATAACCTATATCTTTACAATATTACTAATTTACGTACTACTATAACTCTACCGTAACCGAAACGTAATTTAGACGATTAAAAGTGCATTTCGATATGATTAAAATCGTATATTATGCGAAATAATATAATTAAGTATATTATTGATAAGTAATAACTTAACTTGACTTATATAATAAAACTATATATTATTATTATAATATACTTTAAATAAGATCATAACGTTTTCATAACTATTACGAAAACTAAATTTAGATTTTATACATATAGGACTCCCGGATGATCAAATCATTAACGACCCAAGTTTTTTGTAGTGAGCATTGTAGCAGGTAAGTGGGATCAATGTTTTCCCATATTTTGGGATATTATTTTGGAATATTTGAGGACTTTAATATGTATTAGCTTGTGATTATAGTTAGCTATTTGTGGATATGCAGCGTTTGTGGTTGGATTTCAATTTATTGTGATGAGCTAAGCTCCATGATATGGTTGTTCTGCAATTATTATTATGCTTGAATTGTTTGAGCATGGTTGATCACTCTAAAAAGATGAAATAATTTAAACTCGACTTAACATTTAATCTAATATGCATCATAACCCACTAGGGATAACGAGTAGGATTCTCAGACTAAACACAGACTTCCTTCAATAAGGATAGTTAAAATGGTCTTTTTCCCAGCCTTAGTTAAACTAAGTGATAAGAGAAAAGTTCGCAACAAAGTTGGGGGCCGTATTTCGAAGGTGGTTACAGGAGAAGGGTGTTCCCCATTGCACAAGTCTCGATTTGGTTTCGATCCGTAAGTATCTGACATTAATTTTCTCAACCCAGATTAGAGCGAGCGCAATTTCTCTGATCTCACGACAGATCAGATAATGTCATGCGATGACATTTGCTTGTACATGTATTGCATCTAACCAACTTGATTGAAAACCTTGCTTATAATATGCTAAGTGCATACTTCTATCTCCACCCCACTTACTAAGTAAGTTATCGCTCATTCTCCTATAGTTTGTTTTGCAGGTTCCAAATGGCTTATAAATGCCTACCTAACACTGGAACTCTAGTAAACTAGGATGGAACTCAAGATATAATAAGAAATGGCCAGTTATTATCCTTAATATTAACTTTTTATTTTTTAAGGAAAACTATACAAGACTCCTCAAAGGGTTTGGTAGTTTTCAATATTTTGGTCTATATATAAAATAACAGGTACCTATGTAATTTACTACTACTCTTTTATAAGGTTAACTTATAAGTTTATTATTACAAATTATTTCAAAGGATTACTCCACAGGTTTATATCAAATAGGCATCAAATTGGACGCTTCAAAGAGGTAAAGTCGAGTACATCTAGTGTAAATTAAGTCTAAGATAACAATTGTAAAGACAGTTTCTATCTTAAGATGGTTCACATGGCGGAACTATTACGATTTTACCTTTTCGGAGAGTGACAACATCTACTCCAACTTCATACTGAGGTTAGTCATTTGGACTACATTGAGTAGTCGAGGTAAATCATCATATGACCTCTCCTAGTTACTATATATGGCTTCAATTACTTTCATCTTCCCGACCTATACTATTCTATTGCTGACCTGATACCTAAACTACTTCTCAATAATAAATACTACACAATTGCAAAATTTTGGTGTCGTGAACTTTCCTAACAACATTTAAGAACTCCATAGCCATAGTATCGCTGTCTAATTACGAGTAATCTTGATTTATTATGAGATTAACACATGTATGGGGCTCCACCAATCTAGTAATCACAAAAATACCCTTTAGCTTTTTCTTACACACCTAAAGTCTCCACAAGCTACTATTAACATACTTTGTATAAAGGATGGAATACTTACTTTTCTTTGATTCTAAGGACCTAAAGTCGGCATTATGTTTGACGTGGTAGTGCTTAACGGTTCTTACAATTTCCTTCTTTTTGTTAAATCTCATACCTATACAAAGATCTTGACCAACTTTCAAGTTACTGAACTCTTCATTCACATCCCCCTCAAAGTTTAAATAACCATCCTCCCTACCCCTGTTGAAAAAAGGAATCACATCTCTTGCTCCTATTTCTACCTCATTAACCTCTTAAGTCTGTATCAAGGCTGGTGTTAAAAGCATTGAACAAGAATTCGAAGCGTACGAATACACACCAAGCATCTCTGGATGGAAGTTTCAAGGAGTACACACCTCAGGCACAATATGACGTAAAGGAGGCGTCTCATAACAAGCATCATCATCATGCTCATCGTTGTTACCCTCCTTATCTCTCTCAGGCTCATAATCGTCATCGTAGTCGTCGTCATTATCATCACCACTACCAAGTAAACTTCCCATTTGCTGAACCACGTGATCATATGAAACTTCCTTCTGTAAAATCAATCTTACATCTTCATCCAACATATCATCATCATCTTACATGGGTGCAAACATGGGTAATGGCTCATATTTGTATGTCATTTATTCATCTTCCTCGACTGATACCACTCATTTATTCTCCTCCATTGGAGGTAAGTATGTTTCCTATATAAGGGGCCTCCTTCTCTTCCAATCCTAACATACAACTGGTGGGTATGGGTTTGCTCAAATGCTGCTACCATCTTAAAGAGATTCTGGCTGGCATTATCGTCTTTAATGACAATAAGCAAATAATTCACAACACCTAAGTAGGTATTAGGATGTCTATACAAAATCTCAACCTCGACACTTGGATTAACTCCAACACCTCGGCAAACTCTTTTAAGGACATAAAAGAAATTCACATTGGTTGTCAATTTCAACAACTTTAGGATCACAGTCATATTTTAGCCCCACACTTCCCCTTAGAATGTTTCAATGGGCAAAAATAATAAATTTCATTGTGCCCACTATTTTCAACCTATTCACATGATAATTATTATTTTGATTAGCACATAACTGATGTCACCCCGTTTAATGCGACCATAAGCTCTTTCCTATTTCCTAAAATATACAACTCTCTAATGATCATTTCACCGAATACTTGAAGTATACATTTCAAAACAATAAAATTTCAATTCTACGACACGAAATTTATACGCCAATATACGAATAGTTTACATATATTGCAATAATATGATATAGAACACATACTAACATACAAACACAATATTTAAACTACCTAAATCAATAAAAACACATACACACACACATATACACATGTAAACCTAGGGTTCCAAATGGAAAAATATTAAAAAAAAATCACAATTAATGCATAAAATTCATGAAATTGATGTAGATAAGTGTTTTAGATGTTTATCTTTTATTGTTGGAGTAGATTTTTCAAAGAAAAAACCGTTGAGTGATGTGATTTTGAGGTTGTGTATGTTTTTTGCCAAGTGAGAAGTAAGGGAGGATGTTTTTTTGTAAGTATCAAATGGTTCTGTTCATGCAAGTAAGGTTTTTACATGCAGTAATATAACTAAAGACACTTTTCTGAAAGACACCTTCTTTGTGATAAAAATAAATTGAAGGCTCCTTTAGGAAAGCACCTTCAATGCGAAAAAAAAAAAAAAAGCTGCCTTTTCAAAATGCATCTTCACAATCCTTTAAACATAATTTTTTCTGGGGTCCCCTTTTTTATTTATTTATTTCTAAGGAAGGTGTGTTGCTCAAAATCTTTTATTATCTCTAATGTCTTATTAAATGAAAATTAAGAATAACTGAAGAAAGAAATTAAGGGAAAAAAATTCTTCTCAAATCCTCTAAAAAAGAAAATAAAGTTGTAGACAAATTTTCTAGAAATTTGAGAAATTTTGTTAAAGAGAAAATATCTAGGAAAATAATGCTTCAAGTGAAAAGAACAATGATGAATTTGAAAGATCGAATGGAAATCCTAGAAGTACCAAGGAGTTCTATAAGAGGTGAAAAAAAATGATACATCTAATGCAATAAACATGTACACTTAGATATGGGTACTTGATTGCCTTTCCTACACTCTTTCTGTTGGAAGATTACTTTTTGTTCCATTAAATTACAATAATAATAACAAGAATACAATAAAAAGAAAAGGTAATAATGGCAACTTTTGGCTAATCCACAAGAATCAAATTAACATTAACATTATATTTAGACTAAGTGAAAGAAGGGGGAGGAAAGCGATTTGAAGGGAAAATGTTGCTATTGCCTTATTTTGGAAAGGAAAAGAAAGAAGGAGGGATAGCCTTAACAAAGAAAATTTTCTCTTAAGGTAACTAAAGAAAAAAAATCCTCGCCATCTTAGTGAGAATTTGGAAGGAATTTAAGTAAAATAACATATTTACCCTTTAAATAAAATCATCTTTCTAAGATTTAAGGACATCTATAATTTTTATAAAAAAAATTATATTATTAACTTCCCTCTCTTTCTTTCCCATTTGTAATATCACATAATTAAATGAAGTTCCACATGAATTATGAGAGAGATTGGTACTAGTTTATCAATATAAGGTTATAATTTTTAGATCAAGTGGTTGAAATGAGTTTGGTAGTATTTATTGGCTTAGTTATTCATTATTTTAGCTTGAAGCATTACAAATAATATTAGAACTTACCCTCTACAAATAGGTGGACAATTTAGGTCTGACTTCGATTGATTTACAAAAGAGGTCCAAGAAGGACGAGGAGTGTCATACAAATGATATGAGAGCTCACCCTCTATTCGTAGGTAAATGATTTTGGTCTAACTTTGGTTTAGAAAAGACGTCTAAGGAGGATAGAGAGGAGCAAAGATGTAACTTTTAGCGTATTTTCAAGATAACCTATAGATAGTAGGTGTTATGAATTGTAGATTGAAATGGGGGAAGAGTTGGCCTCAATTCATTATCATGTGTTTAAAGGAGGATGGAAAGGATGGGATTATGATAACCTATGATTAAGTGGTCTTACATGGATTATAGGAAGTATTGATACTAGTTGATAAGACTACAATAGTAAATACTTTATCAATATAGGATTATAACTTTTGGGTCAAATAGTTAAAATAGGCCCATTTATATTTGTTCATTTAGTTATTCATTATTTTTTGTTTGAGCGTTGCACTTTCTTATTCAAATGAGGGAATTTATAATAATTATCTTCATTTTCTTTCCTCTGTAATTCTTTACTTGTACTTTCCTTTCCTCTTAATTACTTCTCTCTTTTCAAACACAATGTAAAGGTATATAACATTTTTCTAAGAGCATCACTAATCCTAAGAATCTTTACACATCATCTTAATTCGTACCTTGGGGCATTTCCTTCTCAAGAACCTATGGCTTTATCTCTAAGGCCTTAAGGAGAGTTTTTAAGCTTTTTTTTTTTTAATCATTTTATGGATCCCATTAGTGACTTTTTTCTTTAACTTTTATCAAAAAAATTGAAATAATATATTTACACATATTTTTGGATCCTTTCATAAAGAACTTATTCATTAAGGACCTCTTCCCATTCTTTAAGAACTTCATGAAGCAAGATTTTATCCTTAGATTTAGAGTCAAGGACTAAGAACAGGGATGCTCTAATGACTAACTTTAAGCTATACCTTTGATATGATATGTAACAAATCTAAGCCTTTGTTTGGGATGGAGAAAAGAATTGGGATGAAAAAGAAAGTGGGAGGAAAATGGGATTTTCAATTGTTGATTGCCAAAATTACCCTGAGTCTCAGAGTCTAGAAGGCAAACCAAAAACCCAAAAGACTAGTTCGTAGTCGCAATATATGAGATGATCCAAGAGCTTAACCCTCGAGTATCTCATCCTAATCAGTACCCCATACCCAGCATTGTAACATAACTAAAGAGATGAGATTGATAAAGGATAAGGTTTTGTAAAGTACGTCGTTACATCTAGCATATGCCCCACCTAAAGAGGCTTGCTAAACCCTAGCCTAACTACCTAAGCTAAAGGTAGGATCACTCTACAACTATAAAAAAATAAAAAATAAATAAAAAACCCTAATTGTACACATACTAAGGAACTGGGTTTTCCTAAATCAAGAACATATATACTTAAAGGTGATTTACTCACTCTATCATGATCCATTGCATTTCCTATATCGGGCTTAGACTTACTTAAGTATTAGAATAATTGTACTGAAGAAAACTCTAATGCTTATTCTAATGGTTTTTTTGTTTCGCAGGCCTAAGAAAACCCAACATAAGCTAAACAAAGAATCATAGTCAACATCAATATACTTACTTTTCCTTGTTTGAAAAAGGAAGAAAAATTGAAAGTAATGATCTTGCAAGTAAGTTTTCCATGAAATCGCCAACTTTTATTCACCTTAAATTGGAGAGAAAGATTAAAATTTTATTTAAATTCCAATTCCACCCCTTATTTGCTTAACTTACTTTTTACGAGTATATTAGTAATTTTATGTTATATTCCATTTTGTCTTTAATAATGATTAAGATTCCTTTCATTTTCCTTTCTCTTATCTTCCATACACAATAAAAAGAATTAAATACTCTTGTAGTTCTTTTATCTCATATTCTTTTCTCCTATATTTATTCCTTCCACATTTCTTCCCTTGTGCCAAACAAAATGTAAAAGCATAAGTAATACCAATAAGTCTAACAAGTCATGTATCCAATAGTAGGAAGAATTGGTGGGACTCATGCAAAATACCAATTACATAAATTCTACTTTTAACTGGGTAATGGAATTATAGTTAAAAACTAATTAAACTAAACTAATGAAAATTAACAAGAAACTAAATTAGTGAAAATTAACTATATTAATAATCAACTAAGGCTAATACTATTGCAATTAAATGATATAAATATTGGTTTCTTTACGAGATAGATTAGGTCCAAATCTTCCTTCCTCCAAGCTTATAATATGTAATGTAGTTAGGACAAAATATGTCAGCTATTAAGTAAGCTATCATTTGAAGAATTTACATATATATTTACTATGCGTTATGATTAATTATTTGAGATTTTTGTTAAATATAAAAGGATATCCTTCCCTTCGGAGTCTTGTAATCATGTCTATAATGTCATGTTTCATTCCAAGTTGACTAATGCATAATTTTCAACCCATAAATAGATTCCATTCACAATTCTAAATACTTTAATTAAATCTTAATTAACCTACATATATCCGCATATCATAATAACTAATCTTAATTACATTACATATGCAAATCCTAAATTCAATCTACAATACATATATCCCTATCGTGATTAAATTAAAACTATAGAGGTAAGAGATCGAATAAAACAATTGAAGTGCATGTTGTGTGCAAATTGCACTACACATGACTAAAAGGATTGACTTAGATGATATGTATAAGATGATTAGGAGATAAGTGATAAAGAGAAGTAGGCAAACTAAATTGGCTCTAACACAAAGTTTGACACATAGAGAAGTATAATAATATCAAACTCCATGAGTTGTGATGAATATGTATCATGTTCTTCAACTATTCTAGTGTTTGATCTTTAGAAGAGCGAATTGAATAGCAAAACAATGTTTATGAAAGATTCTCTTAAGTCCAAATGAGGAGAAGGGCTGGGCATTTATAAAAATCAATTGTTGATCTTATTCATTAGATCTCAATAATAATTGATGGTCAATATTAAACCCTTCATTAATGGACCTTCAATGCGCTCCATCTTTAGATCTAAGCCTAATAAAAGCCTTAGTTAATATGTGTCAAATTGTGAAATGTTGGTATTGGATATGTTGATCTAATAGATCCTACTTCAAACCCACAATGACAAATCTCTCTTAATCATTCTAAGTGTAATAGGTTTGACTCTATAAGCCTCGTGACTTTAGCAAAAAAAAAAAAAATCAAATCTATTTGATCACTTGGCTTAAGAGTTCATAATCAGATTTATCCATCTACAAAAACCTATTCCCCTTTTTAAATAAATCATCGATTCTCCCCTGAATCTTTCAAATTTTAATTTATAAGTTATTGGCCACATAACAAATTCATAAATCATAAAAATCAAATGTTAAAAACATCCACATAATCAACACATAAAATATAAAACATCCAATATATGAATGTTGCATGTTGAACATGCAATTTAGGGATGGTAATATACAAAAACCTCTAAAATAATTTGTTGGATTATGCATTGTGATGTGCGTGTTTAAAAAATATAATTAAAAATGTTAAATTGAAAATGATTACTAGAATAAGGAAAAGAAAAAACTTAAAAAGCTTACAGTCACCATTTCTCTTATACATATTTTATATTATAGTCCTTTTATGCTTAAAAAAAAAGTGTCGATTAGCTTATAATACTATAAAAAAAATAAATTTAAAAGGTTTATGTCACTACTCTTGTACAGATTACATACTTCATGTCATAGTCTTTCCATGCTTACCATAAAATGTATGAAATAATTGTATAGGATCTCTAACCCAAATTTTTTTTTAAAAAAAAAATATCTCTATTAATTTAGTGCTTTATGTTAGTCTATATTATCAAAGAGAATGGAATAGTTTTGGAGTATTACATATCCAAAAATATATAGTAATTCAATACATAAATTAAAAATTAAAACTACAATTACAATACTGTTGATAAGCATGCCTCCTTTAATTATGATAAAATTCTATAAATCCTTTTTGGTTTCCCTAAGAAAAATCTTTTTAGTCATAATAAAATATAATTGTCCTGGGAAACACAGAGTATGTCCATTGGACCACTATATTTGCAAAACAACATATATTAAGTGATTGTGTATAAATATTAAGAAAAAATAAAAGAAATTTAAAAGTTATATGTTCACCCTTTTTAGACTTATCATAAAATATAAATACTATTGTATAAGATCTCTAACAAAATAGGATGTAAATATGGTTGTAATGGTACTATAAATAAATATAAAGGATGAAAGGTTTTCAAAACTGTGTATTATAATAGATTTTTCAATATTATCCTTGTATAAATTATATTTTTACTAAGAAAAGTAAACACATGAGATTTTATTATAAGTTTAAATGGAAAAAAATATTTCTACTAACATTTAAGGTACCAAAAAAAGCTTCAACCACTTTAAAATTATAGATTATATGTCATTTTCCTTAGTTATTTTTAGTTTCTCTTCTTTAATATCCATTCCAGCATGTGCCATCCAAGTATTGCTTCACCTCTCAGCGGTTTTCCGACTGCTGCTGCTCAATTTAATAGTTCTACAATTTCACATATTTGTAACGCATAATTTTGACTCAAAATTTATTTCTTTTGTCTTCACATTTCAAATTTCAGGTCTGCTTGTTCACGATAACAAGTTTTTAATAACCGCATTAAATTAATTGCAAAATGAAGAAATTTATTCTTTATTTTTTCTTTAAACAAAAATCATTTTCGACATTTTTTAGTTACATCATTGGATGAATTACTGACTCCGGCGGTCTTTTCTTTTCTTTTTCCATTTTTTTCCCCTTTACCTGCAGATGAACCTTACTATATGTTTACTTATTATTCTTTTCCATATACTATACCTTACGATATGAATAAACACATAATATTATATATGTCTGTGTGTGTGTCAACAATCTTCTCAATTGTATTATATATTATTTTCAAATCTTATGTTAACTAATGAATCGATTCAATTAATTTTATTTGGAACATTTAAAGTAATAAGTAGATGTAATAATAAGTAATGGGAAATAAAAAGTTTACGAGTAACATTTAAATTGAACTTAGTTATTGATTATCTGAAAGTTAATGTATATACTTATTCTTAATTTCAAATAGATTCGTGCTAGTTATCAAGTTTTTTCCTTGTTAGGTGGTTTGAGCTTTTTCGTACAGGACTTATAGTATTAGAGT
Source organism: Lumnitzera racemosa (assembly GCA_024138005.1). NCBI lineage: Eukaryota > Viridiplantae > Streptophyta > Magnoliopsida > Myrtales > Combretaceae > Lumnitzera > Lumnitzera racemosa. The sequence continues at coordinate 103,102,975 of JAMXBC010000004.1, forward strand.
TTTGGTTGACTATCAAGAAGCTATCCCAAGTAAGTGGTGCTTGCTTGTGGCTTGTGACTTATGTTTGTTAGGACTTACTAAGTAAATCAAACTAATTAATATTCAGCCTAAACTAATTGGTTGATGGTTATACTTGACTCGTTTGCTTTAGAGGCTCGCAGTGGTAGATCCCTAGAGGAGCAATTGCTAACCATATATGAGAATTCCTTAGTGGACTTTAATATGGAACAACACAACTAAAATATTAAGTTTCTAGACTCTAAGCATAAAGAACTTAAAAGAAAACTTATAATATATCAACCTATGTATAAAGACAAAGATCATGAAGTGACGAGGTCATGAGAACCCATGTGTTGTTTGCCGGCCTAAAGATAACTAAACCATTGTTTGTTTATATATTGTTATAGTTGCATTATATGCATGTGTATATTTTCGGCTTGGTATTCGTATATGTTTGTACACTCGTATTAGACTTCAGCTCATTCTTCTATTTTTATAGCTACTAGTAAATTCGATAAATTTACAACAAGTATAAAAATTAGTATCATCAGGTTAGAAAAGAGAGGTGATTAGTTTTATATGTTATAAAGATCAAGATTTAATTATTGAGTATATTTGTAACTGAAGAGACTCACCTGTGAGTCAAGTGAATTGATGTACTTGAAGAATTGTTATTTTATATTTGATAAGCGATTATTATAAGTGATTATAGAGATTGTAATTAATTTTACAGCCTTAACGTATTATTAAAAAACTGGAGATACATGACAAGTTGTGGTGCCCTTAAGATTTTAAGGCGTTACACTTAGTCTTTTGAGAAAACTAATTGGTCTCCTTAAGTGACCACTAGTTTTCTACTATAGTCTATTTTTATCTGTGTTAGAATCCGTGACTTTGAAATCATCTTTTGAAAACATACCCCTTTGTTGTAAATATCGTTATGTAAATATAAACTAAGTACTAAAGTTATGTGCTACAAAATTTTATGTAAGTATTTTAAAGCATATGCCATAGGTTCTATTTATACCAATTACCCTACTAGATGTTTCAAGCCAGTTGAGTCGTGTGCGCCTTGTATAGGTTATATCTATAATAGCAGCTGTAAAATTAACCTCTACTTAGATTAGTTTATACCGTAAGATTGTTATAACTTCACCCATTTGAGGAGTAACAAATAACATACAAATTTCAATTAATGCTAAATAAATTACTAAGAAACCAAATAGGTTAATAATTTCCTAAAGGCTAACATGCATGAGCTCATTGTATATTAAAATGTTGTAGTAGTTAATGTAGATTATGCACTAATACTATCTTAATTTTTAGGATAAATTATATTGATCGTCCCTATAAATTTTTAAAATAATATGGACACCCAACTTCTTCAAAATATAACACTTTTATGCCCTTGTTTTTTCCTACTTAGATGCCGACATGGCACAAAAGCCAATATGCCATTCACTAAGTTAGCATTATTCATTATTCTATTAAATAGTATAATTATCTATTAATTTTAATAAATTCATAAAATAAAAGAAAAGAAGAAGAAAATGCTGAATTTTTTTTTTCAAATAATGTACAAACTTTCTGACATATATTATATATAGAAAAAAATACTGAACATTTTTTTTCTATTTCAGTACTTTATGTTTTAAAAGTTTTATTTTAGTCCTCAATGTTTACAAGAATTTTTAAACGAGCCTTTCACGTTAGTCTTAGCATGTCACGTAATATGATTCATCCATATAATTAATTTAACTAAATAAATTGACAATATATATTATATAAGTAAAAATTAATTAAAAATACTTTAAAAACAAGAAAAATTATTTAAAATCTAGAAGTTAATAAATATTTTTTATTATGACATATATTTGTATATTAATAAATTCAATAAAAAAGCTTTGAAAATTCAAAAGAAAAACTAAAAGAGCCAAAACCCAACCACCTAAAGGTAGAGGTAGCTAAATTCCTGCTAAACAATGAAGTGGGTCGTGACCTACTATCAGCCTAAGATAGGGGGAGGAGGTAGGGGTCATCCTAAAAATAAGACAGGTGGGGTGGGGGGTGGTGTCATGCGACTCTTCCCTGGTGGTTAATGTAAACTCTAAAATCAGCCACTCAAGGTTTCAATCGATTAAAAGATCCGATCAAAATTAAATTATAAAGTAAAACTAGAAATATTAGTCAAATAATCCCATAAGTTCGAATTTAAAAAAATAAGCAATAAAATACAAGAATATAAAAATTTTAAATTTTAAGTATATAACTCGTTATTTATTGAAAATACGTAAAATGCATTCCGATAATTAACGAATCGCTAGAGATAAATTATATGTATACTAAAAATCATAGAATGATCTAAATAATATTTAAGAATATTTATTTATACTATATATGAATTTATATGTAGGTAGACATACGCGTAATTACTTAAAATACGCAAAATGTACTAAAATAACACTAAATAATTAAATAAAATTCATAATTAATTAAGAAAAAATCAAGAAAAATATAAGAAAATGAGGAAAAGTCCAGAAGTGGGGTGTGGCAATCTAAAAATTAAAGAAGGAGATCAACCAATTAAAATGCAACAAATAAAAATTGAAAAAAAGAAGAGATAAGGCAATTATCTTATCTAATTAATGCACAATAATTTCTTTAATGCTCTATAAATAGCAAGAAAATTTCAAAAGCTCATTTGGTCAGTTTGGAGAGTGAGAAAAATAGAGAAGGCTAAAATAATGAGTGTTAAATTAATTAAAAAAAAAATTTCAAATCTGTGCAATTGGGGCATTAAAGGGGAACCCAGACTCGACGAGCAGCTAGAAGTGAATGGCCACCACCATCACACGGTGGTAGTGGTGGCAACGCCTAAGTGGGCTGATATACATATGGCCACCAACGGTAGTTGAAGCTACCCAAACCGGTGAGTTCGATTTCTATGCCAATTTTATATAATTTTGTAAAAATAGTAAATATTCTTAGAAAATTATGAATTTTGTTATTCTCGAATGTTTTAATATTTATTTTTTATAAAAAATATTATTTTGATAAAAATATATCCCGTGATATATGGTCCTCAGGAAATCATGCAAAACCGAGCATGTTTCGGTTTAAAAATAAATAACCTTAAGAGTATAGTTTTGAGCCCAAAATTTTTTTATAGACTACTTAAATGATATAGAATAAAACTATGAAGCCCGTTTTCAAAAATTAATTTTTGAAATTTTTAGATAATTTTTAGGCCTCAAAATGATGCATAAAATAGGTAACTTAGGGTTAATTAAGTAATTAAATAATTAATTACTGATTTAGTGAATAATTATATATTTTAGGATCTTGAAATATGATGAAGTATAATACTTATAGCATTTAGTATGTTAGATGTAATTACTAAGCTAATTATGTAGTAAATAAGTAATAGGGAAAAATAATAAATTTGAAGTTAATTTTGTAAATTAAGGTAATTAAGTGTAAAATTTGATTTAAGATGAATTTAGACATTTTGAAATGATAATTGATGTTAGGAGATGGTAAAAAGAGTGATAGAAATATTAGATATTAAAAAGAGTGATAGAAATATTAGATGTATATTATGTACATAATAAGTGATGGTACATAATATGCAATTATTGGAAATATAATAAATAGAAGATATTAGGATAAAAATTGATATTTTATAAATAATAGGGATATATAATAAATCTAATATAAAACTTAAATTTATGTAATTATATGAAAAATGCAAAAAAAAAAAAATTCTCACATTAAGAGTAAATTTGGTACATTAATAAGGATTTAAGTATATCGAGTGAAATAAAATACTAACTAAGGGTAATTATGGTATTTAGGATATCTGAAAGTAATGTGATTAATTTCACATTATGAGTTAAAATAAGTTTATAGGGTTCAAGTATAAAACGGTACTTAGAAATCGAACTAAAACCTAATTTAAAAAGTTGATGCGTAAACTAAACCCGAACCTAGCCCCAAACCCAGAATAATTGTAAAAGATTGAGAACTTAGATAACTGAACATATTAAACCCTAAACAAAAGATAATAATAGGTGTTATAGGATAAAACTAACCTATAATAGTTATATGAAAAACTGAAACCACGTTTGTGTTATAGGGATGATCGGCAATGGCCTGAGCGAGTCGGACCTTGAGTAAGTAAGCGAGGAGTCGAGATAAGTTGGGATTAATACATTGCTGTATTTTGGAGACTTAAAATTATACTTAGTTGTGATTGTTAGATAGTTGGTTATGTGCATATGCTTGATTATGAGTGATGTTATGATTTTGTTTGTCGTTCTGGCTTGTATTGTATGATTTAGATGAAATGATCGATCATTCTAAACTGGATCTAATTAAATATATGACATGTAATCATAATCGGACCTGCATGGCAACGAGGGTGAAGTCAATAATTCGAAGGTAGTCGCAGGAGGAGTGGTGTCTCCACTACACAAGCCTGGGTTTGGTTATGAATTGTTGTATTAATAGCAACTCCTCAACCCGGATTAGAGCGAGTGCAATTTCTCTAATCTCACGACAGGTCGAACAACATCGTACAATGACATTTGCTTAAACATGCATTGCACCTAATAAGTTGGTTGATAACCTTGTTGTATTTATGATATAGTTTTAAGTCCTCCATCCTAACTTACTAAGCTGTGGTTACTCACATCCCTATAGACGTCATGTAGGTACTGGCTAAAAAGCGGCTTACAACTACTCTAAAGTTAGCAACTGCTAGATCCTAAGAAGTGAGGAAAAACATTTGAAGAACAAGTATATATTTTTAAGATCTAAGCTTTTATTTTAGAATTTTTAATTTTTGAATTGTATAATAACTAGGAAATATATTACAGTGAAACGTTGTAAACATTAATTGTAATAACTGAATTATAGTGTATATATATATTTTCTCGCTTTCTTAGGTAAATGAATTATTTAAATTACAAACTGTTTACTTCAAAGTAGGTTAGTCGTGGATGTCTTGTGTAGATCAGGTCTAGGATAGCGGTTATAATGCCAATTTCTATCTTAAAATGATTTACATAGTAAGGTTGTTACAACTCTATTGATTCGAGACGTGACAGTTAATAGTCACCTTTTGAAAACAATATTTAAAAACCTTAAAAAATGGGGCTACTTATGAAAAATAAGATCAAATATGAATGTTACAGTATTAACTCAATTTGACAACAAATTAATTAATAACTTAATAAAAAGGAACTAATCAATCTAATTAAAATTTTATTAAATCTAATAAATTGAAGATAATAATAATGTTAAATCTAACCTAAATAATGGTCCAAATAAAATAACAAAACATCAAAATACTCCTATAGTTGAGTAGTATGGGTACTTATTCAAACATTACTCAATTAAATAAGTTTTAAATAAGTATCAACAAGCATAGGTTAGGTTTTTAGTAACAATTTTCTAGAAACTATTCTAAAGTGTATTGTATGGGAATAATGCCATCATACTATATACACACTCTAGAACCTAAAAGTTTAAGTTATATAAAGTATAGGTTCTAAGGTACTCTATACCAATCCTGTAAAAATTATTAAATAATACCAATAAATGAAAAATAGATAATAACATTACATTTTTCTAAAAAATATTTTATTAAAAAGAAAGAAAAGGTCCAAACTCATTAGATGTAACTCTATACCTAGAGTTGCCTCTCAATATTACCTCTCTTATTCTTCTATTCGTTTTATTTCTTTCAAATTCTTCTTTCCCATTTGTAAAGTACAAAATCTGTTTTAATAACGTCATAAAAATAAATGAGGACAATTGAAAATGAACATTAAAACTATTAGTTAAGTGTGAAAAGAATCTTTTGCTATAAAAAAATATAAACCAAAGTTTTGTTATCAGGAACAAGTAAAGTTGAAATTTATAAAAAGAGAAGAAAAATTTATAAACTCCATAGGATATACAAGATATAAGTTCTGAGGTAGTCTTAAGGTATTATAGGGGTAGGCTTTAGAGATGCCACTAAGCGGGTCATTATAAGGTTTTTGGCTCATCTAACCTGTTAAAAACCCCATAGGATCAAACTCTCTAGGATTTTGAGATAGTTTTTGGAAATGATTCTCAGACCCTATAGTGTTTTGAGTCGATTTTTAGAGTTTAGAAAAAATCCAATAAAAAACTCGAACTTAATTAAAAATAATAATATATGCATATATGATATTATATATATATGACATTAGTATTTCGTATAAGTGTAAATATAAATAACATAATAATTAATAAAATAATATCTTTATGACTTTATCTCTTTCAATATTTCAAAAAAACCTTAGTTGCATCTAAATTATCCTTCTCATTCTTAATGGACAATAGACTCCACTTCACTCTAACTCTCATCTCTAACTCTCACCTCAATCCTCTTCCTCAATCCCCCTCACACCTCAATACAGCAAGTCACCGATGATCAATCCTCTTCGTCTGACTTTCTAACTCTCTCTCTCACCACTTGCCTCAATCTTCACTAAGCAATCTTCATCTAACTTTTTGACTTAATTACTCTCTCTCTTGCCAATCCATTGTTGGTCTCTCTACTGTCACCAATTCAAGTCTCAGCTACCTAACTCAATCTTTCCCAACTCAACACCTATCTTTATTAAATATATCTTTTTTAATTTTTTTTAGCATTAACAGGTTGGGTTAAGTTTTAATCAGGTTTTCCAAAACCCTATAAGGGCAAGTTATAAGAAAAGGGTAAAAGCCCTATAGGGTTTTAAGAAGCCTTACAGGGTAACGAGTCTAGTTCGGGTTTTGTAAAACTCGTTTCGAACTTGCTTCAATGGCATCTCTAGTAAGTTCCAATTTTAAAAATTTAGGAATGGATACCATAAGGAAAGATAAGAATAGGACCTATTACCCTACTTATGCTAGAACCACTTACCTCAACTCCATATGGTTAGTGATGTTGTGAACTGCATTGATAGTTTCTATCAAAAACCTTATAGAAATATTACATCTATAAGCGGCAAAGTTGCAAAAGTTATGCCATGTAAACAATCTAAGATAGTAACTAACCTCATAGTTACTTTTATAGATAGATTTACATAAAATGTTCACGACTACCAACTTTGAAATAAATAATTCATACAATATTATCGATAAAATTACATACAAAATTTTAAGCCATGTTTATATAGATATATATATTATCTTAAGATCTCAGGAGAAATTTACACAACATGGTAGTCTAAACTAAGTAAAATATTATATGACTATCTCACATATCTATGAGTGATTGACAAAACTCTCAAAAACTTTGTTGACCATCCAATTTAGTCCTCACTCCCCCAAAGTTCTTCAAAAGAAAACTAACCTTTACTTAGTTATAGTGAAACATTTCAGTCAGCATCTATAAGAAGATTTATAAGGATAAGAGCAACCAACGGCTTAATAAATAGGAATGAAGACATAAGACTATACAACAGATGCAAGTAAGGTTCTCAAACATTTAATTAAATGCAATGCAATATGGAAATGTCATCACACAATATTGTTTAATCCGTTGTGAAATTTCGAAAATTTCACCGACTCTAATCATGATTTGAGGAGTTTTAACACTTATACAACAATTTACGACCAAACACAAGTTTGTGCAATTGAGGCACCATTCCTCTCATGACTATCCTTTGAACCACTACATTCATCCTTATCACAACCTCCTCTCTTGTTACTTAATTCAACTAAAGATGAAAAAGAGACCATTATGTTACAACGCTATCCTTTTTGAAGGTATCGATTTTTAATGTCTAATGTCCTTTTCTATTTATAGAAGTTTGGATTATGCCGTATACAATTTGTTTGTAATTTTTTTTTATCCCTTAAGCAAGTAGGAGGTGTCCTAATATAGGAGAAATTACTTTTGAGTTATGCTAATAAATTGTTAAGAGAGTTCTATGGCTAATTCCATGTGACTCCAGCTAATTTCTTGAGTTTTTAGACAAGTTTTGTTGCATTTTTAATTAAATTATTAGTATTATATATATATTATGTTAATATTTGTATATTTGTTATTATACTTATATATATCTTATATATGTATCATGTGTAACATGTAATTGTACTCATTTAATTATCTTTCTAACATATCTTCTATTTTTAAGATATATTTTTTACTTATTTTTATGAGTTTATCTCATATTATATATAATTATTATATATACTAAATATACTCATAAAAATATGTATATACTCATTTTTACATTATATTAAATAATCATACTTATAAGGCTAAAATTGGGATTGTGGATCATTATTTTTTAAATATGACTTTATCGGATCACTTCAACTAATTTTTTTATTATAATCGTAAAGTTTGAGCTCAATCAAATAAATTTTTTTCCCAAAGGCCTTAAATATGATTTTAAAAACTTACAAAATCTACTCTCGATCACTGTTCATGATTTGAACATCAAAGTGCAGGACCTCAGTAGCTCACATTTACTCTTGTGCAAACCGCATCAAACCTAACCAAGCCTAACCTAATCAAAAGGTTAATAACATTGAGAATATTCCATCAACACTCTCCATTTCCTTCATTTTCCTTCTTCAATTTCTAATAAGATAATGGAAATCACAATTCTTTCTATTTCCACTCTTCTCGCTCCCTTATTGTTCATTTCTATTGATTTCTCTTCAATAAAAAGTTGTTAAACACATTATTAATGGTTGAGCTAGTTAAGAAAAATGATGCATAAGATGATAGTTTTATATATCTATATTCATTCATCTTTCACTCTTTCCTTACTTACATATTTTAATTCTTACTGTATTATGCTTAAAGTTGCAATTTTGAGCATTGTTATTGTTAATTGCGCTTATCATGCAAATCCAACAAATTTTAATACTTTATCTCAAAAGTATGAAACTAGAGCTTTGTAATAACCAATTCGAACCCTCGAGGTCGCTAAATTGCTGTTATAGTTCCTATTTAGCCTTATAAAAAATATTAAAAAGTATTTTTTAAATTTAAAATATTAAAAATAAACTAAAATATTCAAAGACAAAAAGAATGGGAGTCCTATATTTTTCTAGCTCATGCAATTTGATTCAAATCTTTAGTTTTTTATTTTTTAGTTATTTTATCCAAGAGCAAAATGGCAAAGGGCAATGATTGATGTGTCAACTTAGTATCCAAAAGCTTAAACGAATATATGTATGCACCGACAATCTTCTTAGGAGACTTTAATAGCTAAGTTGAAGTAGAACACTTGGAAAAGTCAAATCAATACATGTTTTGGTGGCCATCTCGTTTTACATCATTCGTAATAATGAACAATTTCCAAATGCAAAATAAAGACTAAAAGGCATATTTTTAAAAAAATTATGAATCAAAAACATTAATTTCAAAGAGGGAAGTACACATATAGAGTAAACCTAAGGATAAGAATACATTATACAATTGACCCTAATAAATAAATAGCCATGTTGTCAAGACAAAATTTAATTGCCTGTTTTCTTGATATTTTCAATTATATAAAATATTAATAATATGACTTTTGTTAATGTATTGAAAAAGAGGGAACAAACTTGCTTTTTCCCAATCTTTGCAATTACTCCTATACAATTATAAATAACAGCTATAGGTAGGATTTAACTTGGACGACTCGTACACCATGTTTGTTGTTACTTTTTAAGACCATTAAGAATGAGATCTTTCATGATTTCATTTCCTTTTCTTTTTCGCAGAAACTATATCCTTAAATTGAAAATATTTCCTTATTCCGTAATCTAAGGATTCTATGTGCCAATTCGAAAAGTTGTCCACATTATGAACACCTGCATTCATCACCTTACTAATATTTGCTAAGCAATCCTACATAAATTTTGCTCAGTTACTTATCATGTATTATCTGCCACGTAAATATATGTATATATATATATAAAAGCGAGTAAATAACAATATTTCAATATACGTAATATTAGACAGTAGCTTTTCTAGAAATTATACGTAACCACTATCATATATTTTAGTAGTATACATAAAATTATATGGTAGTTTTTTAAAAAACTATACATAGTTACTATCATGTACTTTATTTTCATTGATATTTACCTACCATATATATATATAAATATATACATGTCGCATGCGATATCCAACTAAGCGTTTCGTACACATTCCAACTTCTTAGTATTGCCAAAAATCAATGCTTTGGTGGCTATCCGACTGCTGCTACTTAATTTGGTAGTTCATTTCACATAATCTCTTACTCCTAAGTTTGACTCAATTTATTTCTTTTGTTTTTATCTTTCAGATTTCATGTACGTATGTTTGTTTCACAATAACCGCATAAAGTTACTTAGAAAATACAGAAAATAATTTCTATTTTTTTTTTTAATGGAAATCACTTCACTTATTTTTTAATAAAATTTTTACATAAATTGCGGACTCCGGCTGCCATTCTGTCTTCCATATGAAAGTTCAAAAAACATACTTAGAATCTGAAATTTGGTGTACTGGCTTAGGAAAACATGCACAACACTGCACAGGAAAGAAGTTCAGAGGATCACCAACACCAGCATGACTATAACAACAGCAAAAGCAGAGCCGAGAAAGCCAAAGCAGTCCCATTCTTCAAGCTATTCTCGTTTGCAGATCTTACAGACATGGTTTTGATGATACTGGGGACAATAGGAGCTGCTACCAATGGACAAAGTCTGCCCATTATGACAATTTTCTTTGGTGAAGTAGTAGATTCATTTGGACAAAGCACGTCGACCTCGGCTGCTCTTCGTTCTGTTTCCAAGGTAATGATGTGCCATGCTAAATTATCATATACTGAAGAATACATATTAAAATAACATCGGTACTGAGTCTTTCGGTTTAAGCTTTTAGATGAGTTAGTTACGTAATACAACCATTTCTCAAAGTGATGTGAAGTTGATGAAATTTCTAAAAATTTGTTGAAATGTATCTCAAATTAAGGTTCTTTTATGCATTTTTAGGTATGTGTAAAGTTCCTCTACTTGGCAGCTGGTACTGGTGTAGCGGCATTTCTGCGTAAGATATCTTACAATGAACTAGTTGACATTGAGCATTGAGCACAAAACATAAGATCACATGTTTCTGTTATTGTCTCCAGAGGTGACTTGTTGGATGGTGGCGGGAGAGAGGCAGGCTGCGAGAATCAGAGGCTTGTATCTGCAAACTATACTAAGACAAGATATTGCCTTCTTTGATAAGGGAACAAATACAGGAGAAGTTGTTGGAAGGATGTCTGGTGACACCGTCTTAATTCAAGATGCCATGGGCGAAAAGGTGATGTTTTGCTGAAACAAATAAATCCTAGAGAACTTGAGTTGCTGGAATGTTTGTTTTTGCAAAAAATGCTTTCTAGATTTTTATTCTTTTAATTTTTTGGGTGAAGTTTTTTATGACCAAATCTTAACGATTGTCAAATAATAATATAATTATCTCAAGAGGTTAAAGATATTAGTAACTTTTCTGGTGGAAGACAGAAGAGTAGCAGCCGGCCTTCAATGTTGGTGGTAAAAATCATGGAAATAAATAAGGAAAATGATTTTCATTTTGAAGAAACCAGCAGCAGCAACTTTTACCTCCCACTCATTTGCAGAATAAAGTCACTAACAGCCACAATGTTGTGTTTTCTCAATACTTTGATTATAAAATCTGTCAAGAAAAGGCTGGAGATCCTTTTCTGCAATGTAAACACGGACCCTTTCAACTCCCTCAACGTTCAGTTCTGAACTTTGCATTTACTAACTTGCATCATTGTGCAGGTGGGAAAGTTCATACAACTTGCATCAACATTCCTTGGGAGCTTTGTGATTGCATTTACCAAAGGATGGCAGCTTACCCTAGTGATGATAACATCCATCCCAATTATAGCAGCTACATTTGGAATCATGTCCCTTGTGATATCCAAGATGGCAACGCGAGAACAAAGGGCTTATGCAAAAGCCGCTCATGTTGTTGAGCAAACAGTTGGCTCAATCAGAATTGTATGTAGTGAGAATCTTATGAAATATGTGGTTTATTTGAAGCCAATTATATATATGCCCTAAGAAGTATTAGTCAGGTGTGGAGAGATTACCAAATTTCGTTCCTTTACTTATCGAACCATTGTTAAAACTCTAAAACAATTGCTAAAAGGCCCATAAATGACAACTGTTATAGGGTTTTATCCATGGTATGGGAAGTAAGCACATATTTTAAGTCATTGGGAGGAGAAGGCATGTTTTCAAAGTAATAGAGTTTATCTGCAACTAACCTACAGTTTTAGGAGTATTTTTTCCATTTGCCCAGAAGGAAATATACAGCCTTAATTTCCTTGTCAAATGTGATTGCAGGTTGCATCATTTACTGGGGAGAAGCAGGCAATAATGACCTACAATAAGTTTCTTCAGCTTGCTTATAGATCGGGTCTGCATGAAAGCTTGGCAACTGGATTAGGTATTGGGACAGGCATGTTTATTGTTTTCTGCAGTTATGCCTTGGCGATCTGGTATGGAGCAAAGCTGATCATCGATGAGGGATATACAGGTGGTAAAGTGCTCAATGTGATCATTGTTATCTTAACAGGTTCCATGTATGTTGAATTGCACTTTCTTTATGTGCTCTTTATCTTTACTGCCGAAGATTCTAACATAATTTTGTGGTACCAAGGTCCCTTGGACAAGCTTCTCCATGCATGACTGCGTTTGCAGCTGGACGAGCAGCTGCATTCAAAATGTTTGAGACCATCCATAGGAAGCCAGTAATTGATTCTTATGATATCAATGGATAGATTCTGGATGACATCCACGGAGATATTGAACTGAGGGACGTTTATTTTAGTTATCCAGCTAGACCCAATGAACTTATATTCAATGGTTTCTCTCTTCATATTCCTAGAGGAACCACCGTGGCATTGGTTGGTCAAAGTGGAAGTGGAAAATCCACAGTAATCAGCCTGATAGAGAGGTTTTACGATCCACAAGCTGGTGAAGTGCTTATAGACGGGGTAGACCTCAAAGAATTCCAGTTAAAGTGGGTGCGGAGCAAGATTGCCCTTGTCAGCCAAGAACCTGTCTTGTTTGCTTCTAGTATCAGGGAAAACATATCATACGGGAAAGAGAGTGCAAACCTTGAGGAAATAAAAGCTGCCACTGAATTAGCTAATGCCGCTAAGTTCATTGATAAGTTGCCCCAGGTATGTACCATGAAGCTCCTTCATGCCGGTCGATGATAATTTTTCACTAAATTCTCAACATCTCTATGATTTTTTCATTTTTCTTGGGATTGTCTTGTCTAGGGTCTAAATACCATGGTTGGTGAACATGGAACACAATTATCAGGAGGACAAAAGCAACGGGTTGCCATAGCTAGAGCCATTCTGAAAGATCCACGAATTTTACTTTTAGATGAAGCAACAAGTGCGCTTGATGCCGAATCTGAAAAAGTAGTACAAGAGGCTCTTGATAGGATAATGAGTGATCGGACGACTGTCATTGTTGCGCATCGCTTGAGCACCGTGAGGAATGCAGAAATTATCGCCGTGATTCAGCAAGGAAAGTTAATAGAGAAAGGTGAAGAAAGTATATTACCAACTATTTACTATAATCAAGATACTTTCACATAAAAATACGAATACCAAGACTAGTTGACCTAATGATGACACGTAAAATAAAAATAGAATATGGAGTTTCTGATGTTGTAAAAGAAATTCAGAAATTTCATTTCAAATGCTCAGCAACTAATTTTTAATTTCTACTCCTATTTACTCACCAGGCACGCATTCAGAACTACTCAAAGACCCTGAGGGAGCATATACTCAACTTATCCACTTACAGGAAACTAACAGAGAGTCAAATAGAACTGCAGATCATGAAAACATTAGCACAGATATTCGAAGACAATCAAGTCAAAGAATGCCATCACTGCAATCTATTAGTCGGCAATCATCTGCAATAGGAAACAGCAGCCGTCACTCTTTCTCCATGACATTTGGTGTGCCAACGGGCCTAACTACCACAGGCGGCACATCTGCCAAAGAAGAACCAACTTGTTCATCAATAGTAGAAAAACCACCGGAAGTTTCTCTTGCCAGGCTCATTAGTCTTAATAAACAGGAAGTTCCACAAATTTTGCTTGGATGTATTGCTGCAATTGTCAACGGTTTGATACTTCCAATTTATAGTATTCTTATAACCAGAGTGATGAGCACATTCTTTAAGCCACAGCATGAGCTTAAAGATCACTATGTTTCCAGAAGGTAGTTCACATGGAGATCGCTTGGTTCGATGAGCCCAAGCACTCGAGTGGTGTGATTGGTGCAAAGTTGTCAGCAGATGCAGCAAGTGTACGTGCCTTGGTTGGAGATGCACTTGCTGATGTTGTGCAGAATGTGGCAGCAGCATTAGCTGGATTCATCATTGCTTTTGTTGCGAGTTGGGAATTGACACTAATAATTCTAGTAATGGCTCCTTTGATGCTCTTAAATGGATATGTCGAAGTAAAGTTCTTGAAAGGATTCAGTGCAGACGCAAAGGTAAGCACGAGTTAATCCTCATTCAATGACTATAACATCTAACAGCAATGACAAATGAATGTATGATACTGCAGATGATGTATGAGGAAGCGAGTCAAGTTGCTGCTGATGCGGTTGGGAACATAAGGACTGTTGCTTCTTTCTGTGCTGAAGAGAAAATGATGCAGCTTTACTCGGAAAAATGTGACAGACCTATGAGAGCAGGAATGAAGCAAGGACTTGCCAGTGGGATTGGTTTTGGCATATCTTCCGCCTTCATGTACTCCGTCTATGCAGCCTGTCTCTATTTTGGAGCTCGACTTGCCAATGATGGCAAGGCAACAGTCAATGATGTGTTTCGTGTAAGCATAGCTTTATTTTGAATAGCATCCTTTTCAAATTCTCCAATAGCTTTAGAATATTAGTACTTTTGAGCAATATTGGAGGATCTGTTACTGCTTCGTTGGCTTTGCTTCTTGCTCCATGTAGGTTATCTTTGCTCTGCTCACGGCTTCCATTGCAATTACTCAATCAAGCAGTCTTACTCCCGACTCCACCAAAGCCAAGAGTGCTACTGCCTCTGTATTTGCGATAATAGACCGCGTATCAAAAATAGACCCAACTGATGAAACCGGGTTAACTCTGGAGAATGTTAAGGGAGATCTTCAACTTCGTCACATCAGCTTCAAGTATCCTTCCAGGCCAGACATACAGATTTTTCGAGACTTTAGCTTGGATATTCACTCTGGAAAGGTACAAATTTCTTTACCAATCAATAAACTACCCATGACCAGAGAGCACCTACATTCTGTAATAATAATATTCATCCTCCAAAAACGAGGTGGTTACAATAGTTCTAAAACTTGTTCTTCTATTTGCTCCTAGAATGTTGCTTTGGTTGGGGAGAGCGGAAGTGGAAAATCAACAGTCATTGCATTGCTGCAACGATTTTATGAACCTGATTCAGGCCTTATTACACTTGATGGAGTGGAAATTCAAAAGCTACAATTGAAATGGCTTAGGCAACAGATGGGGCTTGTGAGCCAAGAGCCAGTTTTATTCAACGAAACAATTCGTGCTAATATCGCATATGGAAAAGGGGGAAATGCAATTGAGGCAGAGATATTGGCAGCTGCCAAATTGGCAAATGCACATAATTTCATCAGTTGTCTAGATCAGGTATTGTTACTTTCCTACCCTCTCTTGGTGTGTTTTATTAAGCACTATTCAGAGAGTTAGATAATACATCTGACCTGAGCATTGCTACTCAGGGCTATGACACTATGGTAGGAGAGCGAGGAGTCCAATTGTCGGGTGGACAAAAACAAAGGGTGGCTATTGCGCGTGCTATAATCAAGAATCCAAAAATACTATTACTGGATGAGGCAACAAGTGCGCTTGATGCTGAATCGGAGCGGGTAGTTCAGGATGCATTGGACCAGGTTATGATTGACAGGACCACCATTGCAGTAGCACACCGTCTCACAACAATAAAGAATGCAGACGTAATAGCAGTCATTAAAAATGGAGTAGTTGTAGAGAAAGGAAAGCATGACGCTTTGATCAATATTCAAGATGGCATCTATGCATCCTTAGTCGCACTCCACATGAGTGCTTCAGCTTGAAATTAGTCTCCTGAGTGCTACCTTACTTCTTTGCTATAAAAAGGTGCAGAATCACATGGAAGAGTAAAGAGAGAAGGCATTTAAGGTATAGGCAAATATCAGTGGACTGTTATTGCTCCTCTGTATCTGTTCTGTTCAACATTTGCATGCACTATTCTTCCCTATTTCAAGATATGCCAGAAGGAAGCGCATTTTGCATTCGAATAATGTATACTAATCCTTAGAGACTTCCCCTGCAAATCAACTAAACACTCTGAGAAACAGATAACTTTGCAGAATTCTATAATTGAAGCTGCAAGAGGTAACAGTATCTTTGCCGAGCTTTCGTCTGAAAAAAAATAAGTTAATTATCAGCAGTAACGCGTAAATCATATTTTCAGTTTCGAAAGATTGTGTGTAATTTTATATCTTAAAATTTGAAAAAGTAACAACATTTTATAGACAATTAGAAACAACCAAACATTTAATGTTTTGTTTCATGATTATTTAATATGGTGATGCCCCATATTGCAATTGTGTCACCGCAGGTGTAGAGTATGCGAGAACAAGGCACCATAACTTATGCCTATTATTGTTATATAGTTTATTTTAGTTTTTGCTTTAGATTTGGTTTCACTCTGAAAAAAGTCAAGCAATGACTGGTGAGCACTCGACATGGGTACAGCCCCAACTCAACCTAACTTGTCTTAGATTCCTAGGTCCAAGTCATGGTTTGGACCTATCGAACCGGCTTCTTTTTTTTTTTTTTTCTAAAAACAAATTATTTCCTCTTTCATTCCTATTCCATAATCGCCACTTGTTCATCTATTTCATCAGGAAAAAAAAAAAAAAACTCAGATAATTTTATTAATATACAAAAAAAATGGTGACAAAAAAATTATCTCTTGTACATGATTGGACATGGCCTCACAATTTGCTTTGATTTAGCTTTAAAAAAAAAAAAAAAAAAATAGCTAACGACTCCCTTAGGTCCCAATGTTATGCCCTATAAGAAACCTAATCATCTCGATCCACTGTAAAGAGAAAGCTCAACCAACCTTAGTTATACCCTATTAGAAATAGTATTGACTATCTATGAAGCATTTAATTTAACTACAATCAAACATCAAATAACTCATACACAAAAATATTGAATTTTATAACTAATTCATGGGTTCAAGTATAAAATAAAGAGAAAACTCATCCAAATATTACATTAAAATAGCAAAGGGAGATAAAATTGGGTAGTCTTCCAAATCTTGTTGCTTCTTTTGTGTCTCGGTACAACCAAAAATTAGAAATCTTATCTAGGGTTGCCTCCCAATAGGAGCATAATATTTAGAACTTGAACTGTGAATAACCCGGTAGAGACATGAGAAAAACCACGATTTAATGAGGAGGACTCTCAAAACTTCACATGCATGTATATAGAAGAAAACAGAAATTTTCAAAATTATATATGCTATGCAAAAAAAAACAAACATATACAATACAACATCACATGTTCTTGTAGTAACCAATGTGAAGTTAAAGATACAATCTTCCTCAACAAGGGTTAGGGAATCAACTCCTCTACCAATTCCCAGGTCATCCAAGACAGTTCATGATTGCTTCAGCATCGGCCTCTTTTTAGAGCCTCTTGAACAAGAATAGCAATGATAGCAGAGATTTCGTCCCCATCAAGCACGCAACGCTCTGCGTAAGTCATGGCGTTGCAAGCACCCTCCCGAGCCCCTCCGTGCTTTCAAGTTTTATTTAAGATTTGAATTATTAATTAGTTCACTTCGGGTAACCATCCAGTTGGAAAATATAACACAAAATAGTTTTAAAAAAAAAAATGCACATGGATAAAAATCACAAGGGATCAGTCCATACTCTTAGCAATATGGGCACCATTCACATTTTTTAATAACAAGTCTCCTTAGGTATACACGTGATGTATATTGTATACTGAGGAGAGAAGCTCGACAAGACCACAATAATAGTATCACACACATTTATCAACAATCAAGAATGCAGATGTAATTGCGATCATTAGAGATGGAGCAATTGTGGGGAAAGGAAAGCAAGAGACCTTGATCAACATTCAAGATGGCGACTATGCATCCATTGAGCATCTTTTATCTCAGAGCACTCTGAAAGTCCCTCGCACTACTACATCAATTTTTTCAAAAACTCTACACTTTATCCCCAAATTTTTTCACTAAAATTCCTTAATATTTTTCTGTATTTTTGTGGACCACAGAGAATAACTTTTAAATCAATATTTTTAATATTCTATAAATACAATTTCAATATCAACAAATATAATTTTATACAATAAAATAATTAAGAAATATTATATTTTTGCAATCAACAGTAATTTTGCACAATATTTCATTTCACAAGGGGGGGAGGGGGGAAGGATTCAGGACGTCTCCTATTAGGAAAACGTCCCCACATGAAGGGACACTGGTGATCGCTAATGGAACGCAAGGCAATTCCTCCACAGAAGGGAAGAAACCACCGTTAAAGCTGGTCCTAGTCAGTCTTCACACGTGTACTTCAGATGGTGCAGAATCACAGAGAAGAAATTTAAAATCTTTCAAAGTGGTGATACGGGTATCTTAGGTTTAGAAATAGGCAAATACTTGTGCATGGATTCTAAACTATTTCCAATGAATTCCTTTCCTCTTGCACATCCTGAACATACATGCCTGATCCAGCTCTATATGAATTCTCACACGATGGAAGATTGACTCTAAATAACGTGGCACACAACACAAGCATGTGCATTTGATACCACCATTTATATTCTTTTGACAGGTACAAGCTACATATTGGGATTTTATAGCCTCATGCAAACATTATGAGTGGGTTTGATTAATGGCCACGAGTCCAACAAATCACAAGGAACCATGTTGGCCTAAAGATGAACATGTGATGCCATTTTCAGCTCAAGCAGCCACAAAAATTGAAAGACGTATAAATATCTCAAAGTTTTATTGTCTTACAACAAGGCTCAAATTAACGTGCTGTGTAACTAAATCCCTTCCTGAACAACCAGTCAGTCAGGAGTCTTCAGAAACACCACATTGGGATTCGATAAGCTCCTAGCATAATTGATCAGGCAATGCCCAGGTTGCTTCCACAAGGCACTGGCATCAGCCTGTATTATTCCCAGAGGGTCCACCATAAAAACCATGGCTGCTATCAAAACAAAATATGTATCAGAAGAGATTATATCTGACATTCCCACTGAGAGACTTTGATTGCACGTACAATGAATTATTCACTGATGAAACACTCATCATATCTACAGGACTCCAACCGCATGCATCTTGAATACACAAGAAAATATCCTTCTAACTTGCCGAATCATGGTGCAGATGCTGAAATAAGAAGAAAATAACAATAGCTTCAAAGGAGATTAATTCTAGCTTTTAATTGCTCTAAGGATCTAGCAGCATGTACAGCTATGCTAAGTTCAGCTACACATTCAAAGAGAACTCACTTGAAAAACCATATTACATTAGCATTCAGGTCACATGATGGTGCCATTTTTCTCTTTGAAGCCAAATCGACGAATTAATGTTCGATCAACAGATGAAAAAGAGAGAGATTAAAATTTGCATATGTACTCACAAGTACAACCAGCTGATCTTTGCAGGATCCTCCAGAAAAGCAGTAACACCATAGGACTCATGCTATGAAAGCTATGCACAAGTGAGCATGTCCCAAAAGGGCATGAATGAAAATTTTGTCCATGCTAATTAGATAACATCAAGATAGTATGCAACTGACATACTAGGAATATCATAGAAATCAAACCCTAAGTGATAGTTCTGTAAAATAGACTTACGAACTGAGATGAGAATCAACAGAAAGGACCAGAGTAGCTACAACAAAAAGTTCCTACATTTACTGGGTAATCATATACATCTTTCTGGCTTCTCTCTGTTGAGTTACAAATGAGAATGCAACAATGCTGAAGGGCTAGCTGGGAACCTAGAACACATGTAAGAATAAGAATGACTATGACCGATCCATGAATATCAAGGCATTTATATGCCAGCACTATGTGCAAGCTTAAACCTCACTTCCAATGGCACAATAGCATTTTTCTTTCTTTTTTTATTTTCCTTGATAATGGACAGAATAACATCTTAAATTTCAATAATATGGATATTCTATTTACACAGTCCATGAGTTGAAGCCCTTTCAACAAGTACCGTATCATCCTCCAATCCAACCCATTAAAGACAAAGATTTATATATGCAAAATCCAGTAAAGGGACACAAACTAGAATTCATTGTAGATAATGCATAGAACATGAGCCAGAGAATAAGAATTTTCCGTATAATACTTAAAACATCCAATTATAACCATGAAATGGGGGGACTTACATACCTTTATCCTACTACAAGTGTGCTGCATGTCAAATTGCTGTTAACAAGCTGATTCATTGCATCCCTTAACCTAAAATAATCCTCCACTTTATTATAAATCTGATGTGATATACGAACATACCCCGTTATTGTCCCGTCCTTATCCCTAGGCTCATCAACGCCATCTCTGGGAGCCTGATAATGTACAGGCACTTCAACCCCTTGCATCTCCCTCAAATACGACCTCAACCTAAACGCATCGCTTTCACTTGAAATACCCAATTTCGATGGCAAACCAACCATAACCATACTAGCACACATCTCAGCGGGGGAACCAAGATTCGTCCCCCAAGATTCTCTCAACATCTGACCCATTTCAACTACTTTTTCATGGTTCCACTTCATGATCCCACAAAGTCCACCCTCAAACCTATTAACAAACTCAAAAACCGAAGGCACAACAAGCTGAGAGCTGTAATCCCTTGTTCCAATCCACGTGCTCTCAATAGGCAATCCAATCCCAAATTCATTAGAAACCACGAGATGATGCATTTCATTCGGTGTACCGGATCTCCTACAATAAAAAAATGCAACGGAAGGCGGGCAGAAAAACCACTTATGCAAATTGCTCACGTAAAAATCAGCTCCAATATCCTTCACATTTACCTCAATACTACCAATAGCATGCGCGGCATCTACAAAAACCTGATCAACACCCTCTTCTCTACACACCCTAACTAATTCCTTAACCGGTACCAAAACCGAAGGCATCGAGGTAATATGATCAATAATAGCCAATATAACTCTCCTACCATTTTCCTTCCCCCTAACTAACCCTAATCTAAAAGCATCAACAATCTCCTGGTTCGACTTAACCGGAAACGGCAATTCAACCTGGACGACACACCCGCCGGCACGGATGACATACGCCTGAATCGACTTTCTAACAGCCTGAAAAGCACAATTAAACATAACAACTGTATCCCCTTCCTTAAACCTCGATTCCGTGAAGCCACGGCCAACCTGCTGGAGCACAATGGCGGCAGCAGTGGTGGCATTATCAACAAGGGACACCTCATCAACATGTTCGGCGTTGATTAGGTTTTTTATTAGGGTTCGAGACCGAAGGATTCCTCCTTTAAGCGTGTTGACGTAGAAATCATCGGGCTGCTGGAGGAATTGAAGCTGCCAGCGTCGTTGCGCCGCCAGGACCGTGGCGGGGCAGCTCCCGAAGCTGCCGTTGTTGAGGCGTGCGACGCCATGCTGGTGGTGAGAGAATTCGCTGGAGATTCTGGGGTCTGTTAGGGTTAGGGCTAGTTTGGGTTTTTTAGCAAGGTGGTTATCGTTGTTCTTAATATTATTATCAATGCTGCTATTGGCTGGGGATAGTGAAGCGATGCCGTTTCGAGGGTCTTCTTGGTCCATTTCGGGGAGAGAGAAATTCGGGGTACTTGTAACGTATGCGTCTTTCAGGCTTTTGGGTGCAGAAGCAACATGATTGGGGAAGACGACTCAGCTAGTCAGTCCCACGAGTCGTGTTCTTCCACACACAGACAGAGATAGAGATGAAAATGAAGTGTCGTGTGGTGTTTTGTGTATTTTCTCGTAAAATGAATGTCTCGTTAGTGCGTCAGGAGGAGAGAGAATGGGATTAACTCTGCAAGTGCGAGAGTGTACCATTACGGCGTTTCATTAATAATGACCGTTGGGGCGGTGGTACGTGGTTGATTTCGTAGCCGTTGGATTGAGGAATGGACGGTTTAGATTTTTTTTTTGTGGAAGCCGGAATCGGCGGTAATTTTTTTTTGTTAGGGTTCGAACATTCCTGTTTGTAGGTGCTTCAGTTTTGCTTTACTTGCTGCGGGTTCGTTTGTTTTATAAATACGAGGTGTGATTAACAACGAAAATATTTCATCGGAAAAAGCATATGAAACGGTCGGGACCAATCATAACCGTACATGACGACCAGCTAAATCCAATAGAGTGTAGACTGTTTTTATCCTTTTTTTTTTTATTTCGATGAGAGTATATTTGCTCCTAAATAAGAAGAAGATTAGGATAATTAAATTATAAATAATGTTTGATTTGTCCACATTTAATACCTTTTTTTTTATTTTCCTAGCATATACTTTTTTTTAGATAGAAGCCAGCATTTGCATCTAACCCCTTATTTCTTATAATTATATGTTTAAATTTTAATTTTTTTTCCCTTAGTTATTTACATTTGGAGAAGAGGATTTAAATCGTTCATCTCAATAGGAAATCAATAATGATATTATTAAACTATAATAATCTTAACAAACTTTAAATTAAAAAAAAGGTGTCTTTTATAAACTTATATTACTGTTTAACTACTAAAATATATTTTTTTTTAATTCTAATTTTTTTTTATATTTTATTCAATGAGGATGTAGTAAAATGAGATCTAAATATATTTATTTATTTAGATTTTATATCTAAATACATAATTTCAAACATAAGAAAACTAGATACGTGAAGCAAACATAATGAATGGGATGCATGTGAAACAAACATAATGGAATGCATATTCAATTTACTGAAAAAGAAATTAAGAGTTCTTTCTATGGATGCTACAAAACACTTTAAATAACTTTTTTTTTTCAATTATATTACAAATTAGAAAAGAAAATGCAAACCTATTCAATTTTATTGGAAAATCAGTATTAATATCATTAAACTACAACAGTTTTAACTATTTTTTTTAACTATTTATGTTGAAAAAGTCTTATAGTTTCCAAAAATGAGAAATTAATAAATAAGCCTAAGTACATATATTTCTTCCAACATCTTCTATTGGTCTTATAATACCTAGGATTTAATTTGAAAATTACCTCAATTTTTTGGATTTTTTTACAGTTTCATCCTTATATTTTATGGGATTGATATCCATTTCACCCTTGATTTGCACTCTTTTAAATCTAAACCATTAAACAAATTTTAAATTCAATAATTTAGATTTTAAAATATGTAAATAAATAGTGAGATAGAGGACGAAATCAATCCTATTAAAATGATGGATGAAATCATAAAATCCCCCTAATTTTTTATGTATGTTACAAATATAACATTAGAAGACCTGCTGCAATTCTAAGTAAAATCTTATAGGCCGATAGGAATAAAATTTGAGTTTGCTTATATATTTCTACATGGAAAGAGTTTATTTGCTTCTTTTGTTATTTGACGGATTTATTACAAGAAAATTAAGAAGAAGAAGAAAAAGAAGCAAGGAAAAGAGAGAGAGAGATCTTTGTCTACATACAACTTTATTGAAAACATCATTATATCACGAATCTCCTTTCTTTATTCTTAGTTTTTATCATAATAGCTAAAGCTAAAAGACCTTTCTTAAAGATAAAGCGAGTCCTTGATTTAGAAGTAATCGTTTGCTAATAGTCTATTATTGTCTTTCCTCCCCTTTAAAAAAAAAAAATTCTTGATAATCTCTTTTTAAAAACACATAATGATAAAGTACAAACGCCGTTGTACAAGGGATCCTTAGGGAGCTAATATAACATACTTAATAGTAGATTTATTTCCATAATTCATTTGCTCTTAGTTTAGAATATCATCTTTTAATATATTATTCGATTACAGATTTTATAAAAACTATTGTCCTCCTTTTCATTACATATTTTATATTTTAGAAAGTTTTTATAATATTATTATTGTTATTGATAGGTATTTTTCGATAGTTATTATGTGGGTTTATATTAGTAGGTCCAATATCTAGATTCAATCTAATGGCCCAGTTTAAGAACAATCTTCATTAACTTACTATAAATACCAGAAGGCAAGACCCCTACATAAGAGACCCCTCTTCTCCATTCTCATACACATAACCATTTAACATTTTCTCTTCACATGACAAAAGAGTTGACTTAGATATCGGAGTAGCCGTACCGAAACATCTTCTGGTGGCCCTTAAAATTATTTTCATGTTTTGCAAGTGTTTGCAGACCAAGACGAAAATCAACTTTCAATAATTAGCACCATCTGTAAGAACGTATAATATATTTCCCTGATTCCCGATATTTTTTTGGGGGGAGACTAGCGAGATGTTTCACCCCTTTTTGATAGATTCCCCTCATTTGGCTCGTGCTACTTCTTTTTCTCCATTATTTCTTCAGATATGGACAAATTGGTCTGTAGCCCATTGGTATCTTTCGGCCATTGACTTCTCGTGGCACTACAATATATTCCTGTGATCCTAAATGTTAATTGGCATCATCAACTTCCATATGCAATCCGGGAACTACGAAGGGCCAGTTTTTTCCTTTTGAGAGTTTAGTAACCACAACTTCATCCTCTCTTGATTCATAACTGTCACCGTCAAACTAGTAACGACAACTTAATTGTTTGATAACCACCATCCCTCTGCTTTAGGAATCTTTGAATTTCATGTTAATCTTCCCATACAAACTGGATGGACACATATTTAGTTTTCAACAATTCGTATGTCAGCAAAATGAACTTGTGCAAGGATGCCTTGCTGTGTAGAGTCATCATGTTAACAAAAGTTCGACAACGCACCCATGTTCTGCTATCATATCTGTAGCAAGGTCTTCATTTAGCCACCTGTTGAGTTATTGCTTAGTCTTGTTGTTCGGAAAGTGACACGATCGATTGAACTTCATAGAGAATTCACGATGGACACATTTTGATTTTTTTCCAACCACCTTTTGGATCAAGCGGTCGTTTTGGTCCCGGCCATTCCCTACATGCCGCAAAGCCAAACACTTATGTCAAGTTAAAGTACACCTAGGAGAAAGTGATTGCCAATCTACCGAACTATAATTATTCTTCCGTCTTCAAGAAATTTAGAAGTTTATTGCAGCAAACATCGAGTATGTGCTAAAAATTTATTGCTTGCGACGAACTTGTAAGTGCTGAAATATTGGCAAGCTTTTATGATGCCAAATTGCAAGTACTAGACACAGCTTGAGATGCCCGACATATTTTTTCTTCAACAATGCGAGAAAGCCGAATTGAATTCCGACCCATAACACTGAGGGACGCTTTGACGAGTTTGGAACTACTTGGGTTGCTTATTCTCAGCTTGAGACGATTGATTATTTTAAATTCTTTAGGACAAAAACGAGCACGTCCAGCCCTTTGACAAGCTCATCAAACTTGATTCAGCTTACAGATTATTAACACTTCCTCTGTAAACCCAATACAACATCACTTCATTTAAACGAACACTTTAGCTACGTCGTGCTAAGCATGACTAGTCTATGGAATCCGAGCTACTCCGTGCCGTGTTTCTACAACTACAAAGATACAAAGCTTTTTAATACTTGGTCAGCATTTGAACTATCTCGGCAGTCCATGGCCGAACAATTTATGTGCCGAACAAAACTTGTCGAGTACTAAAATGAGTACTTTCATGGTTGAATACCGAGAACAATTTGTCCAAGATGTTTCTTAACTAAGCCGAGCTTCAATTTGTGTTGAACTCCGATTCATGTCGAGCAGGACATTAGCATTCGAGGAAGAGGCGAAAGAAGTAAGCTCCAATATCTCATGCTTCTCCTGCCGTTGATAAATTCCAAAGCAAAGTAGCTGTCTAGCCACTGAGCATGGCTAAAGTCTGTGCGCACATGCTATACCAAACTCCAAGATGAAGTTACCACATGCCGGGTACTCACTTATCAAACTTGAATGCCTAGGTGGCGCTATACATTACAAATTCGAGTTCTTTACCCCTCCAACCATCCCGACCAACACAGCATAAGAGCTCTGAGATGCCAAGCCAAAATGGACGCAATTCACTATGCCGAGTAATACTTCACGTTCTCGACTAGTAGTCGACAACAATATTGTTGCATGGTGGACCAGACCCCACTCAATCGTAGCTACCGAGCTACTCCAAGTGAGCCAAAAAAGCCCGAGGATGCCGAGTCACTCCAAATCTGCCAACTTGTGTGAGCTTATTTTTGCTGACTTGCTAGCCCCGAGCTCCGAACTCCTGATAATGGAGCAAAAAGCCGAGAATGTCCAGCTTCCATAGTAATGAGCAGCAACAGCAGTACTTTCGAGTAGCTACGATTACTTGTCCAAGCTTTCCTCTTCTAGAAGTAGATTATTCGAACAATTTCAAGCACGTCGAGCCCCAAGATATTTCATACCTAAGTGAACAAAGAGCAACTTTGAGTTCTTCAATATTCAATTCAATTGCATCTTCTACTACGTCTCCTTCGGATTTTTTCAATAGATCCGCAATATCGCTCAATTTCCTATTTTTCGAGTATAGCTCCATTAGAAGGACAAGTTTCGATCAACAAGTGCATTGATCTAATGCCAAGCTATTTATGGAGCTAATGCACCGAAGTCTTGGGCCATTCTTCACTTATTATTAAGCTTTAGCAAAATCTTAGTAGCTAAGATTTTGTGGTACTGTCCATCTCCATGCCGTGCAATGCACGGCCACTCATGTCGAGAATTTTTTTGCCAACTTGTTCGTCAAGTGTGAATTATAATCTCCATGCCGAGTAATATGTAATCTCAGCAAAACAAAAGCCTAGAAATTTGGATTCTACCCTTACTGACTCGAGAAGTTCGTCATACCACATGCTGCACCAACTTGTACACATGCTAGTACTAATGCTGACTTGTAGCAATTTATTTAATTGCCGAATTCTTGGTCTGAACTACGCACTTCACTATCCAATAACCATGTGGTCATCAGGCAATTGTGGCATTTGGAAATTATTGAGCCAAGCTCTTTCAGTCCATCATGATGGTGCAATCTGAGTTCCAATATGCAATTAATGGCAATGGACTTGATTCAATTTGTTCCATAGCAAGCCACATATACATGTGGTGGGAATCCCGGATACACGCCTATGATACAAGCTAGTAGTCAAACCACACATGCTGGTCCTCATTGATTAAAGATAAGTAAACCTTATCCTTACTTATTCGTAGTTTGTCAATCGTTCAATATTTATAGCGATTTATTTAAATTTGAGCAAGTTAATTTATACCTCCTCTCAAAACGAGAGCAAGAGCTCAAAATAAACTAAAGTGAAACAAACGCCATATATTTTAAGCTCGTGCAAACATAATCTGTTAACGGGCAATTCTTAATAGCTCTTAAGTCCTACATACTATGGATAGTGTGCTAATATTAACTAAAATGATCTGTCTAATAAATAGACAACGAGCCACTTGAAAACCCTCAACCATCAATCAGTTATAGGGTTAAACATGTAGATCCGATATTTGGTACCGAATTCTAATACATTAACAAATTGAAGGTCAATTAGCCTACTTTACGGCTCTATTTAATATGGGTCATGTCTAACACCGATGACCTACATGCTTCCCTAACCTTTTTAGGTGCTCGAGCCTCATCAAGCCATCACCTTTTCTAGTACTAACCTCTTCAGGTGCTTCGGCCTCTCTCTTCAGGTAGTCCTGCCTCTCCAAGCGCTCTCGCCTATCCAAGTACTTCGGCCTCTTTAGGTCCTCATCTCTTTAGGCTCTCCTACCTCTCCAAGCGCTCTCGCCTCTCCAAGTACTTCGGTCTCTTTAGGCCCTCGCCTCTTCAAGCGCTCCTGCCTCTTCAAGCGTTCCTGCCTCTCCAAGCACTCTCGCCTCTTTAAACATTTCAACCTCTTTAGACTCTCATCTCTTTAAGCGCTCCCACCTCTTCAACAGCTCCTCTCCTCTTCAAGCACTCCAACCTCTTCGAGTCTTCGCTTTTCTAAGCATACCAATATTTATAAGTACTCCGGTCACTCCTACCTTTTGCCTTTTCAAGCCTTTACTTCTCCAAGCACTCTAGTCTCTTTAAGCTTCCTAGAAATCTTATGAAATCAACCTCCTTAAATACTTTCTTTTCCGACTTTGTCACTATAGAGAGTGGGGGGGGGGGGCAAGTGTCGATAGGCATTTTTCAATAGTTGTTATGTGGGCTTATATTAGTGGGCCAACATCTAGATTCGATCCAACGGTCCAGTTTAAGGACAGTCTTCATTGAGTTACTATAAATACCAGGTAAGACCCTAGGTAAGGGACCCCTCTTCTCCATTCTCATATACATAATCATTCAACATTTTCTCTCCACATGACAAGATAGCTAACTTAGACATTAGAGTGGTCACATCGGAGCACTCTTCAGCAGCCTTCGAGTCATGGTTTTGAATTTTCTTATTGTTATCATTAATTATTATTTTGTTAGTCTTAGTTTATTTACATCAACATTTTGATTTTCTCTGATGTTAAAATATAATTCATATAAGAGTCACAATCTAATAAGCTTGTAGAAAGTTTTTATATTTAAATACATATTATATATTCCACAATATGTTTATATATGTTATCTATGCAACATATTCCCATTCCATGTGTTTGGTTTAAAATAGCATTTTTATATGAGCTAGTAATAGAAGTTGTTCACCACATATGAGTAAATTTCTTAATAAAGTTGGAGTTGCTGCTTATAATCAATCACTTGCTATGTATGTGATTGTCAATCTTAGAGATCATTTGATTCAATGATACGTATATGAATGTAATAGATAGACACATGGAAGGAGAAGTAGGCAAACTTGATCGCTTGTGTATGTGCACGTAATAGAAAACTAAGTCTTGTGCCCTTAGGTGTTCTTGATCCATTCTTCATTTATTAGTTTGTTTGATCTTTCGTAAAGTAATTTCAACAAAACTTTTACGTTTATCTCAATTTAGCAAATACTCATAATGTCTCAAATGAGAGGAGGAATCTCTTTTTATAGATTTTAAGAGTAAGTCTCAATCATTAGATTACTTTAAGACGGATAACTGATATTTGACATTACTGGCAACCATTGGATGGTCTTACATGATTCAGTAGCTAGGATTCACTCCTATTCATATGAACCATGAGCTTAGGCCAAGGCTCTAGATAGTCCCAATGACTTATAATGAAAGAATATAAACTCATTAATAATAAAATAAACTCATAGCTTTTATTTAAATCCAAAAAACTCCTTTTAAGGTTAAATGAGGTCTAAGGCCTAGAAATATTTCTTCCAAGCCTTAGTTTCATGTACGAGTTAATCAAGTAAGATTAAGAGTGAAATAACCAATCCAACAATCCATGTTCCAAACCTACTAAGCCATATCTCCTTAAAACATCAGTATTTTTGCTTGGTTTTCTAAGTCCTGTGACTAGCCCATCAAACCAATCCATACCATTAAATTGCGCCTAAAACCCAATCACTAAAATGGCCCTCTATACTAATAAAATGATATTTATTTGTTTAGCTTTTCCACCATATGAGTCGTACTTAATAGTTTTCAATACTTTTGTATTTTCTTATTATTATTATAGGTTATTATTTTGTTATTCTCAACTCACATTAACAATTTTGATTTTCTCTTATGACAAGATATAGTTCTTACATCATACAGTTCATGTAAGAACTGCAATCTAGCAAACTTGTAAAGAGTTCTTATTCTTAAGAAAAATATTATAAAAACTTTATCATTTGTGGGCCTTAACTTGTATAGCAACAATATAATAAAATTTGAATTTTTTTATATTTATTTGTAACAATATATTTCTAAGTATTCAAAGTTTACATATACTGTTAGAAACTGCCTTCAATGTATTAATTATATTGGGCGAATTCCACTTTACATATTTGAGTATTTACACTTTGATAGTTTGCATACCTATGTTTTCACTTTTAGCATTTTGCATACCTAAATTATTCTCCATCCCATCACAGTTAATTTAAAAATAAGAAAAAAACAATATAAAGGACAAACTCAAAACACTCATGTTCACATATCACGATTTGTAAATACACTTAAAATCATTCAATATTAAAAATCCATCATCTCTCTTATTCATGGTTGCTTTTTTTTTCCTTCTTCTATTTTTATTTTATACTAAAAATCTATCATCTGTTATTGGTCCTTTAAGAGAAATTATCAGATATTTATGAACTTGATGTTAAATGTTTCAAGTGCAATAATTTATTTGATTTGTTCTACTACTGAAATTGGTTGATTTGGAAAATATAAGGTATTAGATTCTAGTCTACAAGCTGTCAATTTTTTCCACGCTAGAGTCTAGTTTTGTGAATGGAAATTAGTTTTAAAACCTTTAAACTCCACGAATCCTAATTTTTCCCCTAAGTAAATATTTATATATATATATATTATTTCTTTCACATCATGCATTGCATTTCTTACCCTTTCATCATTCATAAAATGATGAACTAGAAAAATGATAAACTTTTCAACTGAAACAACTTATGGTGTCAAGCTTTTCAATTATGTATGTTCATAATCCGTTCTCTAGTCTTCTAGTTATAATCCTTGCTCACCATCAATTTTCTATAGATTTTTCTTTATGGGTTTTATTGATAGAATTAACAATGACGAGATTGAGTATAACTTGGATATACAAAATGGCAAAAGTAAAAACATAGTTGTGCATACTTTCAAAGTGTAAAAACTCGTATATGTAAAGTGGAATTTGTCCATTTGTATATTATTATCTTACTCATAGTACATATTTCTTTCATTTAGCTTATTGTGATATTTTGGATAAAGGCAAAGAAATACAACTATTAGTAGTAGAAAAATGTTATCATATGTATTATTTCTCAACTAAAAAGTTCATATCTTTAACTCAATAATACTCAACCCCAATCACTTTGAGATATTAAACGAGATAAAACTTAATTACATTTATATATATATATACACCTAACTACTTAGGTATATAAAATCTCTTATGATGTATGATACTTCTATCTTATATAAAGCAAGCTCATTAGAACTAACCATGAAACAAGCAAACTATATCTCATTTGTTTATCATCAACATTGTTTGATGGATGTTATCGTGCTAAAAAACTTATCAATACTCAATTATTCGTCCAACTTTCAAAGAGAACTAAGAAACAACATTACATTGCGAAAACTCTACTCTCTATAATATATATATATATATATATGAATACTTTAAGCAATGAATCAACCTCACTCACTCAAGCTATAAGGCCTAACGTCTTGTAAGGCTCCTGTGTCTGTTACTTGTGCATTCCAGACACCAAGATGGCATATTCCTTTCCTTACCTCATCCTCTCATGGTCATCTTATTAGGTATTGCTCTCACACCACTCTTTTGAAGTCACATGTAACATACACCTACACAGCACATACATAATTACTCTAGCTAGAATCTCAACATCTACATTTAAGTGACCACTTCAAAGATGAGTGATAATAGAGATATAACACCTTTTAGGAAGAGAACAACTAACACATTAGATGCTACCTTCCAAGACCTTAATATTAATGTTGAGCTTACCAAAGATAACCCATTCCTACTACCCTACCAACCAGGACAATTTGGTGTCTGAGCCTCGTTTAGACGCCATGCAAAAGATGTTGGAAATATAGGAGATTACAAGGACTCTAAATTACTTTATGGCTATGCTTACCCCCTTACAACTTCATTGGCTACCATTACCATTGCACAACAAGGTATAGCTTTGCCAAACTCTACCATGGTTATGCAATATGGTGCTATACCCTCGATTCAATCGATTGATCCTCCTACTCTTGAGGAGGATACCCTTTAAGGAAGGGGTAAGCAAACCCCTTTTCTAGAAGCTGCAAAGCAACCAACCCTTGGAACGTAGAATGTAAGTTCCAAGCAATAGCTCTTTACGCTTGCACATTCATCATCTTACACCAAATCTTATAGTCCAAGTCCTCAGAGAATCTACTTGATGTCCTAACCAGTCCTAACCAATCCTAACTCTATAAATTGCATCATGACCTATAATACCTACTCCAAGGACTTCCTTCATAATAAGAGAAGACTCAAACATTTACATAAAAGAGATAAAATTTATCTATGGGTGTACTGGAGTTGAAACTTCCAAAACACCAACACATTATAGCAAAGCCCTATCTTAAGGACCATATAAATCCTAAATACAAGCTATTAAATGGCAAGAAGGGAAGTGATAAAGAATACGTTGCTAAAGTCTATTGAAACTTTATATAGTCATATAGGCTTAATGACGGTTTGAAGCTTGGAGAGTTCTTCAATTCTCTGATAGAGAAGGCATACATCTGGTATGTCAATCTCCCTTTGAGATTAGTTGATTTATAAGGGACTATATGCAAGCTCTTCCTAAAAAAATTCTTGCTTACCTAAGGGTGAGTCACAATTACAAATATGGGGCAAATGCAGCAATACTTAAAAGAAGATCTCATAGATTATGCAGAGCGCTTTAGAGAGCACACCATAGATATCCGAGATGTTTGTGATAAAAAAAAAAAAGAGTTAGTAAAATGTTATGTATAAGGGACATACATTGAGTATGTTGTCTACTTAAAAAACCTCAACTTATGTTTTTACTATGCACTTGTTGAGATTGTAAGGAGAACTAATAACTCCATCGCAAGGAAACAAGGAAATGTATAACATCTGTTAGCTCAACCCAAGTTAAGGAGATAATAAGAAGCCCAAGGAAGGATAATCCAAAGTGCTCAATGTCAACTTTCTCATTTATGTGCTCGATGGGTAAGGTACATGTTGTACCTGACCAGAGATTGTAAGATAAGAACATCAATCTCCTGAGAGTGGACCCTCTATCAACTACAAATGGGAAGAATGACCTTAACTTTTAAAAATATCACAAATCTATGAGTCATCTTACTAAGGAGTGTTGGAACTAAAGAAAATATTTAATGATAAGGTCCATAATAGAGAACTTATCATAGAGATCAATGACGTTTGTAGTAATTTACTCCTTACCCATAACATACAATGGGTGCTAGTCATGATCCAAGGCAAAAAGAGGAATATGTGCCATAAATCAAAGTAAATGAAGAGAAGGAAATGGCAGTAAAAGTTGATCAATTGCACACCCATCTATAGTTGTTGCTTTAGTAAAGACTTCCAAGTTTATGATGCTCTTCAATTTGCAAGGGTTTGACAAAGATGTACAGCTTATAACCGCAACTATGCTTACCCAAATCTTTGAGACAATATGGGGAGTATAGTAGAGAGCAATAGGTACAAAGAGATCAATGCACATAAGAATGTAATACTTTTTGCAAATTAAGACATGTGAGTAAAGAACCCCAATCACAATCATCCTCTTTTTGTAGAAAGTATGCTCAAGGGGGCACCCTATTAAGAGGACACTCATAAATGATAACTCCTCCATAAGTATCATGCCAATTTAAGGCTAAGATGATAGACAACTAATGTCTATGAAACAATATATTATGGTGAACATTTTCACTAATTAGTCAATGAAACACAATATGATATATCAATATAGATTTCAAAGTTAACTTATATAGGACTCCATACTATTCTATGCGATCAACATGCCCATATACTATCACCTTCTTATTGGGAGAAGTAGCTGTATGATCACAATCTCATACCCTTAACATGATACGGTGTATTAAGGATTATTGGAAGGAGAAAGATATCTCTATTTCAGTTACAAAGAACCCATTCCAGCACAATGAATCATATCTAACTAAGGTAAGGTCCTTTGATGAGTATGTCGAAGAGGGAGAAACTGTTATTGCAAAACCCTCTAGCACACTATTAACCACTTGGAAGGAGATCTAGGAAAGACAAAAGAAGTTAGAGGAAGTAATGATTTTGTGCATATACAAACATAGATAACATATATATACATAGATAACATATATATGTATATATATATAGTGGTAGGCATACACCTAATAGATATGAATGAAGATTTAAGTTCAAAGGCTTAGTGAATTTGGGCTAATTTGGATGTGCTAGAAAGATGTTAAACTAAAGATTAGAAAAAGGATACAAGAGGATTTAGAAGTGATTTTTCCATTATGTGAATCCTACAAGGATAGTGAAATGCAGGCCAGATGTGTTTCTACTACTTGCTCTACTCAGTTGAAGACCGAAGGCTTTGGAAACTTAGTAGAGTGTAACTTCAACTCACATTTAGACTAAAGCAAAAATCAAAATAGGCACTTAAATGTAGCCCTAGATTCCCAAAGCCTCATTATTCATAGTCCATGGCACTATGCTGGTAGACATCTCTATGTGTATAATCGAATAGTATATGTCATTAGTGAAACCTATTTAAAAGGAAAAAAGAATGAATGATGAATGTAGAATCTATTTAAAAGGAAAAAGAATGAATAACAAATGTAGAAGGATGGGCCAAGCATGTCAATGCATAAGGGCATATTAATACAAGCAACGGTCTTGCATAAACACATAACCGAAGGTATCACATGAAGAAATGGGTCCAAACCGCAAAATTGATTGAAAGAACAAATAGAGGTTAAAGGTTAAGTAGGAGTTATCGTACACTAATTATGGATATGTCACACCAATACCTCATATAAGCTTGAGCTACACTTGATATTATGCATAAGTACAACTACAGGTCACTTGCCACTAGTCCTTGCTCAAATGGTCTAAATAAGAGTAGAGAAATAGAGTGAGTAGAAAAACACTTAGCTCATTGAAAAAAGTTTTATATTCAATGTTCTGAATGATGTTGCGACTAATACAAAAATGGGGTATTTATACATCCTAAGTAGGGTACGTCTTAGGTTACAACAAATTATTGAAAAGGATTCCTACCTAAAAAGGAAAAATGCATATTACATAATGGAAAATCAAGAAATAAATGAAAAGGAATCTCCTTCACAAAGGACAGTACGGTTATCAAAGAGGAGACACGTATCAGCCTCTCAATTTTTTGGTCCAAACGAATAATTTTTGCAGGGCAAAACTGATTTAGTCGACTTCAAGTCAACAACTCGACAGGTCAAGCACTTAAGGAGCGCTTACTCTACAGGTCGAAACTTGGGAGTTCGGGGTCATCAGGTCTACTCAACATTAAGTGGGTTTGAGCTCAAATGTCTATTAGCTCGGGGTCTTATTGGTGAATTATTCAACTCTGATGGGGGTTGGTAGTATCAAAGGGGTTGGTAGTATCAAGGTGATCTTCGTTTACTCATGAAACAGTGAGTAAGTTGGGGTACCTAGAGAGATATACTGGGTCAGCTCAAAGGAATTGTTCTTCCTTTGGGTAGCTCAGCATACCAAGGAAACAAGTCCTCGAGCTCAAGATCTCATAATTCACCCTTGATTCCTATCACATATATAGTGAAAATGTTATATATTTCAATATATACCATACAAAAAAAAATCAATATATAAAAATCCATCATCTATTAAGTTAGCTAAGGAAAAGGATATATATGTTGGGGCCATTTCATATACTAACAGTTTTCGAAGCTTTTATTTGAAGTCGTGAAGGATCAATTCAACACGATATATGATTCAAAAAAGATTGTGGAGACTTTACTTAGAGGTTTCTCATATGATCAAAGCAAATCAAAGAAAATTGTGGCTTATTCCATATATCTTTAGGTCAATGAAAAATACTTAGTTTTAAGAGAAATATTGAGAAAAAAGGGCCCATAAGTCATAACAAATGATGGAATTAGGTCCCAACCAGGTAGTACTCATAATAAAGCTTTTAGTACTTTTTGAAATTCCATTTTCTTTAGAACACATATATGCGTGGTATATGAATTTTTCAATGGGCCAAAACTAAAAAATCAATTGAAGTTACTATACGAAGCCAATAAATGGAAGTTACTCAATGAGATAAATAATTTGTGTTTTTTGCCAAAGATAATTCATGAAAAGGAGAATTAAATTACAAGAAGAAAGGTATCCATTATAGAAGGTTTACTTAAGATGCTGCCTTAGGAGCAATGTCACTCCGACAAGCTTAAAGCAATGTATACAATCAAATGGCCTCGTAAGCTTGTGGATTATAATATACAATAAATAAATTTGTGGCACTAGGACTAAGTTCGTATGCTATGAAATGTTGACCAAATAAAGTCTTCAATTATGGAAGCATGCTTAGTGGCATACAAGTATTTGATAAAATGTATTATATTTCACTTATATACATGCATTTATACACGGAGATAGCCTTGGAGCCCTAATACATGAGAACATACTATTCTACCTATAATATATGTATATGTACAATAATACTCCCCCTTAGTCTCATGGTGTAACAATCAACGTAAAATTGTTACAATGGGCAAAGAAAGTTATCGTGGAAAGATTTTTGGTGAGGATGTCACATACTGATGATAGGTGTATGTGTTTTGTACAAGAACCTAACTGGAGGCAACCATTTCACGTATAAAGTGATCAATATCCACATGTTTAGTACGATCATATTAAATAGGGTTTTAAGATAGATACATTGCCCCAAGATTATCACAACAAAGTATAAGAGGCCTCTAAATTGGAATTCCTACCTCTCACGTTAAGTAGGATATTTAAGTAGTCTCAACAACTACATAAGCCAAAGCTCTATATTTAACCTCTATGAAGCTACAACAAACAGTAGGTTGTTTCTTAAACTGCTAAGAGAGAAGATTACGACCCAAAAAGATTGTAACCCAATGATTGATCAATGAGTATCAGGACAACCAACTTAGTCAGCATCAACAAAAGTAGTTAAAGAGAGGCTAGATGTCTAAATAATAGATCGACCAACAATCATAGTACCACTAAGGTATGAAAGAAACCATTTGACTGCCTCCATATGATTGGTATTCGGCTAATGCATGTATTGGCTAAATTAATTATCTGTAAAATTGATGTTCATTTGAGTGATTATAAGATATTGTAGTATACCCACAATTTCATGATAGGTAGAAGGATTTGGTAAAGGAAGGAAACCGTGAGTTGAAGGGTGACTCCAAAGAGACAGTGTTTTCACTAACTTAGACAGATGTATGTCATAGCGCTTGAGAAGATCAATAGGAAATTGGAATTGACACAAATGAATGCCTTAAGTAGTGTGAGTAACTGTAACAATAAGGAAAAAGTGTAGATCACTAAGATCTTTCATGGCAAATTATTGGGATAGAGATGAGATGAAGTAAGAGAGTAAGTGGGGGTTGTTTTTAATGAAGATGATGTCATCAACATAAAAGAGGAGGACAAGTGATGGGAATTAAGCAACTAAACTCTTAACTTGAGCTAGGGAAAGAAGATTAGCTAGCTTAATTGCCCGAATACTCAATTGCCAAGTTAGTCCCTACTATTCTGACCTACAACACAATGTCACTCTATGTGACCTTCCAAACCATCGATCTATTGGGTGTATAACCGTGATCTCTTTCGATGTATTCAAATAGTATGTAATGCCCGACCTAATCTAGCCACCTTACCCTGAAGAAGTCGAACTGACCTGAAGCTCCTCCAATGTCGGCCTAATCTTTACTTATCAAAAACCATCAATAGAAAGCACGCCAACCACTCCAGCAATGACATATGTCCCCACATCTATGTACAACACCTAATAAGTGGAATCCATGTACAACACCTGATAAGTGGAATCTTCTCTTCCTATAAGGATTACGAGAATGTCTTTCTATCTTTACACTAACATTTACTTATATTCTTACCCTTTTTAGTAAATTTAGCTAATAGTGTAACCTTAATGCAATCAGGTATAATACCTTATTATGCTATTTGTTATATTCAGACTTTTTATCATTTTTAATGAAATATTTTCTCTAAGTTTTCTTCCCTTATCTCATATCAAGAGTTGTCAAACCTCTAACTCATAACAATCTTTGAGCAAGGTTGTATTAGTGAATAACCCATCATTTTGGACCAGTGAGTCACATATGAGGAAATCATGGTTCATGAGTGCTTAAGCTATGAGTTACATCTGCCAGTAGTTCATGAGGCTTAACCTTTTTTTTTTTTTGTGTGTGTGTTTTTCCATCTAAACCCATACTCATCCTTTCCTTGGTAGCTTTCTTCGAAGGACTCATCCATGCTCTGGTAAGCCCTCTTTCAAGACACATCAACAAGTGTATTGATGCCACAAAAGTAAACAAACATGGAAGTATTAGCTTTACTTTGACAAAACTAAATATGTATAAAGAAAGTATTGAGCCAAGAGAACCAAGCATAAGGTGCTCGTTTAAGGCCATAAAGTGATTTTTTAAGTTTATAAACGTGGTTGGGATAATAAGGATAGACAAACCTTAAAGGTTGTTTCAAGAAGACAGTTTCACTAAGTTAAACATAGAGGAAGGCATTTTTCATGTTAAGCTAATGAATGACCTAATGAGATAAGATGGCATGAGAGAAGATAAAACGGATGGTGGTAGGTTTGACAACAGGTTAATCTATGGTGGTGGGGAAGGAAGTTGACATGTTTTTTGGTGAGTGGGGGAGTAACCAATAGAAAAAGAAAAGCAAAGATGATCGATAAAAAACGAAGAGGAAGGAGATTGAGTAACTTGTTGAATGATGGCAATAAAGAAACATTAAGAAAAATTAGGGTTTTATCTTTTAATGTGACTTAGCTATGATATCAGGTACAAGGTTTTGACAAAGTGTATTGTATTTCACATTGGAGAGTTTAATACATATATGTATTTATACAAGGAGTTAGCCATGTAGCCCCAAACATGAGAAAATACCATTCTATTCTTAATACATGTATATATACAATAATAAGCAATAGTGTAACTGGTTTACAACATGCATGCACTTGGTGACGACATAGCTACTTGAAATATTCGATTAATTCCCAAAATACTTCTTTATCCAAGAATTTTTATGAGAGAGTAAAATGTAAAGGACTTAAACTACTATAATAACTATTAGGTTAGCCCTACCTTTTATTTAAGCTTAATTCCTTAAATTAAATGGTACGACCTAAGTGATTCAATCTTTACTTAAGATAACTTGAAGAAAATTGGCTCAATGGGATCACAATAGGGATTGTTGGACCAATCCATCTACCTCCAACCTTTCTTAGTTAGACCCGTATGCTCATGAGGATGGCTATTAACCGGAGCCCATTCATAAGCTCATTTAGGATTTTTATGAAATAAGTAAGCACCATCTTATTTGTCGATTACCAAGATGATCTCATGGATGCCATTACACCGAAGAGTCTATATGTACTCAATCATACGTCCTCATTTAGAACTTTTAGAGGGAACTAGGAAATAATGTTGCACTATGAAAACTTTGTTCTATAAGAACAAACAATTAATTCAGCTGAATAATAGAAAATCACCCTTTTAAGCTATAAGGTTATCTCCTAAGGTCCCCAAATGCTCCCTATATGTCACTAGTGCTTTGGAAAACACTA
This sequence comes from Lumnitzera racemosa, assembly GCA_024138005.1. NCBI lineage: Eukaryota > Viridiplantae > Streptophyta > Magnoliopsida > Myrtales > Combretaceae > Lumnitzera > Lumnitzera racemosa. Next base: position 103,142,689 of record JAMXBC010000004.1, read on the forward strand.
AGATTGTCTGTTCTTTCTCTATACCTCATTCTATCCTACTCATCCCATTAGGTGTCTTTTTCACACCATTCCTCTAAAACCATGTGTAACACATAATTCACATAGCATGCATGAGACTACTTTATTCAAAACCTCAGCATATAGTACTTAAGTATTAGATAGACTTTTTGTCAATTTTATTATGCTTATGTTATCACATTGCTTTAGTAACTATAGTTGCATAAGGTTTGTTTTATCCAACAAACTTGACTATAACAACTACTAACGGCCATATATTTGATCTCGATGATTGTATTTTAGATTTCATGATATGAAAGTATAATTAAGGAACCAAAAGTGTCATGTTACTTTTTTCATTGTTTTGCAACGACATAGTTGATAATTGGAGTATATAATGTGATCAAAGATGTATACATAGAGTATCACAAGTTACAATAAACAATACCTATATGGTACGTGAAAATGCATTTTACAGCACTTAAATATGGTTTTGAGCAAGATAAAATCTTGTGCATAAGCAAAAGACAAACATAACATTGGATTTAGAAATAGCAAGTGAAGTAAATTACCAATCATGCCTCTATACAAATTTTCACAAATATAGTTTCCTTTTCATTTTTGTCCAAATTTGAAGCCGTACTTGCTGTCGTATGTCAATTGTAGCTTCATCCATTTTCAATCTTCTTATGAAACTCTTTTTGTATACTTAGCTTAGTTTATGGAAAGTTAATCTAAATTTATTTGACTTGTAAACTAGAAAAATAATTAATTTTATCGATCATACTTATTTCAAATTCATTTTTCTTACGCTCTATAAACTCGTCAGTTAAATTATATAAGAAGCATCAAACTTAACACCATCGATATAAATATACACAATTAAAAATAAGGGTACATGAAATCATTTTCCTTTCAAACTAAACCATAAAATATGATTTGGTTTTTTATTTTTGAATGAAGCCTCATTTTTAAGTAAAAATTCTTGTAATGAAGTTCATAAGGTCAATGTTTTGCAACTAAGAAACTTCAAAGGTGTCTTAATAATCAATTTATTCATAATTTAACACATGATATAAACTTGAATCAACATATAAACATATTATAACCATCTATGATCATAAAAGTCATATAGATATATATTTGAATAAGTATAGAATTAAATTTCTTACAAAACTAAATTACAATAAAATAAAATTTTAATCAAAGTAAACTATTGCTTTATTTTTTTTAACATGATTCATTTTGATTCTTTTGTTTTAGCCCTCTAAACAAATCATAAACATTCGATTCAATTTGATTTAAGAATTTTATAAACCAACTTGTTAAAAAAAAAAAGATTTTCAATTTCGTTTAATTCAATATTTAGTCTAGTTCGATTCAATCTTTTTTTCTACCTTTAATTAAAAATACACTTTTTTGAAAGTAAATTTAAGACCTTTTTCACTATTGTCCTTTTGGTAAAATAATATAAAATACTAAAATTAAAATTTTATAAAATCAATGGTAAAATAGCCATGGAGGAATCTAAGTACACTCTTCTCAAAGATTAAGGGGGGTCTAAAGTTCAATTACAAAAATAAGGAAACTAAAAGCGTATGAAACTTACATAAGAGGTGTACTTGCACTTATAATATACTAATATGAATGAAAAAAAAAATAAGGTTGAAAATAGTTAAGAAAATATTTTATCATTTCTCTATGTCTTTAAACATTTCCATATCATTAAACACTAACAAAATTTATCAAAGGATTATCAAATCTATAAAAAAAAAAAAAGCATGTAGTTTTTTTTATAAGTATATGTATGTATGTTTATCATACAATTAAACTATTCAAACGGTAAAATTCTGTGGATGTATAAAAAAACAAAACCCTTGTTAGAAACTTGTTAAGAGAGATGGGTATAAATATAATGTTATGGGAAAGCATGTCATAAACATAAAGTATTGCTAAATGAAATTTGTATATTATATTAAATAAGATAATATATATACAAAACGTATAGTACAAAAAAATCGACCATTATATAAAGCAAGACCATGGGAACTTATAAGTAAAGTATAATGCTTGTAAAGTATGAGATTAAAAAAAATGTAACATAAGTATCTAATTATCAATCACACACGATTTCTATCAATCTTACAATAGAACTTATACCTTAGAAAAAGTATTAAAATGCAAATAATAAATGAGTTTAATATATTTATGAAATTTGTATATTATATCAAATAAGAGAATACACATATATATAAATGCGTTTAGTGCCAAATTAGAACTCGAAAAAATTTATAAACAGATTAAAATAGGTTAACATTTTCATTCTTTTTTTTTTCTTAGCAACACAGGTTAACATGCTCCTTAACCGTGTTAAGTTTTGGTTATATTAGAATAAAAAGCTAGAAATATTTCCATAATTTATTACAATTTTGTGAATACATTTGTGTGTTTACGATTTTTGTAAAAGGATAATACTCATTTTTTTAGGAGGGAGCAAACAATGAAGTTACTTATTCTATAACTTCTTTAAAATATACACATCAAGAAATAGCCAATTCATTACCTTCCTCCAATCAAATTGCTTAAAACTACCAAATGTTTAAGAATTTAAATATGCTTTTTTCAAAGATTAAGGCCAATTCAATTACAAAGATAAGTCATATGGGACTAACATAGGAGTGTACTTGTACTTTATCCAATAATATACTAAAACAAATAAAAAGTTAAAAATAATTAAGAGAATATTTTATCATTTCTTTATATCTTTAAATATTTATATATTATTAAATAATAAACAAATGTATCAAAGGATTACCAGATCCATTGAAAAGTATGTAAATGTATAAATATATATATACGATATGATTAAACTATTCAAACAATGTAAAGTTCTGTAAATGCATAAAAAAATAAAACCCGTGTTAAAACTTATTAAAAGAGATTGGTATAACATTATGGCAAAGCATGCCATAAACATAAAGCATTGCAAAATTTGTATATTATATCAAATAAGAGAATATATATATGAAACATATAATATATGTAAATGGAAAGCATCCCACTAAGGATATTTCTCTAAATTACCTATATAGCATAAGTTATTTTTCTTTGGTATGTGGATCTTATAAGTTATTCATGTGCTTAGAGGTAACTAATCATAACATAACTGTACTCGTCCATCATTTAAAAAGAAAAAAAGGCAAGCTTATGAGAATTTAACCATGTCAAGTTTTTTTCTTTTTTTTTTTGTATTAAGAACCAAAAAGCTAAAAACATTTCAATAATTTATTACAATTTTGTAGATACATGTATGCATTTATATTTTTCATAAAAGTATATTAACCTTTTTCCATGCAAGTAAATAAGGAAGTTACTTATTCCATAATTTTTATGAAATATACACATAAGAAATAACTAACTCATTACCTTCCTCCAATCAAATTACTTGAAAATGCCAAATATGCAAGAATTTCTTTTCTTTATTTTTTTAGTAAAAAATGTCAATGAATATAAGTATGCCTTTTTCCAACAATTAGGAATATAAAGTTCAATTACAAAAATAAGAAGACTAACATCACTGTTTGAAAAGAAAGAAAGAGAAAAGAAATGGCTGCATCATCATATCAATAACTCTCTTAAAAAGATTATGGCTATGCTGTTATAAATACTTTTGGAACTCTCTATCCTTTCCATTTTTCTCGCAGGAAAAATGGAGCTAATGATATTATTAGTAAAATCCATTACTGTAGAGTCTGCCATTCTAACTTGCATGTTGCCAAAAATGAATGGGAGAGCATAATGTATCCTATTATTCTTAAGTATGAAATTGTTAGGCTAGTGAAAAAAGTACAAAGTAAGTGGAGAAATTCAAAATGTGTGATCGAATAATGGTTGGAGTTATTGTAGACTCCTATAGGACATGTGAAAGCTGCAAACAAGAAATGGAAGCTATTTTCCAAAGATGGTTCTTACATATAATGCACTTTGTAAAGATGGAAATACTTATGTTAGTTATTCTAACATGACTGTAGTTAACCAACGCTAAGTGGCGCACTTTCCTGATAACTTACCACTCGATGCAAAAGCACTACTTCTCTATACTGGTATCACAGTCTATAGCCCCATGAAGTACTATGGAATGACTGAGCATATAAAGCATATGGGTGTTACAAGACTTGGTGGGCTTGGTCATGTTGTAGTTAAAATTGACAAGGTATTTGGTCTAAAGGTTACTCTTATTAGCACTTCTCTATAAACTCTTCAATCAAGTGTTTGGGGTTTGGTTCGTAAAATTTAAGGCGATCGGATAAGTTATCTAATCGGACCTAAATTTTACTACAAAGTTAGGAATATTAGTAAAAGTGATCCCATGAGTTTAAATTTAGAAAAATAAATAATACAATGATTAATTATTATAATATCGAATTATATGTATATTACTCGTTATGTATCAGATTCTGATAATTAATAAATTATAGAAATAAATTATATACATACTAAAAATTATAAAATAACTTAAATAATATTTAGAATTATTTATTTGTATCATATATGTATTTACGTATAAGTAAAAATATACTAAATTACTTTAAATGTCTAAAATATGCTAAAATACTGCTAATAATTAAAGAAAATTCATAAAAATTAAGAAAAAATCAAGAAAATTATAAAAACATACATATGGAATTATCCAGAAATGGGGTGTGGCATGTAGTGATTTAAAGAGAAAATAATAACCAATAAAAATAGGCCAAATAGAAAATGAAAAAGGAAAAGATAAGAGACATGTGGCAATTAGAAATTAAAAGGAAAAACCCTAAACTCATCTATAAATTCAAAAAACACACATCAAATTTCATTTTGGTCAATTAAAAAGTAGAAAAAAATTGAGAGAGCTTAAAAAGAGAGGAGAGAAGACTTTCACAAAAAATTACAAAAATAGTGTTCAAATGGAATGTATAAGGAGAACCCATAACCGACGACCACCTAGAGAAGGATGGCCACCACCACCTGACATTAATCCACCACCTGCCAACAATAGTGGAGCTATTGCTAGTAGCTAAAGGCCCTTCAATCTATGAGTTCCGATTTCTATTACAAATTTGTTTAATTTACTAAAAATATCAAATATATATGAAAAAATATGAAATTTGATATTGTAGAATATTTTTGTATGTAGATTTAGGTAAAAATATAAATTTGATAAAATTAAGTCTCAGGATATACTGCGCTCAAAAAATCACTTAACCCAAGCTAGTTTTTTATTTCAATTTAAATAACCTTAACAATGTAATTTTGACCTCAAAATTTTTGTGTAGACTATTTAGGATATATATAATAATGCTATGAATATTTTTTCTAAAAATTTATTTTCTAAAGTTTTATTTAATTTTTAGGCCCTAAAATCATGTATAAAAGGTAATTTGTGGGCCTAATTTGGTAATTTAATGTTAATTTGGTGAAAGTATTGATTAAGTGTATAATTAGGTATCTTAGGATGTTAGTTGTTGATAAAGGATGATATTTGTAATGTTTGAGGTGTTGGATGTAAGTATTATGTGTATTTTGTAGTAAATATATAATAATTAAAATGGTATATTTTAAGTTAATTTTGTGATTTAAGGTTAATTAGGTATAAATTTTTATTTAGGATATAATTAAACATTTTGATATATTATTAGATGATGAAGGATAATATATGTAGTGTTACAAGTATTAGGTAGGTAATATAAGTGTATAATATGTAATAATACATAATATATATAGGAATTAAATGGGTAGAAAATATTAGGCAAAAAGTAATGGTAATATAATATTACGAATATGATGTAAATTTGATTTGGAAGGTAAATTTACGAAATTATATAAAAAAATGTAAGTTATTCTCACATCGATAGCTAATTTGATAGTTAAATTAGGAATATAGTGTACCATACAAACTAAAACATTAATCAGGAGATCAAACAAAGTTTAAGATACTTAAGTGAAATGTGATTAACTTCACATAATAATTCAAAATGAGTTCTTAAGGTTCATATATAAAACCCGTAATCAAAAACTAAATTAGAACATAATTTAGAAACCGATTCAGAAACTGGATTAGAACTTAGCCTAAATTAAGAATAATAGTAAGAGACTTAAAAAACTAAATAATTAGGTATAATAAAACCCTAAACTGAAGATAATGATAAGAATTTCAGAACAAAACCTATTTATGATAGTTATATAGAAACTAGAATAGCATCTGTATTATATGGATTATCGGTGATAGGTTGTGCGAGTTACACCTTGAGTGAGCAAGTAGGGAGTCCAAATAAATTGGGATTGATACTTTACTATATTTTGGAGCACTGTTTTATAGTACTCAGAAGCTTGAGATTATACTTGATTATGTTTGTTAGATAGTTAACTATATGCGTGCTTATGTGTGCATGTTTTTGGATGTGATTATATAATTTAGGTTTGATGTTCTTGATTGAAATTTGTGTGATTTGGATGAAATGCTTGCACACCTTAAATTAGATCTAGTTAAATATATAACTTGTAAGTTTAAAATGGACTTGCATAGCAACCCAACAGGGGAAACGTTTAGAATTATTTGGCCAAATACCGACCCCTTCAAGAGGGATAGTGTTGGATAATATAATAGGTCCCTTCTTCATCTTTAATCAAATAAAGCGACAAGAGAGGAGTTTGCAGCAAGAGTGAAGTCAGTAGTTCGGAAGTTGTCATGAGAGAAGCAGTATCTATTATGCCCCAAACTAGAGAGTCGTAACAGCCTTACCATGTAAACCAACCTATGTTATAAGCTAATCACCTTAGCTACTAAGGTAAATATAGCCTACACAAGGCGTTTACTACTCCACTACTTAAAAACGCTCTATTCAATACTTAGTAAGAATCAACTTGTAGTCTAATTTTTCAAAATAGCTATTGAAAATAATTTTTATAGTTCAAAACCAGAGGAAATCAAGTTTTATAAATTGTATGAAGAATGAAATCTTGAATTTACTAAAAATTTCAAGAGCTTACATTATTACGAATAAATACAAAATCTTCAAAAATTTTACTAAAAACAAAGCATGGAATAAATCCCATTAGCAAAAAACTAGGGGTCACTTGAGGAAACCCTATTAGTTTTCCTAGAACTTAGTACAATCAATAAACTGAGTCGAAATCCAGTTAAGTAATCTTAAATCTCATTCCCTGACCCTGTTCTCTAGTCTTCTAGAACTTGGAATGGTACTAGTGAATTTATTGGAGAAACCTGCAAAATAACTATAGAGGTATGAGTGATAATTTGCTTAGTAAGTAGGATGAAGACAATAGCATATATCTAATACTAAGCAACTACGGTTTTCAAGCTGGTTAAATTAGAAGCAATGCATGATCAAGCAAATGTCATTGTACAACGTTGACCACTTGTCATGAGATCAAAGAAATTTTATCCACTCTAATCCGGATTCCGAGGAGTTCAACATCGCACACTCGTGAATTTGGTCACCAATCTAAGGCTTATACAATGGAGAATATGCTACTCCTAAGACTATCTTCAAACTACGGACCCTAACCTAGCTACGACCTCTTCTCTTGTCAGTTAGCTAGACTCAAGGTAGGGAGAGTACCATTTCTGCTATCGTTAACAAAGGGGTCCGAGTTTGGCCCACACTTCCTTGTTGTTTCCTTTAGTAGGCTAAGCTAAGTTTATATTAAATTGCTTTTGCGATGATCAAGCAAATTCAAAAAGTCCAAATCATGTAATATCATGAAGCAACCAACGCTTAAATAGCAGAACAGTATTCAAGCACACACGCTACATGTGCACAGGCAATTAACTAATAACCACAAACAAGGCATGTACTAAGGTCTCCAAGTATTCTTAAAAAATACTTTAAAGTGCAGTAAAACACTGATCTCACTTACTTGGATACCGATACTCATCTTCCTCATGTATCGCTTTCGTCTTTTTTTATTATCTCTAAAATTAATATAACATCTTTAGTTTTTATAATATATATAGTATATGAGTTCAATTTGACATTTAAATATGTTCCTTAATTGTGTTAGGTGAGTTTTCTAACCAAGGTTCTAACTTGGTACAGGTCGTTGCTCCATAGTTTTTAATCCAGGTTCCAACTTCAATAAATTTTTAGAAGTGATAGACAAGTGACTTTCTGATCTACTTTCTAACTCCCAATGGTCCAATATCTAGTACCATCCATCTTTAATTCCTAGTTACTCCTATATTTTGCTTCTTCCATCAAACTACTTTCTAACTAAATTTCTTACTTGGGTTCTGACCCAACCTTATGGTATGGCTATTGTTCGAGTGGCTTCTTATTCATGTTTTGACTCTAATATAAGTATAGAATTCATATACAATTCACTGGCTCATCTACTGTCGAACTCCCAATGCGGTTAAGAATATTAAATACTAGACTACATTCCGACCCAATTTCTGACGAAGTTTCTGACCTACTATCCTAAATTAAATTCTTATTTAGGAAGTTTCCAACTTACATTTTATCCTCTAAAAATAGTTTAAAATCCAAGGATAGCCTCTTAATGATCCAAATCAAATTTTAGTGTATTCACCATATTCACACCAAGTTACATTTTAATACACCTTCTGACTTACTTTCAAACATACTTTTAATTCTCAAATGACATAATTTCAACATTCATACCCCCTACTTCCTCACTCTAACACTCTGATCCAACACTTTAAACCTAAAATGCAGTTATAAATCAGTACATGATGATCCAATTATTAAATCAAACACTCATTTTAGGAGATTTTAACCACATGCATATTAGATAGGAAAAACCTTAAAATTCAACTTTTGAATTTTTGAAAACTGTTTTCATGGAATCAAATTAGACATGTTGAGATGTTTGTACATAAATTTTAGGATCAAAACAACATCATTTAAGCTATTAAAAATTAGAATTTAGGTTCATTTTTTGCCTAATTTCTTAAGTAACACATATTTAGACTTGAAATTTGAAGAATCTAATTGCATTTTTGGATTCTATAGGAAAAATTACTTTGGAAAACCAAAAATCATAACTTTTAAAGCTCGTTTACTATTTTTAGAAAAATAGAATAAAAAACAACCAAAACCAAAACTTATCACTGTGTACAACTCTAACCACCATCTAAGGGTGAAGGTTTGTCTTTCCAAGTTGACACCACCTCTTCTGTCTCTAAGTGGTTTGGCTAACTCCTAAGTGGTGATTAGCATAGAGACCTTGAAAAATCTCCATTCTTACATTATTTTATCATAATTCTTCTATCCCAACTTTTCTTCCTTTGTTCTCCTTTTTTAGAGTTTTCTGATGCTCTAAAATGACCAAACTTCTATCAGGTAAGTATAGACACCTAATTTTTGCTCCTCATAGTCCTAATTTTTTTATTTTTTTAAAAGGGTCTTAATTCAAAAAATAATAAACATTAACAAATGATGAAAATACAAACAAAAATGAGAAAAAAAATTATAAAGATTTTTTAGAAGATAAATTATTTTAGGGTCAATAGTTTTAGTTTAAGCTTAGTTCAAAAAATTATTTTAGAAAATCATGTAGTTTAAGTACAATTTAATTGTATTAAATAAGGCATAGGCCAATGGTTTAACAAATAAGCATTGGAATATTGATATGGAGTTAATTTGAATCTCGCTAGGTACTTATATGTATATTTTATTCTTTTATCTTTTAATCTTTTATGAGAATCAAATTTAATATAACCAATTTCAATTAGATCGATATCAATATAATAGATATGATTTGATATAATCTAAGATCTTATTTGAAGTTTTATATATCTTGATCATGTGTCATAAAAAAGAAAGGGGAGAGGGGGTGGGGGTAGGGGATATCCCTTTCTATTTTCCTAACAACGTCCAAACTTACAGACATAGATGAAATCAAGCCAACAAAACTCCATCTCTACTGTCCTCGCTGCAGTCACATATATATACAAAACGCAGCACAATCCAACATCAAACTAAAGCTCCGTATGTCCAACCTATACACAGAGCAACAGTGGCCACGGTTACCATCTACACCAACAAATCAGCTTCAACAGACGCTGCACAATATGAAGACATGGATCCATACTCCGATCAACATTGCAATAGCCACATACAGCATTGTTCGCGCTCACTGCCAAACACAAATTGTACAATCCAGTCTACCCTCAGTCTCCAATGCTGCACAGTACGAACGGTAGCAGTAAGTCCACAACCAAACTAACATAGTCCACACCGCGTTACTACATACAAACGACAACAGTAAGCTAACTCCAATTAGCGGTCATGCCACGTTACTGCATATAGATGACCACAATAAGCCAATTCTAATAAACGGTCACGCCATCAATACGTCCACTCCACTACGCCAAGCACCTAAACACAACGCCATCCTCGATGATCGCCGCGCTTCACTATTAATCATCTTCACCTTGCTACCTCTTCCATACCAAGCTCCAATCCATAAACAGTCTTGTTATACAAATAAGGATAGCCACGGTTAGCAGCCAACGCTCCCTACGTGAGCACACTTCGAGCAGCAACAGTACATCACGCATACTAAACTACAGTCGCCCTCCTGCTGACGATCAAATGTGCCAATTAGTATGCACACATCCTGGCCATTGTCATGCAAATTAACTTTCACTATCAGGTTCAATTAAAATTTTTTTCTTCTTTATGTTATGATTTCTTTATCTTATTGATGATAGTTTTATTATTATTATTGTTATATTATTAGTTCCCAAGTATAGATATATATGGATATACTAGTTTTAGGAGTTTTTAGTAGGATATGATTTTATAAATAGTTGTTAATAATAAAAGTATAAGTATGGATATATATATATATATATATATATATTAGCTTAGGATTTTTTAGGAATAGGTTCTTTTCATAAAAATCCTCACATAGAAAATCACTTTTAGAAATAGAAATTCACTAAAAGAAATTTCTGCAAGAAAGTTTATAATATCTTAAATAGTTTTTTTTTTAATCACTTACGGATTAGGGCCTGTTAGATTTTTTGAATAAATGAAATTGATTAACAACATAAATTCGGCCGGTTTTTTCAAAATTAAAATCAATCAACACATTAAAGTTTTCAGAAAGAACTACGATCGTCTGATCCCAACTAGTGAGTACGTAGACACTTTCGAGGTGACAATAAAATCTATAGAAACTTAGGTTTTTTTCTTTTTCTTTTCTTTTATTTTATTTTTTTAAAAAAATATTATAATCAGAAGAATAATACTAATTTCAATAAATAAATAGTGGTACCTATTAAGATTTAATAGGTTAGCCCCCCGAATTCAGAATCTTCTAGTTTATATGAAATTAGAATTGAAAATCGGTAATCCAATCGTAGTCAATCTACCCAATTGATTATGATTTTCCTTTTTCCCGACTCCGGTCGGATGGCGACTCTAAAAGCTATTTTTTAATAAAAAACTGAAATTTCCCAACTTCTTTAGTCAAGAATTAATATTAAATGAGTTAAAGTTTAGTATTAATTGGGAAAGTGGGAAATCGAATTAAATAAAATAAAAATCGAAAAATCAGACTTGATAATAAATACTTGGAATTTTCCAGACTTAGTTGATAGAGATTTTAGATTTATTTTCCTAATAAACTAAGTTTTTTTCCTTTGACTTAGGTGTCTTCACCTCGTGTTTCCTTGATTTCCAATCTTGCAGGTAGCTCCTAAATTTGCTACGACATGAAATGTGTCTCCTAAGTGCAGCATAATTTTTTCCATTTTTTTTCATGCTTTAGTTCATTTACTTGGTACTATTCGTGTATTCTCAAGTACTTTTGGTAATTATGGGTACATAGACTATTTTGGTAATTATGGGTACATAGACTAACATAATAATTATATCTGATGTATATATATATCTTTTATATATTATTTTATGTACAACATTAATTATGTTACTCCCATAATTTATTTTTAAGTGTTCATTAATTTTTTAGACTAATTCACCTACTACCGATAATATAATAATATAGTAAATTTATACAATTTTGATTATATTTTTAATATTTTATTATATTTTTTAATTCTGAGCATATGAAAATTCCTCAACTAATATGACGAAGCCCCTTGTAAGTTTCTAGCCTAATTGAGTTACCTTCCCAAGCATCCTAAATTGGCTACTAAATCTATTTGCGTTATTACAAGTCTCACAGTGTGATACATCTCTAGGGTCGGACACACGAAAAGGCACTACAACAAAGTGAACCGGAAAAAAACAAAGAAAAAACTAGCAAAGTCCAGGCAACTACCGAATAAATATAACACACTACTTGATCCTACTTAGCCAACAATCCACTGGATATGACACATCGGTCCAAATTGAAGAGTCACTCACCACTACTTATTATTAAAGGAAATCGATAAGAGTGATAACGAAAACTTTAAGGTTGGTCAAGATGAATAATTCTGTATTGAAGTTGAATGATCACCGTATACAAGAAAATAGGGGTTTATATACATGTTCATTAAGTTTGCTTTATATGTATGAAAAGACAAAAGGGTATTCTATACTAAATTACAGAAGACATACTAAAAGGGGTAAAAGAGACAAAGAATATTCAGTACGGAAAAAGAAAGAATCATTTTAGAACATTGTGGTAGAAGACACATGTTGCTTGGTGGTTGGACATCAAGAATATGATACAATGTAGGCAGAAGCAGGAATGGATTACAGTCAGGGGCCGACTTGATCCTGATCAAGTCAAAAGCCATTCAACCTAGTAAAAGGTTAGTTGTCTTGAAGTCAAACACCAATAGATCAAGTTGGGAGCTTGGCTCGGCTAGTTTTGGATTTTCTTCTGGATTAGGATTTTATTATTAGGCAAGTATATATTGAATACACGTGAGGATCTGATAGACAAGTCAGTTAGAGGTCTGATCAGGATAAGAGTCCCTATCTCAGCTATGGTTTAGAGCTAGTATTTTCCGTACGAGGCCTTGAAGTCCTCGAGCTCAGCTTCTTCTGATCGATTCAGGGGGCTGATTCTTATCATCTGCCTGGGGGTCGGAAAGATTTGTCCTCAAATTTGAAGCAGTTTCTGCTCGTTCTTCTTAGGCGCTCATAACGTCTTCTTCTATTGGTTGATGGGGAATCGGATTGAATATATTGAAGCTAGAGGAGACACCATAGTCATCAAGCAACTCGAATTGGTAAGCATTGTGGTTAATCTTCTTCAGACCTTAAATGGGCCATCAACTTGAAGAGATAGTTTACTTTATCTTAAGAGTAGTAATCGCTCTCGATTAAGGTGAATCCATACTAAGTCTCTCGACTAGAAAGAAATAGTTCGGTGGCCTCAGCTACCAATCTCTTACTATCTCTAATTCAATTTGGCAATCTTCTTAGTTACGGACTGGTGTAGTTCGTGTAATTCCCAAACGCAATCAACTTTGGATTGACTCTCTTCAACAATTGTTGGGGTATTGATCATGTCTAGGGGAGTGATTGGGTTAAGGCTATAGTCGACCTTAAATAGGGTCTTCCCTATAGTGCTATGGATAGTTCAGTTGTATGTGAACTCCACAACTGGTAAACACAGATCCCAATCTCTCAAGTTCTTCCTTACAACAGTTCTGACCAGATTACTTAGTGTCCTGTTCACCACTTCAATCTGGCTATTAGTCTGAGGATGGTTATTAGAGCTGAATACTAGTTTAGTCCCAATTCTTCTCCAAAGAATCTTCCATCTCAAAAATTTTGTGTCCCAATTTGAGACAATAGTCTTTGGTACTCCATGTAGTTAGATAACCTCCTACAAAAACAAATCAACAATATATAAAGCATTGTTAATCTGATGGCACAAAATGAAGTACGCCATCTTGCTAAAACGGTCCACTATAACAAAAATAGAATCTTTCCCTTTGGATGTTCAGGCAACCCCAAGACAAAGTCCATACTAAGGTTGGCCTATGGTAAGGTAGACATTGGTAGAGGCATGTACTCTCTATGGGGGTTCTCTCTTCCCCTTAACACGCTTATACACTTCACAACGACTGACTATCTTGTGAACATCCTTAGCCAAACCTAGCTAGTAAAAATTCTCTTTCAACAGATTGGTTGTCTTGACCTCCCCAAAGTGGCCTAAAAGTCCACCATTGTGAGCTTCCGAGACCAACAGTTCATGTGTGGAGAAGTTTGAAATACATAGCCTGTGATCCTTAAATAGATAGCCATCCTTAAGATAATTTTCTCCCACAACTAACCTTCGCAACACTGTTTAACAACGGAACTGAAGTGAAGGTCATTAGCATACTGCTTAATGATGAGTGAGAATCCCAATAATTTTGTTTGCAAAATGGTCAACAAGATTTGTTGTCATGACATAGTATCGACGACCACATTTGCGCTTCCCTCCTTGTGTCGAATGACGTCCGAGAAACCTTCTATGAACTCTAACCACTTAGCTTGTCTCTTCGAAAACTTGTTCTAACTCCCTAGATACTTCAATGATTCGTGATTAATGTAAATAACAAACTCTTGTGGTAGCAGATAGTATTGCTAAATAGTAAGAGCTCAAAAAAGGGAGTACATCTCCTTCTTGTACATAAAATAGTTCAAGGCTAGGCTATTAAGTTTCTCATTATGATAAGCGACGAGCCATCGTTCTTATAAGCCCCACAACCAGTCACTTAGGGTTTCGATCTGCTGAAAGATCCAATCGAGCCTAAATTATAAGTAAAGTTAGAAATATTAATAAAAATGATCGTGTAAATTTGAATTTAAGAAAATAAGTAATAAAATAAAGTAATATAAAATTTCCAAATTTTAAATATATAACTCTTTATTTATTATAAATGCGTAAAATGCATTCTGATAATTAATGAATCGCTAGAGATAAATTATATGTATACTAAAAATCATAGAATGACCTAAATAATATTTAGGAATATTTATTTGCACTATATATGAATTTAAATGTAGGTAGAAATACGTATAATTACTTAAAATACGTTAAATAAGTTAAAATAATGCTAAATAATAAAAAAAATTCATAATTAATTGAGGAAAAATAAAGAAAAATCATTAAAAAAAGAAATGATCTGGATTTAGGAGGTGGTAGTTGGGAAAAATAAGAAAAAAATGGCCAATTAAATTAGAACAACATAAAAGGTAAATTGGAAGAAGATAAGGTAGTTATCAAATCAATTTAATACATAATAATTTCCCAAATGTTCTATAAATAGCAAGAAAATTTCAGAAGCTCATTTGGTCAAAATTGGAGAGTGAGAAAAATAGAGAGAGGTAAAATTAAGAGTAAATTAGGGTTTTAAAAAAATTACAAAAAATCTATGCAACTAGGGCTTCTAAGGAGAACCAAGACCCGACGAGCAACTGGGAGTGAACAGCCATCACCACCACACGATGGTGGCAGCACCCAAGTAGGCTGACACATGAAGCCACCCAAATCGGTGAGTTCGATTTGTAGCCCGATTTTGTGTAATTTTATAAAAAATAGTAAATATTCTTAGAAAATTATGAATTTTATTATTCTGAAATATTTTTGTATGTACTTTTTAGAAAAAAAATATTATTTTGATGAAAATATGTCCCGTGTTATATGGTCCTTAAGAAATCATGTAAAACCGAGCATGTTTCGGTTTAGAAATAAATGACCTTAGAAGTGTAGTTTTGAACCCAAAATTT
The DNA here is from genome assembly GCA_024138005.1 of Lumnitzera racemosa. Taxonomy (NCBI): domain Eukaryota; kingdom Viridiplantae; phylum Streptophyta; class Magnoliopsida; order Myrtales; family Combretaceae; genus Lumnitzera; species Lumnitzera racemosa. The sequence goes on from JAMXBC010000004.1 coordinate 103,158,399, forward strand.
TTTTGTAGACTACTTAGATGATATAGAATAGTGTTATGAAGCCTGTTTTCAAAAATTAATTTTTGAAATTTTTAGATAATTTTTAGGCCTTAAAATAAGACATAAAATAGGTAATTTAGGGTTAATTAAGTAATTAAATAGTTGATTATTGATTTAGTGAATAATTATATGTTTTAGGATGTTGAAATCTGATGAATTATAATACTTGTAGCATTTAAGGTGTTAGATGTAATTATTAAGCTAATTATGTAATAAATAAGTAATAGGGAAAAATAGTACATTTTAAGTTATTTTGGTAATTTAGGGTAATTAGGTGAAAAATCTGATTTAGGATGAATTTAGATATTTTGAAATGATAATTGATGTTGGGAGATAATAATTAGAGTGATAAAAATATTAAATATGTATTATGTAAATAATAAATAATAGTACATAATACACAATTATTAGAAATATAATAAATAGAAGATATTAGAATAAAAATTAATATTATGATGATAATAATAAAAATATACAATAAATCTGATAGGAAACTTAAATTAAGGTAATTATATAAAAAATGTAAGATTTTCTCATAACGGAAGTGAATTCAGTGATTAAACTAAGATCCGAGTGTACCGCATGGACTAGAACACTAGTTAGAGACTAAAAACAATATTTAGGATATCTGAAGATAATGCAATTAATTTCACATTATAGGTCGGAATGATTTCTTAGGGTGTACATATAAATCTTTAACCAAAAATTGAGTTAAAAACCTAATCTAGAAATTGATGTAAAAACTGAAATAGAACTTAACACGATTCAAGAAGAATTATAAAAGACTTGAGCCTTGGATAATTAGGTATATTAAGCCTTAAACAAAAGATAACAATAAGCGTTGTAGAATAAAACCAACCTATAGTAGTTATATGAAAAACTGAAACCACATTTGTGTTATAGGGATGATCGGCGATAGCTTGAACGAGTTAAACCTCAAGTGAGTGAGTGAGTGAGGAGTCCAAGTAAGTTGGGATTAATACGTTGTTGTATTCTAAGGGCTTGAGATTATGCTTAGTTGTGCTTGTTAGATAGTTGGTTGTGTGCATGTGCTTGATTATGAGTGATGCAATGATTCTATTTATTGTTCTAACTTGTATTGTATGATTTGTATGAAATGATCGATCACCCTAAACTGGACCTAATCAAATATACAACCCGTAATTATAATCGGACATGCATGGTAACCAATTAAGGGAAACCTAAGATTCTCCAGCTAAATACCGATCCCTTCAAAAGGGATAGCTCAAGATTGCATAATGGTCCCTTCTTCATCCTTAGTCGAACTAAGTGACAAGAGAGGAGGTTATAGCAAGGATAAAGTCAATGGTTCGAAGGTAGCTGCAGGAGGAGCACAAGCCTGGGTTTGGTCGTAAGCTGTTGCATTAACGGCAACTCCTCAACCCGAATTAGGGTGGGCATAATTTCTCTAATCTCATGACGGGCCGGACAATGTCGTGCGATAGCATTTGCTTGAACATACATTACACCTAATAAGTTGGTCGATAACCTTGTTATATTTATGGTATAGTTTTAAGTTTTTCATCCTAACTTACAGAGCTGTAGTTGCTCACATCCCTATAAACGTCATGCAGGTACTGACTAAAAAGCGGCTTACAACTACTTTGAAGCTAACAACTGTTAGATCTTGGGGAGTGAGGAAAAACATTTGAAGAATAAACATATATTTTTAGGGTCTAAGCTTTTATTTTAGAATTTTTCATTTCTGAATAATGTAATAACTAAAAAATAGATTACGATGAAATATTGTAAACGTTAATTGTAATAACTGAATTATAGTGTATATATATATTTTCTCGTTTTCTTAGTTAAATGATTTATTTAAATTATAAACTATTTACTTCAAAGCGGGTTAGTTGTAGATGCCTTGTGTAGATCAGGTCTAGGATAGCGGTTGTAAGGCCAACTTTTATCTTAGAATGGTTTACACGGCGGAGCTATAACAACTCTACCGCTTTGGGGCATAACAGTTCTTACATCAGGATAGCACTAATTCCAACTCCCCCTGCATCGCACTCTAGTTCGAAGGGCTTATCAAAATCTAATTATGAAAGAACAGGTACCAAGATAAGCTTCTCCTTAATCTCCCTTAAGCTTCACTCAGCTGATCGTTCCACCTGAACCCTTCATTCTTCTTTGTCAGCTCGATCAATAGGGTAGCTATTATGCTGAAGTCTTTGATAAATCACCTATAGAAAAAAGCTAGGCCATGGAAACTTTGGACTTCAGTGACATTCTTCGGCATCGGCTATTCCATAACAACTCGGATCTTCTCTTCATTTGCTCGAATTCCTTCCCTTGACACTACAAACCTTAGGAAAATTATGTCTTTCTAGCAAAACATACACTTCCTCACATTTCCATACAACTTCTTAGCTCACAAAATGTTAAATACTTCGTAAAGATGTTAAACATAGTTGTTCAAGCTGATATTGTATACCAATATATCATCAAAGTACACGACCATACATCTCCTAATTAGGGGCCACATTACACAGTTCATTTACCTCATGAATGTGCTTGATGCATCAGTAAGTCCGAACAACATAACCAACTATTCGTAAAGTCCATGCCTAGTCTTGAAGGTAGTCTTCCATTCATCGCTCGGTCTTATGCAAATTTGGTGGTAGCTACGTTATAGATTTATCTTTGAAAATATCTTTACACTATGAAGCTCATCCAACATATCATCGAGCCTCGGTATCAGGTATCTATACTTGACAATAATTCGGTTGATCACTTAATTGTTAAAGCATATACACTATGAACCATCTTTCTTCGAAATGAGCTGAGCTAGTACAATACAAAGGCTCATGCTCTCCTTTATATATCCTCGCTCATTGAGTTTGTCCACTTATCTTTTCAGCTCGGCAACTTGTTCAGGGTTCATCCTGTACATAGATCGATTTGGCAGAGTGACACCTAGCTGTAGATCAATACAATACTCTATGTCTCAGACTAGTGGCAATTCTTTTGGTAATTCTTCTAGAAACAAATCTGAAAACTCATTAAGCAAGCTTCAAATCTCTTCTGGAACATTCTGTAGCTCCCTCATCTCCATGAGTCTCCTAACCAACAAGAACATCGGTTCATCAGCTTTCTCAGTAGATTGGAGCTCTCTACAGCTCGTTACCAGGGCTTTCTTCTTACTAGCTTAGGTAAGCTGATTATGAGTTTCATTTACTGGGGACGGGGTTAGGGTTTGCAACACTATCGTCCTTCCATCCTTAACAAAGGCATAAGTGTTCTTCTCATGAAGCCAATGCAGCTTATAAGGTCGGAGATGCCTTGAAGTCAGTAGACCTAACCTTTACATAAAGGATTGTGTAACCACATTAGTGCAACTTCCTCCATCCATTATGATCGTGCATAATTGGCCTTTAACGATACATTTGGTATGGAACAAATTTTCCCTCTAGTCTTCCTCAAGGTTTAACATGGAACTCAGGACTGGTCTTAAGACTAAGGTCATCATTTCTCCCTAGTTGGTAAAGATACAGGTCTCCCCTCCCTCCTCGGCTTCTGCCTTTTGAACATCCTTCTCCTCCTCAAGCTCACTCTCGTTGGTGCTATTCACTACATCTCCTCGGAGTATCGTGACACTTTGGTTTGAATACTCAGCAGCCATATATTCGAAGCTTAAGCATTTAAAGCATTTCACCTCACTAGATTTCCGTCTGGAGGTCTGTCCTTTCTCATATAATCTAAGGGGTGGCTTAACCTCGACTCAGCCTAGCTATCCTGCTCAGCCATGCTAACCTGCTCAACTATCGTCATGTTGGTTATTCTTTTCTTCAGCCTGGTATAGTTTCCTAGGCTTGACTTAAAGAGGTTGGCATGGTACCGTAGCTTAGGAGAATGTTGGCTTAGGTCGGCTTGAAACATTTCTCCTCTACTTTTTTACCCTCTACGCTATCTTAATAGCCTCTTCCAAATTATAAAACCTCTGTACTTTCACGGTATTGCGAATCTCATACTTGAGGCTAAAAATGAACCTCGATATTATATGAGCCTCTAGCTCTTCCACGTCAACTCGAATCATTAACATCTAAAACTCCCTCACATAGTCATCAACAAATCGACTTCCTCAGCACAGCTCCTGTAACTTTGCAAACGTATCTTATAGTCAAGTCTCGGGCACATATCTGCCTCTTAACAACCTTTTCATCTCATCCCAAGTTCTAACACCTTGTCTTCCATCTCTTGCCCTAGCTGCATTCAGATTATTTCACCACATGATGGCATACCCAATAAACTCCAATGTAGCAAGTTAGACTTTGCCTATATCCTCATACCCATAATATTTAAATACTTTTTCTACCTTCTCTTCCTACTCCAAGTATTCATCTGTATCTCTACTTCCACCGAAGGGTGAGATTTGCACCTTGACATTATCTAGTCCTTGAGGGACTTGGCGTTCCCATCCCCATGCTCAATAATAATTAACTTCTTCTTCTTCTTCACTAAACCCTTTAACACCCAACTCCTCATCATCTTGCCTAATCTGCTCTAACTTCAGTCTTCATCTAGTAGCTCGGTCTACTACACCTCCAACTTATGGCGGTCAAATTGGGTGATTAGTTCGATTGCCTTGGCCATAGTGTCTTTCAAGGGCGTCTTCTTGTAAGTTTTGCTATTATATACCTTAGGGTTATTATCTATTAACTTGCATTACAATGATTAGACTCTCAATAAGGTTTGTGAGTCTATCAAGCTTGTCGTCAACCGACACTAGGGTGTTACTACCATTAAGACTATGACCAGGTTAGGCGTTACTTCTCTAGTCACCAATAATACCCTAAACATTTAAATTAGACATGGTACAATATTTCTTAAACGAATTAACAACTTACTAATAACTTCAATACCTAATAGTTACCCAAATAAAACAGAAACAAACTTGCTTTGTTTTCACAATGAAAAACAAAGTAAAACTAAGTAACACTAAAACCACTATTACTATCACATCAACACACTGTAGTAACTACAAAAGGAACATAGTAGCCACTTACAATAAAGTTAACAGAAACTTTACTATAACTTTACACACTCCCTCATGATACTATACTTTGATACCAGCGAAACTAATGTATCTCCAGGATCAAACACACAAAGAGGCACTACAACAAATCGAACTGGAAAGAAACAAAGAAAAAGATAGCAAAGTTCGAGCAGCTACCAAATGGATATGACACACCACTCAATCCTACTCGACCAACAATTCACCAAATATGATACATCTGTCCAAATTGAAGGGTAGCTTGCCATTACTCCTTGCTAAAGAGAATAAATAAGAGTGATAACAAAAACTCTAAGGTTGCTCAAGATGAATAATTTTGTATTAAAGTTGAATTATCTACGTATATAAAAAAGTAAGGGTTTATATACTCATTCACTAGGGTTGCTTTACATATATGAAAAAAACAAAAGGGTATTCTACACTAGGTTGCATAAGACATACTAAAAGGGGTAAAAGAGACAAAGAATATTTAGTACGAAAAAGAAAGAATCATTCTAAAACAGTGTATCAAAAGATACATGTCGCTTCATGGTTGGACATTGGGAATATGATATAATGTAGGTAGAAGTAAGAATGTGTTACAATCAAAGGCCAACTTGATCCTAATTAGGTTAAGAGCATTCAACTTAGTAAAAGGTTAACTGTCTTGAAGTCAGACGCCAGCGAATCAGGTTAGGAGCTCGACTCGGCTAGTTTTGGGCTGTTTTATGAATCGGGACTTTGCTGTTGGGCACGAGCATATTAGACATATGTGAGAATCTGATGGAAAAGTTAGCTAAAGGCCGGATCAAGATAGGAGTCTTCGTCTCGCCTATGGCTTAAAGCTAATTTTTTTGTACAAACCTTTGAAGTCTTCAAGCTTGGCTTCTGTGATCGATCCGAGATGTCAATTCCTATCACAGTATCTCTATTATACAAGCTTGGATTTGGTCATGAGCTGTTGACATATGCATTAAACTCCTCAACTTAGGTTAAAGTAGGTGTAATTTCTCTAATCTTACAACAAATTGGATAACATTGTGCGATAGCATTTTTTTATACATACATTGTATCTAATTAATTTGATTGATAACCTTATTTGTGTTTGTTGTATAATTTTAAGTCTTTATCCCAACTTACTTAGTGATTGATTGCTCATATTCCTATAGATGTTATTGCAAGTGCTAGTTAAGAAGTGGCCATATAATTACCCTTAAGTTAGCAACTGCTGAATTCTAAGAAGTAAGGATATAAACCTAAGGATTAATTATACACTTAAGTTTGGATTTTAACTTTAAAACTTTTAGTATCAATTTATGTATTATGTAAGTAGATTATGATTAAGTTACTGAATCTTACAAACATACTCGAGTTATTTTAGTATAAATATGTATTTTTCATAATTTCATAGGTAAATAACATATTTACTTTATAAATTATTTACTTCAAAACGGGTTAGTCGTAGATATTTTGTATAAGTCGGGTATAAGATAGTGACTGTATGGTCAGCTTCTATCACAGAATGGTTTGTACAACAGGATTGTTATGACTCTACCATTTTAGGGGCTTAACATTCTCCACAAAAGGAAGTTGAAACACTTGAGCGTCTTGGTGTTGATTATTTTCTTGTTACAAGTAACCCTAAGAAAATAAAAGTAACTCTAAATACCATGGACTACATCATTGACGCTATATCTGCTATTCATTCCCTAGCTCCTTTGCTTGGTTTGCTTAAGTTGAATAGGAAGCTAGTCACACTTGGATTACCTAATAAGCTACAAAAGTTAGATATGCAATCAGGGTAGGTAGGTTTTATAAAATTAGAAATTGCTTTCATAAAGTTTAACATTTCCTAAAATCTTGTAAAAACCCTATAGGGTTTTTGCTTTTACTATTAAAACCCACCCTTATAAGGTTTCAAGTTTCTCAAAACCCTAGAGGGTTTTTCCTTCTACTACTAAAATCCATCTCTAAAGTCATTATGAACTTATACTTGAACTGCTGGATCTTGATTACATAAAACATTTTATTTAGATTTTTACTTTTTAAGCTATTGTTAATATATTCTTAAAAGATTTTTATAAATAAACATTTGATCCACTTGTTAATCTTTTTAATAAAAAATATAAGATAAAGTTAACAAAATAATTTATTATTTCTTACTTAGTTGGGTTTTCTATTATATTTTTTATAATTCCAAAACCTGACCTTAAATTCTATAAGGTTTTTAATTATTTCCTAGAACCCAACCTAAACTACTTATAAGGTTTTTATCAAGTGAACTAAGTCAGGTACTCTATAATAACTTATCCAATTACATTCATAGTTGGAGTTACCTATCTTTCCTTTAATTATGGGGTGAAAGCTGGTTGGGAGAAGTGATTTCAAAAAATAAGGAGACCAAAAGTATGTAAAACTAACATAAGGGTTGTACTTGCTCTTTGTCGAATAATATGCTAATATAAACAAAGAAATAAGGTTGAAAAATAATTGAGAAAATATTTTATGTTTTTTTATATCTTTTAATATTTCTATATCATTAAATACTAACAAATATATCAAAGGATTATTAGATTCATAAAATGTATGTAATTGTTTGATAAGTATATATATATATATATATATCATATGACTAAACTATTTATATGGTAAAATTTTGTGCATGTATAGAAAAACAAAACCATTGTTAAAAACTTATTAAGAGAGATACGAATAATATTATGGGAAAACATATCATAAACATAAAGCTTTGCAAAATGAAATTTGTATGTTATATTACTAAGAGCACACACATATATATATATGAAACATATAACATAAGTAACTTGACCATTATATAAAGTAAGACTATAGAATTTATAAGCAAAGTATTATATTTCTAAAATATGATTTTTTTTAATAAAAAATATAAAATTAATATCTAAAATTATGCTAAAACTTAGATCTTAGAAAAAATATTAAAATAACAATACCAAATGGGTTGACAACCAGTCTAGTGCTAATTCAAACTCAAACAAATTTATAAATAGTACATTCATTAACTTTATCGAGTTTTGGTTGTATCAGAAATCGAAAGTTGGAAATATTTCAACAATTTTGTGGATACATATGTGTGTGGACGTTTTTTATAAAAAGGATATTAACTCTTTTCCTTTTTGTTCATAGGAAAGTAGCAAGTCCGAAGGAGTAAAGGAGGAAATTATTCATAATTTCTCAGAATCATACACGTCAAGAGCTAGCCAACTCATTCCCCTCCTCCAATCAAATTGCTTAAAAATGCCAAATGTTCGGTTCATTCTTCGAAAGCCTCTTCTTCGTCTCTCCGTCATTGCATTCATTACATTTGACGCGCACATGCACTCACAAACAACAACATAGATCAAGTCAGACCTCAATCTAAAGAGGTCAATTTTAAATACCCAAAATCACCCTTTTAACACCAACCCTAATATTACTATCCCTCTCATTCACTAATTCACTCAAAGAATAAAAATTCAATAAATAAAAGTTTCAATCTTTGTCCATTCTCGGCTACATTTCATAATTCTTGAGGATGCAGTGGAAAGATTGATCTTTACTTACTCGTGAAACTGTAGATCCCTTTTTCTTTACTGGGTTCTGCTCAATTTCGGCTTTCTTTTAGGGTTTTTGATTTGTTCGCCACATAGTTTGGTTGCTTCACGGTGCAATATTGAGAAACCCCTTTTGATACTTCGCGTTGAATTTGAATTTGGGTTTGTGTTTGTGTTTGTTTGGTGATTCATGGGTTTTGGATTGATTTCTTGATGTTGTGGCGAATGTATTGAACTGGATTCTGATCAGCTTTCAGTCTCCGTGCCGTTTTAGGTGATTTCTCGAGTGTTTGGATTGGTATTAATTAGCTTGAAGAAGCACGAATTGGTGTATCAATTGTACGTTTTAAGTAAATATAGAGCTTCGCTGAATTTTGATTGTATATTAGCCATAGTGTTTGACATTTTACTTTCTTTAAGAAACACCAAGGTTTAATTGGGTGCTTTTGAGGTCTCTTGGATTGATCATAGAGATTTTAAAATTTCAATGTCGAACCAGCAACCACCATTCGCTGGAACCTCTGCACCAAATCCTCCCTCAAACCTGGAAAAACCGACTCCTCATGCGGTGAAAGGTTCAAACTTTCCTCCTCCAATCACTACTACTGGACCCCGGTTTCGTCCGCCAATTCCACGACAAGAAAATGTTGCTTCCCCTCCCATTACAACTACCAATTTGCAATCACCATCCAATGGTGTTAGGCCCAGCGCTGGCAGTCCAAGTTCCCATTTGAGCACGCCTCCTGGGCCGCCAGTATTTAGTTCTCCTGTTAGGCCGGCTGCAGTGCCCTTTCGAAGTTCTCCTTCAACTCCACAGCCGGTTGCATTTTCTTCGAGTTCATCTTTGCCATCTACTTCTTCGCCTCACTTTTCTAATGGCTCAGCGGAGTTGCCACACCAGATTTCTGATTCATTGGAGGAATCAGTAGATACTAGCAAAGCAGCGCATGTGCTATTTTCAGCTCACAAGGTACTTTCTGCTTTCTATATGGTTAAAGCATTTGTATTACAGTCTACCTATGATACTTACATTTGATAAATTTCTTGCATATCTAGCCACTACGTAGTTATGCGAAACCTCAATGACTAAGGGCATTATATTTGTCCCCTACCGACAGTGTGAGAGACTTCTATTTTTATCTGGTGATCTTTATATCCTATTGGGCAGGTACTGAAACAGAAAAAGCAGGCTAATATACCCAGCTTGGGATTTGGAGCTTTGGTTTCTCCTGGGAGGGAGATTTCACCCGGCCCTCAAGTAATACAACGTGATCCCCATCGCTGTCATTATTGTGGAGCTTATGCGAATTTCTATTGCAACATATTACTTGGCTCAGGCCAATGGCAGTGTGTTATATGCCGGAAATTGAACGGAAGTGAAGGGGAATATATGGCTCCAAGCAAGGAAGAGCTCAGGAATTTCCCAGAATTATCATCACCAATGGTTGATTATGTCCAAACTGGGAATAATAGACCTGGCTTTGTTCCAGTTTCAGATTCAAGAATGTCAGCACCAATTGTCCTTGTTATAGATGAGTGTCTGGATGAGCCTCACCTACAGCATTTGCAAAGTTCATTGCATGCTTTTGTTGATACTCTTGCTCCCACAACAAGAATTGGAATTATTCTGTATGGACGCACGGTGTCCATCTATGACTTTTCAGAGGAGGCAGTTGCATCTGCTGATGTGCTTCCTGGCGACAAATCACCATCCGAGGACTCTTTAAAAGCATTACTCTATGGGACCGGCATTTACTTAGCACCAATGCATGCTTCATTACCAGTAGCACATGCCATATTCTCATCACTGAGGCCATATAAATTGGAGATTCCAGAGGCTTCAAGAGACCGATGTCTTGGGGTTGCAGTTGAAGTTGCTTTAGCCATGGTTCAGGGGCCATCAGCTGATGTATCAAGGGGAATAGTTAAAAGGTCTGGAGGGAATAGCAGAATAATTGTATGTGCTGGTGGACCATGTACTTACGGCCCTGGATCGGTCCCTCATTCTGTAACGCATCCAAATTATGCTCACCTGGAAAAGACAGCCATGAAAACGATGGAGCATCTTGGAAATGAAGCTCATCAGAATAATACAATGGTTGATATTCTATGTGCAGGAACATGTCCAGTTAGAGTTCCTGTCTTGCAGCCACTTGCCAAAGCATCAGGTGGTGTGTTAGTCCTTCATGATGACTTCGGAGAGGCCTTTGGCATGAACTTGCAGAGGGCTTCTACTAGGGCATCGGGATCCCATGGTCTACTGGAGATTCGCTGTTCAGATGATATCCTTATAACGCAGGTTGTAGGTCCGGGTGAAGAGGCACAAGTAGATACTCATGAGAACTTCAAGAATGACACTGCTCTGTCTATTCAAATGTTAAGCGTTGAAGAAACACAAAGCTTCTCACTCTTCATGGAAACTAAACGTGACATCAAAAGTGACCATGTATTCTTTCAGTTTGCAATTCAGTTCTCAAATATATACCAAGCTGATATCTCAAGAGTGATTACCGTGAGATTGCCTGTTGTGGACAGTGTTTCATCATATCTTGAGAGTGTACAAGATGAAGTGGCTGCTGTTCTTATTGCCAAGAAGACCCTATTGCGAGCAAAGAATCAATCCGAAGCAGTTGACATGCGAGCGACTGTAGATGAGAGAATTAAGGACATTGCTTCACGATTGGGTTCTCCAATGCCCAAGTCGAAGTTTTACAAATTCCCAAGAGAGCTATCTGTACTGCCAGAGATCCTCTTCCATCTTAGAAGGGGTCCTCTGTTGGGAAACATAGTAGGCCATGAAGATGAGAGGTCAATATTGAGAAATCTGCTTCTGAATGTATCCTTTGATCTTTCAATTCGTATGGTAGCACCCCGATGTCTGATGCATCGTGAAGGAGGCACTTTTGAGGAACTCCCAGCTTATGACCTTGCAATGCAATCTGATGCAGCTGTTGTTCTTGACCATGGCACGGATGTCTTTATTTGGTTGGTATGCCACTTCAACCTATCAAATTCTTTTTATGCATTGGCAATTGTAGTACTTCTAATTTGTATTGTGGATAAGTAATACAACTTGTCACATCATTGACTACATTGGGGAATGGTATGCTTTATTACATTATATGGAATTTGGTTGAGTGAGTTAGTTGCAAAGAAATTTTCGTTTGCATGGCACATGAATCTTTTACTCTGTCTTCATCTGTGATTGTGGAAATTGTACTCTTTCATTTGTCTAATGCAATAGGGATAAAATTGAGGATAGCTTCTCTACCATGGGGTGCAATGGGGGGAATGTTTTATCGATTGGTGTGGTCTTATTGCAAAATTGCTGCACTGTTGTTATTGTTTGTTTACACCTAAACACATGACATCACTTTTTCTGGAATGAAAATTGTGTGCCTGGTTGCATATGTTCATTCTTTGCATTACCTATGTAATTTGGTGGTTGTAATGTTCCATCCTAATGGTAGTTAACAATTAAGTAAACAGGTGCAAGGAACATTTTTTATCTACTTGGCCAAAAGTTTGTGGTGTTGATTTAGTATTTTCTCTCTCTCTCTCTCATGCTCTCTTTTGGTAATTCTTTACTATCTCTTTTTGTTAAATGAGAATTGTATGAAAGAAAAAGTTCTGTACAACTGCATACAGTGGGTAATGGGATAATTATAGCTGGCTTCAGTCTCGTAAAACAGGTAGAGTTTGCAAAAAACATTGTAAGGAAACTGGAGTAAACCAAATTCAAGAAGATGCATTGATAGCTATATGGGTTAGGATTTGTCTGACTAAGATAGTAGGAGGTGTAATTTTTCCAAGTCTGACTGAATTCCTCATTCTCTAAATGCAATAAATTGAGGCTGCAGCCTGCAATAGCCACTCTCCATAAAATAGCCGTTGGAGCTTTATAAGAGGCAATGGCCAATAAACTGGAAGTAGCAGCTTCTTAAGTGACGAATGAAAGAGGGCAACCCAAAGCTGAGACCATGTTAGTCCACACTCAAGAGAAGTCGCAGGCAAAGGGATGGTCATGTTCTCCATCTTCATCAGCATAAAAATAACAAGAAGTATTATTTGCAGACCCCAATTTTGGAGTCCATCAAGCATCTGCAATTTCCTAAGCCAAGCTAGACATAAAAAAGAATGAGTATCTAGGGTAGGACCTCTTACATCAGACAATCCTTTTCCTCTGTTCCACTTTTCTTGGAGTTTTGGAAGCTTCATAGACACTCTTGGTTGAGAAAATCTCCAAAGTGGAATACATAGATTATCAGGCACAGCAGGTCTATGCTGATGATTTTTAGGAATGGATAACATTTGCCATAAATACTACCTCCGGCTGAACCACTTCGTTTTTTTATTTATAATCCATGTTGGACTTATACTCTCCACTCACTGCTTCCAAGAGTCTTGGATTCAAACCCCCCAACACATGTGATGGCTCCCTTGGCAATGTACAATTCATTCATGTCTTTCCCTTTCCTAGAGGCTTTACCATCCTATAATCCTCTTAGGAGCTGTATCTTGTCTAGGACTCCCCTTGATGACCCTGTCTGCTATTCAGTTCAGGGTTGTCTCAAGCCACGCCTCCCAGCTTGTGCCTTGGTTTGTCACGGTGTTGTACACTTTCTGGTAATGTGCTAGCCAGATGGTATTTAATAATTGTGATGATAGGTGGTAGATGGGCTTTCTCAATCTACTTGGCCAAAAATTCTTATGCTATCTAATTATTCCTTTTTAAGCAATGTGGGACTTTTGGTCATCCAAGTCCTTAAAGGTTTCTCAGTGGTCATTTTACATGGAACATGTAGCATCTTTTTTTGTCCCCCAGATTCTTTGGCCAGTAGACAATCCAGATATCTTGTCATGCAGACATGCTAGTAGTCTTAACGTGAACTTCTCATCTAAATTTGGAGTAATTAGCATTTTTGGGGTGCTATAAATGACTTCACTGTTGTTTAGAATACCCATTTAATGCCATACTTTAGGATGGTATGTTGTTCATTTGTAGCTCAGGGGTTGATAGTTGTTTTTTGGTGTTGATTCTGCTTACACTGACCATTTTTGTTACATTCTGACTCTAGGGTGCAGAGCTAGCTTCAAATGAAGGAAGAAGTGCGGCAACTTTGGCAGCCTGCAGAACATTGGCTGAAGAGCTTACAGAATCACGGTTTCCTGCTCCCAGAATCCTCGCCTTCAAGGTTTGTATATCATCTTAGCTACTATTGATTTGACTTTGTGCTTGTCCCCTGGTATTGTTAATTTATCAATGTTCACATATAATTGCAGGAAGGAAGCTCTCAGGCCAGGTATTTTGTTTCAAGATTGATTCCAGCACACAAGGATCCTCCTTACGAGCAGGTGAGGATATGAAACTTACTCTGTTTTCTCATCTTGTAATTGACTCTTGATAGATAGAAGTAGCTGCCATTAGTACACTTTTTGCGTTCTTTCTGTCATTTGCGAGTACAATTGACCTCTCTTTATGTGGTTTGCCTTTGAGGGAGAGGATCAGAAAGGTAGTTATACCCTTAAAACTTGCCAGTAGTTGTACATGCTCCCTGCAAAAAGCAAATTCGCACCCCAATCTTATAGCCTTAAGCAGCATTAGGTTCATATAATTTTAAGGGATTAGATTAGATTGGACAAAATATCTTGTAACCATACTTGGTTTGGAAATAGGTGTGGTAAAAAATATAGTCAAAAAGCTCTTGGAAACCCCTAAAATAACATTATATCATCTAAAAGAGCACATCCTAAACGTGGTACAAAAGGATTTTATTATATCTTTATAACCAAATACTACCTTAAGATAACCAGTGACTTTTGACAACACTCATTTTGAGAAAACAAGAAACACCTAGATGACTATTTTACACTTCAAAGTTCGTATATATTTTGAATTTCGTGCCCAGAGTTAATTAAATTTTAGATGGTGGCTTCCCTTTAGCAGGACATTGTTTAAAATGCTCATAAGTAGAGAATTTTTATGAAATATGGAGCAAGGGCAAATGTACAGCAGTTATTAATCACAGCCTGTTCGTTCAGATAATATTTTAGCATATTTTGTGAACTTCAATAATTAAATATCTAGTCTATGAGATTTTCGGTAGTAGTTTGATTGTCGATTCTCCCTGAACTTGCTTGCAGGAAGCAAGATTTCCACAGCTGAGAAGTTTGACAGCTGAGAAACGAACAAAGCTAAAAAGCAGTTTTCTTCACTTTGATGATCCCAGTTACTGTGAGTGGATGCGGAGTTTGAAAGTATTAGCCCCAGAGCCGAGCTGAGCATTCATGTTGTTTTATTTTTTAATTTTCCCCCTTTTTGGTTAATTTACTTCCAAAAAATATTTAGAGTTGCAAGATAGCATTGCAAAAGGAAAAGTGTCTCAGTTTTTCTGTCGTTTATTGTTGATTTTTGGGATAGTTCAAGTAGCAATACTGTCTCATTCTATTCTCTACGGTTTTTCCATCAGAGAATTGACTAAATCATAGCAGTTTTCCGTTGCAAACTTATACACAGCTGTCAATGACAACATTTTCTCCTGTACATTGTTGACTTGTAACTCTCTAGTCCAGTACCTTGGGGAAATTTTTCATCTGTCATTCTGTTGAGCATATTTGTTCATGGTTCGAAATTGTAAAATTCTACTCTCCTATTGCTTTTAACATTTTCTTCTTAACGTAGATGCATTTTCCTTCTCTTACGATATTTCTAGTTGGATGAAGAGCTCCCCCTGAAGGCCTTCTCAACCGTGTTAAAGATTTGGTGCGGCCGAAACATTACAGGGTTGTGTCCTGCATCCCATTTGTGCTTACCCTTGTTAGATTTGAGAACTTTTCCCCTTTAACGGATGTTTGTTGGCTCAAGGGACTCTTGAAGTTGAGGGTGACTGGTCATGCAGGACTTGTGGTTAATATGGCTGAGGCATGTGTGACGCTGCTCGGATGCTGCACCATGGTTGGTTTTTTCATTGCAGCATGGACGATGGATGATGTTTTGCAATGACTGAGGCCATACTGAAACAGGCTGCCCGAAACATGATATTTTGATTAGTTGTAAATGGCGGTTTAGTTCGGCAGTCTGCTGGTTGGCGGCATGCCAAGCTTTCTTCTTGAAGCCTGCGGTCTTCTTTCCAGCATGGCTATTATGTTTTACTAAGATGGATGATCTAGCATGGTAAATTTGCAATAGCTTATGTTGTTATAAATAGGCTATTAAAGAAACGAACCAAAATCTGGAGTATGATTTTAAAAAAAGAAAAATCTGTCATACTGATTGTAGGATTAACGATTACAGTGCTCATCATCCAGAAGGACTTAACGGAAACGCCCTTTTGTTGAGGATCTTTTTCCTCTAAAACAACTCGATTAGATTGCTATGGGATGGCCTGGTTTAATATACAACGCTATTTGTGACTAAAGTTAAAACTAATTATAAGAATCAACTACTCAACCCGATATTTTTTCTACAATATAATAAAGTTTAGTAATATAAAAAAAAAAAACCAAGAGTTGAAAATTTATATAAACAATCAATGATGACAAGATCAATTGAAAAATGTATTCAATTTCGCTCCAACTATAACTTCATTGTAAAGAAATGGCAGATTAAGTTATTCGTATCAAACTGCTCTTTGGCAATAATAATAATAATAATAATAATAATAATAATAATAATAATAAAACTGCTCTATTAAATATTAACTAATGGAATGTTATGTTAATAAGGTTGATGATATCTAAATATAAATTGCATCTCTTGAGACCACGACCTGAGGTTAAATATTTAACTAGTAATTTTTATTAACAAAATAAAACAATTAATCAAGGAATTAATCAATTTTTTTTTTTTTTGGCAAAATATTGTTAGTGAAAGAACAACGATTGAAAATTTATGTAGAAGTGCTAATCAATAATAGCAAGATCTATTACAAATATATTATATCTGCCAAGCTTATATATCTTATTCATGTTGTCTATTGCTTTCTGATTTTTCATTGTAATATGATATATTGTTTTACTCCAATCGGGAAAAATGTAAGTTCTGCAAAATTTTCAAACTAACTCCTGAACTCGAGACAAGTAGTTGGAGCCTATATGAGTCCCTCAAACCATATAAAAGATGAACTATTAAAACTGAATATTAAAATAGAAAATCTTAACAATATGTTTGAAACTCTAAAATTAGGCTAAAGTTCTAAACCTATCTTTGAAACCAAAAAATCCTATTTAAATCCAAACACGCAAAAGACCTTGACTCTAAAACTCTAAGTGAATATCAAAAAATTTAAATTAACTACTAAATTTCAATTATATAATCAAGCTATTCACTAATTGATCATGAATCAATTAATGACTAAAAAGTCCTAATTTACCTTTGAAATAGTAACCGAATAACAATAATGAATTTCAAATCTTAAATACACTAAAATAATTAAATAAAAGAATCCAATAATCTTAATTAATATAATTAAATTGGAAGAACCTAAAATTTAAAATTAATTTAGATCATGCATGCTAATTTGTAACATAGTGAGCGTAGATCTCGATTTTAAGCCCATACATGTGCACAAGTTGTAAGTCTTGCAATTAGAAGATTGAAATCGATATGTAAAGTTTAAAATGATCGGATAAAATGTCTAATCGAACCTACATTATACGACAAAATTAAGAATATTAATAAAAGTAACTTTATGAGTTAGAAATTAAAAAAATAAGCAATAAAATAATATAATATTATAATATTGAATAATAAACATATTACTCATTATTTATCAGAAATGTGTAAAATAAATTCTGACAACTAACAAATTGACAAAAAAAATTATACGTATACTAAAAATTAGAAAATAACATAAATAATATTTAGAAATACTTACTTATACTCCACATGTATTTACGTGTAGGTAAAAATCCCAGAAATTATTTAAAATACTTAAAATATACTAAATTAATGCTAAATAATTAAATAAAATTACAAAAAAAAATAAAATAAAATTCAAAAAAAATAAGGAATTGTTCATATTAGGGTTGTGGTAAGTGGGAGGTTAAGAAGAAACAATTAGCCAATCAAATTAGACCAATTCAAAAGCAGAGAGAGAGAGAGAGAGAGAGAGAGAGAGAGAGAGAGAGAGAGAGAGAGAGAGAGAGAGAGAGAGATAAGGGCTATATGTCAACAAAAAATCAAAAGAAAAATACTAAACAACTCTACATAGGCAGCAATCCCCATCCAGAACTCATTTTGATCTGTTGAGAGTTTAAGAAAAATAAAGAGAAAACAGAAAAAGAGAGTTAGGGATTTTTACAAAAAAAAAAAAAAACATAGCAAAATTAGTATGCAATTAAGACTTACAAAACAAGGCTACAACCCATAGCTACTTAGAAATAAACCACCTCCACCACCATACCTTACCCCTACAGCCTCTTTCTGCCGACACACCTAGAACCACCATTGGTGGTCGAAAACTGATTGGACATATAAGTCCAATTTCAACTTAATTCTTATTAAATTTATTTATAAAATTATGGAATCAAGTATTTTTACGTTTTTATGTATGTAAATTGAAGGAAAAATATTAGTTTGATGAATTTATATTTAGAAATATACAGCACTTAAGAAATCTTAAAAACCCGAGTTTAGTTCAATTTATAAATAAATAGCCTTAATAGTGTAGTTTTGAACCCAAAATTTTTTTATTTTAGAGAATGTAAAATAGTGTTATAAAGAGATTTTTCTTAAATGAATTTTCAAAATTAAAAAAAAAAAAATTAGTCTTTTAAATCATATATATAATTAATGATTTTAGGTGAAATTAGTGATTAAATTTATAATTACTAACTTAGTATGTAATTATATATTTTGAAATCTTAATATTTGATGTAGTACAATAATTGTAGTATTTAAAGTGTTAGATGTGATTATTATGTATATTATGTAGTAAATATGTGTAAATTGAAACTATGTGAAATTGGATTTGTAATAAATAAAAAATATTAAGTTAAAATTGATAATATAATAATAATAGTAATATAATAAATTTGATAAAAACTTAAATTTAGTGGATTATATGAAAAATATATTTTTTTCTCCTAGTGAGAGTAAATTCGACAGTTAAATGAAAACTATGATATACTATATGAACTATAATATTGATTAAGGGCTAAAGGTGATATTTAAGATACCCGAGTATAATGTAATTAATTCTACATTATAGTTCAGAACAAATTATTAAGATTCACATACAACACCTGTAGTAAAAAAACTGAATTAGAACCTAAATTGGAAATTGATTCAAAAACTAGCTTAGAAAATATCAATAATAAGCAATATATATATATATATTTGGAAAATTGAATCAAATCATAATTTAAATCTTATATATTATAGGGATATTAAATAGTAAAAGAATACTTATATTATAAGACACGAGGAGACGAAATGACTTACATCAAGTCAAGTGAGCAAACCAAGAATTTCAAGTAAGTCGAGTTTAATACATCATTGTATTTTTTAGTACTATATTAAAAGTACTCAGAGGCTCGCGATTGTATTTGATTATACTTGTCAGTAGTCATATGTGCATGTGCTTGTATGTCTTTGATTACTTGCTAAAAATTGATATTATGTTTTGGTGGTTTGTTATGAATTGAGTGGTGTGAAATTGTTTAGTTACCCCAACCAAACTTAATTATAAGCAAACTAAATACCTCAATTAGACTACATAATGGTATTCTCTTCATCCTTAGCTGAATTAAGTGATAGGAGATGGGGTCACAATAAGAACGAGGGCAATGGTTCAAAGAATAATCATCGGGGGAGTAGTATCTTTATTGCACAAATCTAGGTTTGGTTATGAGGTATTGCATAAATATGAAAACTCTTTAACCTAGATTAGAGTGAATGAATTACTTTAATTTTACAACGGACCGAACTATGCTGTATGATGACGTTTGCGTGTTGCATTACATATAATTAATTGTTGAAAGTTTTGTTTGTGTATGTTATGCATTCTTAAGTCTCTATCTTGACTTACTAAGCTATTGGTTGTTCATATCCTTATAAATTTTCTTATAGGTACTGATTGAGATGTCGCGTTATAACTATCCCGAGGTCAGTTTCTTTTTTAAGTGCTACGGGGGAGTAAAGATCAAGCTGATTGATGCAGCCGAGTCTTCTAGAGTTTTATTACTAACTCTTAGGTCTTTGGGATGATTATGTAATATTTTATTTATCAGACTATGATAGTATGTGGAATTTTCAGGGATTATAAGACAATATAAATATAATTATGTATATATGACATAAAGTTTCTAGCTTTTTATATAAATTTTAGCATTAATTTTAATTGAGCTATTTACTTTAAAGTGAGAAATTAAGGACGTTTTATGTAAAACATATCTATGATGGTAACCGTAAGATCAGTTACTATTATAGGTTAGTTTACACTATAAGATTACTATGACTCTACTGTTTTGGAGCGTAACACAAATATCATGCTTAGCTAAGAGATACATTTAGTTAGAATTAAATGGTAAGAAATTAAGTAGGAAATAACTAAATTAAGGTTAGGCCTCCATTAAGGAAGACAAATCCCAACCAACTTAAGCCCTAAGCATATGGTCCCTATAAGTAATCATTAGGAGAAGATCCCTCCAAATCCCATACATTTGTAACTAACCAACCTAATCCCTATTTCCCTATTCTCGTATCGGCTTACAAACCAAAATACTATCCAAAAGTCCTCTAAAAAAATCCTCAAACAAGCATCTAAAAGAAGAGAAGGAAAAATAAGTTGGAGCTTTCAGACCACCTTATTAACTTAACTATTCTAGCCTCTAGCTACCTCCATACGACTCTAAATCATAAGCCACCACCACCCAAAGGTTACACACACATACCCCACTAACCTACCTACCCCTTTTGGAGGCCTTTTTGGCCAACAAAACAAGGAGGAGAATTTGAGGCATTATCTAATTCGACCTTACGTGGGAATATCCAACTTGAGTTTCCTATTTACACAAGTTATATCCATGAAATCTTAAGAGTTTAGGAGTAAAAATATTAACTAAACATGTTATCATCATGTACATTGACATTTTAGGACCATAAAATCATACATTCATTCATGTATTCAATTAGATCGCTACTTATATTTTGAAGTGTAGAGTTGAATCTACATAAACAACTTAAAAAAAACTTAAAGAAGCTTCACGAAACCCACAACCCATGTGAAAGCCAAATCATGTAGAGGAAATTTTACATTTTAATTTTGATTTCATATTATTATGTTGGTGAAAAGTAGATAAAATTACATTCTAAAGTTATTTTAATGCACCAATCATCAAGTTTAATACATATAATGTAGAAATCCTTAGAAAGTCATGTTTAATTATCACTTAATGATTGTTGTACTTGTTGTAATGCTAATTTAGAAGGTTATTTCATATTTAATTAACATTAGTTATTGTTTATGACTTAAACTTGCAAGAGAATGGACCAAATGATGTCTATAATAAGTTCATAGGCCTAAATTGAACTTTAAGCTTAGAAGAACTCATTTAAAACCCCATAAATTAATGACACAAGATATGGTCGTAGGTCCCAACTCTTAAAATGGAATTCAAATCTAATCCCTCTAAAATCATTTATAAGAACATGAAATTCAACTTAAAATAAGACAGATATCATGAAAACAAGTTTTACTGTAATTAGGAATAGTATAGCGAAAGTTAAGAGAATTGCTTAGAAACTTATCATGGTTTTATCACTGCTATTATTCTATTATCAAGAGATACTGATTTGGATATTAACCTATCAAAGGATTATTACGATTCCTGATCAACATGATTAAGTGAGTACTTCTATGATTACCACACTTGTATGTACATGTAGTGTAGCTATACCTAAATAAGATAATAAATTAGATTGTTTAGGGATATGGGTTTGTGCATGTATTTGCTTGATCAAGTGATTAAGACACTCTAACTATAAGATAACATGTTTGTATGTCACATATTTCTATTGCTTGTTATTTTAGCCCGTTTTAGTGTCTATAAAATTGCTTGATTACTTAATGAATTGAACTTAATTATATTAGGCTTAATAATCAAATGATTATCATGTGCATGACATTGCATTTATATCAATCGTCACATCATACAGAAGTAAAGAGGGGTCTTATAGCAGTTGTATTTATTTTGTTGAAAAGTTAAAGTTTGTTTAAGTATGATGCACTTGTACGATGAGTCCTATCCTGGTATACAAGCTTATTAGAAATAGGAGGCACCAATTGTATAATGAAGGATTGTATCTTAAGACCTTTACTTTAGAGTGAGCTGGACTGTGTGTACCATTTACGACCTCACTTGGTGTTAAGGTAATAGCTTGGGTAATTAATGACAAGACAATAATTGTAATTAATAATATTGAAATATTTATTGGTTAGTATCCCAAATGATAAGTACCTGGATTTAATGATTCTAATTCTCTAACTTTGGTGTCAGAGGGCGTTAAATATAAGTTATATATAAGATTAGCTAACTATATGTACCTATTTGGCATATGTTTGACTGCATTCTATGATTTAAGAAGTTTGCTCACTAAGTTGGTTAGTTTAATCCCCAATAGACTTTTAATAGCACATGCTAACTTATGGCTTGCACTCAAGTGAGGACTTCCTTAAGTTAATGCCAAAGGATTTGGATCACAAGATGTGAGACTCAAAGTATGAGAGGACTTTTCTAGCTTTTTAGACTAGTATTAAGTTTTATGTGATCAGTAGCGTACTTAGACTACTATTTGGTTATTATGCTTACTTTATGACTGGTCAACTTGTCAGGAACTTATATGTCTCAAGTATTTCCTTTTTTAGTACTTAAATGGTTATTAGTAATTGTTTGCTTTATCATAACTTAAAATCTGCCCATTGATGGTAGGGTTGACAATTAATGTTATCATGTTGTGTCTTGTTTTCGTGTCTAAACAGGTTTGTATACAAAAAATTTAAACTTATAACACAACTTGTTTATTAATTATGTATGACAACTTGAACCCGTGACCTAGTGTATCTTGTATCTAGGTTAAACTCATTTATATTAAGGCTAATAATTCATACTACTATATCATATTTCGTTTATCTTAGATTTGATACTGTTTATCGATTAAAAGTTATAATTAAATCTATAAAATACATAAATATAAAGGGTAAAAAATGATAATAATATTTAAAATTTATAAAGACAAACAACATAATGTCTTCACATTTAATAAAAAAATTATAACCCAAACAAAAGTTTTTGGTAAAATAAAATATTACTAAGTATAGGAAATCCAAAAATTTAACATCCCTAAATTAAGTGAAATTATAGATTAAATAGATATTAATATTATCACTAGTGTTGATTTTTAAATTTATTACATTGTTTCTTAGATTTTTTAGAGAGATAATAAAAGAATCTAGATATAAGTTAGTAATTTTTTGCCTATTTAAACTATGATGCCATAAGAAAAGTATATAGCTAAGCTATCTCATACCTTTAGTTGAGATATTTGACTTAGAAAGAAATGATTTGTGCAACAAAATGTAAATACGGAAGAATATATAGCATGTTTCATGCCCCGTATTTAAATTTGGAAGTTTGACTTGAATCTAGATATGAATTTAACTATATTTAAATGGGTTTGATTCGTTTGTTTCTTGCGTCAATTTTTTCCGTACACTAAAATATTTAAATCGTGCCATGTCATGTCCAAGTCTATTGTATTCGGGTTCTAAATTGCTAACCTTAATCAATGGATTATCCTAGTATTTATTAATAACCTTGTATGACATAGGTAAGATTCTAGATCAACAGGGTCATTGATTCAAGATCCTTATACAGCATATGATGTACTACCACGACCAACTTACCTCTCAAGTCATGCTAAAAAAGAGAATTACTTCATAATTATTTTGATTAATATAATCATACAAACCAAGAGGAAAAAAAAAACAAAAACTAATGTGATTATAGTAACACTTGTATAAACCAAAAAGGAATTCAAACTTGTGAATGCTTTAATGATAATCTTTGACTTGGTTTTTTGTCATTTTAGACCCTTAATTTAGTTTTGAAAGCTTTAGAGAAGTTATTTTTTCTAATAAACTATATATAGATGTGAGTAATCGATCATTTCGATAGCTGAGCTAGTTCAAACATGTATTAAAAGGTAAGTTCAAATCCAATTTCATTAAGAATATGTTCAAACTCAATCTAACAAGACAATTTACAAAATGTAAGTTCTAAAGTTAGACTCATTCTTAAGCTGTCTAGTGGAACCAACTCATAAAAGTCTACCAATCAAAATTTCCATATATTTCTCTATAACTTTTTGTAACATGTTGTAATATATCTTTATCTTTCATTAAGAATATTATCCTCTCTTTTTTGTCCATAAGTGATTTCACACCAACAATCATTTGGAGTAATGGTATGTAACTTCTTGGTAAATTCATCAACATTTTTTTTTCTAAAGTACAAAAGCATCGTTTATATTAGGATTAATGTTGCATTTGTTATCTGAACTTTGCCGAAATTTATAATTTATTACCTATACTTTAAAAGTTCAATTTACAACCTATGATGCTTTTCATGGTCATTTTTGGTACCTCACTGAACTCTGTTAAGTTATGTTAGCTTGGGTGGATATGCAGACCAATTATGACTTGATACGTAGATTAAAACATGCCACGTGGCTGATATCATTGACTTAACAAAAGTTAGGCCAAATAGGATGTGTAAATGGAAAATATCAAAAATCAAAGTTACATATTAACAAAAATAAATAAACAGATAACTCAATGATCTAATGTAATGCCTAGCTCTTAAGGTGTCTACTAATAATTTTTTCCCCCCAATCCATGGTGCATGAGAGATAGTTCACTATGCTATCATTAAATTAGAGATAAGGTTACCTATAATGCACCTATTAATTTAACTCCACAAATACATAAAACTTCCAAAAACTTCTTTATATTAACATGATAAATCATAATGGAAAAGCAAAAGTGGGCCATACCTATAGTATCGCAATCCATTCCCTTTACAATGCATAATTCAACTAATATCTATACTTGTACATTTAGATATTCATATTAAAACCTACTATGTAACCAACAGTCTTTTAACAAGGTTACTTGCTTGACCTTGATGGTAAACTTTGTAGTTAATTATGTTGCCTCCAATAACCAAGGGCGGATAAGGCCAGTCACTAAATGGGTTCAAGCTTATAGAAAGCTCGAAAGGAGTAATGGGGAATGGCGCGAAATAAGACGAATGCAAATGAAAAGTAAGTGAACGCACTAATGGAACTTTCGAGGATTTACGTCACAATTCAATATAACGTACGAATCGGTCTAATGAGATTACTTACTACTCGGCCTTACTTAAGGGTTCGGATAAGAGTAATGTCGAGAGTAAACAAAATATTTACGCAAAGAAGGAAAGATACTAACATGTATTAGTATGATGATCCATCTACCTAATAGCTACAAGTACATAAGTATTTATACGTATAAGTTAGGGCAACTTACTCAAAAGGGAAAGGGCAAAAAGGGTATTTTCTAAGGAAGTAATGTATAAGATTCAAAAGAGTAAAAATGAATATATAGGGAAATTAATCGTTAATGTAATGGATTTTATACATGATACTATACACGTGGTGATATTGTATTGGTAATGCTATTGGAAGATATGGATAAAAAGTATGGACAGCTTGTTTGTTCAAGTGAAGATGGCTTGGTCAGTTTGGACTCTTTCTCTTGGCATCTTGGTAGGGGTGTAACCGAGTAAATAATTGGCTATGTACGTGTGAGAATGAAGATGGCCTATTGTCTCGGTCTTTTGCTTCTTGGCATATAGCATGTGAGAAATAGGTAGTTACTTGGCTCAGCAAGCATAATGGGTTAGCAAGGAGATGCTCGGCCTCCGCATAAGTCGATTAGAACAGGAGGATTCGTCTTGCCAGTGCCTTCAGTCTTTGGGCTTGGTTACAGGTCAATAGTTTGATAGCCTAATTCTGATCATAATTGCCCTTTCTCAAATAACATGACGTATTTTGCAGCTGATCGCTTCTTCTTAAGAGACTTAGCTCTAGCTAACGCTTTCAAAGTCTTCCTACCCCTTGTTACAATGTTGCCTTATCTAAGCTTCCTTCTAATATGAGGATAAGACAACTTATCCCTTTAACATACTATAAGTTGAGTGGGAGTGGACAAATAAGTAGTAAACATAATCACAATCTAATACAATAATCAACCCAGTAAGTATCTAAACGGAATATGTTATCTTACATTCAAGCCAAGAAGTCAATGCAAATAATATATGTCATACTCACATGCGTAACATGCATCAACCCAAGCTCATCTGGTTAGTCGACTTCAATCTGAGTAATTGGATACAAATTCTAGGAACCTTGTAGTGCGACAAGGAATTGTCAAAACCCACCTTAGAAGTAACCACGTGTTGTGTTAGAATACCCAACATATAACAAGCCTAGCAAATACAGTGCAATTTCTACATGCTCGAAAACTCAACTTTTATAAATCAAACTGTTTACTTGATAAACTTAGCTTTCAAAAGTCAAATTGTTTGCTTCTTAAAACTTAGCTTTTCATTTGTGAAAACTAGCTTAGCAAAATCTCAATTTTAGAAAATTTAGTATGTTATTCCTTTTCGTGCCAAGCCGTGAATAAATCAAATCACATATCAAGCAATACCTGACAAATTACCCAACAAATTTACTCTTCACTTATTAGCCTAGCCGTTACTTTTTTCATATGTATTTTTGTTTCTAAAACCTCGTTATTGGATTCACTTACGTGAATACCTTAGGTAGCAGGGTTAATAACTAACTTCTTTATTAAGTTAGTACAAATCTAAATTAAGAGATCATAACTAAATCAACAGCATAACTACAATCATCAAAGTCAATAACCCAGCATGCTTCAATCAACAATAGTTATACAAAAAGAAGCATCACATAATACATCATGTAGCATATCAAAACTCACAACTCTGTTCATTCAAGCCAATCATAGCAAGATAAGTTAGTAAACTCACATCACGATTAGTAGATATAAATCTATTCTAAGTAAACAAATATCCATTAACCTGAACTTAGTGATGACTTTGAGCCTATGTTCGTAAACCACATTCCCTTGCACCTATTTACCTAAGAAAGATACACATATCATCAAAGTCAACTATACGTTGAACTTGAACTTATTTATTCTTATTTACAGCGAATGTTTAAGAGTTAAGGTCTTTTTTTAAGGAAGTATTTGTCCTTAATATTCTCTTATTTAACTTTGGATTTATCTTCCGAATTATCACCTGAATCAATTTAATTATAAAATTCCTAGACAAATATACATGGATGTATACCCTAAATCCATATAAATTAAGTGTCTCATTTATATTTTTGGATTTAGTTTCTAGGCCCATCTTACGTAGAAATTACTTAACACATCATTTTATTCTTCCTTTGATATTTCTTTTCATTTAGCCAAGTTACTATATTACTTATAAAATTCCTCCCTTTCATTGACCATATTAAGTTAAGATCAATAAAGAATATATCTAGAAATAGGGTCATCTCATACTTATGTTATAATAGTGTGATTTATACAAATCACCAATTTATCATAATAATCAATATATAGGTAAATAATGAAAAATTACATAAATTAGTATACACAATCAATTAATTTCTTGAAAAATACTATAAACTCATAAAAATATAGATTTTAAGGTTTGATGTTCGCAAAGCTTAAATTTAAGCATTAAATATATTTTCCAAAATATTAATTTTAGGGCTAATTTTGCTAAAAGTTAGCTCAAATTAGGTGAATAATCAAATTAAACCACAAGATTCGACTTATATACTCCTAAAATCATGAATAAACTCCAAAAGTCATTGGAAAGTAATATTATTAGGAAATAATTTGAAAAAACATTTATTCTCTTAAACTAAAAAAATAAGGTATATTTAACTAAAATAAATTTAGTAAATACTAAAATTGTAGTTTACCAAAAAATCTTTTTATGTAAATTAAAATAACATATCAAGAGTATGTACCCCAAAAATTAGCTTAAAACAACATCGTATACTATTTATAAAATTTAGGACAAAATTCGTTAAAACGAAGCTATTTCTTAAGGAACATATATAAGCTCCTCTAATTTAAAAAATTTGGGTTGATGTTATAACTCTAAACGTAAAAAAAAAAACTTTAGAATACTATGTTTCATAATTTTTTAACATCATTTGTCATTTTTAATAAATTAGAGAGCTTATAAGTGGAAAATTTGAGTATCGTCGTCTCTCTAGCTACGAAAGCTTTGCCAGCCATCCCAATATGTCTACTAAGTACCCTCCATGTCAAACTTGGGACCTCTAAAACCCACCATGTCAAGTTGTTGTTTGCTATTGGAACTTTAAATATCTTTAATTTTCCTAATTTTTTATTTTTCATAAATTAATTTTGTTTGAGAGTGTTTTCCTAATTTTAATCAATTAAAATGGCCAAGCTTCATCCTACATCTTCTTTTATAAGTCATTGGTTGGTTGAGGCTTGCTATGCTATTGTCCATGTATAAATTCATCATTTTGCATGCTTATTAATTTCTAACTAAACTATTTATCTAGTTGACACCTCTAACTTAGCAATTTTTATGTTTCTAATTCCCTTACTACGCTCAGTACGTTGATGTATTAGATGTTAATTAATTAACTATTTGATTATATTATTGATTTAATATACAATATGTAGGGGTAAGGTACGAATGCAAGGGTCATGTGTAGTTACGTACGTACTACGTAAGAAGTTGCGCTACACACGACTAAGAAAATGACTTAAATAACTTACATAGGATGATCAGGAGAGAAGTATAGGGATGAAGAGTAGGCAGTCTTAATAAGGCTCTAACACGTATAATGACCGGTGGTGAAGTGTGATAGCATCAAACTTCAAGATTAATAAAGAACAGGGGAGAGTTTTTAAGATGTTTTAGTGTTTGATCTTTGAAACAGGGTTCCAATAGAGTAATGATGTTAATGAAGGTTTTTCTTTTATCTAAATGAAGATGTAAATGGGGTATTTATAAGAAATGATAATTGATTATATTTGTTAGATCATGATAGCGATCAATGGTTATGATTAAAGTCCTTTGTTAATGGATCTTAAATGACTATATTCATGAGTTTAGGCTTAAATAAAGGTTTTTTTTTTTGTTATTTTAGTGCGAGCCAAGCCAAGAAAGGTTAGATTAAATAGACCATTGTCACGCCCCGAAGCGGTAGAGTCGTAACAGCCCCACCGTGTAAACCATCCTAAGATAGAAGTTGGCCTTACAACCGCTATCTTAGACCTAATCTACACAAGACGTCTACGACTAACCTGCTTTGAAGTAAACAGTTTGTAATTTAAATAATTCATTTACCTAAGAAAGTAAGAAAAGTTATATATAATCACTATGATTCAGTTATTACATTATTCAGAAATGAAAAGTAATAACATATATGTTGATTCTTCAATGTTTTTCCTCACTCCTCAGGATCCAGCAGTTGCTAGCTTCAGAGTAGTTGTTACCGCTTCTTAGCCAGCACCTGCACGACGTCTATAGGGATGTGAGCAACCACAACTCAGTAAGTTAGGACGGAGGACTTAAAACTATACCATATACATAATAAGGTTTTCAATCACTTATTAGGTGCAATGCATGTGCAAGCAAATGTCATCGCACGACATTGTCCGGCCCGTCGTGAGATTAGAGAAATTGCGCCAACTCTAATCCGGGTTGAGGAGTTGCCGTTAATGCAACAGCTCACGACCAAACCTAGGCTTGTGTAATAGAGACCTTGCTCCTCCCACGACTACCTTCGAACCATTGTCTTCACCCTCGCCGCGACCTCCTCTCCTGTCACTTAGTTTGACTGAGGATGAAGAAGAGATCATTTTGTAATCCTGCACTATCTCTTCCGAAGGGGTCGGTATTTGGCCGGAGAGTCCTAAGTTCCCCTAACGGGTTGCCATGCATGTCCGATTATGATTACTGGTCATATATTTGGTTAAGTCCAGTTTAGGGTGATCAATCCTTTCATACAATATATGCCAAAACAACAAACAGAATCATAGCATCACCCATAATCAAGCACATGCACACATTCAACTATCTAACAAGTACAACCAAGCATAATCTTAAGCCTCTAAAATACAGCATCGTATTAATCCCAATATACCCCGACTCTTCGCTCACTCACTCGAGGTCCAATTTGCTCAGGCCATCGCCGATCATCCCTATAACACAAACGTGGTTTCAGTTTTCATATAATGATTATAGGTTTATTTTACCCTATAACGCTTATTGTTAGGTTTTGTTTAGGATTTAATATGCCTAATTATCTATGTCTTAAGTCTTTTATAATTATTCTAGGTTTGGGGTTAGGTTCGGGTTCGGTTTCCACATCGATTTCTAAATTAGGTTCTAATTCGATTTCTAAGTAATGTTTTATATTCCAACCCTAGAAATTCGTTTCAACTCATAATGTGAAATTAATCACATTATTTTCCGATCTCCTAAATATCATTAGTACCTCTAGTCAGTATTTTATTTCATCCGGTACACTTATATCCTTAGTAGTATACCGAATTTACTCCTGATGTGAGAAATTTTTATATTTTTCATATAATTACATAAATTCAAGTTTCTTATCAAATTTATTATATATCCTTATTATTTATATAATATCAATTTTTTATCCTAATATTTTCTATTTATTATATTTTCAAAAATTACATATTATGCATTATTGCCTATTATGTACATAATGCATTTCTAATATTTCTATCACTTTAATTACCACCCCTAAACATCAATTATCATTTCAAAATATCTAAATTCATCCTAAATCAGATTTTACTCCTAATTTCCCTAATTTACAAAATTAACTTAAAGTTAACTATTTTTCCTCATTAATCATTTACTACATAATTAACCTAATAATTACATCTAACACCCTAAATGCTACAAGTATCATACTCCATCAGATTTCAACATCCTAGCACATATAATTATTCACTAAATCAGTAATTAATCATTTAATTACTTAATTAACCCTAAATTACCCATTTTATGCCTCATTTTAGGACCTAAAAATTATCTAAAAATTTAGAAAATTAATTTTTAAAAACGGGCTTCATAGCACTGTTCTATATCATCTAAGTAATCTACACAAAAATTTTGGGGTCGAAACTACACTCCTAAGGTCATTTATTTCTAAACCGAAACATGCTCGGTTTTGCACGATTTCTTAAGGGCCCTATATCACGAGACATATTTTCATCAAAATAATATTTTTCCTAAAAACTACATATAAAAATATTTCATAATAATAAATTTAATAATTTTATAATAATATTTACTATTTTTACAAAATTACACAAAATCGGGCTGGAAATCGAACTCACCGATTTGGGTGGCTCCGGCCACCTTCGGTAACCATGGGTGTGTCGGCCCACCTAGGCGTTGCCACCACCATGTGGTGGTGGTGGCCGTCCACTCCTAACTACCCGTCGGATCTGGGTTCTCCTTTGTGGCCCTAATTGCATAGTTTTTCTTTTCTTTTTTTTTTCTTTGGTTTTTCTCTCAATTTTCACCTCTCCCTAATTTTTTATGATTTCTAACTGTCCAAATGAGCTTCTGAATTTTTTTCCTATTTATAGAGCTTTAGTGTAATTATTGTGCATTAAATTGGACAAGACAATTGCCTTATCCCTTAATTTTTGGCTTTTGTGTTGTCTTAATTTAATTGGCCGATTTTTTTCTTATTTTTTCCAGCTGCCAAGACCTATATCTAGATCATTCCTTATTTTTCCTGATTTTTCTTAATTAATTATGAATTTTATTTAATTATTTAGTATTATTTTGGCACATTACGCGTATTTTAAGTAATTACGCATATTTCTACATACATGTAAATTCATATATAGTACAAATAAATATTTATAAATATTATTTAGGTTATTTTATGATTTTTAGTATACATATAATTTATTTCTAGCGATTCGTTAAGTACCGGAATGCATTTTACGCATTTTTTATAAATAACGAGTTATATACTTAAAATTTGAAAATTTTGTAATCTCCTATTTTATTACTTATTTTCTTAAATTCAAACTTACAGGATCGGTTTACTAATATTTCTAGCTTTACTTTATAATTTAAGCTCGATCGGTTTTTCAACCAATCGAAACCTTAGATCGCTTAGTTGTGGGGCTTACAACCGATCCAACGGGCCCTACTCTAAACCCACTATGCCAAATCTCCCTTGATTATCTTGGTAATTTATGAGTTTGGCTCCTCAAACCTTGTCACCTTAGCTTAAGGAGTCAAATACATTTAGTCAATGGGTTTCAAGCCCAATATTAAATTTAACCCTCTACATAATTTACCTATATTAAGGTTTTATGTTACTATATACACGTATTGGGTATATAATATGCAGATTTTATATTTATATAATCACTTTATACCCAATTTTATTTCGAAATATTATCTTTATATGTTAAGTAATTTATTTCTAAGGGCTCGTTATATCTCGAAGTTCAAATATTAAGTTTTTAATAAATAATAATGGATACTGATAAAATTAAATTTTATTAAATTAAATATTTGATAGCTTTATTTAGAGAAATGAACCTTACTAGGATTCATCTTCTATCTTTTATGACATAGTACTAAAGTTTAACTCAACTTGAAGAATATGTTCCGAAAGCCTTAAATTTATTGATTTCAAGTAACTAGGGTTCGATTACATAATAAAACTCATTAGATATGTTAACCACAACAAATTTATTTCCTTAATTCTCGACCTACACCTTCTAAGTTTTGCATCTGATAGGAATAGTCTACCATTTCAAGTATAAGATAATAGGTCAAAAACCAGGGTTTTACACTTAATGAGAAAAAAATGTAGTTAATCGAAATCATAAAACCTTAATTAATTTTTCTCAACTTCTTCTCCCATCACACATATCATAAACCCTAAGTGATTTCCCCAATATGTAAATGCCTAGTTAATGAAAATCACACTCAACAAAACGCTAAACCCATGTAAGGCAAAAGCCATATTGATTTTTGATAAAGGATGTGGATCAAAATTATATGTGATTTGGTTATTTATCAACTTTTCTAGCACTTCTTCTACAATGATGATCTTTTCAATGTTTAAGCCACCGATTCCACCACCTTCGTTTCTATTGCTACAAGACTAAAGAAATTGTATGGAGGAAAAAAATACGTTAGTCTTTGAATTATAAATCAAGATACAACTACTAGGTAGATTATAGAGATAGTTCTTTTCACTAAAGGGGTAGCTATTGTGTTTTCTATTGAGAACTTCTTAGGCTTTACCTCCATTTACAATAATGGCTCTTGAGTTAGCTCTCTTCATGGTAAAGGAAAAGGCCAGAGATATCCTGATCTTGTTTTAAAGGCTAAGAAATAAGTTTCCATTCTTGAAGCATGCCTTAGCAAAGAAGGGTCCCTCTACCTCATTGATTAGGGGTTAAAATTTTCCTCGAGCAAAGAAAGGTCTCTTTACCTAATTGATTAAGGGTTAAAATTTTCTTCTAATGATTAAGGTATGTCTAATAAAAAGTCGGAATATTACATTAACTAGTGGTTAGGGGTTTGGTGCCCTTTGATTATACATTTTGACATGTTGTTTCTTTTTTTTTTTCCCCTACATTTAATCTAGCTGGATGGTTTTATTAGATAAACAATCCACCTAGATGGTTGCATGTTTTCTTTTACACAATTAATCCACATGTCGAGTCATAATTGGTCCGTACATCTATATAGGGTAATAGAACTAAAAGTAGTTAAGCAAGGTACGAAAGATAACCATGAAAAGTTTCTAGGTAGTAAATTAACCTTTTAAAATTAGAGGTAATAAATTGCAAATTTAGGCAAAGTTCAAGTAGTAAATGTGGTATTAACCCTTTATATTAATAGAGTAAAGATAGGAGATAATTCGTTAATTACAAAAACAGGAGCATTATGCTTTAGATAAAGTCTTAAGAGATTGACTCTCTCGGCTTCCAACATTTACACAAGGTAAATTCAACATAAGATTATCTATAGAAAATTTGCCATAAAAAAACATTTCATTTTCATTTTCACCTTCCTTCTACATCTACTCTACATAACTAACTACATCTTCATTCTAGCACTTTAGGATAAGGGTGAGTGGGTACAGAATAAGTAAGATAAGAGACTCTACTTATATCCTATTGACACAAGGCAAGTGCATCTATTGATTTTAATATAACGGATGTAAGTCCAAGTTGATCCCTTAGAGACCTCGAATACTAATATTAACGTTAGCTCTATTATTTAACCGGAAAATTGTAATAAGTTGAATGAATTAAAAATGCTAAAATTAACAAACTAACCTAATTATGAGACTTGATTAAGTAATTTAGAAAGAGATAAAGTTAAGAACAACTTCAAGAAGGCAAATATCGTATTTAGGAATTATTTCCCCTAGTGTTTAACATGTGACCGCTTAAAATGCATCCAATTCAATCTCTATTATTCTTGGGCGGAGGGGTTCACAATTAAAGTTAACACATTTCTCAAGCATATTAACCCTAATCTTAAATTATTTACCGGAATCTCTTCATTTAGTAATATAATTTAGAATCGTATTAATGGATAATGAATTCTCACGCAAAAGAACAACTTTCCGGAAGAAACATGTATCTTATCTCAAAGTACACGTATAATTCTCTCTAATTATGTCAAGATCTCATTACACATATGATTTCTCAATCATCATGCATAATATCATAGATTGATATCCTAGAAATATCAATTAACAATTAAAACACAAAGTTGAATCAAGAAAATATAGAAACTTTATTGAAAATTATCAATAAATCTAATAGTCACATGAAACCCTAGGTTCCACAATCCTAAATATAAGAATTTTAAATTATTATAATGAAACTAAAAAACAAATTGCAACAAAATCAATAAATAAAACATGAAAAACCCCTTTTATTGATGATAAATCTCTTCAATCTTGAAGTTGAGTGTTGCTTTCGCCTTTTTCTTCTCCTTCTCTTCTAATCTCTTCTATATTGAATGTCCAAAATTATGTGCGAAACCTAATATGTCCTTTTATAATGTATTGTAAGGTTTCTTTTTCGTCACCAAATACAGCCTGGGACATAGTTGTGTCCCTAGGTTATGTAACTTTCTGACCTTAGACAAAAAATCTTCCTGGATGGATATAACCTAGGGACACAGTTGTGTCCCAAACTGTGTAACTTTCTGACCAAAATTCTTATTGTTTATGTAACTTCAAAACTTCATAACTCATTCATTTGAACTTCAAATTGAGTGAAACTTGATTTCTTTTCTTCGTTTTCAATCCGAGAATGCGTTCAAACCTTAAAATAAAAATTTTACTCAATTAAGCATTAATGTCTTTAAAGAAAACCAAATATGTAAGGGAAATACTATAAAATCACCATATGAAATGTATTTAAAATAAGAGTTATCAACTATCTTGTAGGTTATGGGTTTTCAAATTTTGAAACTAGAACTTACCTTATAGCACCGTAGAACCACCTTTAATACGCACCTTATAAAACCTATAAGATACATAATACCTTTTGGATCTTATAAATTTTATCTTTCTTCCTATGTATTTTATATTCATGTGATATAAAAAATAATAATCTATATACGATATTACAAGTTGTATATATACAAAACTTGGGGAACCTATAGCAAAATTTATGATATATAAAAAAAGTAACTTTTCCTAAATTCATTATTTCAAGTTTATATATCTTCCTACTTAGCAAATAAAAAAAAATTAAGGGGACAAAATGGAAAATGTAAAGTTAGAGGGGAAAATGGGGACGAATAAGGAAAATAACAGAAAATGTTAAGTAAGAAAGGCATCAATAGGTTTAGTTGTTTATGATTAATAACTTATGGGCTAAGGCTTCTTTCTTTTTTTCCTTTCTACTAAAACATTTAATAGCCAAAAATATAATATTATAATTTATTATTCATTTATCTATATTATTAATAATTTGTATAAGGTGAATATAGATATTTTATAACCTATATCTCTATACCTTTGAGTACAAGTTCCTTAATAGGTATATGGTAAGAAGACCTCTTAGTCATAACCTACCTAATAGGAGTAGGTTTCAGAAGATTTATGCTTGAAACCTATCCTCTAACCCTTAGTACCTACTTATAACCTAGTCGATCGAGAAAGATCTAGGCGGATATCCTATACAATAGGCTTACCCACTCATCCTACCTTGGGACATGCTCGAGTTGAATTTCCATTAATTTAGATAATGTTTTTTCTGCAAGCCATAACCATGTTATAGTACTTAAAATTATATTCATCATGCGATTTAACACATATATAGCAGCTTATGAATTCAAATATAATTTAGCTTTAAGATATCCTTTTTGTAAGCAAAGATTTAATCTTCAATAAATTTCCTAAAGTTTCATAGAAATGATCCAATAATCCAATTTGATTTGCCATCTCTCAATATTCTACCTGTGGTTACCTATTTAGTTGTAAGGATTAAAGCTTCAATATGTAATTTTACCCATCCTTCACAGAGAGAGATTTATAGGCATACTTCATAGTTTTCATTTCATATATTTACTTCTCTTTCCTACAAATTGCCTAGACTTCATTGCCATCACTCAAATTTTTGCAAGATGTCCCCGACTTCGCTTTGCTTTATACAACTTTCAATTTCTGACTTCTAGTAGTTCACAAAACCAAAAATAAAAGTTTTACGCAGTTGCACATTATTTGCATCTTTTTTATTCAGTTAACAATTAAATTTTATCCACTTTCTAAAATTACAACTAACATGGGTTGCTAAGATCAATAGTTTCCCATGTCTTATGTATTTATTTTACTACCTTGCTTATCTAAAAGCATGATTAAGATCCTCATTTGGATCTCTACAGTAAAGGTAAACAACTTATCAGAATATGCTTTATAGCCTAAGATTAATAGGCATTGATAAACTATCATGCTGGATTCTCCCTAACAGAAGCTTAACTTTAGGTAAATTGATTGACTTCCTTACCTAACTCCA
Source organism: Lumnitzera racemosa (assembly GCA_024138005.1). Lineage (NCBI taxonomy): Eukaryota > Viridiplantae > Streptophyta > Magnoliopsida > Myrtales > Combretaceae > Lumnitzera > Lumnitzera racemosa. The sequence goes on from JAMXBC010000004.1 coordinate 103,195,223, forward strand.
TTCTTTTGAGTGGTAAGTGTTTGACTTTGTAAACTGTTCACATATGTTTGAAGTGGAAGACGTTAATATGGATCAAGCATTAATCTCCTTCACGTCTTGGTAATCCTTAAAGCAAAAAAGCTAGTATGTTCATTTAACATCGAAGTTGTTTGGAATCCAATCTTTTTTTCTTTTAATTCCATTTCCTTAGCTCCTATTAGCAATCTCTCACCAAAAGGGAATATGCATTAAAAGGCAAGGACCTTTGTACTACTTGTCTTCTTAAACCTTTATACTACTTCCATACTAAGAATTACAATGGCTCATTTGTTTTGACCTTGCTTATTAGCATGAAACTCTTTTGCTAAAAAGGAGTTAGATATGGAATACACTTATTTCTCTTTAAATGATTAGCCTTAATTAGTGGGGCCCAAAGTACTGTCACGTCCCGAAATGGTAGAGTTATAATAGTTACGCCGTGCAAACCATTCTAAGATAAAAGCCGACCATACAGTCGTCATCTTAGACCTGATTTATACAAAGCGTCAATAACTAACCCATTTTGAAGTAAACAGTTTATAAATTAAATAAATTGTTTACTTATGAATTTAAGAAAAATAAATGTTCACATTAAATTAATATGAGTGTACTTATAAGATTTAGAATGTAATCACAATCTAATTGAGTAATTTGTAAACTAATGCTAAAAGCTTTAAAATAAATCTAACTAAAGAATAAATTTGGTCTTCTGTTTACATCCTTACTTCCTAGGATCCCATAGTTGCTAACGTCAAGGTGATTATAGATCGCTTCATCACTAGTACCTATAACAACAGCTATAGGGATGTAAGTAACCACAGCTTAGTAAGTAGGGACGGAGGACTTAAAATTATACCATAAACACAAATAAAGTTATCGATTAAATTATTAGGTGTAATGCATGTTTAAGCAAATTCCATTGCCCGACGTTGTCCGACTCATTGTAAGATTAGAGAAATTGTACCTACTCTAATCTGGGTTGAGGAGTTACCGTTAATGCAACAGCTCATGATCAAACTTAAGTTTGTGCAATGGAGACACTAATTCTCCCATGACTACCTTCGAGCCATTGACTTCACCCTTACTGCGACCTCCTTATCTATCACTTAGTTCAAGTAAAGATGAAGAAAGGGACTAATTATGCTATCCAGCACTATCCCTTTCGAAGAGATGGTATTTAACCAGAGAATCCTAGGCTTTCCCTAATGGGTTGTTATACAAGTTCAATTTATATTTACAGGTCGTATATTTGAATAAGTCCAGTTTAGGGTGGTTAATCATTTCATACAAATCATACAATACAACCAAGCAGCAAATCAAAATCACATCAGTAGCTTAGAACAAGCACGAATAAGTACCATCAAGTACAATTTTAAGCCTCCAAAATACAACACTGTATTAATCCTAACTTACCTCAACTTCTTACTTGCTCACTTGTGGTGGGATTCTTTCAGTCCATCGCCAATGATCCTTTTAATATCAACATTATCTCAATTTTCATATAATTGTCATAGGTTTGTTTTATCTTATAACACTTATTGTTATCTTTACTTTAGGATTTAATATGTACAATTATTCTGAGTTTAGGGCTACATTCTAGTTTAGTTTCTACATCGATTTCTAAATTAGGTTTTAGTTCAATTTTTAAATACAGTTTTATACATGAAATCTAAAACTTATTTCGATCTTATAACGTGAAATCAATCACATTATTTTCGGATCTCCTAAATATCATATTTACCTTTAATCAGTATGTTAATTCATTCGATATACCCCTTATCTTACTTAATTGCCGAATTTACTCCTAATATAAAGAAATTTTACATTTTTCATACAATTACCTAAATTTAAGTCTTCTTCCATATTTTATATATTTTCCTATTATTAGTAAAATGTGAATTTTTATTCTAATATTTTATATTTATTATATTTTCAATTTTTCATATTATGCATTATTACCTATTATGTACATAATACACATCTAATATTTCCATTACTCTAATTGTCATCTCCCAACATCAATTAACATCTCAAAATATACAAATTCATCATAAATTAGATTTTGAACCTAATTACCCTACATTACCATATTAACTCAAAATCTATCATTTTTACCTATTACATATTTACTACATATTATTTAAATAATTACATCTAACTCTCCAAATGCTACAAATAGCATACTCCATCAAATTTTGACATCCTGAAACATATAATTTTGCATCAAATCAACGATTATCCATTTAATTACTTAATTAATCCTAAATTACTCATTTTATGCATCATTTTAAGGCCTAAAAATTATTTAAAAATTTTAGAAATTCATTTTTCAAAAAGGGGTTTGTGGAACTATTCTATATTACCTTAGTAATCTACACAAAAATTTTCAGTTCAAAACTATACTCCTAAGCCTATTTATTTCTAATTCGAAACATGCTTGGTTTTGCATGATTTGTTAAGGATGATATATTTCTAGACATAAATCCATCAAAATAAATATTTTCCTTAAATCTAAATACTAAAATATTTCATAATAACAAATTTCATTATCTTATAATAATATTTAACAATTTTACAAAATTATACAAAATCGGGTTTGGAAATTAAACTCACCTAAACTGGTGGCTTTAGCCACCACCTGCTGTCATGGCATTATCGGCCGATATTGGCTCTACCACCATCGTGTGGTGGTGGTAGCCGTCCACTCCCAGGTACTCGTCGAGTGTTAGTTGCTTTCTAAAACCCTAATTGCACAGATTTGAGTAATTTTTTTGTAATTAATCCTAACACTCAATATTTCAATTTTCTTTATTTTTTCTCACTCTTTAAACTGATTAAGTGAGCTTCTGTAATTTTTTTGGTATTTATAGAGCTCTAGAGAAATTATTGTGCATTAAATTGATTAGATAATTACCTTATCTCTTATTTTTCCTACTTTCTATTTCTTGTAATTTGATTGATTGCTTTTATTTCTTCAATTCCAGATTGCCATGCTTTAATTTTGGATGTTTCCTTATTTTTCCTGATTTTTATTGATTTTTTCTTAATTAATTATGATTTTTATTTAATTATTTAATATTATTTTAGCCTATTTCACATATTTTAAGTAATTATGTGTATTTATACCTACATGTAAATTCATATATAATACAAATAAATACTATAAAATATTATTTAAGTTATTTTATGATTTTTAGTGTGTATATAATTTATCTTTAGCAATTCGTTAGTTATTGAAATACATTTTACGCATTTTCGATAAATAATGAGTAATATACTTAAAATTTAAAAATTTTATATTTTTTTATTTTATTACTTATTTTCTTAAATTTGAACTCATAGGATCGCTTTTACTAATATTTCTAACTTTATTTGATAATTTAAACTTGATCGGATCCTTTAATCGATCGCCTTAAATTCTATAAGCCAAATTCTAAGTAACTGATTGTAGGTCTTACAAGTACCCTTTATCTTTTTAGCTATCGGTATCCCTTACTTGGAAATGCTTGAATTTTTTACCTCTAAGTTTGTTAAGCCTAGACCCTCATCCTTTTTATAGGCGGTTATCTTACTCCTACTTACCCAATGAATCTTCTTTTGGTCCTAAGTTATAAATTAGATCAAATTATTAATATTCTACATTAACTTACTCACAATTTTCTTTAGGATTTTTGCCACCCTTATGTAGTAAGTGGTTAGTGATTCTAAAATGGATTTGGCTAAAATTAGTCTTCTTGTTGTACTTAAGTTCCTTACCTTCCACCGTTGAGCTTGTTGAGTTAAAACTTTAGTTCTTAACTCGATTTATATTAAGTTTAGCTTGTTTAACATAAACATCTCAATTGGGTTAAGAAAAAAATTTAATTTATGAAAAAAAAAGGAGTTGCCGACTAACCGAACTAGAGAAAAGAGTGAAATTAGGGTTTATGAATAAATAGATCTTAATTTTAGCTATTAGTCTATGAGTTTTCTAAAACTAGTTTAGAAAATAGAAATCAAAGATCAAATGTGCTTAAAGGCTAACTTTTTAAAACCTGAAAGTTTCTATAAAAAGGTCTATAAAGTAATTAAATGGGTCTTTAATTTTATTGAAGGGAAATTCAAGTAAAATGGGTTTTTAGTTATTTGGAAAATAGAAAGATTTTGAAAAGAGGGAAAATTGAGCTTTTTATTTGTTTAGGCCACCGAAGGTGTCTACATAACTATAAAGTGGAATCAAGTCTACATGGTTCTTAATTAGTGAAAACTTTAGAGTGTAGGTTAATATTATTTATCAAAAACTCTTATCAATTTAAATCATTAAGTTCTATTAATTTTGAAAATTGCAATTTTGGTCAAATTTTAAAAAAATCTACAAAAAAAACCCCTAAATTTGGAAAATACCGATTATTTTGATTTTTGGAAAATCCTTTTTTTACGAGAAAATTATTTTTGAGTAAAAGCCCATTTTATTTGAAAATTTCTTTATTTAAGACATGGTGAAACACGTACTATTAACAAATCATAGAATAATCAATGAGATCATTCATCTTGAAAAATCCAACACATTAAATATCAAGTTGAACATGCCAATTATTCATCAAAACCAAGCATACCAATGTAGTAATATAAATTGAGCATGCCAATTTATTTATGAACGCTAAACTAACATGATAATTTATTTATAACTTTAACAAGATCCAATATGCTAAATTATTTACTAGAGTCAAGCTAATTATTTACAATTTTAAAATCAAAGATGCTAATTATACTATAGGAACAACACTAAAATCAACTCATCACTTTATTTATTTATTTAACAACATGTCAATGCTCAAAATCAAGACAACTTAAGATACGTATTTATTCAATATTTTTTTTATATTTAAAAAAAATTCTTATTTTTCCATGAAGCTAATCAAATAATCAAGGAAGGGAAGACTTACCTTCGTAAGGCAATGGATTGATAGTTGGCTCAAAGGCGATTCGGTTGGTTCTTTGTGTAGCGTTAGCAACTTTGGACTTCCCTGAGAGGCTATTCTTTGAAACCCCCAAGTCAATTTCTAAAATACCTAGTAACATGACTCCTAATTTTGTAGATTTCTCCAACTTGTTGATGAACGAACCCTAAAAGGTACCCTTCCAACTTCAAATTCGAATTTACCTAATTCAACATGAAAGTAAATGTAACCAGATGTTAGACTTTACTCTAAATGAGTGTGGAATGTTCCATTATTTTATTTAGTATCCATTTGCTTTATAATGAGAGAAATCGAAAAGAGAGAGAAAGAGTAGTGTTACAAATTTAATCCTAGAGTAAGAAAGTAAGCGATGCATATAATTGTGACATTTGCAATGCTTGTGAGTAGTTCGGAGACATAGAGTGGATCTCTATTTATAGTGCTAAGTCATGATTTCTCTCCAAGAAACATCTATGTAATGTAAGAAAAAGATCAAATATTGATAAGAATGGCAAGTATGGGTGTGCGACTTTGTTCTTCCCATTTTTGGCCAAATTTGAATGTGTTTTTGCACGATTTTTGTCATACCCCGAATAAGAGGAGTTATAACAATTCTATCGTGTAAACTAATTTAAGATATAAATTGACTTTACAGCTGCCATTGTAGATATAATTTATACAAGGCGTATACAACTCAACCAGCTTCAAATGTTCGTTCTAATACCTATTAATAACCAAACTTGTGATAACTTTACAAAATATATGTTCTATACGACTTATTGTCTCGTAATACAATAGTATTTATATAAACGTTTTACTTCCAAAGTCAAAGTGTACAATCAGAGTTTATAAAAAAGACATAGGTTTTGCAAACTATTTACAAAAGTTAGGAAACTAGTAGGCATTCCAGAGAATTCGTAATTTGTTTCCTCAAAATTCAACAGAAAAGACAAAAGAAAGGTCAAAAGCCCAGGTTCAATTGATTCTTCGTCCTTCACTTTCCTCATCATTAGTATACTAATCTAGGGTTGGCGATATCAAAACATTTTGATTTTCACTCAATATTTACAAAAGAGTTTATGGTGATATGAGTACAACTAGCTCATTAAGTAGGATGGAGTCAAAAGAGTACCAAATAATCACAAATAAGGTTATTAATTATGATGAAATGCAATACAATTAATTAAATGAAACATCATATAATGTTATCTGGTCTACTGTGAGGTTAGAAAAATTACATTCGCTTTAACCTGAATTGAGAAGTTTTATCGTGACTTAAATCAGACCAAACACAGGCTTGTGTAATGGATAATACTCTTCTCCTATGATCGTCTTTGAACCACAGCCCCTATCCTTACTGCGATCTCCTCGCCTGTCATTTAGTTCGACTAAAAATGGAGAAATGACCATTTCAGCTATCCTAATCGAAGGAAGTTGGTATTTGGCTTAGCACCCAAGTTGCATCCCCTAATGGGTGTTATGCATATCTAGTTTCGTTTTAGTTGAATAAACGTTAGTGTTAATCAAGGCTGATTAAATAAGTTTATACGATTCGGAGACAATGCAAACATGCATAACAACATACTAAGGAGTTCAAATTTTATCACAACTGAGTATTATTCACACACATTACATACGCATAAACAACTAATTATAAGCACAACCAAAAGTATTCCTAAGTCTTCAGATACTTTAATACAGTATCCCAACAGGTGGTGAAACCACAATCTTAACTTACTAGTTCAAACACTCACTAGGTAGACTTAAGCTGTCAACCATCTGTTCACTAGAACATCCTATTTATACAAAAGATTTAAATTCAATTTTCGTAATAACTACAAAAATATTATGGTTTGATCTAAAACGGTTATATATATATAGTAAATATATATTATTTCCATAATATATAGTTGTATTATTATTATATATTAAGTTAAGTTATTAATTATCGATAATATATGTAATCTATACTATTATGTATTATATATCGTTTGGATTATATCGAAATATACTTTTAATTTATTAAATCACATTTTAATTTTGGTAGGGTTATCGAAATACACATATTCTAAATTATGATAGAGTTATAAGTTATAATGCCTAAAATTATCTGATTTTAATAAAATTAGTATCATTGGGTTCATACAAACCTAACGATATGTTTTACGAGTTCTATTTTTAAAGATGACTTTTAATGGATAGTGCGAGTTTTTACTACTATTATATATATCTAAATAAATATTAACGTATTATAAGTATTTTAAGTTGTTAAACGGTATTTTACCTAATTTATCAATATAACGCTACAATATAAGTATTGTCTAATCTTAATATACTTATAATATATAATAATCAGAAAATATCGGTAAATATATTAAAAATACTCTTTTTATCCAATTTGATAAGCAACCTCATAAATAGTTTTTATTTAACTATTTAATTCATTTTAACTTATTATTACTAAAAATATGTCCCACTTTGTAATTTAAACCATTTTACTACAAAAATTTGTAATAAATAGTTCGGGTTACTAAATAATTCTTTGAAAATTTCTATAGACTCTTAAAAATATGGAAAACCTAGCTATTATTTGGTTTTAAGTTTTCGACTTATCGCCTATATGTTCGTATTTACAATTTTGCCCCTGAATTATCCAAAATTACTCGATTATGATCCTTGTTAGACCAAATTAATTTTAATCGGACCTAACATTGTTATTATTGACTAAAGATTAGTGCATGCATATTTCATCAATTAATTTCATAATTTCCTATTTATTTCACAATTTCAACCTTATTTCAAGCAATTTTTAGGCAAAAAAATGTAATAAATATTAAAAATATTCAAATAAAAATTTAGGCTACATAGAGATTATTTATATATCATACACATCCTACATAAAAATTTTAAGTTACAAATAACATCATTTAATATATTTATTTTACGATTCAAACTTCGGATGAATAGTAGATTTCTTAAGGAAGTATATTAAAAATTACGAATTTTTCAAAATAAAAATATCACACAAAATTATGTTTGAAATAACCTAACCACAAATTTTTTTCATAATTTTCTAGATGGTTTAGGTATTTTTTACAATTTATTGAAAAACATAACAAAGAATTGACCTAATTGTTCTTGGGATCTCCGGTGACTAACACCGGTTGAAAGTATGTTAGATGGCCTAGGCGTAACAGGGATTGGTAGTGGTTAGTCGGGCTCTACAGTAGATTTAAGGTAGGTTTGGGTTCTATCCCAACATGAAATTTCTCCAATTTTTCTTATTTTCTTTCCTATTTTTTCCACAAAACTTTTTCTTTATTTCCTCTAAGTGTTTCTGATTCTAAATTGCTAAAATTCACATATCTAGAGTTCTTGCCCTTTTATATTGCTCTAAAGTCTATTGAAGAATTTATTTTCTAGTTATTTTATATTTTTTCCTCTTTCTTCTTAATTGAACCAAGCAGGAGGTACCTTGTCTTCATGCTTTCACTTTTGAATCAACATTTCAAATCCTAAATTCCTACTACGCAACTTTTCTAGCAATTTAGAATGTGTTTAGATAAGTTTTGATGGCAAATTGACTTAAATATTGATGTTATATATATTTTAATAGTATTTAGTTATTTATTAATATACGGATATGTATCCCACATATATATTACGTGTAATATATAACTTTATTCATATAATTTAGTTTCTAACATATTTCTTATTTTTAGGATATATTCCTTAATTATTTTTATGTATTCAACACAATATATATAATTATGTAATTTAGGGTTAATTTAACGGTATAATTATTATTTATACCGAGTATACTCATAAAAATATGCGTATATTCATATAGTAAATTATATTATATTATTTCATTTTATAGCTTAATTAACTTATTTCTAAGTTCTCGTCGTAATCCAAACTTGATTTTAGGAGTTCCAAGTATTTTAGTACTATATTAAATAATCTTACTTTTAAGGACAAAATTGGGATTTTGGGTCATCATTTTAAAAATCTAACTTTACTTTATCACTTCATTTAACTTTTCTATCTTAATTGTAAAGTTTAGACTCGATTGATTAACTTTCCTTAAAAGTCTTAAATTTAGATTCGGTTGTTTTAAACTTAATTTCAGGGGCTCACAATTTTTAGGAACTTAAAGATACATACAAACTCTAGAATATGCCGTTGCATCTTTTAATTAATTATCTTATGCCATATTGTAAGAATATTCTCCAATTTTACCAAAATAAGATTGAGTGCAAAAATACCTATACATTCATGTTACCTGATTTTCTAATTTTTCTTATTCAAATTTCCTTCAATAAAAATTTGAAAATTGGACATATGTAAATAATTTTTTTTTTTATCTTTTTTATCCCTTCTTTAATAAATTTTTCATGGTCAAAAGGTGGATGAAGTTAGATAAAAATAACCGAATAGATTTATCATTTTTATAGCAAAACAAAGCCTTAAGCTTTTGTTTGGTGTAAGAAATGAGTAAGAGAAAGGGAAGGAGTCAAAGGTTTGATCCCCACTTACCACGTATGGCATAGCGATTGGTAACACGTAATGACAGCATAACTACCAAGTAATACCTAATCACCGCTACATGGTGGCCTTAAATTAATGCTATATGGTACTATCTCTTAGTAATACATGTCACCATTCATTACATAACTCGTATCACTTTTATTTTTTATATATTTTTTCCCTCTTTTTTTTCCATATAATCATTTTGCTTTCATTATTTCTTTTTTTTTTTTCAATTTTCTTTATTACTAAAAAAACTAATTAATCACCTAAGTTTTTAAAAATTTTGACCTCCCTCTTCAACGTACATAAGTCTAATTAATATATGTGCAAAATATTTTTCAAAATTATCCAATTTGACCAAATCAAGAACTTAGTTTCTATGCACTTTCAAAACTTCAAATAATAACAAAATACTTGATTTAAATCCAATTGTGACAAGGTTTAAGGCGATGATCTCTTTAAAAAGTATACTTTCAAAATGAATCGAACCATACTAGAAAATCCGATTTTTATTAAATACACATTTTTGTTTAAAATTTCTGATTTGATGAAATCGCATACATCTATTTTTACTTTAGAGGCTATTTTGAACCTCCATAAATTGTATCTACCTCGAACTGATCCTTATAAGACACTTTTATTTTTTTAATTATAGATTTTTTTAGATTTTCTTTTTTTTTTTGTTTTTTTTTCTTGTTTTTGAATTTTTTGTTTTTTTTTTTTTTCTCATTTTAAATTTTTTTGTACTTTCCATGTTCTTTAATTTTCATCTTTTCTTAGTATTTTTTTCTTTTTCTTTTTTGTATTTTTCATGTTTTTCGATTTTTGGTATTTTTTCACATCTTTCAAAATTTCGATATTTTTTTTTCACATTTTTGGGCCTTTCTAAAAGGATAATGAAAGTAGGAAAAATGGAGTCTCTATAAAGCTTTTTCTAGGCTTTGTTCGGGCTTTCTCTGTTATGATGTTTAGTTGGGAGATTATAAGCTTATTATCTTTCACTAAAGGGTATCCTCCATACAACTTGAAAGAGGAGGTAATTTGATGATTTAATATACCCCGAACCTCTTCTTTTGTGCTTGGGCTTACATTGTGTAAGCCCTAAAGCCAAGTCAAGTAAGCGTAAGACTGAACTTAGAACCCAAGGTTTAGGCGATCGGTTAAAGGATCCGATCAAACCCAAATTATAAACTATTGAGAGGAATATTAGTAAAAATGACCCCGTAAACTTGAATTTAAGAAAATAAGTAATAAAATAGGAGATTATAAAATTTTCAAATTTTAAGCATAATAGGTATTAATTACCGAAAATGTGAAAAGTGTAATGAAATAACTAATAAATTACTAGAGATAGATTATATGTATACTAAAAATTTTAGAATGACCAAAATAATAATTAGGAATTTTCACGTGTACACCACATGTATTTACGTGTAGATAAAAATATGCGTAATTACCTAAATTGGCAAAAAACTAAGCAAATAAGTAAAGAAAATTATAAAAAAATTAGAAAAAAATCAGAAGAGGATAAGATGAAGTAAGATCAGGTCATGGCAGGCCAAAACTGCAAAAAAACAAATTAGCCAATGAAAATGAGACAACTTAAAAGCAAAAAACTTAGGAAAATGGACAAAATCTTGTCAAATTAATGCACATTAATTACAAAAAAGTCTATAAATAGGGGAAAAATTTTCAGAAGTCATTTGGTCAGTTTAGCATTTGAAAAAAATCGGAGCACTGAAAAAATCGAGAGAAAATCCAAAAAAATAAAAAAAGGAAAACTGTGCAGATTGGGCACGTGAGTTAAACCCACCACTCACCACCACCTGGGACCGAACCGCCACCACCACCCTACACTAGAACCATCTCCTAGACCGGCCGCCAACCTTGGACCGGGCTTGGACGGCCAGAAAGCTTTGGACCGGTTAGTCTTTTCAATGACCCGATTTTGAATAATTTTGTCAAATTAGTTATTTTGTCCAGAAAATTATGAAACCTATTATTCTGAGGTTTTATTGTATGTAGATTAAGGGAAAAATAATGATTTAGTTTAATTAAATCTGTAATTATAGGGTCCCTAACAAATTACTCAAAACCAAGCATGACTAAACTGGAAAATAAATATGCTTAGAGGTGTAGTTTGGAGTTCAAAATTTTTCTGTAGGATGCTCATATGATGTAGAACAGTGCTATGAAGACATTTTTTTAAAATTAATTTTTGAAATTTTTAAGTTAATTTTTAGCCTCATAATGATGGGAAAATTGGGTGATTTAGGATTAATTAAGTGATTAGAATGTTAATTACTGATTAGGATATTAATTATATGTTTAAGGATGTTAATCTCTGAAGTGGAACCCTAATCCTAGCCTTTAGGTATTAAGTATGGTTAATTAGGGAAATTAGGTAAGTAATATAAGAAATTAGTAATATGTGATATTGTAAATTAATAAATCTAAAAAAATAGAGTTATTTAGATAATATTTTAATAGAAATCAAAAAAATAATAAATCTAAAAATAACAATTAATCTTAACAAAAAGTCTCAAAATGTAAGATTTTTACACATCGGGAATAAATCTGATACCGTAATTAGGGTTAGCGTGTACCAAATAGATTAGAATACCAAATTACGACCCAATAGGATATTTGGACACTCGAGCTTAATGTGATTAATTTCACATTAGAATTCGAGCATATTTCAGGCTTAGAAATCAAAGTTTAAAATCTCATTTAGGATTTGAACACCGAAATAGAATACACGAATCATTAGGACGTAATGGGCATACACGGACAAAAATGAATTAAAATATAACTTAGAATATGAAACCGTAAATTTTAAGTACTAAAAAGACCTATTTGTATTATAGGACATCCAGAGATAAAATCAGCTTGCAATTAAGGGATCAAACAATCGAGCAAATCCAAGTAAGTTGGGTTATTGCTTATTGTAATAGAGTACTAGTTTTGTAGTACTCGGAGACTTAGGCTTGTATATGATTGTGATTGTAAGTAGTTTATGCATGTGTTTGATGTATCTGGATTCGTGCTGAATTTGTATTGTGAGTGATTTTGTGACTGATTTAATTGGTATTAAATTGTTTGAATACCCTAAACGGAATTTAATATCAGTCGACCCCAAATAATAAATAATGTCATGCATTGCAATCCGTTAGGGGATTATAGGATTCTCCAACCAAATACCGACCCCTTCGAAAGGGATAGCGCAGGATTGCAAAATGGTCCCTTCTTCATCCTTAGTCGAACTAAGTGACAGGAGAGGAGGTCGCGGTGAGGGTGAAGTCAATGGTTCGAAGATAGTCACGGGAGGAGTGAGGTCTCCATTGCACAAGCCTGAGTTTGGTTGTGAGCTGCTGCATAGCATGGAACTCCTCAACCCGGATTGGAGGGGGTAAAATTTCTTTGATTTTACAACGGACCGGATTACGTTGTGCGATGACACTTGATTGTTGCATTGCATGAAAAATAATTTTTTGATAACCCTGTTTGTGCATGTATGCATTCATGAGTCTCCAATTTAACTTACTGAGCTGTAGTTGCTCATACCCTTATATATCCTTTTGCAGGTTCTGATTTCTGAACACTCAAAGTACTATGCCGCCCTATAATTACCCAGAAGTTAGTTTGTTGGAAGCCAGGGGTGTGGGGATCAAGTTACTTAGTATAGTGTTTAACTAGAGTGACCATGTAATTAAGAATGAAAGACTGGTAGTTATTCTATAATCTAGTAAACTGTTATGTTATGTAAAACTTCCTGAGAAGCTCTATGGACATATATATATATATTATTATACATGTTATTAGAAATTTGCACTATTTATCATAATGGTAGTTTAATTGTTAATCAGACTGTTTACTTCAAAGCGAGGAGTCGTCGACGCCTTGTGTAGGTCATGTCTATGGTAGGCACTGTGAGGCCAGTTACTATCATAGAATGGTTTATACGGTGGGACTGTTGCGACTCTGCGACTTCGGGGCGTAACACATTGTTTGAGAATAAGATGAATGATTTTTCCTCATTTACATTGTTTGAAAGGGGGCTTACATTGCCTGGGCTTTCAAATGTCTTAAGTACCTTTTGAATTATCTGTATACCTTGAGAGTAGCTTATGTCACAAAAGTCAAGTCATTTGTAAAAGCTCAATTAGAGATTCTTAGATAACTACCCCTTTGTTTTAAAAGGATGCTAGTTTTTCCTTTGCACTTTTCTTTCAATTTTTTCAACTAAGTGTAGGTGTAAAGGTAAGGATGTGGTGTTATGTGTATGTTGTGTGACAATTCGTGCTACACACCACCGAAGGAAGCGACTTAAGTTTCACATTTGGGATGATTGGGTGAGGAATAGTAGGGAGGATGAATAAACAATCATAACATGACTCTAGCATGAGTTGTGATAAGTGGATGAAGTAAATGGCATCAAACTTTACTATGAATGATTAACTGGGTAATGTTCCTAAGATGATTAGGTGCTTCATTCTTTGAGGTGAGAATCCAGTAGTATAACGTTGTTCGCGCGAAAATTTTCTCCTGTCCAAATAAAGGAAGGAATATGGTATTTATAGGAGTTGGTTACTGATCTCACTTATTGGATCAATTTTATCATCAACGGTTGGAATTAACCTTTTCTTTTAATAGACCTCAAATGGGTTCCTTCCATGAGTTCAGGTCTAATATATGTCTTATTTGATGTGTGAACCAAGTTGAAAAAGATCAATACTAAGTAGGGCAATCATATGGGCTTTATTCTAAGCCCGTAATGTTAAATTTCTTTTGATTACCCCAAATGTACATTGACTTGACTCTCCAATCCTTTTCATCTTAGCCCTACTGAGTCAATCCATTTAGTTACTGAGCCTTAAAGCTTGTAACTAAATTTAACCCTCTACAGTAAGAATTTTTATTCTAGTATAAATAGATATGGAGATAAAGGGTCTCCAGTATGATCCCATGACTATGGTTAAAAGCTTAGAGCAATTACTATTAACTCAAACCTCCATAGTAGCTGAGGTAACACAATTTTTAATGGGCTCAATCCACCAATTTGAAAACTTTAGGCTTTTTAGTACATTATGTATATAATTTGCTTTTATACTGTTAGATGCTTTTTTTTTTTTAATAACTAGTTTAATTATCATCTAACCATGATTTCCTTTATTTCTAGCACAACTATATATAATCTCATTAAAAGGATAATGTTATTAGCTACTTTGCAATTTCGAATGAACTTGCCTATGTTAGATGTTCTAAAGAATCGAGAAAAGGCCTAAATCTCCTTATAAGTGTTTTTGAGATAACTTTATAGAGAGTGAAATAAAGACTAATCGACCTAAACTTTTTTTTTTAAATGATTAGCACCTTTTTTGGTTGAATGACTAGCATTTTTTTTTTATTTTAGGATAAGACAAATCTAAACTTGAGCTAATTGCTTTATTATCCTCTTGTTGATCATAGATTTTTGGGCAAGGATCAAGTGCCCAAGCCTAGCTTAGCCTAGCTTGATGAAAGGCTCACTACAAGCAAGCTTGTTAACCTCCTAAAAACTCAAGTGAGAAGACTTTACTTGCAAAAACGTAAGATCAACACATCCTTTCTTGAAAAGTTCAATAAATTAGACTTTCAACCGATAGCCCAATTAAATCCTAGGAAGCATAGAGACCTTCCTTTCTTAGGGCTTTCTAAGGGCCAATGGATGAAAGTACTTGCTTTATTTCGTTTATTTGCAAATCTTGCTCCAGTATGCTTTTGATTTTACTAGATTTACCATAATGTAGTTCACTTGGATTTACATTGTTGTATTCACAAGAGATTCTTTTTGTGCTACATTGGCTCCGAATGTAACTATTTATCAATTCACATAATTCTTCCATATCATAAGTATATCTCCTAACATTGTCTTTCAAAGCCAATATCCTTTTTTTTTTTTTTTATCTTCATACTTGCATCAGAAAATTATAGCTTTTAGTGTTTTCTTTCCTATCCTTGATCCAATTAGTCCTAGCCTACCGAGGTTCCTCTCTTATCCTCAATTCAATTTATTTTTCTTTTTAAGGATATTCTTACATTATGCGTGGGTTATCTTTCAAGATTTGACTTGATCTCTTTTAGTTACATTAAAAGAACATCTTTTTTATATGGTAGATTATTTCAAAAACATTTTTATTCCATTCCCTCATTTCATGTGGGAGTTTTTTTTTAGAGCTTGTAAGATATTGTTTCTATTTATTTTCCAGAAGTTGTAGGAATGGCAAGTAGTCTTGGTGTGAAAACCACATTAGTTGAAGACTAAAAGATAAGGATGTGTCTTTTAAGCATAATAGAGTAACGTGCGAAGTTCATTTCTGCAAATAAAAAACTTTGGTCTCTAGATTTCTACTTCTCCAAGCTCCATTTGCCTATGCCCTATCTAATCTCTTTTGAATCAAAGAAGTGATGTTTTGCCTATTAATCCATATACATTTAAGATCTAAAAATCCTAAATCCATGAGGTCACAATTGTTCATACTTAGAGCATAGTGATAGGCTCAGTTTTTCTAAAAAGCTCTCCTAACGCAATTTTCATGTCATTACACACCAATAATTAGTTCCCACCATGTTAGCTGAACTAAATATATTATCCCATAAAACTGGTCGACGAGTTAAATTTGATGTAGCATAAATACTAGAAAACAAACCAATGCACATTAAAATTTCTAAATTTTGGCCCTGGTGTGTATTTCTTTGCCTGTCTGCCTTATCATTTCAACTTCCAATACTTCCATGCTCCACGATTCGACGATGCCACCGGCACCACTCTGGCCTTGAGCTGCATAACATAAGTACCTGTTCATCTGCGTTGTATAGTATATGGCATGCGCAATAAGGGCATTAATTATAGGTAAAGAACTTATTTAGTTAAATTATGGGGACACTCCCTATGAACTTTATATATCATAAGGACATCTCAAATTTAAAAACTCAACACTTGCTTACGTGATAAAATTGCGAATTCCTCGGGCAACTCATAAGCGATGTTGACTTCTTAAACCTAGATTTTTTAAGAAAGCAGTACATAATGAAAAATCCGATCCTTTAAATGGATCTGATGAAAAGTAAACCAGGAAAACAACTTAAAACCTGGGGTACAATTGTTGAGTTTTTTTTTTTTTTTAATTTAGAATGTTACCATAACGTCTGAAGTTTATAAAAATATTTTCATAATTTATGGTTATTTTTATCTGATAATTTCTTAAAATCAATTGGTTAGATCCCTTAAAAAAACCCAAATAATAGTTAGATTTCATACCTAAAAATTTTAAAATGACGTTTAAGGCAGTTTGAGACGCTATAAAAAAAAAGGTCAATGATTTGCTCATTCTTTAAAAAATAGATTGGATCTTAGGAATTTTCTTTCTTAGAGTTAGACACTGGATGGAAGTTCGCTGACTTCCAAAGAAACTAGTGAAAATACAAGGAAATAATGTGTTGGTTTACTGGAAGAAGGGATGGAAATATAATGAATCGAGTAAAAATAAGTTAAATTATTTTGTTTTATGATTAGTTTTATTTCTCCTCAAATTTCAAGAGAAAAAAATAAAATGGAAAAACTATTGAATCTACATAAATAACCTTACCAAGAGATACTTGTGAAGACTCATATATTTTAAGGGGTAATTTTGATAATTTTTATTTTCTTTTCATTTCCTTACATTAACTAAACATTAAAAAAGTTCAACTTCTCTACTTAATTCCTTTCCTTTTTAGTTTTTCATATCCAAATAAAAGTACATTGTATTTTCTTTACTTGCCATTTCCCCTTTTGATTTCCTTCCATTTTCATTTTCTTTAAAATTTGTTACAGAACAAACCCAATGTTAGAGTTAAAACTTAGCTTCCAAGATTTTATTATTACCAAAATTAAACATTGCCCGAAGAATTATATAATATATATAATATTTCAATTACTTTAACTAAACTCTGAAACATGCCATGACGTGCGCTCGTTGACTCACGGAACCAAAATTAAGAAAACCTGAGTCAGTCAGTAAGGATTTAATTGTCCTCGATCTAGGGTTTTTCAAGCGGACGCCTCTTCTATTTCTCTCTCATCCTAAAACCTTACCACTTCCATTTCCACGCCAACCAAAAGCTTCAATCTTACTGGTACGTCTTCCTCATTCTCTTGATTCTCCACGTAAATCTCTCGTCCATACATACATATATACGAGTGTAAATGCAGTGTCATGTATTCATAATGCCTATGTATATTTTAATGTTCGTTCTTTTATCGCTAATGAGCTGTTTTGCAATGGTGGAGTTTGTTTTTTCAGCTGAATTTCGAGTATATGCTTCCGTTGCATTCTGGATTTACTTCATTTGGCTCTTTAATGTTTTTCTGGTTAAATTTATCAGTCGTTTGTGGGAATAAGTTAAGTTTCTAAACTAGATGACAATATCGTTAATCGGATAAGTTCGAGTTAGGATTCAGTGTAATTCGTGTTTCATTGCAATAATAATGGAAAAATAGAAAGTTTTAGCTTAGCTCCCTGTATATTGTCTTGTTCGTCCATAGGATGTCATCTATTGATTTATATTTGTCGATTAATGGCTTTTTCAGACATGAAATGTTGTTTCTGAGGTGAATTTTGATTGTAGATTTCAATTAGATGCTGAAGGAAGTTCAGCTGGTTACATCCTGTACAATGTGATGTTATTTCGGTTTGTGTCTGGGGTTATGAGAAAGGATTGTCTTTTTCAAATTTTTTTGGTTGAACTTCATGGTTGAAATGTGTAACTGAATTGAGCAAGTTCGTGTCTCGTGCTGGGTACTTACATGCTGGTGATATGTGGCAGGACAAATTGTATTGCCTTCCTGCATATGTAATGAAAGTGATGTAACTTTTGTTTTCCATTGTACCAGAGTGGAGATGGCTGGTAAAGATGGAAAAAAACCAAATGCAGGTGGCGGTTAGTAATCGTGTTATACTTCATTCAAAGCCAATTATTTTTGCATTTGTTGTTTAATATGGTCATGTTTAGACTGAACTGGTAATTGCACAAGTATGTGAGTGCTCTTCTAATTTCACATTGCTCATTTCCAGGGGGGAAAAAGAAAGAGGTGAAGAAAGAAACTGGCTTAGGTCTCTCTTATAAGAAAGATGAAAATTTTGGGGAGTGGTACTCTGAGGTAATATTTTGTGCGTTTTATACTTTTTTTGTCCAAAGAGCTTTTCTAATTGGACTGTCTTCATATGAGTGTAAGCATTGGTCTTTCGCTTTTAAATCTTAGAGAAGGATCACTTTTGTGGAATGGTTAAAGCATATTTGTGCTCTCAAATATATTATTTATGAAAAATCCAAAAAAATCTGAAGTCACCCCATGGGTTGTTGTGTTGGGGGCAGGGGGGAATATCCAAGCACTCAAAAAAATTATGGATTCCCTAGTAGCCAATAGGGCTTCTTGGTGGATAAAAAATTTGAGGAGGTTCAAACGAAATCTAGGATTCTATTGAATCTTTGTGTTTGTTTGTTATATGGAAAATATTTTCCTAATTTACAAAGTGAAAAAATCTTCATTGGTGGAAAATATCATGAAGTCAAATAAAAAATTTTACGAATAGGTAATTTTCTTATATTCGTCTATACATTTTATTTGAAGGCTAAGCTCCGCAGATACTATCCATGACCACCTTACCACCACTGGCTAGCATCTTCTGATTACACTGTTTTAACCATCTCAAATATTTATTGTAATTGATATTGAAAAGAAAACAAGAAATAATTAATCGCAGCATGCTTTTACATATTTTTAGATGGGATTAATCAATGTTTTTCCTGTTCTCCGTTGTCTTACTTGGATATAGGTTGTTGTCAATGGTGAGATGATCGAGTATTATGATATTTCTGGATGCTATATTTTGAGGCCATGGGCAATGTCAATTTGGGAGATCATGCAAGTGAGTAACCATCATATGTGTGTGAAAGTCTTATATAGCTCTAGCCTTTTCCTTTGATATTGAACTTTATTTTTATCTTCTCATTATGACATTTACCTCAATTTTTGGATTATGCTACATAGGTTGATAATCATCATTTTTGGCTCGCAATCTGTTTTACTGAACATATTGGGTTGTGATCCCTTACTGCCAAAAATCAAAATTCATTTTCTTTGGAAAAAAATAGTGCATGCAATATCACATAGCTACAGGTTTTGATTTGAGAATTCATGTAATTTATAATACTGTTTCTGTTGTCATGGGTGATTTTTTTTAAACAAATGCTGATTAAGGCATTCTTCTCATTGACACTTGACTTTGGACTCACTTTTTATGATGTGATGTGCTTTCTCTTTTCATGATTGATCATCATAGAACATCTTCATAATATATTTTATTTTTGATCCTACAGTCATCTATATGCTGGTCTAATTTATCTTTATGTGGATGTGCAGGAATTTTTTGATGCAGAAATTAAGAAAATGAAAATAAAGAATTGTTATTTTCCTCTTTTTGTATCTCCTGGTGTTCTTCAAAGGGAGAAGGACCATATAGAAGGTTTTGCCCCAGAGGTAATGCTTACTCGATTGCATTTGTCCTTGTAAAAAACTTGGAAAAAGTACCCTTTTCCAACAGTTTCAGGATTCTGAATGGAAATACAGTCAATCTAATGCATCAAGTGGATACTGTAACCAATTGTCTCGATTTTTGGTGTCTGAACATTTGGTTGTTGACTGAGTAGCAGTAAAAAAATCTTTGGAGGTTCTAGCACATTTGAAGTTGTTTCTATGTCCATTTCCATTAATAGATTCTGCGATAGATAATGCGTTTGAATGGTATAGAAAGGTCATGCTTGGCTTATTGTCTAATGATGTTTTCCTTGCGTATCTTTTTAATTTTTATATCCCTTGGGAAAGTCTCATCTGTATACATTCTTGATTCCTGATCTTTGCAGGTTGCTTGGGTAACAAAATCTGGTGAATCTGACTTAGAAATACCTATTGCAATTCGTCCTACTAGTGAGACCGTCATGTACCCCTACTATTCTAAATGGATTAGAGGCCATAGAGACTTGCCTTTAAGACTCAATCAATGGTGCAATGTTGTTAGATGGGAATTCAGCCATCCTACCCCATTTATCAGGTATACAGTCTGCTTGGTTTCAATTATTTTACAAATTTGAAAGATTTTATTCTCAAAGAAGATGGAAGTGTTTTATTGCTACATGTTTGATGTTGGTAATTAAATTTCTTAGACCTTGGTCTTTATTAAGGAGATAGGCTTGACAATATTAAATAATTCTCCAAGCATTCATTGAGAATAGTCTGATAAGGAATCAATTTATCACTCTCTGAACTATATTAGTTAATAGTTATTTTAGTGGGTATCTCTAATTGGTGATAAATTATAGGAGTCGCGAGTTTCTATGGCAGGAAGGACATACTGCTTTTGCAACAAAGGATGAGGCAGATGCAGAGGTTTGATTTCCCAATTGCTTTCTTGTTTTTTCATCACATGTTGAAGCAAATCCTTGTCTAGTTTCTTCAAGAACTGTTTAGCTCATGGTATAGTCGACATTGCATTTGCCTGTAGGGTTGTGCTAGATCAGTACTTCAGTCAATATGATATGTCCAACAATCCCATAGGTACAATCTCGATGTGTGCCTTTTAGAGCTTGTTGTCTGTATTCTTGCTCACAGGTGATCTTAGGAATTTGGTTTTCACATAAAAAAGTCAGTGGTGTTGCCCGTGCATTTTGCTATGGTAATGTATAATGCTCCCGTTAACTTTGTTGTGTCACTTTGCTGGCATCTGATCACTTGGAGTTATTTCCCCACATAAACAAGTCAGTAAAAAATGGAATTATTCCAAAAAAAAAAGGCAAAGAGAGAGAGAGAGAGAGGAACAGGAGAAAAATTTAGTTGAAGTTTGATTTAAAATCACACTGTTGATAAATCACACTGTTGATAATTGCCAGGATGCTTTAAATAACCTTTTATCTTATTCTTGCCTTCATGTTGCATTTGCACATGCTTTTTGAGTAGCTTCCTTTGTTGACAATGGAAGGAAATCCCTTTTCAAAGAATATCAAGGAGGTTAAGCTATCATGAGCTGGGTAGTATATTTGGTGTATCCTTTTATCCGTTTATATATTATAATTCATATGGATAATTTGCTCAATAAGCCTTCTATAAAAGAAGTGCAGAAAGTATTGCAAGCACGTATCTTGCTGCAAAAATTGTCTTAACTTGCTGGATGGCGGTCTGCATATGTGGTGTTAATGATTGGTTTGTAATGGGGCATAGTATTACTTTGCAAGCACAAATGAAACATTAGTTATGGACTGAGTTTGTCCAGGTTCTTGAAATATTGGAACTTTATAGACGCATATATGAAGAATTCTTGGCTATTCCTGTCATAAAAGGAAAGAAAAGTGAGATGGAGAAGTTCGCTGGTGGATACTACACAACCAGTGTTGAGGTATATGAAGAAGATAATGATAATTTTTTTGTTACTTTATCTTCATTTCCCATCCATTTTTTTTCCTTGTTTCCACCATCCATCATTAACCTTTATGTAATATTGCAGGCATTTATCCCTAACACAGGTCGTGGTATACAAGGTGCTACTTCACACTGTCTTGGCCAGAATTTTGCCAAGATGTTTGAGATCACTTTTGAGAATGAAAAGGGAGAGAGGGCCATGGTCTGGCAGAACTCATGGGCCTACAGCACTCGAACAGTAAATCTCTTGAATTTGAGATTGAAGTTACTGTTTTCCTTTTTCAGCAGAAGAGCCTTTTTTCTTATGCCCTTCCACCACCCACCCCCCCAAAACAACCGATTTTCTTGAATTGCTTTGTTCCAAGTAATCGGTGGTGGACTATACTACTGGGCAATTGTTAAGACATGCTGTTTCTATGAGTATTTCTTGGATGTTTTATTTATGTCCCAGAGCATTCTTGTCTAATGGGTATATATGTTTTGCTTGTGTTTCCAATTTCTTGCAGATTGGGGTGATGGTGATGGTTCATGGGGACGATAAGGGCCTAGTCCTCCCACCTAAGGTGGCATCTGTACAAGTGATCGTCATTCCTGTGCCATACAAGGATGCAGACACTCAGGGAATTTTTGATGCATGTACTGCCACTGTTAGTGCACTGTGCCAAGCTGGTATCTGTGCTGAGTCAGATTTTAGAGATAACTATTCCCCTGGTTGGAAGTATTCTCATTGGGAAATGAAAGGTGTTCCTCTCAGGATTGAAATTGGTCCAAAGGACTATGCAAATAAGCAGGTAAGGGGCATATCTTTCCAGTTTGCTTTTTCCCTCTAATGTTCTAGATTTTCTAAATATGGTTTTGTTTATCCGGTCCATTCGTGAGATTCTTTTAGTTTTAAGGGATGGTACTTCACTCTCAGGTTCGTGCAGTTCGCCGTGACAATGGTGCAAAATGCGACATACTGCAGTCTAACTTAGTTGAGCAAGTAAAGCAACTGCTGGATAACATTCAACAAAGCCTGTTTGATGCTGCAAAACAAAAAAGAGATTTGTGCATCCAGGCTGTAAAGACATGGGATGAATTCGTAGAGGCACTTGGGCAGAAGAAGATGATATTGGCTCCTTGGTGTGATGAAGAGGTATGTTGACACAACAGATAGTTTTTTGGATGGCTCTCAATTTCTATTATATATTTATTCCACCAAATAAAGCATGGCCGTATAAGTGGATACCATCATCATCTATAGAAAGTTAAAGATATCAAGTGTGAATCTATTTAATTTATATATATAAATAGTTACATGATCCATTATGATCCGGTAAGTCAAAAAATTACCCGCAACTTTAGAAAGGAAAGGGCCTATATAAGCCGTATAAAATTAATGGATTCATGGTAAAATCTTTATAGGATATGATGTGTTTTTATTCCAATTTTTGGTTGATAGAGGGATCGATTGTTATAGTTTTTTTTTGTTGGTAGCTTGGAGGATTCGAAATATGACTATTGCTTTCCAATTAGCTTTTTTTGTATTAATTGTTATTTCATCAATCTTATTGATTAGTGTACTAGTTGTCTTTGCTTCTCCTAATGGTTGGTCGAGTAACAAAAATATTGTATTTCCGGTACATCATTATAGATTGGATTAGTCTTTCTCGTCAGTATCCTTAATTCTCTCATCTCTTGACCTATTCATTTTAGAGCCAAAAATGAAACAATCTATCTTGCGAATTTGCGAATTCTTTTGGTTTGTTAGACACATTAAAATTCAATATAAATCCTCAAAATAGAACTAAAGAAAACGAAAAAATTGTGGAGGGTTTCAAACTTCCTTGAGTAGCGAACTTCTTATTCTTAAAAGAAATTTAAATAATTTATTCCATATGAAAATAGAATATTTATTAAAATTAAAATTTTATAGAATTATATTAGAATAAATTCTATTCTAATATTAATGTATATATAAATATTATATAATATATAAAATATATATATAAATATTAACATATATATAAATTCTAATATACATATAAATAGAAATGAAAATTTAATAATATAATAAGAAATGAAATTCATTTTTCTTTTTTTTTAATTAGATTTAATTTATCTAGAACAAGAAATTGGTTATTGCTCCTTTACTTAGTGTTCTTTTATTAAAACAAAAATTCTTTAGTTTGAAAATGATCAATATATAAAAAAAAGGTATTTGAGTCTTATAGAGATTTTTTGTATAGTATATGAAATTATATAGAGAAATTTCTTTTCTATTTTTTTTTTCTTTGAAGTTATTTTCTATATTTTAACTGTATTAAATATTTAAAATGGAAAAAAAGTTATAATTCTTTTCTTCTTTTATCTTATCTCATAATTCAAAATAATGAATTTTTATTTTTTAAAATAAAAATAATTGAATGTGAAAAATTGAAATATTTTCAATAATTCAATACAATAACAAAATATCATTACAATACAAAAAAAAAATTATTAATTTTGAATTCTTAAAAATCAAAAGAACATTTATTATTTTTAGTATTCTATAATTGAAAATAAATAATACTAATAAAATAGAAAATAAATAGTAGATAATACTAATGTTTATATTATAGTAAGGGGCAGATATAGCCAAGTGGATTGAGGCAGTAGATTGTGAATCCACCATGTGTGGGTTGCTGTTTGCCTGTTTAAGGTTTTTGTTCAATTGTCTTCATCCTGAACGTTGTCCTATATTCTCTGGTTGTGCATTTGGTGGATATAAGATAATGCCAAGTTGTTTCCTGTCATTGCTGAGTACTTGTAGAAGATTATGTGTATTTTGGCTTCTAGGAAGTGGAGAAAGCTGTGAAAGTGCGAACAAAGGGTGAGATGGGAGCAGCCAAGACACTTTGTTCTCCATTTGAGCAGCCAGAACTCCCAGAAGGTACCATCATTGTTTCTTTAAAGATTTCTGGGTCATGCTGGTTTCTTTCTAATCCATAATGAAGCTTCAAGGTTTCTGTTATTGAGCTCATTAGACACTTGAATTTATTATGTTGCTGCATAAAGAGAAGACTGCTTTTCTGGCTAGGATTAGACAAAACTTAAAATAAGAGTAGAACTCTGCATTGTTTTACTAAATCGTGCCATTTACTAGTTATAGAATTCTTCATATTCTTTTGTTTATGTTTGCTTCTTGGAAGCTTCTTCTTCTTCCCTTGTTTTTATATTTAAAATATAATTAATTTCTTCTTCTTCCCTAGTTATATTTAAAATTATAACTAGTTAAAGCCCTGCACTATTGTGCTGATTTAGTTTAAGGTGCATTCAAATGAACAAAAATAATGGATTTACTTAAAAGATTATCGCTATTATGTAGTCATATATTGTTTTGTGCATGTATATGTGTAAATACATACATACATACATACATACACACACACACACACACACATATATATATATATGCTGTAAATATATATACATATAACGTGAATTGCATATAACTTTATATGATTATAATCTATACAAAATGTTATTGCATTTAGAATAAGTGCCAATTCTTCAAATTGTGGAATGCAACATCATCTTTCAAGAGCTGTCTCTCTCTATATGAAGTTAGTCAAATATTACTACTACTCAGCACCCTCAGCACCATCTTTTAGATAAAATGGGTTTCTTAGGCACATAATTAATTTTTGCCATTCTTAGACACATAATTAAGAGAAGGGAAAGTGCATATTTAGTCGTTGAAATTTGACTGTTTTTTTATTTGAGCTTTTAACTTTTGTGAAACTTTTTCAGAACTTTTTTGTTCCAAAACATTTTAAAAGGCACATCGGCATTTTAAAACTTTTCTATTTGAGACGTTTTGTTAACTGAAAGAAAAAATCTGTCAAGTGTTTACATGTGTCACTCCAATAGGCTTGCATAGAAAGAACTATTCAAAATACAATAAGGGACCAAGGCAAAATTTTTCTTCCCAATTTTGGAGCAAGGAAACTCCATTAAAATATCTATTTTTATATGGAAATTGGAATGTGATGATGTGATTGGGTTCTCAAAACAATGAAGACTTTTTTTTTGTTTGAATTAGGAATGAAATAAATTTACTACTTCTAGTAATGGAAGTTCACTAGAGCTTCCAGCTCTCCTTGGTAGCTCTTTTAGCTAACCACTCAAGGTAGGAAATCTGATATCCTTTCTTATTGTCATAGAATTGCGATACGTTTCTAGTTGGGGTTGTAAACGAGTCTAGTGAAAACGATACAGTGCGAGCTTAAGCTTGACTCAAAATAACACTAAATAAGCTCAAACTTGACTTAATTAAGCTTGATTTATTTAAAAATACATTTTTTTTCAATTATAATATTATTAGTATTTAAAATCGACTTGAATTCGGTTGCTATTTATATCCGACTTATGCTCGATTAAGCTCACGAGCTAATCGAGGTAAGCATTATAAAGCTCAAGCTTGATTTAATTAATTGTTCGAGCTTGACTCGATTAACTACTCAAGTAACTCGAGTTCGAACTCAACTCAATTTTTCTCGAATCAAACTTGAGTAAATATCAAGCTAAATTCGAATAACTCTCAAGTAGTTTGATTCCTTTATACCCCTACTTCGAGTTATAGGTCGTGCAATGTAAATGTCAGATTCGAAGGAACCTCTGACCAACTTTCTACCCTTCTTCCCTATGGATGGGATATGTAGTTTTGGGCTCTTTTAGCAGAGAAGCCACTGATCTCACAAAAAGGTTAATTGGGAGAAAATCTGGACCTTCCTCTACTTTATAAATAGATAGGATAGTAATGACAGTTTCATAGCTGATTTCCCCCATAAGACCCACTACCACATACACAACACCAGCTTAGAGGACCTACTACACTACCCCAGTACTGCACAGCTTTTATAGACCACTACACATGATTGCAGCTGACATTAACTACACAGATTACACTCACATGATTTGAAAAAACAAAAGAACACACAACTGCAACATGCGGTCAACAGAACAGAAACAATAGACCATACATCAACAGAAACAATAAAGTACAATTTCTATGACATCCTCCTATTCTGGCCTTTGGTTTTACACATATTTAAAAGGGGTGGTGCCACTTGTGTGTGAGTTCTCTTGAGACTGGTGTGTGACACTTACTGTTATATAACCCCTGATTTATTGAACTACTTTCCAAGTAATTTCTACATAGTATGACTAATGACTAACACAACCAATCAACTGACATTTAAGTAACTAATTACACCTAGTGTATTCTATATCATTCTAGAAACCACTAGAGCCAATCTTTCTGTCTTCTCTTGTACACATATACAAGGACACATCAAGACCACCCTTCTCAAAATTAAACTTTCCCTCAAAGTTCAAGTTGTAGCAATGAGAAATATTGTGCCATTCGTCCCTTTTGGATGTGGAAACAACATGAACCACAATCCACATGCATAAAAAATAAATGAACTGTCAATAGATTATCAACTTGACGCTTGAACCTCCAGGAAGCTTTTTTGTAGGAGCAGCAGTGAGAGAGAGAGTCTTAGATGCTACTTTGGCCGTATGACTGTTGAAATTCAGAGCCTTCAACTAGCACATTCTCTTGACTGTCCGTCTTCATGATCAAGAAACCTCCATTGGCAAAAACAATGTCCGTCCATGTTCCTTCTATATGCACAACTAGAAAAGCCTTGTACAAGTGTGTCAAAGCTGCAATAAGAAGAACCTTCTGAAGGACCTTCATGGTACACTGAAGCCTGTGAAATGCGAAGCCAATTTAAGGCTTCCTATTGTATAGTTTG
This sequence comes from Lumnitzera racemosa, assembly GCA_024138005.1. Taxonomy (NCBI): domain Eukaryota; kingdom Viridiplantae; phylum Streptophyta; class Magnoliopsida; order Myrtales; family Combretaceae; genus Lumnitzera; species Lumnitzera racemosa. The sequence continues at coordinate 103,222,990 of JAMXBC010000004.1, forward strand.
TTTCGGGCTTGCTTTTAGTAATCTGCTGTACATATCGTCGGAAGGACTGAACTCCATTGCCAGCTAAACTAGCAAGCTGATCACCAATTCCATCCTCCAGCATTACTTTAGTTTGCAATTGAAATTTACCCAATATCCAAATGATTAGAAATTTGGGAATCAGACTTTAGTTCATCAAGATGAAATATTCTTTGATCATGCATCGACTCTTGCTTCAATGGAATACTTCGTTGGTTGAGACTCTACTCTCCAGTCTGCTGATCCTCTCTGATGTGCTTTGAACACCTCCAGAGAGCTCACATGTAGCTTTCTCCATGGCTTCCACTCTACTTTCCATTTTCTCATACCTCAACAATGATCACCAATTGGATCTCCCACATATGGCGCCAATCTGCATGACCCTTGGGTTCTTAAAACAGTGAAAAGCCTTTTTTGTCTTTTGGTGGAATTGGGAATGATAAACTGCTACAACTTCCATCTGTTGAAGTTCATAAGAGCTTCCAGCTTTCCAAGTTAATACAAGAGTTCCAAGCTCCCTTAGCTAACTAAAAGTAGGAATTCTTATATCCTCTCTAATGACTATAGAAACCCCCTGTTTATAGAAATACCCACTAGCATCCTCCATACATTTACTAACAATTTAGAACCAACATTTTAGTAGTTAATTACAAACTTACGTATTCTACATACATCTAGATCAATTAGATACTTTTTCAAGTTATCCCCTTCTATCTTCTCTTGTACACACCTACAAAAACATGCCACATGAAGTATCCTTCCTAGTTGGGGCTGGCCACCCCTGGCCTTAGTTCAGGCCACTGTGAAATGAGTGGTGGGTCCTTGTGACCACCCATGGTGGTGGGTGTTGCGACCCTTACAAACAGGGAAAAAATGAAAGAAAGAAAGAAATAAAATAATAGATTATTGAATTTGAGAGAAAATATTTGATTTTATGTGGCATGTTGGCATTGTCCTAGAATAAGTTAAATTTGTACTGACTTGATTTTGGGCATTTACGTAGGGACCCTTATTATTTTCTTTTCCTAATTTTAGTATTTGGAAAATCAAAAGATGACTGTCTGATTGACTTTATTTTTATATTGCCCATATGATTCTGAAAAACAGCAAAAGATTTATTTCTTCAATTTTTTTAAAAGTATCAAATTAGGTATAAAATAGAAAACATGGTTTACTTTTTTTAATCATGCTATGCCTATTTGAATTTATGGAAACAAATGTGTGGTATGATATTGGCACTTGTCAGCATGGAAATTTAGAATCAATCAAGATTAAATTTCTGATGAAGATCTGTTAAAATAATTTTTGAATAGTTGAACTCTATAAATTGATTTGGGAAAATGCTCTTTCTCAACTTACCACATCAGCACCTTTGTTCTCAGAAGTCATGGGAGAAGCACAGGTTGCATTATTTCCTGGATAAGTAGTCTGTGACAGGAAACCTGTAAAATGCCTAATTGACTTCATCAATTGAGCACTTGTTTTAGTAATGTTTGTCAAATAGTAGTAAATATATAACCTTGTATACGTCTTACGGCAATAAAACCTTTATCTTGTCAGTCATAGGAGAGGTATTCTTTCTAATGTATTTCATTCTGATTTATGCAGGTACAAAATGTTTTGCCTCTGGCAAGCCTGCAAAGAAATGGAGTTACTGGGGTAGGAGTTATTAGGCATTGATGCTTTCTATATTTGGTCTTCACATATTGGCTTTGCAGATTTAAATACCCTGAAATGGAGTACTCTAAGCAAGTTTATGCTGGGTAATTTTCAATGTAAACACCATATACACTTATACCAATTATGATTTGCAAATTTGATTTTGTTTTCAGTATGAGCTTTGATGGGTTACTTGTGCAGTTAATGATATTCTCAATGTTCCGAGAAATACAGTTCAGTTTGCAAAGTTATAATGAAATTTGGAATTTCGTATCAGTGTTTTGGTGATTTTTCTTTTTTTGGTAGAATATTTTTCATTTTCTTAACCTTGGTCGAGAAATTGGAGCATGGTAGCTTTTGGTTCCTAGTTTGACTGACAATTTCGTTTTCCACAAAAGGGGTTTGTAGCATTCAGCCTCACGCTTCTCTAGCATTCTTGAGATAAAGTCTGCTTTCTTTTTTCTCTTTTGATTTAAAAAGAAGGTCAACTTCTAACTTATTATATTTTATCGGGAGGGGAAATCAATTTTGCTTCATGCCATTAAGTAAGCAGTATCATACTACTGGGCTTGTTTACTTTTTCCCAGTAGGCGTGAGATTAGCTGTAGAGGGACTCTTGAATTTTGATGGAAGAGCACGGTTATTCATTCTGTTATTTCCACTTAATGCGAGCCATGATAGAAGCTTTGCATTAAGCAGGTGGTCTTAGAAAATGGGTCTTGATGGAATCTAATTCTAAATTTCTTATGAAGGCTTTCGCCACCGTCTGCTTTAGATGCTGTTCATCCTCGCTCTTTTAGCATGAGATGATACAAGTTGCTCTTCTGCCCCCTGTTTAATTGCTGGTTTTAAACTGTTAGAATTCTTGTAGAATTAGCAAATGTCACTTTCACGAGTCACGACGGGGTCTCACTGGGCCTTGCCTTTTAAACACTATTGGTGCTGAATTAGAGCCCCTTTTGTACTATTGTCTCGTACACCTTGAATTTTTCGATCCCATACCCTATGTTGGACGTATCCTATTCCTAGCCATCGTAATGGTCCCAATCAACGAAAGAAGAACCCTAACAGCTCAGCAGTGAGCTGCATAATTAAAAATATCTGATAAACCATTGTACGACACATTTATATATTATATTCATATATTATTCTCCTAATTGCTGTCCATGACTGCATTGTACGTTTGCGTTTCATCCCACTAGTGGTCGTCCTTGAATGACCCAGCAAAATTAATAATGGAGTTGGTAGATCTGTGAACACCCATGAATTTAGAACTTGTCGAGTTGCCTTCCCCACTTTTGGATCGATTAAACACAATAATTAGCATGGCTACAAGTTAGAGGAGATCGACTAACGAGACTTTTGCAGGTCGGCAGCATCGGATTTTGTAAATTAATTAAACCCTGGGGGTTTGTCCTTTATATCATCATTTTTTTGGACATTTGCAGTATAATTTTCCGAACTTTCCACTGCTTCATATTACATTTATAAGGTGGGGGAATCGGAATTACTCTTAAACACACTGGCAGAAAATTAGCTATACTGCAACGCTACAAGTGTCCTTCTAATCGTCGCATATGGTTGGTAAGGGATAATATAAAATAAATCTTTAGTGTTATCATACAAGTTTGTAAAGTACATAATCAGTGTATTGAAAAAATCTATATGCTTTTCGTATTAAATAAGTTTAGTAAACCTTTGACAGGTCCTTGTCAGATGAGCTCTTATAATGGCGCTTAATTAAATTAGCACTTTTATGCCGTATGTGATGTGCTAATTCCCACGGTCTCGTCTATCTTTTCCAGCCCCTTATTTCCCTTTTACTAATGGCATCCCCATTGTTTTTATTAAAAGTTTGTATTATAAGTTCTATAAACAATATAAATAAATATTAAGAACCTTTAATTAAAAGTTTCATGGATAAAATAAAATCGTCCCTCAGAAAAGAGATTCTTGAATTATTAATATAGTATCTAGAAATTCTAAAACAAGGTTTTTACGGATGTGGATGCTCTAAGTCTAAGGAGCACATTAAATATAGATAGTGATTGGTGCCTTTATTTTAGGATCAACTATAGTTTAAGGTTACTCTTTGGTTTCGTATATAGATCTCCTCAATTTATCATCTAACGGTGAAAATTTTATTTAATTAATTTTTAAAATTATTTTAATAATAAAATGATAAATTATAAGAGTAGGCAAAAAAGCTATTTGAATCGAACCAAACCGCAAACCAAACCAATCCGAACCGAAATAAAGTTTTTTTTTTTAACTGTTCAGATTAGCGCTCTCCAAATGGTTTACGGTTTGGTTCAAGTGCGCAATCCAAATCACACTTGTTAATTCAAATCAAACCATTTATTTTTTAATAATAAGGGTCTAATCACATATTATTACATATTAGTGTTACATTTATCTCATGAACTTAGTTCATTTAATATCTATTACTCATTTTGCCTTTTGCCAAAGCACAAACAAACCTAGCCTTTTGTCACTCCAGTCCTCCTCCTCCATCATGATTTCATTCATGTACAAATGACAAAGATAATGCCTACTCTAGTCTCTTCTAACTTCTAGTTCCTTCTACTTTTGCTTCTGCTTCCACTTCTTGAATTTGTTTGTAATACCTTAATTTGTTCATGTAGATAAAGGACTAAATGATAATTTAGGATGAAAAACAAAAAAAAAAGGATATTTTTGGTATAATCCGTAATCTGAACCAAATCAAACCGTTATTTAATAGTTTGAAAAATTTTCCAATTCCAATCATATGATTTGGTTTAGGAAAAAGAGAAACCGAGACATAAATCATGGTTTGATTTAGATTTTACACAAAATCGAATCAATCCGGTTCATGCTCACCCCTAATAGATTGGATCCTTGGGTTAATATGATTGTATACTTAATATAATTCAATGTTGTAAGAAAGTACAATCAATATAATTCAACAGTCAAACGAAATGCACTCAATATAGTTTCATTGTCTAAAAAAAAAAAAGGAATATGTAAAAGAGAAAAATTAATTTGGTCTTGGGAGGGTAGGAATGGCCACAGTTTAAGAACTATTCACTCTGTTCCTTCACTCGAATCTTTAACCCTGAAGATTCCTTGAGGATAACACTAAACAGAATCATTCATTGACTGGTTAATATAATATTTTCGAACCATTGTCAGAACTTCTGACGCTGTAATAACTGCCAATTTTTCATGCAATCCTCTTGCATAGCTGTGATTGTTTTTAGATCGCTTGTTTTTTACTGTTTTATCTGCTTCCTTTCATTTTTATCGATACATACACAATGTGCCTGTCAAAACAGAATCGAAGATTTTTGACATATCCATCAAAACAATGAGTAGCTGAATCGGCTTCTTTCAGGATATCCAAAAGGAGGTGGATGGAAAGTTTAGTAATGAATAACTATAAAAATAAAAATAATTAGTAACAAAGAGTTTTAAAGTATACTTCTAAAATTTTAGTGTTTGATTTCTCAAGAAATTGGGTTCAACATTGTATAACTAAGGAAAAATCAACTTTCAAGGAAAATATAAGTCTAAAGTTCTTTTTTTTCTTATAATGAATAATAACCAAGTTCTTTCGTCTCGATAAATTTTGCTATTTAATCTTTATTTATATCCATTCATAAGATGCTAAGGTGTGTGTGCATGCATATATATATATGGTCTTGTTTATTCATGTTAAATGTATGGATATGTATATTTTATTCGACTCGCAATTGCTTATTTATGAATGTAAAATACATTAGATAAGCACTTATGTATCAATATAGATGAAAATACATATGAGTATCATTTATCCAGCAATTATGAACCACCCATTTATATCGACTCCACTGACGAATAAAATACTAGTCCGGCTGATGATTATGATTTGCATAGGAATTCCGGTCTCATAAATAGTAATTTGAAGGCATACTTGCGAGGAATACAAATCGAGTAACCTAGAAAGGTTTTAATAGTATGTTAATATGCTACGTATATTGATAAATAATATATAAATATTATGAAAATTTGATATATAAAAATATAATTAATACTTTATTAAAAAAATATGTTTATTTATTATTATATGTTAAATTTTTATTAATATTTATATATTATTTATCAATTTATATACCATATTAATATTAATACTATAATTTTTTTTTTTCCATTCGCCTCATGAAATATTGGATGTGTGAGATACAAAGCAGGATTTTTCGTACCCTTCTTGGTGGTCCACAATGGGGTGATATTACTACATAATATTTTGAAGGTAAAATAATAGGTTCACCCTTCATCTTTGTAGTTTTTATATTATCTTTCTCTTTTCCCAATGGTAGAAATTTGCTGGGCCGTCATTTCTTAACATAAGAATCTTGTAGTTTACTCGGATAATCTTAACGATTTTTATCTCGCCTTTGTTAAAATAAAAGTTCAATAAGCATTTTATATGTATATTTTAGCGATATCCAATTCGAAAATAGTCTATATAATTGGAGAATGCTAGTGGGGGATTCAATGTAAAATGCTACGGGATAAAAATAGTACATAGTTAAACCAACAAATATTAATGAGCTCATTTTCACCATTTTATCTGTAAGTTTCAGATTTATATTGTTAAGATATTTATAATTATAATTTTATAAACCAGTATCATAATTTTTCATAATTTACGTAGGATTTTTAATCATGACGTCTTACAATTTTTTTTCTTTAAACACACGACATTTTTATTGTGAGACTTTATAATTAGGTTCAAATATTTATTTTTATATAGAGTATGATTTGGATCACCTATTACATATAGGTCATTCTAAAAGTATACAAAAAGTTATTCCCTAATAACACTCTTTACCTTCTTCAGACTTTTTCTCTAAATTGGAGTAAGATCCGAATTATTCACTTTCTAGTAAGGGATTCACATTGATATCATTCGTAACACCTTAGACTAAAAGTGGTGAATAGCTAAACTAATTAATGAACTTATTTTAATTATTTGGCTTAAAAGTTTTAAACTTATGTTATTAAGATACTTATAATCATGACTTTATAAACTAATACTATATTTGTTAAAATATAGGTTAAAGAAATTTCTTTTTTTTTTCTCATGTAAGAGTAAAAATGAGTTAATCTTACTTTTAAACTATTTGAGTTTGATTTAATATTTACTAAAATAGTTTGCCGATTTGAATATAGACTCATAAGCCGATGAAAGATACCTCTCTCTCTCTCTCTCAAAAGTCCTTAATAGACCCTAAATAGCTATACCTTCTTGCTAATTTACTACTCTAAATTTGTAGATTATCAATATTCACAAATTTCCCGTTATCGATCTTGAGTTTTCTTTTATTTTTATTTTTCCCCCCATCAATATCGAAGTTACATTCCTCGTCGCCATAATTCTATATCTACAAATTCGGTTATTTTAGGGATTGCAGTGATGGGATCGATATTAATTTGTTATTAGTATTTAAACTAAATGATTTTTACGTGTTCGTCATTTTTATTTTTCTTTTGGTTTCCGTTGCTTGTAGAAGATTATTACGTCATCCCTCTGATGGGAGATTTCCTACACTTTGCCAATTGACCGGTTGAGTAAATCAGAAGCCTATGCATATCTAAAGTCCAAAGCAAGTAAATAATTCACTAGATCCAAATCGATGAAACATTGCTAAATGGTAAGTCATCAGCTTAATGTACCATACAAATCAAATAATACCCTTTGGATTTTTTACGTGCAAAGAACATAATAATTGATGGCGATCATTTGTACATAAATGATGTACATGTACATGATTTTGCGTACGCAAGTCAAAACATCTGTTTTAGTGTGTTTTTTAGATGGGAGGAAGACAACATGATGTAAACCCTTAGTGCTCGTAATTTCACATTGTCTTGTCGATATGTTCAGTAAAGATCAAGGAAAGATTTGATCATGCGATTAAGTAGTTTTAGCAAGTGTCTTCATTAAGACTTGGAAGTAATTAATCTAGACCTTGGGCTCCATAACGACGTTTAAGATGATTGTCTTTTTATTTTTATTCTTTATTTTTGGGGGATAAATTGCTCTATTTAGTCACAAGCTTGTTAATATAAATTAATACCGAAATTAAATCTTTGGAATATGTTTATAAATGCTTAAAAAAAAAAAAAGGTGCACCTATAATCTATATACTCAGTTTCGACCCGGTTGAGTGTCAATTTGTCTAAATCGATGTTCCACTATATAGTTATTACTTCAACTAAAAAATGGTAAATTGCATTTGCTCCACATGTGGTGACCCTATCTTTTCAATTAAAGCTCACACACGTCCAAATAATTAAAAAAAAAAAAAAAAATATGCTTTCAGATCTCAACTCAACATTCCATCCCTGATAAAAAAAAACCAAAAAAAAAAAAAAAATGGTCATGCAAGGGTCTAAAAGTACTTTTTTATAATTTATAGATGTAAAAGAAACAACCTATTTGCAAGTTACTCAAGTTTAGATAGACATTTACTTAAGTTTCACTTGATAAGTTTCAGTTATTTGAGTAAACTTTAAGTTTCTTGGAATAAACTTTAAGTTTCATGATATATTTTAGACAAATTAACTTGCAAACTCTATTGATTTTAAATTGAATACGAATGTTAGTTGAGTTTAAGTCAAATTTAGGTTTTAGAATTATTTTAAAAGGAGTTATATATATATATATTGCAAATATCAAGCTAAAATAAGCTTTATTTACTCAAGCTCCAATTAGATATTGAGATCATAAGCCTAATCAAGTTTAAGTTGAATTTAAGTTCAAGCTTAAACTTAATATTATGTCATTTCGACTTGACTTGTTTAGAGTTCTAATTTAATTTCAAGCACTCAATTCCAAAAAAACAGTTAAGCGTAGATAAAATAAATATATTTTAAATTTACTCTTAAATAGAATTAAAAGAATCTGTGGATCACCATCATTTGGCGGAACATCCATCCTTAATTAGTTTAAAAATATGTTTACTTCTATTTCATTTCCCGGTATATTACTATTGTCATTATAAATTCTTTTAGATCTTGTTTGGATTTTTTTTTGTTTATATCTTATTCGTATCTATTTTATATTTGATTTGTATTTATTAGAAATTTAGTGTTTTCTAAACTATCTTATTTATATCTTAGTTATTTTTATTTCATAATTATGATAAATATAGTGATTAGAGTGTTAAAATTTAGAAATGAAAATTTTTATACTTTTAAAAGAGAAAATTTGAAAAAAATATCTATTTTATGTATTAGAATGATTATTTTAATTGGTATTTTTATAAATATGAATAAAGTAAAGAATAGATAAACACAATTTTATAAGAATTTGTTGGTAATTTAATTTTAAGAAAGAGATATATATATATATATATAGGGTTATATTTTCATCTTTTTGGTGTTAAAATTCGAGGAAAAAAAAAAAACAGTCAGAGACATTTTGGTGTAAAGGAGGGGGTGGTTGGGTGGAGAAGAAAAACCGCGGACTCACACATGTATAAAAGGAGAAGCAGTCGAAAAGTTAAAAATAAAAATAAAAGGAAAATGAAAACTCAAAACGCCTCTTCGTGACACCAATTTACAATGATGCAATTATGTCCACCATCATTGGGACCTTTCGAAGTTCAGCTGAAGCATGAATTGGAGCTTCCACATCGGACCCCGGAGCACAATCTATAAAGTTTATAATATGGACACATATATAAATATATATATATATATACATATACACACATATACACCATATGTTTGATGGTGCGATTACAACAGAAAAAATAAATAAATAAAAATAACCCAATGCAAGGTATTAAAAAACACGACTATGATGTGAATAAAAAATTATATTTTGTACCTCTATTTAAATTTATATGTTTTTAATATCAATGTTGATTTAATACGGAATAAGGCATGTACATAGCTAGATGGACACAAATTACCAATCTAATCTAAAAGAAATATATAAACCTAAAATTATATATTTAAATTTACAAGCACGCAGAATATTCTTGAATTTTCGATCATTTTATTTATATAACTTAAAAGAAGCATCAGTTTAGCTATGTTTCCAATCAAAATTCAATGTTGTCACAAATCTAACCGGATATCCCATTAAGTTCGAAACAATTTGGACGCTGACATGGCTCTAACAAAATAAAAATTGAAACTAAAAAGGAAGAAACAGAAAAGAAAAATTATAAAAAGTACATAAAATCTGAAAATAAGAAAAAGGGGAAAACATGAAAATTTAATCCTCATGTGTGAGACAATTCACATCATTAATTTTTTTTACTACTACCATTTACTTTTAAATCATTCAAAATATATTTTCTACTATTATTGTTAATTTCTATGCATCGAGAATATTGAAAAAATATAAAAAAATATATAAATTTAATTATCTACCTATTGATTGCCTTTCTATTTGATTTTTTGAAATTCTCCATATTTTGATAATTTTTAGGTTGAGTGATCCACTAAATCTATTTGCAGCAAGTTATTAGTTGAGACTTGACATTCATCTAATTCTTGAATGGTTTATAATATTTAATTTAACAAAATTTTATTATTAAATATAAACGAATAATTATATAACAAAAATTACAAAACAAACAGCATCATAATATCAAGATTATGTGGTGGTTTATTGGTTTTTATCAAATTTCATAGGAAATAAAATAATCAATGTTGTGGGCTTATTTATGTATGGTGTAATAGGAGGGTGGGGGCAAGCAAGGCAACGGGCAGGCCAAGGGGCATAGGATGCCTGACCTGAAAACCCCACCTCTTTTTCCACATGCTTCGACTAAACACTTTCCTTTTATAATTTCTCTTGTCTTGTCACTTGTCCCCTTCTTTCTAGACATTTTCTTATTTTCTATTTTTGCCCACGGTATTCTTTACCCACTTTATTTTTCTTTTCTTTTTTTTTTTTTTTATTTTCCACTCAAAATATAAAATGTACTATCGTTTATAAAAAACATTAAAATGAATAGTAAAAAGAAAATAATAGTGAGTACTTGTCAAGAGATTAGTTAAGCAAACTCAGGATATATTATTTATAATCAATTAAAACGAAATTTTAATTTTCATAGATCTCAAATTATAGTTAAGTTAACCATATATTAATTACAAATTTGACACGCTTTTATATGATTTTAATATTTTAATTATGCATACTCAGGGAAGAGTTTAGAAGTCCATTTTATAAATTTAAGAGATAGTTATAAATTTTCAGACTTTCAAACATTTGCAAACGTCTAGCTATGATTTTAATTTTGCAAGTATTATAGAACACCTTTTTTTTTTTTCTTTCTTTTTTTCCTCCCCTAAACGTTATTTTCTTTATAAAGGGCCTCATACAACTTCTATTCCCAAACCATCAACGTTTCTTTCTACGTATAAAAATACGAACTTTTCTAGATGAATTGTAAATATAAATCATGTGCATGTGGTCTTTATCTTTAAAATTGACGGTTTGAATTCAAATTTATTTAAGAAGATGCTTTCAGAACTCAACATGATTATTTCACCATAAATAAATATGAAAATGTCTAATACAAGTAAAAAAATTACATAAAATAAAACAAAAAGGAGAGGATACTCTTATTTTTTAGTTTTTAGATATTTTACTATATTTAATATTATCATTTATTGTTTTAATTGTTATTTTCTTTTAAGGCAAAATGACATGGTCTTTTAATATTTAAGAGTCTAAATACTTTGTTTAAAATATACAAAAAGTGAAAATAATCCGTTTACTTTGCTTTAATAGTAATTTTATTTCCTTTTATCTCTTATAGAATAATTATCACAACACTTACTTGCATTTTAGGCCCAAAATGTCAAATTCATAAAAAATCCTTATTACAAAATTTGTTGATTAACCATTTATTACCCAGATCAACATATAACAGCTGTTCAATATTATGAGTGATTTTTTTTCTTTTACAGAATATTTTAATAAAATCAATAAATGACAAGTGAGATCTATTCGGAGCTTAATACAACTTTATTTTATTCTTCAATAGTAATCATTACATTGCTTATTTATTTTATTCAGTTACAAATATAAGTGCTGCATTTGGCGTATTATTTATTTCGTGGTCAAACGAAATGTTATTCCTAGCCAAAGCCGTTAGGCCTACTCCACTTATGCCAGATGTTATGATTTCAAGGGTTTTTTAAGTAAATTAAAATTGCCGGTTACTCCCTTTGGAGGCAATGATGTTGGGATTAACGTTGTCTTACTGTCTTTATCATCGACTACCATGTGAACCAAAACAAAACAACGCCTGCATTGATTTTTTTTTTTTTTCCTGCTCTTTTCCTTTGTATGTGTGTGTGTGTTTTTTTTTAATTTTTTTTTATTATAAATACGCTATAAGAAGATATGAGAATGCTAATGACTTTTAATTATTTATGCTGCTTTCGCAGATAAAGCGGAAGAGAATATACAACATCAAAACCTCCATGAGACAATAGAATAATTTACCGGTATCCAGCAATAATAGTAGGAAAAAGAAAGAAATACCATTTGGATCTATTTTGAAAAAAATTATATATTATGATTTTGCTAGATTTATCTTCTTAATAATGTGAATACAAAATTTGAAAATTTTTAGTTTGCCAAAATTGTTAAAGACTACAAAATTCGAAATTTTTTAGTTTACATATATCGCTGTAATCTAATTATATAAATACTATTCTCTTAAGAGAGTGAATAGGAAGAATTGGATTTGATTTCTTCTTTTTAAACCATTTAATATATATTAATTGATTAAAAAATCTTTTGGTTTTTTATAGGAAAAAAGAAAAATAAATAAGAAAGTGCAAATAGGAAAAATACAAATTATTACAAAATATTTTCAAGACGAAAAATAATTTATATATCATGCTAGTGCAAGATTTATTTTATAATGAAAATAGGGAAAGGAAAAACACTATTCTAATTTTTAAGCACTTTGCTCCACTTGTCATGATCTAAAAAATGCTAAATGTAGAAGAAATATCGAATTATAAACATTTTAGAAGATATCCGGTTGAAATTTTCACTTCGCAACTTCATTACACTCATGAATTTTTAAATTCAAATTATGAATATAGCATAAATATCTAGTAATATGTAATCTTTTGTATTTTTTTTTTTTTATAAACAAGGGGTGGTGATGTGCAAATCACTTATGGGTGCCAGGGTGGTCATCTAGTGGTCTAATCACTGTCTATAGTAACGAACCAGCAAGAAAACCTCCATTGACTAAGCTAATGAAAGCTTTCTAATACTTAAGTTAGTAAGGAAAGGAAAAGAGAGTGTTTTGTGTGTTTGAATGTATAAAGGCAAAGGATATGAGAATTCAATCCTTATACCTGTAGCTGCATGGCCTATTTATAAGATATTAAACTTACTTGCTTAGGATACGTGGTTAGTTAGGATTGACTCGTATGTAGTTGGTCTAATGGAGGCACACATAGTATGGAAGAAGACAACGTACACTTTACTAGTTGGTGCACCTTAGGGGACGTAGCTGTTACATTTGCAACGTGGGTAGTTGTCACATTTAGAGTGGCTAGGTGCCTAAGTCGTACTACAGATGTTAGACGACATTTTAATGTGGAGAGAGAGAGAGAGAGGGGGGTCGCAAAGGTACTAAAGTCTCTAAGTCTTATCTCAAACACTTCACATGAGCTTAGAGGTTAAGGTTGAGGTTACACACTGAGCTTAGATCTAGGCGGCTTGAAGACCATAAGGTCCTTAGGTCCTGATGCTCGAGAGATTGAGTTCATCGAAGATGCTAGTGAGAGCTTTTGAGGACCTAAAGATGTTGTGATCCAATTGTATGAACACTACGTATTAGCCGATCCTAACAAAATGCGATAACCATGTCCCTTAAGGTGCACTAACCAGCAAATTGAAAAACTAGGTGATTATTCGGGAAAAAAAAAATTGAAAGCATATGGTATGAAATGGGTCCTTAAGTGTACCTAAAGGCTAAAATTAAACTAATTTATAATGATATTGAAACATTATATAATCAAATATTATATCTATAATTATAAATAACTTAATAGATCTAATATAATCTTATATTACAAAATAAAAATCATATTTTACAAAGATAGCTTATTTAAACATAAATAATATATAATATATATTGCAAATTAATTAGATTATAATTAATAATATGTAAAGTATGATATATGATACTAAGATAAAACCATAATCAGTATGTATTTAATGCTTAATACATTACATAGTTAGTACTATATACTATAATATGATTGACCAATAATATCATTATAATTATATTTCTATTAGTTGTAAACATTGATTTATCATTATACTATATAAACAGATATAAGTAATATATAGTAGAATTACATATTAACTTAATTATATATAATGTTTAGTAATATATAATATCTAACATATTATATTGATATAGAAATAATTAATTTTTGTATTTAGTATATTAAAAAAATAATAATTGGATTATATTTAATAAAACATAATTTACATTTATAATTGGAATGTTATAATTATACAATTGTATATATGAATTTTTTTTAATGATTATTTTCAACTATTCGGCACCCTTTCCTTATAGCCATGGCTAGCTAAATGAAGCAGCAGCAGCTATATTCAATCTATTGAACAAAGTAACAACTATTCACATTTTATGACAATCTTATTCCATTCCTTTATGATAACAATTTTATTATAACCTCATTCCTAAACCCAATCATAATTTGAATTACTAATTATCTACTAAAAATTTGATGTTGGCGCCTCTACCCTCAAGCGTGTGAAAAATTTCTTTTATTTGACATATAAAGCTAAGATTATGACTCCTCAAATTTGATGTTGTTCGATTTATAAAAATTATAAAAGAAATAAAGCTATGCGCTTGTAAAAAATATTAATTCGGAAATGGCATTTGCTATTGTGTTAGTATAAGTCTTGGAATTAGTAATGTTAATTAATCTAATTTATTCATAAGATGGTTGACTTTGATTTAGTATTATGTGAGTATAAATCTGTTGTGGTTACTGAAAACCTAATTAAGTTTGAATTGAACTACAAATAAATCATTAGGATTGGGTTTGAATTCTAATATGATGTTGATTAAAAAGAATGTATATCTATTTTGAAAAAAAAAATTGAATAAATTTATTTAAGTTGACTTTAATATCATCAAATATTACTCTAAGTCCAACTTAAGCTAAAGAAATTCAGGCTTGATTTATCTAGAGCTTAAAAGTTATATGTTATTTCGATTTTACTCAATTATGTGCTGCTTGGGACGATCAACCACATCAATACTGGCAAAGGGCTACAAAGTTGTGAAAAAATCTTAACATCAATTTGAAATAATGAAAAAGAAAAACAAATTTTCAGATAATTTTAATTACAAGTGGTCTATAAATATGTCTCACCCATCATTAAGTACCATTGCATTATGCTTTAGTTTAGTATATTTACACCAAATATTTGATTTTAGATAGAATGTGGAAAACCAATAACATACAGTAAAATAAAATACTAAAATTTAATGACTATGTAAATAGTTAATTTCCTTTTCTAATTTTCCTATTTTTTTTATACAGAAAAACACTTTTCTGTTTTTAAAACCGACCAGAACAAAGCGATAATAGGGGACAGTTTAACTTATTTTACGAAACTTAAAATTGAAGAAGCAATTAGAACGTCACATGACACAGTGTGCTCGTCCTCCCCTTAGCACAGAGAGAGAGAGAGGGAGAGAGATTCAGATAAACTCTTTCTTTCTCTCACCGAATGCGTATGGCACTGTATGTACAGCTTAAGGCGCCCATACCATTCCTTCTATAAACCAGAAAATATCTCTCTCTCTCTTTCTCTCTCAAGAGTATTACACTTCATAGAACAAAAACAGGGCAAACCATAGACAGAGCACTGTCTGTATTATTGTTTCTTTCCTAAAACAGCACTCACCCACGATCAAGTTCCTTAATTTTTTCATACCCTTTTCAAATCAAGTCCCGTTGATCGCTGCGCTAGTATTTATTCCCTAAATTAGCCATCTGGGTATTGATAAAATTAACAAAAAGCCGACAGGAGGGGGGAAAAAACAGAATGGAAACAGAGCATGAGAGAGAGAGAGAGAGAGAACACACATGAGAAGAAGAGAAGTAATGGAGAAGTTGAATAAATAAAGAGGGTCCTACTGCTAATTGTTTGGGTAACACCAACGGTCACTTTCAATGATTTTACGTTGGTGGAGTAACAGCTAACATTCTCTCTCTTCCCCTCTCTTTCTTGTGCTCTCTCTCTTTCACACTCTCTTACACTCTCCTTCTCTTTCTTTCTTATTGATCCATATAGTTAGATATATCACATGATCTGAATAAAGTCCTGAACTTTGGAGTCAATTCGGTTTAATTTTGATTAAGAGAGAGTAAAGTTCGTGTCTTTTGTTGTTTTTCATTTGTTGGTTTCACTCCTTTTGTGTGAAGGGGTGATTAAGCTCTCGGGTATATAGGAAAACTTGATCAGATCTCAGTCATATGAAGAGTCATTTTACTGTAAGTAAAGTTCTCTTCTTGTTCTTTTAAGGTTGTTTTCTTTTCCTTTCTTTTTTTTTTTTTTTTCGTGTCAATTTTTAGTTTTGTTCTTGTATCTTAGTTCTCCATGAAGTTACAATGTTGGCCAGTAATTGTTTTGATTCATGAAGGGGGAAAAAGGGAATTCAAAGCTGAGTAGTTCTTTTGTGGAGACTTTGTGCTTTGCCTTTTTTTCTAATTGAGACTGTTGACTACTTCTTTTGGGTTAAATTTGAATTCTTTTGCTGTTTATTTTTTCTTTCTGGGAAGAATGTAGCTATCATGACTAGCTTTATGTGTGTTTCAAGGCAAATAAGTTTGTGGGGATGGTATGAAATTGTGATTATTTTTGTTGGTTTTGCTTCAATGACGGAAAGTGTTGGTGCTTTGAATTGGCATACATTATGCTTCTTTTGATTTTTTTTTTTCCAAAGCTACTTGCTTTGGCTTTATTTGTTTGTCTTTTCAATTTTCGCGTTTGCAATCAAATCTTAGATATTGTTTGTTACTGATGATTCTTTTCAGTTAGTGGGAGTGCTTGTGGTACTACTTGGATTGTTAACTAATGGTCAATGTGACACTGGGGGTATTTTGCATTGCACGCGGCACAACACTGGAATTCGACCTCACAGTGTCACTATCACGGAGTTTGGGGCAGTCGGAGATGGTGTCACCCTCAACACAAAAGCATTTCAGAATGCCATGTTTTATCTCAATTCCTTTGCTGACAAGGGAGGAGCAAAGCTTTTTGTCCCTGCTGGCCGGTGGTTGACAGGAAGCTTCGACCTCATAAGCCATCTAACCCTGTGGCTTGACAAGGGTGCAATAATCCTGGGATCCACGGTATCGTACTTTTACCTCCTAGTTAAAAAGAAACGTTGAAACAAGAATCAATGGTGAATAAAGATTTTTCACTTTTTTTAATCATGTTAATTTCCTGTTTACCTGTTTGTTTTCTTCTGTTTATAGTTATTGAATATTTGATTCTTATGGTAATACTTCTCTCTGAAGGGAACCTAAAAGATGCTTTCATTAGTGTAATTGACTAGATGCCATCTATTCCCTGTATTTTTTCCTAATTCAATCTTGTGGACTAAAAGTTGCTTCTCTTTTTTCCCCTTTCTGAATATCGGTACAAAAGTCATAATAAGATATGTGCTAGACTGCTACATTACGGATGGTATGGTCACTTTTCTCGTAAATTTCATCATATATGGCTGATTATCAGCTTACTTACACGATTCTGAGGGCTTTTATTGATCTGTATTCAGTTCCACTTTGGAGTCTTAGTCTCTTGATAGTATTATGCACCACACTAAATGCCTACCTGTCCTTGTTTTAGAACGCTGATGATTGGCCAATTGTTGATCCTCTACCATCATATGGCCGAGGAAGGGAACTGCCAGGTGGAAGGCATCGTAGCCTTATCTACGGACGGAATTTAACAGATGTGATTATAACAGGTGTGTTACAATGGTACGAATGGCAGTCATCTTCACATCGTGTTTACTTGTTCCTTTTCATAATCCAATTTGTCCTCCTTAGGTGAAAATGGAACTATTGATGGTCAAGGAAGCATGTGGTGGGAACGGTTCAGGAGCAAAACCCTGGACTACACGAGGCCACATCTTGTTGAATTGATGAACTCAACCGGTGTTGTCATCTCAAACTTGACCTTCTTAAATTCGCCATTTTGGACGATCCACCCTGTTTATTGCAGGTCTGTCAACCCAACCAAAAAAGGATTGAATTTAAATTATATCTGTATTTCGTGGAGTTAAAAACTCTTTTCTATTACAATACATAAACTGTGCAAATATAGGTTCTCATGAATTAGGGGGAGAGTTGAGATTGTTTTTCTGGATTAACAGCCAAGTAATCGTCCAGAATGTCACCATTCGAGCTCCTCGTGTTTCACCGAACACAGATGGGATTGATCCAGGTGAGGTTTCTCATTCTTCTTTTTTGCCAAGTAAAGCTTTTCTTCTTTGATCTGTTGCTTATTGGAAGGAAATCTAGAAAAATGTTTGACAGGATTTTCTTGTTACATTAAAGTTTACCTTGATATCATCACCCTTATGTTTTCATAAGCACTATAAAAAACATCCAGAAAACGAGAAGCTTGTTCATTATGCCATGAAACGGTTATACTTCTGATTAATTAGTGGGATCTTTTCGATTAATTTAAAGTAAATGCCTTTGCTATGCATATTGAATCCTCAAAAGAATTCTAGGAATCTAGTTATCTTTTACGGGGTATGCGGGCTTAACCACACTCCACCCCCCCCCCCCCCCCCCCCCCAACCCCCCGCTGCCAACCCCAAAACTCTTCTTTTGGCCAAAGAATGTGGAGTTCATTTTTTTTTCTCGATTGATGTCTTATTGGTCTCTGTCACAAGAACTAGTGCACACATGAAGCATTATGAGTTCTTTTTCAGTGTTGATACATTTTTTAGAAAGGTTATGGAGGATGGAGAACTGACTTTTTGGTGAAATTCACTTAGACTCCTGCAATGACGTCTGCATAGAAGACTGTTTCATAAGTACTGGTGATGATCTCATAGCCATAAAAAGCGGTTGGGATGAATATGGCATATCATATGGACATCCTAGTACTAACATTATTATCCGCCGCCTCACTGGGGAGACCTCAAGCTCTGGGATTGCAATCGGTAGTGAGATGTCTGGAGGTGTATCTGAAGTCCACGTGGAAGATCTTTATTTTTTTGATTCAAGTAATGGCATAAGAATAAAAACCTCTCCTGGGAGAGGTGGTTATGTAAGGAACGTTTACATATCAAATGTAACATTGGATAATGTCAACATAGCTCTAAGATTCACTAGTGGCTATGGGGAACACCCCGATGACCAGTATGATCCGGATGCCCTGCCTGCAGTAGAAAGGATCACTTTTGCAAATATCATGGGAGAGAATGTGAAAATGGCAGGTCTCATGGAGGGCATAGAAGGCGATACATTCGTTAATATCTGCCTCTACAACATTACCCTCGATGCGACAGCAGTGACTCCATGGAACTGTTCTTTCATCCAAGGGTATTCCCAGGTAGTTTCCCCTCACATCTGCAAGCCACTAAGCGAGAGTATATTCCCGGACCATTGCTTGGATTGCTATCGATTATCGAATCCTTTGCAAAGTACTAGTTATCAGAACAGCATTAGTCGGTTTCTTCCCTGGTAGATATATAATCAGACACAGCATAAGCTTTGCTTGGTGATGAAATCACCCCGCCTCCGTGAGTGTTTTCGATTTTTGCTGAATAGTTTGATTTTGGTTGCCTCTCTACACAACTGGCCATTGCCTTGTAAAAAAAAAAAACAAAAAAAAAAAAAACAAAGAGAGTTTTATCACATAGATGAAAAAATGGAGTGAAGTTGCTGATGATTTTTTTTTTTTTTTTTTTTAGTTTTTGGTGTGCAGCTTTCAATAATATGAGTGTACAAGTTCATTTAGTGAAAATAGATTGAGCTATATATACATATATACATATCATTGGATTTTCATCTCATCTCAAATAGAATTTCATTTGCACCGGCTTCCTAAGGATAGATTGTCTAGTTTTGTTAAGTAATTCTTTTTTCTTTTTCTTTTTCTTTTTTTTTTCACAAGTGTATGAAGGCGATGCTTCCATATCTGCATCTTTGAGTTGGATTTCTATCAAAAAATATGCGAGGAATACTTGTTATCCTATTTTCAAATGGCATCTCTACAAATCATAATCTACATAGACGGGAAATGAGAGCACCATTTAAAGATTAACCCATAACGAGCACTTAAGAAATGGGATCATTTCGTTCTATTGACTTTTTCCCTTACCATTTAATAGGATAAAATTGTAATATAACAAAATAATCACTACTAAAAAAATTGAAATGGAGCTGTGATAAGATTGTTATTTGTTGATTTTGAATTTAACGTGGATAAGAATATTTTGGAGTGGGAAAAAAAAATCAACTCTAGTATTAAATTGTTATTCATAACATTAAAGATTGAGCCACTATTTAATATTATTTTATAAAAAGGAATTTCTTGTGTAATTGTTATTGCGGGCTTAAAATAAAATACAATTACTTTTATAAGGAATAAGCCCATTATGCAATTGGATAATTAGACTAATTTTGGGGATTAAATGAACTAATAATTGAATTTGAGGAAAGTTTCATTAAGGGTGAGGTTGTTTTACTTGAAACCTTTTTCGAACCAGTTATGTTATTTGTTATAATCAAATTGTAGTTATTAAATATTACTATATTAATCTTTAAGAGGATGGATTGGGTTGTGAAAGTTGATGGTAGTTGCCAATCATAAGCAACAAATCAACAAATGAAAAACGAGAGGAAAGTCGAAATCATGATGCTTAGCTGTCATTGTTGGTCACGATAAGTTAATAATCACAATCTTTTTTAGTTCACTAACAATTTTGATTTTTTTTTTTAATTATAATAAACATACACGACATATCCTTTCACCATTACAAATGAAATTAGCTTTCCTTAAACTAAACCCATATGATTAGTATCAAAGCAGACATCAATTAAGGTAGGTCAAAAGCGACATAAATTATGTGAATCCGGTCCGGAGGGACATGTTGGACAGTTAGCTTCCAAAACCATGACAACTGGCTTTGTTACAATCGGGGGAAAAAAACGAGAATTAGCCATTTTCATATGTCGATCGCTGCGGCAACCCGCTAGCTCCGTACCTTTTTGGTTACCCAACTTTATTTTCCGGGGTAATGATAAACCTGTATATTATTTCCTTTCTATTTGATCAAAAGATTATAGAATAGAGTTCTGCACGTGTGCGGTCTTCTGAAACCATAACTGCGAGGGGTATTGAGTAGGTTTTGCATCATATCGAATAATTTGAACCTATTAATTATCTTTATTTACAATTTAAGCTAATCGATTTCACAGTACATAAAACTTCAAAAAATGTGGGTTTAATTTTTTGAAGGAGAAAGCGAAACCATACGAATACGAGAATCCTTGACCGTGTATATGGACAGTAATAAATTTCGAATCTAGGCAACAAATAATAGGATCAGTTCAAGAATCCAAAATTGAAAACGATGGGATTCAATTTTTTAATCCTTTCGAACGTGGAATATGCCTTCAAGCATGGTACTCTGTTGGACTGAAATTGGCTCGAAACATCGTGGTGAACCCTCGAAGTTTCTTAGGAAGTTGGCACAATGAGGTTGAAACACGAAGTGAAAGCAGGCCCCTTATCTTATCTACCTCCTCCCTCTTATACAAATACAATGTTTCTATCCTTAATTATTGGGACATCATCCATGGTGCTACGTGGATCTCATATTTCATCAGCACACCGTCTTCCTCTACTGCTTACCTTAGTATCACATTCAATGTTCTGTACTGTTATTTTTTATTTTTTTAATATTAAAAATGGATGGTGCACAAATGGAGGTGGATATGCTTGGCTTGGTGATCCCTTTAGGGCATAAAAAGACAATTCTAATTGAATTCGGACTCTTGAAGTTAATTTTATCTCACCATAAATTGCAAATACACCTCTATCCTCTTCTCATCTCTCAAATTAAGTATTTATGTACCGTATTTTATTTTTAAAATACGATTTAATCTTCAATTCAGTATTTTATAAGGAAAAATTTTAAAAATAGGATACGAGCTTTGAGGTTTTTAACAAACTCATAAGTTGTATTTATATTTTAGACAAAAACTAACTTGTATTTGTTATTTATATTGTTTAGAGGATATATGATATTTTTTCATTAGTCTACAAATAATATTACTAAACAATATAAAATTAAAAAGAAAAAAAAACGTAAAGGAAAAAAAGAGGTTGGTTAAAACCTGAATAACCATTTTCCTATCCCCTTAAGGCTTCGACGTGTCTTGCCATCACTTAGGAGGAGGGAAAATGCTAGTTGGTGGTTGCATTGCAACCTACTTTTACAAGTGAATCTTGCGACCTATCTATGAGGATGGATGACCATCTACTCAGCCTTAAAAAAAGAATGATAAAAATTTTGATGGTGTTGAGTTTGGAATTTGTATTTTCTTTTAAATTCTGGTAAATTTTATTTTATGACAATTTTTCTTTACATGAGTGAGAAAAAATTTGTAGTTTCTTTAATATATTAATTCATAATTTAAATAAAATTTAGAATTTAAATCTGATAGCTTATCTAGTAGGGGTGAGTATATTTCAATTTGATTCAGCACTTCCTCTAAATTAAATCAAACCATAAAATTAGGTTTAGTTATGTCGATAAACCTTTTTGGATATAGACCACCCAAGCTTAGACTAACTGGATCAAGATGAAGGCTAAGCTCCAACAGCCCAAATCAAAACCTATGTAAAGACCAATTTGCCCCTAGAAAGCAGGTAACAAAAAGTAAAAATAGAAGAATAAATTGTAAGCTAGTAAAAATAGAATAGTAAACTGTAAATCGTAAACTAGTAGGCTTATTGCAAGCTTGAAATGGAAATGAAAATGCATGAAAAGAGAAGCAAATAAGCAAAACCTATTATTAGCTCCTAGGATATGACGTATCAACGAATTATCAAGGACTTAAGAATCAACTTGATATAATGCATGAGTTGGTCTAATAAAGGTACTTGCCACTTAGCCTTACTTAAGGATTATAATAAGAATGATATAAGTAAGCAAGCAAACAAAAGAGATGTTTACAGGTAAGCCAAAAAGACTTAGAATATTTTTTAATAATGTTGAAGATGTTGCGGTTACAATGTACAAAAAGGCATTTATACCTAAAACATTAGGGTAAACTACCAAAAATATAAAAGATTAAAAGGGTAATGTCTTAAATAAATAAGGTATAAGGATTGTAAAAGGATATAAATGAAAATTCAAGAAAGTGTCTAATCTGTACGATAGATTCCATCACATGGTGGCTGGATATGTGGATGGCGGTCATTAGTAGCACTTTTGGCATATTAAACAGAATTGTATGACTAATTAGGTTATTATTGAGTAAAACTATTGAGCTGAGCTAAAGACTCTTTTGAGGTAAATTTAGCTCGGACATGCTCTAGATTGGTCAAGTTCAAGTTGGCTAAACAGGTGACTAGTTAAGTAAAGCTGTTGCTTAAGTGCCGTAAGTCCTATAATCAGGTATGCGGGGTTCGTTTTGTAGAATTTGGGTGATCAAGTAAATTGTCTGATATAGTCTAAATTTTACAACGAAACTATGAATATTAGTAAAAATAATCCCGTAAGTTTGAATTTAGGAAAATAAGTAATAAAATTATTGGATATCTCTCATGGTCATGGATTTTGATGATAATAAAAAGAGAAAAATACTAATGAATTAACAAGTGTGTAGGCATTCAAAAGAAAGTTATTCAGAAGTTTTGAATTGATTGAAAATAAACTAGTCCGAAAATTTTCAAAAGGTATTTCAGAAGTTTATATAAGAAGAATTGGTACAACACTTTAGAAACTCATTCAAAAACTTCAGAAACAAAAGGCTGATATTCTTTAGAAGGTTGTTTAGAAGGTAAGTCTGGAAGTATAATGTTGAAAACAACTTTAAATCAGATTCGGATTATTCAAGATCTAACTTTACTAAATTAAGTGTATTTGGAAAATATATTTAATTCCGTTTTACTCAAGATCAAATTATGATTCATGGGGATTTATTTTAAGAGAAAATATAATTGGATAAATTAAGATATGCATAAGAATGGATAAGGATAAGATTGATTCGGATTTTGTGGGATTTCAAATCTTGAACACAAGGCTTATCCAAAAATAGCTAACAAAAGTTGATCTTTTTAAATTCAAAACAGAAGCTTATCCGGTAGTTAGGATTGAAGAATATTTGATCTGAAAAGATAAGGAAAGTTGTTTTTTTTTTTTAAATCCAAAAGATCAAGATCCTCTCCAAAGATATCCAATGAATTATCTTAAATAACTAACGGTTGTGTAAAAAATAATCTTCAGATTTTTAGCTGTTGGAAGAACTCAATATAAAAAGAAGAAGGATTCAAAACGTCAAAAACAACTCTAAAGGAATATTATCGTTGCACAAAAATTATTTATCAGTTTTGACCTTCTGAAAAGCTTCAGAAAGTTCTTCGGATACTTCTTTAGAAAGTTCCACCGAAGCAAACATTATATTATTCATTTTTTTCTCTTTAGAGTGAAATTGTTTAAGTTTTATACTTTTGTTCTCATGTGTAATTTATAATTCTTATTTATTGTTTAAGTGTTGAAACAAGTAGGTTTGTACTATATAGATCTATATTAGTCTAGATTGTTGAGAGGTTAGGTAGACATAGTAGAGTGTTGTAAAGTCATTGTGATGAATGCTTGTGATTTGTTTGTGATTTGATTTAATAGATCAAGTCAAACGGCATCGATAAAGTAAACCGAGTTTCCAACAGTGGAGCTGGAAGATAGCAGTAGGTAAAAGGTTGAAACTTTATAAAATCTCTGCTTGATATTCTCCTTCCTTATTCTTTTAATTTGGTTTGTTATCTATTGTGCATTAAATCATTAAATTATCACTGTTCACCATTATAAGTTATTATGAAATACAATTTCATTTTTTAATGAAAATATTTTCAAAAATTTAAAGATATCAATTCACACCCCCTCCCCCCCCCCCCTCCCCTTGATATCTTCTACTCGACCAACAAAAATAATAGAATATTATAATATCAAATTTTAAGTATATTACTTGTTATTTATCAAAAATGCATAAAATGAGTTCCGATAATTAAGAAATTGCTAGAGATAAATTAGATGGATACTAAAGATTATAAAATAACGTAAATAATATTTAGGAATATTCTCTTGTACTCTATTTGTATTTATGTGTAGATGAAAATATGCGAAATTATCTCAAATGCTTGAAAAATACCAAATAATTAAAAAAAATTAAGGAAAAATAAAAAAGTGGGGAATTATCTAGATTAAGGTTGTGGCAATTTGGGGAAGAAAGAAAAAAATTTATCCAATAAAAATAACCTAATTAGAAAGTCAATTTGGGAAGAGATAAGCCAAATGTTAACTCAATTTAATACAATAAAATCCTATAGAGCTCTATAAATACCCAAACTTCTTCAGAGGCACATTTGGTCAATTGAAGTGTGAAAAAAATTGTGAGAAAGAGTGAGTTAAGATTTTTTTTTTAAAAAAAATATTACAAAAAATCTATGCAATCAGGACACTTAGACCAAACCATAACCAACTAGAACCGAATTGTCACCATCAAAGCACCTTCCCACCTCTTAGACCAGCCGGCGCCTTTAGGACCACCACTGGTAGCTAAAAGTCCAACAGTTAGGTAAGTTTGATTTTAACCTGATTTTATGTAATTTATTAAAATTATGAGTTTTAGTATTTGATGTTTTATTGTATAAAGATTTAGGAAAAAATATTGGTTTGATTTAATTATACCTAGAAGCATGTAGTGTTTAAGAAACCATGTAAAATCGAGCATGTTTTGATTTAAAAATAAGTTTAAAAATATAGTTTTAAGCTCAAAATTGTTGTATAAACTACTTAGGGGATATAGAACAATACTATAAAGCCTTTTTTTCAGAAATAAATTTTCAAAATTTTTAAGCCTTAAGATGATGTATAAAATGGATGATTTTGAGTTAATTAAGTAATTAAATGGGTAATTACTAATTTAATGTATAATTATGTGTTTAAAGATGTTTAATTCAGATATAGTATGATATTTGTAGTATTTAAGGTGTTAGATGTAATTATTAGGATATTATGTAATTATATGCAACAGGTAAAAATGATATATTTAAATTAATTTTGTAATTTAGGGTAATTAGGTATAAATTCTGATTTAGGATAAATTTAGATATTTTGAGATGTTAATTGGTGTTGAGAGATGATATTTGAAGTGATGTGAATATTAGATGTGTATATTATGTACATATTAGGTGATAATATGTAACGTGTAAGTATAAGAAATTAATGAATAGAAAAATATTAGGTTAAAATCGATATTATAATAATAATAATATATACAAAATGTAGTAGGAGACTTAAATTTAGATGTTTATATGAAAAACATAAAAAAAAATTTATATCAAGAGTAAATTCGGTAATTAAATTAGGATAGGGGGTATACCGTACGAATTAAAATACTGGTTAGGAGTTAAATATGACATTTATGATATCCGAAAATAATATGATTAATTTCACATTATGGGTTGAAATAAGTTTTTAAGGTTTGTATATAAAATCGTACTCAGAAACTGAAGTAAAACCCAATTTAGAACCAACTCTAAAACTGAATCAGAACCTGGCTTAAATTTGGAATAATTGTAAGAGATTTAAAAACCTAAATAATTAACTATATTAAAACCCCAAACTAAAGATAATAATAAGGATTATAGAATAAAACTAATTAATGGCAGTTGTGTGAAAACTATAACAATGTTTGTATTATAGAGATGATCAACGATAACTTGTATGAGTCGCACCTTGAGTGAGCAAGCAGGGAGTTCAGGTAAATTGGGATTAATACATTACTATATTTCGGAGTATTAATTTGTAGTACTTAGAGGTTTGAAATTGTATTTGATTGTGTTTATTAAATAATTGCTTGTGCGCATGTCTATATATGCTTGCTTCTAAGTTTAACGATATGATTTTGGTTTACTACTCTAACTTGTATTTTTGTGATTTGTTTGAAATGATTGAATACCTTAAACCAGATCTAACTAAATATATAACTTGTAATTCTAAATCAACTGCATAAGAACTAATTAGGGGAAACATTAGGGTTCTTTAGCCAAATATCGAACCCCTCGAAAGGAATAACACTGGATAGCATAATGTGTCCTTTTTTCATCCTTAGTTGAACTAAGTGATAGATAAGGAGGTCACGGTAAGGATGGAGTCAATTGTTTGAAAGTAGTTGTGGGAGGAGTGATGTCTCCATTGTATAAGTTTAGTTTTGGCCGTGAGCTGTTGCATTAAATGAAAACTCCTCAACCCGAATTAGAGTTGGTGTAATTTCTCTAATCTCATAACAAATCAGACAACGTTACGCGATGGCATTTTCTTGTATAAGCATTGCATCTAATTAATTTGGTTGATAATCCTGTTTATATTTGAAGTATAGTTATAAATCTCCGTCCCAACTTATTGAGTTGTTGATTGCTTGCATCTCTTATTGCAGAAGCTAGCTCCTAAAGCTAGCAATTGCTAGATCTTGGGATAGTGAGAATATAAAACTAAGGATCAGATATACTCTTAAGTCTGGATTCTATCTTTAAAGTTTTTAGTATTAATTTATGTATCATTCAAGTAGATTATGACTAGGCTATTAATTTTTGTAAACATACTCAAATTATTTAGTATAAATATGTATTTTTCATAATTACATAGTTAAATAACATGTTTAATTTATGAATTGTTTACTTTAAAGCGGGTTAGTTATAAACACTTTATATAAATTGGGTATAAGATAGTGGTTATAAAATCAGATTCTATCCTAAAATGGTTTGCATGTCAAACTATTACGACTCCATTGCTTTGAGGCGTGACAAATGCTCCTTAGGTTGGCGGTTGGAGACAATTGATAAGCATAGGAAGGTTTAACTCAAATAAGGCAGTAGGTCGATAGATTGAACTAACTTGGACTCATCAGGCGCAGGTCAAAATAAGAGAATTCACTTAGCTAAACTCTCAAGCCTTTAAGCTCGAGCTCTAGTTAGAGGTCCAATAGTCTGATTCCTATTACGTTATCTCTGACCGATAATAGTAGATGCTTTAGTAATCTTTCCATCAATAGTGAAAGGCCTACCCTCTAGTTGTTAGTCCACCTCCAACCTAAAACGATTCTAATAATGGCCTTACAAGCGAATCAGAAGCTTACTCTCCTTGCTAAATCCTTGTAAAGAGAGTTAGGGGGGAAGAGATTTGAGGGAAGAGATACTAGAAGGAGAATGCACTTACTCGACTACCTCATTTAGCACAGGTCATGTTTAATTAGGACTACCCACCTACTCTTCATAGCATAAGTTATGTCTGACTCGGATGACCTACTTGCTCTACTTACCTCTTTAGGCATTGTCAATTGGAATACAACCAACTTGACCACACTGAACAACCTTGTCGATAAGACATTAGTCCATGCATCCGAAGAACTCCCTCTCTTGTTCCTCTAGGCATTTTCAATTGGAACACCATTAACTTGATTACACTAGGTAACCTCGTTGATAGGACATTAGTCCATATATGTTCCTCCCTTTCTTACCTCTTCAAGCATTATCAGTTTGAACACCACTAACTCGATCATACCGATTAACCTAATCAATAGGAAATTAGTCCATGCATTTGAAGATCTCCCTCTCTCGCCTCTTCAAGTACTCTAGCCTTTCCAAGCCATTACCTCTTCAGGCCTTCACCTCTTCAGGCCTACCTCGACCTATTCAGGCTTACATCGACCTATTTAAGCCTTCACCTTTTCAAGTACACCTCAGTTGCTTCAGGCTTAGTTCAGCTTTTTTGGGTCCACCTTAGCCTCTTTAGGCCCTCGACTCTTTAGGCTTACTTCGGTCTATTCGAGCCCATTTTGGCATCTTCGAGCACACTTTGGCCTCTTTAGTCCTTGTCTTTTCAAGTGCTTCTACCTCTTCAAGCTTTCCTACCTCCGCAAGTGCTCTCAACCTCTTTAGGCCCTTGCCTCTTCAAGTCCCTTATAATAAAGTTTATCTCTCTAAATCTATAGAGTCACCTATTTTTATTTTTTTTTTTAGAATTTAAGCCAAGACTCAACCCCATTAGATCCATCTATTCAGCTTTACCTACCCAAGTACTAGGTGCTTTATTGGTCTATATGGCACAAGATATGATATGTCAAGCTTGGATGATCTGCTTGCTCTATCAGTCTACTTAACAAGAGTTATGTCCAACTTGAGCATGTCGTTTGTCTTGCTACTCTTCCTAAGTTAGAGCTTTGGTCTGTAAGCCTTAAATATAAGCTATGTAAGTGTAGAATCGAACTTAGTACACAAAGTTTGGGACAATCAACTAAAGGATCCAATTGAGCCTAAATTATAAAGCAAAGCTAGAAATATTAGTAAAAATGACCCCATAAGTTTGAATTTAAGAAAATAAGTAAAAAAAAAATAATAGAATATAAAATTTTCAAATTTTAAGTTTATTACTTATTATTTATTAGAAATACGTAAAATATATTTCGATAATTAACAAATTACTAGAGATAAACTATACACACACTAAAAATCATAGAATGACCTAAATAATATTTAAGAGTATTTACTTGTACTCCACATTTATTTATGCGTCGGTAGAAATATGTGAAATTATTGAAATTTCCCAAAATTTGCTAGAAAATTACTAAATAATTAAAGAAAATTATAAAAAAATAAAAAAAATTAGAAAGGTTGAGATCAATCAAAAATTGGGTCGTAATAACTAGGGGAAATAAGAGAAAATTTGGGCCAATTAAAATTAAGCACTTAAAAGGTAAAATGGAAGAGGATATAGGCTTAATATTGTTTAATTAATGCACAAAAATTGCTTTACACCTCTACAAATAGTCAAAAAATTACAGGAGTTCATTTGGTCTGTTAGGAGTTGAAAAAAATTAGAGAGCATCGAAATTTGAGAGAAAAATTAGGGTTTAAAAAAAATTATACAAAATTGTGCAATTAGAATAAGTAGGTTGAACTAAATCACCACCACCACCACTCCACTCCAATTTGATCGCCTAGGGCGGCCGACAAGCCTTAAATTGGTTCTAGTGGCTGGAAGTTCAAGAACCGAGTGAGTCCTAAATTTAGTTTGATTTTGTAAAATTTATTAAAATTAGTAATTTTTTTCAGAAAATTATGAATTTTGTTATTTTGATGTCTTATTGTATGTAGATTTAGAGAAAAATAATCATTAATTTTAATTACGTCTGTACATATAGTATGTTTAAGAAACCGAGCATGTTTAGAATTATAAATAAATAGACTTAAGAGTATAGTTTTGAGTTTGATTTTTTTTTTCTGTAGACTACCTAAGTGATATTAAATAGTGCCACAAAGCCCTTTTTCAAAAATTAATTTTAGAAAATTTTAAGTAAATTTTTAGCCCTAAAATGATGAGAAAAATGAGTAATTTTGGATTAATTAAGTAATTAAGTGACTAATTATTGGTTTAGTGGGTAATTAGATGTTTAAGGATGTTGATTCTGATGTAGTAACATAATCATAGCACTTAGAGTATTAAATGTAATTATCATGGGAATTATGTAATAAATACGAATTATTTGATAATATGTATAATTAGAATTATGATAATTATAAAATACTAGGTTAAATTGAAAAATATAATGATAATATTAATATGTATTAAATCTAGTATAAGACTTAATTTTAGATAATTATACGAAAAATGTAAAATTTTCTTACTTCAAGAGTAAACCCAGTATACTAATTAGGATTAGAGTGTATTGAGTGGGTTAGAGTATTGAATTAAGACCTAGTATGATATTAAGATACTCGATGTTATGAATTGTGACCAAGAACTGACAAAACCGGTCGTTGGATGGGTCTGAACTTGTAGAAAGCTCGAAATAGTTAATAGAGGGAAATGTGCGAAAGGAATGAACAATGAATGACAATTAAGTAAAACTCACGAACAGCTCTAGAGGATATGACACACCAATAGAACTTTCGAGGACTCATGACACAATTCGATATGATGCACAATCGATCCGGTGAGGTTACTCGCCACATAACCTTACTTAAGAGTTAGGATAAGAGTAATGCCAAGCGTAAAACAATAGAATGATTACACTGGGAAGGAAAAAGTACTTAAGTATATTAATGATGATTTGTCTATCTGCGGCTTACAAATACAAAGAGTATTTATACCCAAGAATTTAGGGTAACTTGCGTAAAAGGAAAAGAACAAAATGGGGTTTATCCTAAAATAATAATGTACAACAATACAAAAAGGTAAAAATAAATATTCACAGAACTAATAATTAATAGGGCGGATTCTACACGTGGTCCTGTGCACGTGGAGATATTGTATTGATGAGGTTATTAGAGGATGCAGACAAAACAGTATGGCTTGCTGGCTTATTCGAGTAGGGATAGATTATAAAGTCCAAGGTTTCTCTCTCGACATGGCAGCAAGGGTGACGCTGAGTAAGTGATTAGGCATGATGGAAGATTGGATGTTATCTTAGTCATCCATTTCTTGGCATTCTATCTACAAGAGATTGGTAGTCATTTGGTATGGCTTAAGGAGTGACTCGATAAGGAAGTACTCGACCTCGGTAAGGAAGTACTCGACTTTGGTAGGAGTTAGCTGGAGTAAAAAAATACATCTTGTCAAGCCTTCCAATGCTCGGGCTCGAATGCGGGTTAAAAGGCCAATAACTCAATTCTCATCATTCCCTTCGGGTTGATTTGGATTTAGAATCAAATCTGAATGGTCTTTCGTCAATTCTCCGTTAGGGTGATATGGACTAAGGTCAACAATATTGAAGGTGTCGGAAACCCCATAATCCTCTGGCAGCTCCAACCTGTAGGCGTTGTCATTGATCTTGTTTTGGATTTTGAAGGGTCCTTCAGCCCGTATGAATAATTTGTTCTTCCTCTTGCTTAGGAACTGTTCCTTACTAAGGTACAACCATACCAAGTCTCCTAGTTGGAATTATTTAACCGTATTACCCTTAGTTTTCTCTCACACTTTTCTAGCAACTTGGTCGATGTGCCGAGTGACTTTATCATATATGTGTTGAAGAGATTGCGCTCTAGCTGAGGCATCAAGTCCTTTTGCATGCGTACTGGTACAGGGGTGTATTTGAGGGCTAACTCGGGATTAAATCCATCGACCACCTCAAAGGGAGTCTGTTTAGTGGTGTCATGTATTGTTCGATTGTAGGTAAACTCGACCATTGGCAAGTAGATGTCCCAATTAGCTAAGTTCTTGCTCACTGTAGCTCGGAGTAGTCATCCCAAAGTGCTATTAACCACCTTTGTTTAGCCGTCAGTTTAGGGGTGACATGAGATATTGAAAAGTAATTTGGTTCTCAACTAACACCACGAGGTTCTCTAGAAATAACTCAAGAACTTCGAGTCTCCAGAAGTAATAGCCGAAGTATCGTTAGTCTTGGTGCAAGGCACGAAGTGTACCATTTAATTGAACCTATCCACAACAACCACTACAGAATCTTTGCTTCGGGCAGTTCGCGGTAGTCTGAAAATAAAATCTATGCTCATTTCAGTCCATGGCCTCATTGGGATAGATAGGGGCATTGCTCTCTTTTGCTCAGCTCAACACTTGGCCTTCTTATACATGGTACAGTTTTTGATAACTCGATACACATCTCTTCTCATTCTTAGCTAAAAGAATTGGCCATTCAACAGTTCACAGGTCTTCTTTTCTCCAAAATGTTTGAAGAGTCCTCCACTGTGAGCTTCCTTGATCAACAACTCTCTTAGGGAACAAATCAGTACCTACAGTTTCTTACTTCGGAACAAGTAGTCATTCTCCACATGGTACTCATCCATTGTGTAAGCTCCCAAAAATTGAGTTTAGGATAACCAAGCCTAGACTTAGGATTTTTAGGGAAATTTATCCAATTGAGCCTAAACTTTACAACTAAGATAGAAAAGTTAGTCAAGGTAATACAATGAAGTTAGATTTTAGAAATAATGACCCAAAATCCCAATTCTGTCCTTAGAAGTAGGAATATTTAATATAGCACTAAAATACTCGGAACTCTCAAAATCGAGCTCAGATTGCGACGAGAACTTAGAAATAAATTAATTGAGCTATAAAATGAGATAATATAGTATAACTTACTATATTAATATACACGTAATTTTATGAGTTTACCCGGTATAAATAATAATTATACCCGTAAATTAATCATAAATTATGTAATTATATATATATATTGTGTTGAATTTATGAAATTAACTTTAGAACATATCCTAAAAATAAAAGATATGTTAGAAACTTAATTATATGAGTAAAGTTATATATTATACGTAATATTTACATAGGACATATACTCGTATATTACTAAATAACTAAATATTAATAAAATAAACCTAAAATACTAAAATAATTGAAATCCTATCCAAATAAATCAATTTACGACTAGAAATTTTGGAGAATCACCGTGACAAGCCTTGGAGTCAAATAGTTACTGATTCAAGAGCAAATGAATCTATTAAAGACACTTCCTACTTCAAATATTGGGAGAAAATAAAAGAAAAACTAAAAAAAAATTCCTAAGCAGTGGAAAAGCCCTATAAATACTAAGCCCTTAGCAGACCAGTAATAGTTTAGCAATTAGGAACTAAGAATTGAGAAAAAAAAAACTGAAAAGTAGAATAATATAGAAAAATTAGACAAAAATAGGGGAAAATTTGTACTAGGATAGAACCCTAACCTAGATTGATTATGCTGTAGAGCCAGACTAGACCCCACCAGTCACCAGCCTTCTGACAACCACCTAATCGCTACCGGCTACCTGAGTACCCAAGAACATCAAGTTCGATTCTCTGCCCAGTTTTTCAATAATTTTTTAAAATTAGTAAATCCACCCAAAAAAATATTAAAAAAAATTGTACTTAAGTTATTTTAAACATGCTTTTACCTGATATTTTTATTTTTGAAAAATTTATAATATTTAATATATTTTCTTAAGAAATCTACTGTTTATCTGAATTTAGAATTGTAAAATAAATATACTAAATGATGTTGTTTCTAGTTAAAAAATTTTGTGTAGGATGTTTTGATATATAGATAATTGCTATGTAGCCTAAATTTTTGTTTGAATATTTTTTAATATTTATTGCATTTTTGGCTTAAAAATAGCTTGAAAATAGGCTGAAATTATGAATTAAATAGAAAATTATGAAATTACTTGATGAAATGGACATGTACTAATCTCTAATGAATAATAATAGTATTTAGTTAGATTGAAATTAATTTGGTGTAAAAAGAATCATAATTAGGTAATTTATAATAATTTAGGGGTAAAATCGTCAATACGAATATATAGGCAATAGGTCGAAAACTTGAAACCAAATGATAATTGAATTCCTCATATTTTTAGAAGTCTATATAAATTTTCGAGGAATTATTTGGTAACCCAAACTATTTATTACGAATTTACTAAGTAAAATAGCTTAATTTACAAGTTGGGGTGTATTTTTAATATTAATAAGCTAAAATGAATTATATAGTTAAATAAAAACTATATATGTGATTGTTGATTAGATTGGACTAAAGCAATATTCTTATTATATTTACTGATATTTTCTGATTGGGATATACTCTAAGTATATTAGGGTTGGAAGATACTAATATTGTAACGTTATATGAACAAATTAGGTAAAATATAATTTAATAACGTAAATTATGTATAATACGATAATATTTATATATTTACGTATAATTGTATTAAAACTTGAATTACTTGTTAAAAGTTGTCTCTAGTGACAAGACTCGTAAAATGTATCGTTAGGTCTATATGAACCCAACGACATTAATTTTTTTAAAATCGGACAACCTTAAGTAATATAACCTATAACTTTATCATATTCAAGAATATATGTATTTTAGTAACCTTACCGGAATTAAAATGTGAATTAATAAATTAAAAGTACGTTTCAATACTATCGAAACGATATATAATTTGTAATAGTATATAAGATGTATAGTATCAACAATTAATAACTTAATTCGATATATAGTGATAATATGACTATATATTATGGAAATAATATATATATAACCGTTTTAGATTAAACCCTAATATTTTCATAATTGGTACGAAAATTGAATTTGGGTTCTTTATATAAATAGGATCTTCCAGTACAAAGACGATTGAAGACTCGAGTCAATAGTAGTGAGCGTTTAAACAAGTAAGTTAGAATTGTGGCTTTATCGCTTTTTAGAATACTATTTTAAAGTATCCGGAAACCTAAGAGTACTTCTAGCTGTGTTTATAGTTAGTTGACTATGCGTTTGCCGTGTGTGTGTATGATACTCAGTTATGACGAAAGTTAAACTCCTTGGTGTGTTGTTCTGCATGTTTGCATTGATGCTATATTATATGAACTTATTGGCCACACTTAATTAAAACTAACGTTTATTTGACTAAAATGAAACTGAATATGCATAACACCCATTAGGGGAAATGATTAAGAGTGTCAGGCTAAATACCAACTTCCTTCGATGAGGATAGCTAAAATGGTTCTTTCTTCATTCTTAGTCGAACTAAGTGACAAGCGAGGAGGTTGCGGCAAGATTGGGGGCTGTGGTTCGAAGGCGGTTACAGGAGGAGAGTATTCTCTATTGCATAAGTCCGAGTTTGGTCTAACTTGAGTTGCAATGAAACTCCTCAATCTGGGTTGGAGCGGATGTAATTTCTCTAACCTTATAGTGGATTGGATAACATTATGCGATGTTTCATTTGATTAATTACATTGTATTTCATCATAATTATTAACCTTATTTGTGTTTGTACGGTACTCTTTTGACTCCGTCTTACTTACTGAGCTAGTTATGCTTAAATCCCTATAGACTCTTTTGCAGGTGTTAAGTGAGGTTAAGATGTTCAGATACCACCATTCCTGGATTAGTGTACTACTGTTTGGGAAAGTGAGGATCGATGATCAACTGAACTTGGGCATTTGACTTTGTTTTTTGAGTTTTTGAGGAAACCAATTAGGAATTCTCTAGGAGCCCACTAGTTTCCTAACTTATTGTATATAGACTACAAAATCTTTTAAATAAACTCTGATTGTAAACTTTACCTTTGGATGTAAAACGTTTATGTAAATACTGTTGTGGTATTAGATAACAGGCTATATAGAATAGGTATTTTATAAAGCTCTATCATAGGTTTGGTTATTAACAAGTGTCAGAACAAATGTTTCAAGCTGGTTGAGTTGTATACGCCTTGTGTGAACTGTATCTACAATAGCAGCTATGAGGTCAGCTTCTATCTTGGGTTAGTTTACACAACGAGACTGTTATAACTCCTCCTGTTCGGGGCGTGACACATTGTTCTTCCATCAATACATCGTGCAAGTATGGGTATAAAGTATGGATCCTTAGAGTACTGCTCCTTAGTACTTGCGAACTTAAACAGCCGGGTTTACAGTTCAGATAAAAGCACATGCCTTCTCGAAAGAACATCTGTGACTATGTTGTTCTTTCTTTTCTTTTGTTTTATTACAAAATTGAATCCTTCAAATTCAACCCATTTCGCCTACCACTTCGACAACTTGGTCTAACTTCGAAGATACCTCAGTGATTTATAGTTAGTATATACGATAAGTTCTCTTAGTAGTAAATAGTGCCGCCATACTTATAGTGCTCAAATTAGTGTAAAAAGTTCTTTATCATACTTAGAGTAATTCAACTGCAGTCCTCGGAGCTTTTCACTGTGGAAGGCAATTGGCCAGCCTTCCTGCATTAGGACGATGCCTATTCTAATGGCTGACATGTTACATTTCAACTCAAAATTTTTGTCAAAGTCGGGTTACACTAACACCAAAGTAGAGGTCGATCTTTCTTTTATCTCAGCAAAACTCCTCTCTTCCCTTTCTTCCCATCGGAAGTCGGTGTTCTTCTTTATTAACTTGGAAGTAGTATGGTGAAAGTGTTGAAATTCCTGAAGAATTATAAAACGAAGCTAGTCCATAGAAACTTCTTATGTTGGCGCAAGTAATAGGAGTCAGCCATTCAACAATTGCTCGAATTTTCTTATCATTGACTCGCAAGCCTCTTCCATTGACTACATAGCTCAAGAATGCTACTTTCTCTTAGCAAAAGCAACACTTCTTTAGATTGCTAAGTAGTCCCTTGGCACGGAGAATATCCAAGACAGCTTTGAGATGTTTACAGTGACTCGTCATGTCAACACTATAGACCAGGATGTCGTCAAAGTACACCACGATACACTTCCCTATAAGATGTCTTAACACATGGTTCGTTAGTTTCATGAAAGTGTTGGGGACATTCGACAAGTCGAAAGGTATGACCATCTACTTGTAAAGTCCATGTCGAGTCTTGAACGTAGTTTTCCACTCATCTCCTAGCTTCATGCGTATCTGATGGTTGCTAGATTTAAGATTAATCTTGTTGAAAATCTTAGCTCCACTTAGTTTATCCAACATGTCTTTTAGCCTTGAGATTGGATACTTGTATTTGTTCGTGATCTCGTTCACAACTCGGCTGTCTACACACATTCGCCAGGTTCCATCCTTCTTCGGTACTAGAAGCGCAGGTACAGTACAAAGGCTAAGACTTTCTCGGACGTATCCTTTCTTGAGCAACTCATTGACTTGGTGTTGGAGCTCAGAAGCCTGCTCGGGGTTCATCTAATAAGCTGACTTATTTAGCAATGCGGTACCGGGTACTAAGTCAATGCAATGCTCTACACCTTGAGTTAAAGGAAACCCTTCAGGTAACTATTTTGGGAACAGGTCGACATATTCGTCTACCAACTCCTTAACTTCTTGGGGTAGCTTACTCCGCTCCTTCATTTCTAACAATCACTTGACCAATAAGAGGGTCAGCTCATCAGCATTGATGGCCTCTCGAAGCTCAGCTCTACTCATCACCAGAGCCTTTTTTGATTCGCGAGAAGTTTTCTTTGTAACTTATTAACTTCTCTCAATGGCATCGGATTCAATGTGATCTTCCGATTATTCTTCTCGAACATATAAGTTTTCCTGTAGCTATCGTGGATGACTCTGCTATCAAACAGCTATAGTTTGCCTAACAACACGTGGGAAGTACACATGGGTAGTACGTCGTAGAGAACCTGGTTAAAGTAGCTCCCAATAGTGATCAACATAGTATTTGCCGAGTCACATGTAATGCTCCTTTCTCACTCAACTAGTACAACTTGTACAGCTTTGGATGTACAACAATCGGCAACTTTAGTTTTGAAATAAGATCAAATGATGTTACATTAGTGTAGCTTCCACTATCCACGATGAGGGCATACACTTGATCATTCACCTGACAGGTGGTATGGAACAAGTTCTCTTCCTCTCGTAAGGGTTCCAAGTTCATAGTGCATCGGGCAACCATGAATAACTTATCCAAATCTTCGACAAAGATGTCTTCCTTAATCAGCTCTTTGTCGGTATTTTCTTTTTCGATTGGAACCTCCTTCTCCTCGGGTTCCTCATCTGTACTTTCAACTTCTAGCTTCGGGACTTCTCTCTTGATGACCATTATTCTTCGATTCAGGCACTGAGCAGCCATATGTCCGAACCCCTAGCACTTGAAACATTTGTTCTAGCTCATCTTCCTCTTAGACCCTTGCCCCTTCTCATAAGTTCGGGTCGGTACTTTATTGTCGGATTGGCCTTTCTATTTGGCTCAAACATCAACTTTTCTGCTTGGCTCGATACTCGATAGAGTTCAGTGACTTCCTTATCCATGTCGACTAGTCGGCGTTTTGGTTGGCACTCTGCCTCTCCACTCGTTGGGCGATCCTAATAGCTTTATCCATTGTGGTGAATCATTGAAGCTCCACATTATCCTGAATATCACCTCTCGGTCCAATAACAAATCTTGACACAGTTCGAGTTGGTGGTTCTTCTACCTCGTAACGGATCATGAGCATTTGAAATTCTTGAATATACTCATTAATAGTTCAGCCTCCTTATTTTAGCTCCTAAAGCTGAGTAAAATTATCTTGAAGATAAGTTTTCGGCATGAATCTATTTTTGATTATTCTCTTCATCTCGAGCTAAGTATTAATCTCACGGTAGCCCTCTCGTCTACTTATCATCTGAAAATTCTTCCACTATACGGCGGCATATGCGAAGAACTTAACACCAACAGTTCTCACTTTCTCATAATCTTCATACTAATAGTAATCAAACATACGTTTCACCTTCTCTTCCACTCTAGATATTCATCAGCATTCCCAAATCTATTGAAACTCGGAATTTGAAGTTTCATATGGTTGGATGCCCTAGGGATTTGTATACGTTCTTCTTTAAAATACTCTTCTTTTTCCTCTTCATTAAGCACTCTCAGGTCTATTCTTCACCTTACTTGTTCGCCTACTCCTTCATCTCGAACAGGGCAAGCCAAGTTCTGGCCTCTAATAAGTTGAGCAACTTGTGAGGTGTTTTGCACGGCCTCAATGGGTCGGTAATATAATGCATGAACAGCTCAGGTTATGTTCACCAAGAGGTTACCTCATTAAGTCTCTCGTCAGTAATTCTAAGAGTTCCTTGAGACTGTCGTCCATGGTAGACAACTCTACTATCATCGCTAATACCAACATTCATATTCGGGTTAGTCATTCTTCCTTACAGATTCAAAGCTCAAACAAATACTTCAGGAGAACTAACGATTAAAAACATGGCACTTAAATGAATACAGTAACTTGCTTTGTTTTACACACATAAAACAGAACTTCAAAAACACAAGTCAACTGGAACAAAAATCTTTGCTTTGATACCAAGATATTGCGAATCGTGACGAAGAACTAACAAGGCTAGTCGCTAGATGGGTTTAAATTTGCAGAAAGCTCGAAAGACTTAATAGGGAGAAATGTACGAAAGGAATGAATGACAAATAAAAAGTAAGCAAAACCCATGAACAACTCCAGAGGATATGACGCACCAATGGAATTGTTGAGGACTTACGGCACAATTCGATATGATGCGTGAATCGGTCTAGTGAGGTAACTCGCCACCTAGCCTTGCTCAAGGGTTAGGATAAGAGTGATGACAAGTGTAAAACAGCAGAATGTTTACATTGGGAAGGAAAAAGTACTCAAGTGTATTAATGATAATCTGTCTATCTGCGGCTTACAAATACAAAGGGTATTTATACCCAAGAATTTGGGGCAACTTTCCTAAAAAGGAAAAGACAAAATGGGGGTTATCCTAAAGTAGTAATGTACAACAATACAAAAGAGTAAAAATGAATATTCACAGAAGTAATAATTAATGGGGTGGATTCTATATGTGGAGATGTTATATTAGTGAGGTTGTCAGAGAATGTGGACAAGACAATACGGCCGACTGGCTTATCCTAATAGAGATGGATTATGTAGTCTAGGGTCTCTCTCTTAGCATGGCGGTAAGGGTGATGCCAAGTAAGTAGTCAGGCATGGGGGATGATTGGGTGTTATCTTGACCATCTATTTCTCAGCATTTTATTTGCGAGAGATTGGCAGTCATTCAGCACGGCATAAGTAGTGACTCGGCAAGGAAGTATTTGGCCTTAGTAGAAGTCGGTTAGAGTAAAAGAATACGTCTCGTCAAGCCTTCTTGATGGGAATTAAGCTACGGAGCCTTTAACTCGCAACTGAGCCTAAGGTATAAAGTGGTATGACAAATCCTTATATTCCAACCAACCCCTATTGAGGCCGAGTACTTACTTACCGAGTCACCTTTAATGCTGTGCTGAATGACCGCCCTTTATTTTGTGTTATGCCAAGTTAATGACTACTCTAATGCCAAGCCAACTAATCACTCAACATTATCCTTGCCAAAAGGACGAGAGATAGAGAATTTGGACTGATTAGGCCATTCCTACTCGGATACTCCTACCTATCCATACCTTTTTGTCTACATCTCCTAACAACCTTGCCAATGCAGCATTGTCACATATACAATATCTTATGGTGAATTTGTAGCACCAATGATTGATTTCCTCATATATTCATTTTTACCTTCTTATATCATGTATATTACTTCTTTAGAAAATGTCCGTATTGTTTTTTCCCTTTTGGGCAAGTTACCCTAACTTACGGGTATAAATACCCTTGTACTTGTAATTGTAGAAGATCAGATTATCTTCAATGCACTTGAATACTTTCTTCCTTACGTAAACACTGCTTGTTTACTTTCGGTATCACTCTTATCATTTCCCTTAAGTAAGGTTAGGTGACGAATAACCTTATTAGACCAATTCGTGCATCATATCGAATTGTACCGTGAGCCCTTGAAAGTTCCTTCAGTGCGTCATATCCTCTGAAACTGTTCATGAGTTTTTGCTTACTGTTCCATTTGTCTTTGTCACTCTTTTCGTACATTTTCTCATTAACCCTTTTTCAAGCTTTTTGCAAACTTGGACCCATCCAGCAACCGGTTTTGCCTGTTCTTAGTCATGGTTCGCACCACTTCTAGTCCTCGGATTCGGCTACAGGTTAAAAGGTCAGTAGCTCAATTCTCATCACTTGAGCTTAATGTGATTAATTTCAAATTAAGGTTCGAAACGTATTTTAGGATTTATTTGTAGTTGGAATCGATTTAAAGCCTAAATCGGAATCCTATTGGAAAACTGAACCCTGAACTAACATAGAACGAATTGTTAGTAAATAATAAGTATATAAGAAGAATTGAGTTAAATCAAATCTTAGAATATGTATCATTAAAGTATAAATACTAAAAAGCATATTTATATTATAGGATACATGAAAGCGAGTCAACCTGCAACTGATTGAGCTAACAACTGAAGATTTCAGGTAAGTTGGGTTTAATACTTCACCGTATTAAGAGTACTATTTTAAAGTACTCGAAGAATTAAGATTGTATATGATTGTGATTGTAATTGTATGTAGTTTTATTGTCATGCCCCGAAGTGGCAGAGTTGTAACAGCCCCGTCATGTAAACTATCCTAAAATAGAAGTTGGCCTTACAACTGTTATCTTAGACCTGATCTATACAAGGCGTCCACGACTAACCCACTTTGAAGTAAACGGTTTGTAATTTAAATAAATCATTTACCTTAGAAAGTGAGGAAATATA
Organism: Lumnitzera racemosa; assembly: GCA_024138005.1. Classification (NCBI taxonomy): domain Eukaryota; kingdom Viridiplantae; phylum Streptophyta; class Magnoliopsida; order Myrtales; family Combretaceae; genus Lumnitzera; species Lumnitzera racemosa. The sequence continues at coordinate 103,265,043 of JAMXBC010000004.1, forward strand.
TATATATAATAGAATTCAATTATTACAATTAGCGTTTTCAACGATAATAGCTTAAACCTTGAAAATATATGTCTGTTCTTCAAATGTTTTTCCTCACTCCCCAGGATCCAGTAGTTCCTAGCTTCAAAGTAGTTGTTTGCTGCTTCTTAGCCAGCACCTGCACGACGTCTATAGAAATGTGAGCAACCACAGCTCAGTAAGTTAGGATGGAGGATTTAAAACTATACCATAAACACAACAAGGTTCTCAATCAACTTATTAGGTGCAATGCATGTGCAAGCAAATGCCATCGCACGACGTTGTCCGGCCCGTCGTAAGATTAGAGAAATTACGCCCGCTCTAATCCGAGTTAAGGAGTTGCCATTAATGCAACAGCTCACGACCAAACCCAGACTTGTGTAATGGAGACCTCGCTCCTCCCGCGACTACCTTCGATCCATTGTCTTCACCCTCGCCGTAACCTCCTCTCCTGTTACTTAGTTCGACTAAGAATGAAGAAGGGACCATTTTGCAATCCTGCGCTATCCCTTTCGAAGGAGTCGGTATTTGGCCGGAGAGTCCTAAGTTCCCTAACGGATTGCCATGCATGTCCGATTATGATTATTGATTGTATATTTGATTAAGTCCAGTTTAGGGTGATCAATCATTTCATACAAATCATACATTACATGCCAGAGTAACAAACAGAATCATAGTATCACCCATAATCAAGCACATGCATACATCCAACTATCTAACAAGCACAACAAAGCATAATCTTAAGCCTCCAAAATACAACATTGTATTAATCCCAACTTACCTCGACTCCTCGCTCACTCACTCGAGGTCCGACTTGCTCAGGCCATCGACGATCATCCCTATAACACAAACGTGGTTTCAGTTTTTCATATAATTGTTATAGGTTCATTCTATACTATAATGCATATTGTTATGTATTGTTTAGGGTTTAATATACTTAATTATCTAGGTCTTAAGTCTTTTACAATTATTCTAGGTTTGGGATTATGTTCGGGTTCGTTTTCCGCATCGATTTCTAAATTAGGTTGTAGTTCGATTTTTAAGTAGTGTTTTATACTTCAACCCTAGAAATTTGTTTCAACCCATAATGTGAAATTAATCACATTACTTCCCGATCTCATAAATATCATTACTACCCCTAGTAAGTATTTTATTTCACCCAGTATACTTAAATCCGTATTAGTATACTGAATTCACTCATAATGTGAGAAATTTTTTTTTTTTTTACATTTTTCATATAATTACATAAATTCAAGTTTCCTATCGGATTTATTGTATATTTTTATTGTTATCATAATATTAATTTTTACTCTAATATTTTCTATTTATTATATTTCTAATAATTATGTATTTTGTATTATCACCTATTATGTACATAATACACATCTAATATTTTTATTACTTTAATTTCTATCTCCCAACATCAATTATCATTTAAAAATGTATAAATTCATCCTAAATCAGATTTTACACCTAATTACCCTAATTTACAAAATTAACTTAAAATGTACTATTTTTCCATATTACTTATTTACTACATAATTAACCTAATAATTACATCTAACACCCTAAATGCTACAAGTATCATACCCTATCAGATTTCAACATCCCAAAACACATACTTATTCACTAAATCAGTAATTAACCATTTAATTACTTAATTAACCCTAAATTATCCATTTTAAGCCTCATTTTAGGGCCTAAAAATTATCTAAAAATTTAAAAAATTAATTTTTGAAAACGGGCTTCATAGCACTGTTTTATATCATCTAAGTAATCTACACAAAAATTTTGGGTTCAAAACTACACTCTTAAGGTCATTTATTTCTAAACCGAAATATGCTCGGTTTTGCACGATTTTTTAAGGACTCTATATCACGAGACATATTTTCATCAAAATAATATTTTTGCTAAAAACTAAATACAAAAATATTCCATAATAACAAAATTCATAATTTTATAATAATATTTACTATTTTTACAAAATTACACAAAATCGGGCTGGAAATCGAACTCACCGATTTGGATGGCTCCGGCCACCGCTAGTGGCCATGGGTGTGTCGGCCCACCTGGGCATTGCCACCACCATGTGGTGGTGGTGGCCGTCCACTCCCAACTGCCCATCGGGTCTAGGTTCTCCTTTGTGGCCATAACTGCACAGTTTTCCTTTTCTTTTCTTTTTTCTTTGGTTTTTCTCTCAATTTTCGCCTCTCCCTAATTTTCTATGATTTCTAACTATCCAAATGAGTTTCTGAATTTTTCTTGCTATTTATAGGCCTTTAGGGAATTTATTGTGCATTAAATTGGATAAGACAATTGCCTTATCCCTTAATTTTTGGTTTTTGTGTTGTCTTAATTTAATTGGCCGATTTTTTTCTTATTTTTCTTAGCTGCCACGACCTATATCTGGATCATTCCTAATTTTTATTTATTTTTCCTTAATTAATTATGAATTTTCTTTAATTATTTAGTATGATTTTAACACATTACGCGTATTTTAAGTAATTACGCATATTTCTACATACATATAAATTCATATATAGTACAAATAAATATTCCTAAATATTATTTAGGTTATTTTATGATTTTTAGTATACATATAATTTATCTCCAGCGATTCGTTAATTATCGGAATGCATTTTATTAAAATTTGGAATTTTTATATTCTTTTATTTTATTGCTTATTTTCTTAAATTCAAGTTTACGGGGTCATTTTTACTAATTTTTCTAGCTTTACTTTATAATTTAGGTTCGATCAAGTCTTTCAACTGATCGAAACCTCGAATGGTTAATTGTGGGGCTTACATTTATGCATGTACTTGCGTATCTTATTTCATACTGAAATCTATGTTGTGGTTGATAATTGTTATGAGTAGATTGGTGTAGAATTATGCGAACACCCTAAATCGAACCTAATCCTAATTGACCTTAATATCCTAATCTGTCATGCATTGCAACTTTTTAGGGGATCATTAGAATTCTCCAACCAATACCAATACCTTTGAAAAAGATAGTGCTGAATATCATAATGGTCATTTCCTCATCCTTAGCCGAACTAAATGACAGGAGAGGAGATCGTGGTAGGGTTGGGGGCATTGGTTCAAAGGATAAGTCTTAGGCAAACCTAAGTTTGGTTGTAAACTGTTACATTAACGGAAACTCCTCAACCCAAATTAGAGCAGATGAAATTACTCTGATTTCACAACAGACCAAACCATATTGTGTGATGATATTTTTTTGTTGCATTGCATATAATTAATTGTTGATAATCTTGATTGTGCTTATATACTTTTATAAGTTTCCAATTCAACTTACTGAACTGTAGTTGCTCATACCCATATAGATTCTTTTACAGGTTCTAACTTTTGATTTATGATGTCGCGATATAATTACCGAAGGTTAGATTTCTTTTGAAACTATGGGGAGTGAGGATCAATCGGCACAATGATCAAGTTTTGTTTAAGTTCTTGCTAGTATCATTAGGACGAAGAACTGCTATATGATATGTAAGTTAACTAACTGTTGTATTATGTATAATCTCTTAGAAATTCTATGATAATGTGAATGTAATTATATATATACGGTTTAACGATTTAATCTTTATTGTAAATTTTGGCTAAAATCTTAATCAAACTGTCTTCTTCAAAAAGAAAAGTCGTTAACGCTTTGTGTAAATCATATCTATGATAGGTACTGTGAGACCAGTTATTGTTATTGTTATAGGTTGGTTTACACAGCAAAACTGTTACAAATCTACGACTTCGGGGCATAACACGGTTCATTAGATTGCAAATAAGGTTAGAAGCACTAATAAGAAGCTATTCCTGTAGCCTTAGCTCGCTTTCATCTAACAATAGCTTGATTTAGAGCAATGGGAGCCTATTTACTCACTCTCCTTATCGAAATCCTCAGTACTTAAGCTCAAACCAATTGGCCCAAGATGAAGGCTTAGATCCAATGGGCCAATTCAAATATACCTCATCCCATATAAATAAGGAATGAGGCCTTCAAGTATGGGGCTCTCTTTCTCTTTTCTTTAAAACTCCCTAAGGTTTTCATCCATAATTACCATACTGACTTAAACATTAGAATGATCATGCCGAAACACCATCCGACACTACCCTCATAGCCTTTTTTCTTTGTCTTGTAGGTGGTTACATAACAAAATAAACAATTGCAATCTCTATTGGTGAAATTTAACAAACAAAAATTTGTTTTATCACTTTGAACCAAATTGCTAGTTTAGTTTGCAAATTTTTTCAAACCATAAAATTTTAATTTGATTAGATTCGATTCATTGATTGAACCATAATCTATTATATGAGAAAGCAATGAATGCATGATGTGTAATCTTTTATTTAATATAAAAAATTTTTAATAATAATATACATTAACACCATACAAGAGGTCACTAAAACAAATATTTATACAATTATGTAATTTAAAATATTACTTGACAACTAACTTGATTCTTCAAATTAGTATATGGTATAAACTTTTGAGTCAACCAACATACATCTTTTGATAGCTTATGGTTATTTTTCAAAAGATATGGCCGGTGTTTTTTTTATTATACCAATCTTTAATCTTTTGGTATGGTCAAGTTTAGGAATTTTTCAAACCAAGTTGGACCAAAAAGGAAAATGAAAATCATAATTTTCATTCATTTTGGTTCGATTCTTTTTCTTTTCTTTCTTTTTTTCTTTCTTTTACCATATTTAAACCACCGACTCTTACCATCCACATCCAGTACAAAATTTGTTTTGGGATCCGGTATGGCCAATCCAAAAGTCCTCAGGCCCAATACATTTTTATGCCATTATATCTTAGCAACTTAATTTAAATACGTGGAAGAATATAATTGTAAACTTAAAACAAATACAAAATTCACTTTCTAATTATTCAATTAAATCAGACATCTTTTTTAAGGAAACCCGTAATATCTACCAGATGTTCAATACAAGAACCCTCTTTAGACAAGCCCATTTTTTCCTTTGATCTCTGAATATGACCCCTTACTAGCCCAACCGGCTAATAAGTGGTTTTGGGCTAAAAGAAGGTTGGCTTTAGTGAGTCAAGTGTTTCCAATAACATAATAAAACCTAATGCTCTAGTCAACTAGCTAGTAAGTAGTTCTTTTGGGTTAAAACAAGGCTGGCCTTAGTGAATTAAGTATTCCCGATAACATAATAAGTGCACATATACTATATTGTAGAAAGGGTTAAAACCTAATCCTCTCTTTGGTTTTTATAATTTTATGGTACTAAATTAGATAAAACTTTTTTTCATTTATTTAGTTTTGTACGATTGGTTACATATTGGATAAAAGACGTCATAAAGTATTAAACAAAAGCTCAAATATTTGTTTATTTACTTGATAATATAAAAGTTTATTTTATATAATATAAAATAAATATATTTTTAAAATTCCAAATAACCCACACCATATTTCCAAATGACAATATTGAACTTTATTATAATTTATATTATAAATAACTAATTTTAATTTTCTCAATTACAAAAATCTATATCTAATATTATACATAACAAGTATATGATATAATACTAGGAGCTTCTATCCAATATTTCGTTCAATTTTCTTTATCCTATTTAATTCTAGTAATGAAACGCTTGGTAAAAAGTTAAAGCTGAATGATATTAGGCCAAGATTTTGTTTGGAAACAGCCAAAAGAATTCCCAATGCAAATAGCTTGTTAAAACACATGGCAACCGTAGGCGAGATCGGCAATGAATTTTGGGGTGAATCCTCAACCCAACAAACACGTTCCAAACTAAATTAAGTAGTGGCCGAAAGGTCAAAATTGATATTGCTCTCTTTTCCCATATATATATATATATATTTATCTGTTTCAAACTAATCCAACCTTATACTGCAAAACCAAAAATGATTTCGAATTCTATTACTTAGAAAGGAAAAAAACCTGCTATCAGCAACTTGATTTTCAAATGTGATTATCCTTTCATCCTGTATAAACCATATCAACCTTTCTTTCTTGAGAAGGAGTTGAGAAATGAGAAAACTATTTTTGGGAGACATTCAATTAGGGACAAACTCTAATAAACCCAAAATATATATATATATATATATATGTCCAAAGCAATTATCCATTTGCACTAAGTTTAACATTCAAACAAATATTAAATTTTACGATATGTTTTGGTCAAACTAGTGATAGACATGGCGACTTTTTTCATGGTCAAAACATATAACAGAATCACATGCTAATAAAAGATTATGCAAGTGTTGACAAGCATGCGTGCGGTGATAGCGAGTAATTACTTAAAATGACTACCTAATTTTGATTCATGGTCAATGGCACATGATTGTTTCTTCTATAAGCAGCAACAACAAATAAAAAATTAATATGAACTTGGTTTTACATGGATGGAAAGAGAGAATCAAATTTATATTTATACCTGTTTGATTTGTGGAATAAAATAAGATAGGTGTATCACCATTTAGTCTTATGGTAGATATGGAAATACATTTGAAAAAACGACTATTCTTTTGGTCTGGTGAATAAATTACGACTTCTCATTATTTTGCAGCAATAGAATTAAAAGAAAGAAAAAATATTCTACCAATTAAATATAGGAACAAATCTGTAATACAGAAATGCATATTCTATTCCACCTTACAAAATCAATTAAAGGTAACATAAAAAATTTTTCATGCCAAAAAGAGTTATTAATGGTAACATTCGCTCAGCAAAATAAAATCTTAGGCTGCATTTAAATAAAATAATGCGGAAGTCCGTCGTATATTGTAGGAACACTTAAGCCAAATAAATTAACATAACATTACATAAATTATCAGTGTCGACATCTTGAACGATACATAAATACTAAAAAAAGGTCCAAATTGGGTTGACAAGAAAAAGAAAAAGAATGTCCAGCAGATTAAATTGAACTGTCACTCGGTCTTTTTTAACTTAATCCAAAAAGGAGAGAAAAAAAAAAAAAATAATCGAGTAAACTAAACTGTCACTCAGTCTTTTTCAACGATGCTTTGGATAAATATGTCTGTTTTTTAAAATTATTATAAGGTAAAATCACACATTAAGAATTTATGAGTACATGCGTACTTTTACCTAGGATGTTTAGGGTGTTTAGATGGCCATTTAAAAGTTTTGTAGTTTGGAAAGGAGATAAACAATTTTGTTCATGTTTCAAGAAGCATTAAGTCAGGATCAAAACTCAAGATACTCAGACTAACAAGGATGTTCTTTCAACTCGAAAGAACGTTGAGCTGAAAGATAATAACGATTTCTGGTTTTAAATATTACATGGTGGTGTACTTGCACACGAGGACTTTGATAAATCTACACGTTCCAATCAATGTCCATTATTTACACCGAAAATAAGAAATATAGGAGGACCCAAATAGAGGACTAAGATTTAGGATTCTCCCAGGGGAAAAAAAAAAAGAAAAGAAAAGAAAAAAAAAATTCAAAGTTGTATTCTTGTAATCTTCAGTCTCCTTACGCATGACAAAAACATCCTACAGATAAACACAAGAAATAATAATATTATGTTGCAATTACAAGCATTTTTTTAATAATGCAAGTAAAGAAAAAGGATCCGTTAATAGGTACTCCAATCCCCTATCAATAAGTGAAAAATAAATTTTTCATCTTTCTACAACTAATTGCAAAATTACGTGAAGGTGTGAAATTTTTTTTTTTTTTTTTTTTTTAACTAGCCAAAAATCACCCATTAAAAGAAAGTATATCAAATTATTAATTGAAAAGCTTTTCACCATCTTGCATACCTTTTTTTTCTTAAAAAAAAAAAAATCTATAATTAATATTAAAAAATACAAGAAGTTATCTTTTTAGAAACAAATACGTATTCGAATACTCGATGACGAGACTTGGTAAAAAATGGAAAGTAGATAGTATGGAATCCAAACTTACTCCCATGGAACGTCCCCAACCATCAACCAGTCCCCTTCCTTGTCTTCGTATGTCAAAACATGACATCCCTCGGCTTGCTCACCCTCCACATCTGACCCTGTACAATAAAAACAAGTCACTTCAATTGTTCTTCCACATTTTGCACTTGTATTAACTAATTCCAATAACGAAAACCGGCCTAGACTCAAGGCAGGTATTAATAGTTCCATGCCAGAAATGAATTGGTCCATGGAGGAAAATTCTATAGTCAGCTTGTTTATAAAAAACTCAACTATAAACTATCGATAAACATATTAATACTTGTCGATAATATTTTGTCATATATATATCACTTACAACATGCTTTGTAATTTATGACCGAGTCTATTTACCATAGAGAAGATGTAATAATTCTTAAACCACTGTACTAGGAATAAATTGAACTAGAAGTAATAAGTTAACTTCATAATAGTTTGAAGAAGTGGCAACGCAAGCAACTCTTCGTAATTTCGTATACCAAAATGACTGAAAATTAGAATAATGATTCTAGGGTTTTGGATAAAGTACTATAATGTTAGGTATTACTTACAAACGATGGATGTATTAAACATGTAGTCAAGAGTCCTTATCATGTCATGATATCCATCATGTGCTAGCAAGTCCAATTTCCTTCCAATTGGAATGCCCTCCATGTACACCTTGACATAGAATGTGGCATTATCAGATTCATCTTCTTCAACTATAGATGAATTTCCTGAAAACGACTTGTTCAATGCCCAATCAGATGGCTCCATTTGCTCCCTACAAAACCAAACCAAACAATTTAAGGAACAAATGCTAATTTTTAGGATAATTAAAAGTTGGCATATAATAAGAAACAAATACTGCATTGCCTTTGCTTGAATCAATGTAAAATTGAGACCAATAGATAGTTTGGTTAACTAACGTTAAGTATGAAACAAATCTCTTACCATCTGTCTTCCTCGAATCACATTTTACGTATTATCATTGAAAAATATGGTCGAATGCGCGCATAAGATTATTGTTTGGGATGAAAATTTTCGTTATTTGATTCTCTTAATGGTTACCCGTTTCAATCATTGACTACAACAATTTTGAATGAATCCAACAATCTTTTATTGTTATAAAGAAAATAGACATTGGAAACCGATGACAAGGTTTATTTGGTTTCTACGAGAAATGTGTGATAAAAACAAAACAGACATACCTAGATAAGACTGACGAGCTATCTTCTGAGGAGGATGCTATGCCAAGACCAAGCCTAAGATCAGTGCTCCTGCGATCTCTCTTCAGTCTCGAGGGCGAAGGTGCAGGCTTGTTGGTCTCATCAAGTGATGAGGAAGAGCTACTTCCTTTTCCTCTCCCCATCGTGTGTATTATGAGCAAGGAAATGTGAAGACAAAGTAGCCGCCAACTTCGTTCAAATATTTATAAAACAAGTAAATTCACGAAAAAAAAAAATGCATAGTTTAAAAGTAAAAAAAAAAAAAAAAAAAGGCCAGGTAGGCTACTTTTATAAATATCTTCCATTCCATTTATGACATGTTAGATATTTTGAAAATCATACCAACTTTTATATTTATCACAAATATAATATTAAAAGAGCTGATATCCTATTAAAAAAAATTTTTAGTAATCACAAGCTATGGAAAAGTATCCAAAAAAATAGATACATCAAATCTATGTCTTTTTTTTTTTTTCCTTTTATAATAAAAGACAAAAATCGGATCATAAGTATAGTTTGAAGATGAAACGTGTTACTTTGGAGGAGGTAATTTGTTTGTAATTTTTTACCAGGTGAATCATATTAGATGTCATCAAAAGAAGGGACATAAGGACGTTGTCATGTGGTGCATGGTTTGAATAGATTAAGCAAGCAATTATCATGCGACAAGGTTGTTGTCACACCTTATGATATATATTTCTTTCTTCGATATTTCATTTTAAGCTTCAATCTAGGTGGGCCAAAACATGATACTATCACTAAATATATACCAAATTTGAAGACAAATGAGTTACATCTGTGACTACACTAGAATGGTTGAAACTGCATTTCGGAAAAAACAAAAAATGTAAATACATTCTGTTAAACGCACATAAACACTTAAAATTCTTGAAATGTATTTTTCCTTTTTATAATTTTTAAAAATACACAAAAACCTTAAAGCTTTCACTAAATCCCATATCACACCTTTAAAATTTAGGATATTTATGCACACTAGGACTTGGTCAATATAATTCAAAATACATTTGCGACGATCATTTTATTACTATTTGATGGAAGCCAAACAGATGTGCAGGAAAAGAAACGGTGCATATTTTATTTTATTTGGAAACCCTATGAGTTGAGTGAAAATGCAAGTGAACCCTCTTAATTAATCAGAAGTTCAAAACCATATATATATATATATTATTTTATGTTTCGTTTCATCTTCTCTTTCCATGAATTGTAGTGAGGTTAAAATGGAGTTAAGAAAGATAATATTCTTATCTGTAATAATAAAATGCAAGAAGCATTCGGTACATCCATTACATTACATCTAAATTAATTTTATCGATTGAAAAGCAATTGTGACAAGTATGAACAAGACTTACTCAATTAGGACAAATGTATCATCATGTGGCTAGGATTTACTATTTTGCTAAAAATATGCCATGTGTTGTATCATTTTTAGTCAGATCTTTATATGCCTAATTCACATAAATATTTTTCATGAAAAGGATAGATAGAAATTACTTAATGCCGCCGGAAAAAAAAAACACGTGTCCAAATAGATTTTTATAATCAATTTTTTGCTATATACATACTTCCAAATGTAATGTAGTCAAAAGATTATTTACCTTTTCTTACACACACTCAACATTCACTAGTAGCAGTTTATAGAAACTTGAAGGTTCGTGAAAAATTTTTCCTCTTAAAAGTTAAAAGAAAGAGCAGTCAAGGGTGTATAGCTGTCCCAACTCCTAATTAATTTTTGAAGAAATGAATGTAGACAACCTTTTTTTGTAAGTTGTAGTGGGCACAAAATCATCGTTATGTGCAAGGGCTTTTGATTTCAAAGACAATTAACTAAATTTGTGGCAAAAACACGAGTCGATGTTCAATGGACCAGAGTATCGTGCTGTGAATTGAACTATTAACGGTGGAAATTAAGAGGTTTCAACATCATTAAAGGAAACTGAACTGAAGCATTGAACTGGGTGTGTCGTGTGTTTGATCTAAAACGGTCCCTCCCAAGCGTTACGTCAGGAAAAACAAAGAAAACGCCCAAATTTGCTACGTGCACACGTTATACATATCTCTCTTTTTTTTTTTCTTTTTTTTCTTTTCATAGTTGAATGAGCAAATATATTATTTCTAGATATCGCTTTTTATATTTCAATAGTGTCATAGTTACTCTACCGACATTGGCATTGACACTAGCACTAATTATTTATTGCAATTAATATATTCTTTAAAGAGTACCCTTAAATATTTCTTCGTAAGTTTTAATGGTTTATATGATGGTTATAGATTACATAATGTGAAACCATGTTATATGGAAAGCAAACTTGAAATTGAAGAAATATTAGTTAGATGCGTGGAAAGAATTTCTAGTAAAATGTTTTCTGCTTTCTCCTGAATACAATAAAAAAAAAAAAAGAAGAGAGGATTTGAATTATAATTTTGAGAAATAATATTCATATCATTAAATTTTTACGGTTTTGGCTAATCAATAATTTTAACGGTTCATTCATTCCATGCAACTAGTTTAGAAAAGAGAAATTGTAGAAATAATTTTAACGTTTATCTTCACAAAACTTGCTTGTGAATGCTTCAAAATACTAAACTAATTAAGGAAATAATCTAGAATTTTCATCGCATTGATTATATAATTATGGAGAAAGATATTTGTCATTAATTTACAAATTTCCTAAACAAGCATATCAATTACTATGGGTACCTGTTGGCACAGTCCATCTTATATTTCCAAATGATGAAGTTTGTTGGCTGGCTCCCAGATCATCACATAATGCGATATCTTGAGTTCATCGTGGCATTAATTTGAAATGATATATTCTTAATGATTACACAAGATTTGTAAAAGAAAGCTTGCAGGCCATGAATTTAATTAATTCTAGAGACAAATTTCATGAACTTTACTTCACATTTACTTATTGTATGATTTTTGTCCATATGATGTGATCAAACAACGACCAAGATTTTGACAAAATGAATAATTCTCTTCATCATCTTAACATGTACTTATTGGACATTGCTTCTCACATTTGAAATGCATTTCATGCGTGATAATTTGGACATGCTTACATAAGATGAGCTAAAATATAAAACAGTTTTCCGATGATACAGATTGCTATCCAGGTAATTAAAGATATTGGATAAGAAGATTTATAATTTTTAATATATTTAGTACATTAGGATGCTTTACAAGTGCTATTTTCTTTAACTAATACCCACAAAATCATTCGTCTTTTTTTCGTTGGAGATGCAAGTAAGTAAAGTCATATGTGATACCTTGGATCCAATAAAAACCCGATAAGTCATTTACCTATAAGGTTCGGAGTAGATTTTGACATATTTTAACATACTACAAAAGCTTAGTTCCATTTAAAGGAAAGAATTCGGATGCCCAACAGATAAATTGAAAGGCTATGTTTTGTTAAAGAATATGGAGATGATGGCTTGTGGGATTTTAAAGTAGTTTATATAACTCATTAGTTTTTAAGGATATTTACTCATTATTAATAAAAAAAAAAAACATAAACTTTAATTTACTCTTCCTTCTTTTCTTTTCTTTTTTTCAAACCAATTACATTATATATTATAACTTAAGGAAATGAAGGATACGAATTATAATTCATCTTATTGAGATATCAATATTCATATCATTAGGTTACATAATAGCTTCAATCAATTTTATTTTACTTTAATTATATTAGATTAAGTTATTGATTAGATTTTTAATAAATATTAAGATACCCTATAAGATTAGGAATGAATTTCAAACACATAACTTGTGATTGAGTTAAGTTGGAATTTTAACAAACCCATATGCAATGGCATGATAAATATCTTTGTTTGTATATGACTAGACTAGGCTAACAAAATCCACGTCAATTGCAGGTTTCACGGGAAAGAAGATCTATCAAGATCAAAGAGACATGCAATGAATGCAAATTTGGGAGCACAAGGAACTCGTTACGAAAGCAAGGTGCATTCATCATCTCCTCTATTACAACAAATCTCCCCACACGTGTACACTAATCACGTGACTAATGCCCCCCCCCCTAGTCTCTATCATATCAATTCATGTTCTTTCACAAAGAAGGGGACAACAAATCTACCTTGAACCAAAAGAAATGCCAAACGTTAAGGGCATAACATAACAAGTGAGCTAGCTATTGGAAAGAGTTGTAGTGTCAAAAAACAAAGTAGGGAAAAAGTTGGAAAAGTTAAAACATTTGATGTTCCCTACCGCCCCTACCATATTGTTGATTAGATTGACTAATTGAAACCTTCCTTTAAACTATGACTTTGGGTCTTTATTGAATTGTGTGACAATACAACTTTTTCTTTTAATGGTTGAATTTTTCAACCTAAAAGCATTGTTCAATTTTATGGTACTAAATGTTTGATTTGATTCAATTAACGTGTGTCGATGGAGCCTTTGTAAATTATATATTTTGCTCCTTTAAATTAGTAGGAACTATTATTATTTTGTATTAATGCATACATTTAAATGCTCAAACACATGATGTATATATTAATTAACAAATGCAAGAAATTTTCGAACTTGCTTTTTCTATTAACTTATGATAAATTCCCAATTTAATAGGAAAATATAACAAGTTAAAAAAATAGGAGTTTGAAATTAATTTATTAAGTCATGTATTCGAATTCAAATAACGAATTCTAAATGTACTTTTATATATAGGATTCATAGTGGAAAGATTTAGAAAACAAGACAGGTGAAATTGCTTATGAGAATAAAGCCCTCTCTTTTTAGCCTGCAATTTAATCGATGTAGCTGCTATTTTTGCTATATAATTGCTACAATAAAATAATATCTTAATTTATATCTCAAGATCTACAACAATTATGCCAAAGTTATGAATCACACTTCTTATCTATTTCTTCTCTTGGAATTAGTTTTTAAGTTTTTTTTTGTAAAGAAATTGTCCATATTGTGTTTGAATTTTTTATATATATAATGCCATAATAATGTTCCCTGACTTTGACTAAAGACACAAAATTGTAATTATTTTAATTAAAAATTTCATTCAATATTTCTTACAGTCTTATAGTCCTTTAACTCTTTTTAATATTGATCTCCATTTCTAGATATAATCAATCATGATGAGTTCCTTATCCTGGTTCCTAGATATGAACATGGGCCAAATTTTACCCGTGCTTGGCCTGAAATGGTTCGTCGAGTCATTACCTTAGCCTAGACCCATGGCGCCATCATGCGAGGTCTCGGTGGGTGCATAATTATTTAAAATTTTAAATAAGAAAAGGACAAAAACAACTATTATTCAAGAGAAAATAGAAAAGAAGAAAACTTGGGATTTGGCGACTGACCCGCATAAGCCTAACAAGTCCAAGACCCGCGTCTTGGACCCATTCATTGGTCGAATCGCTTGCGGGTCCCAGAAATGGCTGCGAAACCCGGTGGAGCGGGATACTCGTCCATGCGGCCAAGCCTACTCATTCTCGCAACAATATTTAAAAAAAAAAAAAAAAAAAATTATTGAGCAGCAATGGAATATTTATTTATTTATTTTTACTAATTTAACATAGCAACAGCCAACGTGCTAGTGTTAAAGTATGGAAACCAGTCATGTATATATACACATATCATAAAAATATTAATAAAATTTTTATGTTTATAATGAAATGAATGACTTTTAAAACAACTACCATTTATATATGTTTTGTATACACTTATATGTGTAGATTTTGATATTCAATAAAGTTTTAGTTTTAATATAATCTTGACCATTGGTTTTATCCTTTTTTGTATTCATTCGAAAACCAATTAATAGAGTAACTATTATTGAAGCAAATAGAACCTTCTTTAAACAGTTCTATATGCCATGAGTCATCCTGACATGAGTTATAACAAGCTTACTAAACCCTATTAATATTTCACGTTTAGTATTCGAATACATAGGTCAATAAATAAAAAGGAGATTCTCTTCCATAGTTATAAGGATTTAATTAATCTCCTATACATATGTTCCGAGCCTTCTTACTTTGGTATTAATTAGATTAGAAACTTAATATAGCAGTATTTATTTGTGTCACGGATCATGATATGTCTATTTAATATTTTTATAATATAATATATTAGCTTGCAAGTCTGTTCCTAAATCGAGCTAATTCATTAATAATATAAACAAACCTATTCATAAACCAACTCATAAGTCTAGACATGAGTTCAAGTTTGGTTTATTTACATAAATGAGTTTTACTTTGAGATCAAGCTTAGAGCGAGTCGAGCTCAAATAGCTTGTCAGTAGTTCAACACATTTACAAGCTTATATTTTACTATGAGTTTAAATATTTTACTTATAACATGTGAATATGAAGATCAATAATTAAAAAAGAGATACTTTTCCATAACTGCAAGGATTTAATCAGTATCTTACTCAGCACATATGATCTTAATCTCACTTATTAAGTGTTGTACATGTTACTTTGGCAACATAGAATTATTGGCTAGAAACTTATTAAAAAAATAATTATTTGAGGTTCAAGAAACTATCTAAAGAAAAAGTTTTCTCATGCAATTTCTATATCTACTCAGGATCCAATTAATTGAGTAATTATGGCTACATTAGGACATAATTGTTTGTAAATAGTTTTATGTCATGCTTATCATAAGGGGAACTATGAGATGTTTACAAGGGGATAATGTCGCGGTATACATCTCAACTTTATCGTTTTTTGTAATTATAAACTTAAAGTTTTAACTTATTTAATTATATGCCTAATTAAAGATTTGATTATTATCATTTATATCTCAATTAACTCCTATTTGTGATAAAAGTTCATTTAGCATGATTAACCAATTGGCTAGTTACCCTCTGCCTTAGAGGGAATTGTGCTACTCATCTAGGGTTGTATATGGCCACCAACGATCATTAGTAAATCTCGTGATCCACATTTTTTAAATAGATTGTGATCCATTATATTGCAATAAGCGATCGGTGACTACCTACGGAGAATCATGTGACCCCCCTAAGGCCATGTACAATCACTTTATTAGCTGAATATGCTAATTAGACTAACGGTGTGAATTAGAGTTAATTTAGGTGTAGATAGTGATAGCTAAATTTTTAATTAGATATATAATTAGACAAGTTAAATCTTTAGGTGTATAATTACAACAAAATATCAAAGTTGAAGTGTAAATCATAATATTGTCCCAGCTTAGAAAACTCTATTAATATTCTTTATATATAATATATCAAGATATAAATGCCAATTATTAAAAAGGAATTTTTCTTCCATGATTGTAAAAGGCAAAATACAAATAGACCCTTAAACTATAATTTTGATGCAAATCAATCCATAAACTTTTGAAGTGTTACTAAATCCAACCATAACCTTGAAAATTAGCACATACATCCTAAACTACCACTTTATACTATTTTTAGCGTTATTTTTTGGGGGTGAACTTGTACTTAAGACTTTAAAGGTACATATATCCCATTTGATTAATGATTCAGGGATTATATCTTAATTATCCTTTTAATCTATCCTAATACTACATATATTTGCCTAAAACTTCACTTATTATATTGTATACATCATTTCGATATCATTAAATTACTTAAGCTAGAAACAAATTCCAAAAATAGCAATTTGGGATCACCTAAAGATTTATGTACTCTTTCCTAAATCTAATTAATAGAGTAACTATGATCAGATTAGATCAAATCTCTTTGATGCTTATCTTTAAGTAGATCATAATAGCTTTAACAAGATCTCGCAATATTTTACTTATGCTATTCGAATACAAAATAAGCAACTAAAAGGAGATCTTCTTCCATTAATGTAAAGATTTAACTAATCTCATACTCTATAAGTAAATCACGAATCCCACTTCTAATTTTGCATATGTTACTTTAGTGTCATAGAATTACTTAGGCTAGACGGTTATAATTCCAAAAACTAATTATTTGATATCAATGTCTATCAAGAAGCAATCAAAAGATAGGGTTTTCTTATGTAAATTTTGCAAAAGGAAATTTTATAGCCCACAAGCCTTAGGAGGGCATCAAAACGGCCACAAACAAGAGCGAGCGATAGAGAAACAACCTAAAAGATTAGGGTTTGATTCCGACAACCATTCTCAATATCCTCATTACACTACAAGTGTGAGTGAGGTTCCCCTATATGGAGCTAACTACAATCCGCAATTACTTAGGGTTAGATATGAATCCATATTACATGACCCTTCTTATCATTCACTGGGTGGCCTCCCTAGCCAAGCTTGTGTTGGGATTCCACAGTTCCAACATGATATGAGGATGATGAAGAATGTTCCAGCCAACAATAATCCTATGTATCTTCCTGGTAATACTCATCTGGGCATCCCAAGGAATGGGATAATTAGAGAGCATGAATTGCCAAAAGTGGAATTAGATGTCCAAATCAGTTGTTCTAATGATCCACATGGACTGGATTTGACTCTCAAGCTCTAATAGTCGTTTTTAAAACTAAGCCGTTCAACAATCCATAGTGGTTTGTGAAAGTAATCTTCTATTCGATATTTTTCAAGCGTAAATTATGCTTACAATTTCAGAAAACGCAACATCGTATCTCTACTAGAGCTATGAGGCAACGAGGCTTACTTCATTGGTTTAGTTGTCAATCAAATATATCGTTTTAATCCCACTTCACAATTTTGAGGGGGTGAATGTTGTATTTTTTTGAATTCGAAGTATCAATTTTATTTTAATATTTTATAGGGATGTCAATGTAATTTATTTAACCAATTTTTAATTGCGACATTATTATTTTTGGATCTTTGCTGTAGTTGAATTATTTGCATTATTTTCTGTCCTTATGGATATTCATATAGGGGACTTTAAAAAGTTTGCTCATAGAAAAAGTTTGTGTTTTTGTATCCTATGAACGAATTTTCTACATTATAAAAACAACTAGAGGGAAAGGGGAATGGTATACAATTCATCTAGGTAAAAAATCAGCATTCGTACCACTTAGTTATAAAGTTTTTGAGATTCTATGTTATAATTTATTTCTTTGAAATTGCATTAGAAGAAAATCAGTGTTTGTTGTAATATTTACTATATACTAAGTTTAGAATTTTAACATATGAGACTTTTATCATGAAAAAAAATTTAGCGTTATTTTTACAGAGAATTTCCATCCCTCATGCGACGGGATCGTTAAGGGAGCCATTGATATCTTATGCTAATTCTTCATCGACAAAATCCCTTTAAGGGTCACGCTTGGTAAACATTAGGGGCATATATAAGCCAGACTTACACTATAACTTAAATTTAATTTAATAATCATTTCAATCCAATCAAGATGGGAGCTAAGCTCGAGTTTAATGATTTTTGGCTCGACAAATTTGAGTTTACTCAAGTTTGAGTTGAGTTATATAATTCAAGTTCGAGTTGATTATAGCAGTTGATATTTTTCTAATTAGAATAATTTTTCCTTTTCAAAATAAGATCAATTTAATCAATCAAACTTGATCTTGTCGAGTGTCATTCTAAGTAGAGATTGAGTAGAGATGGAGCTAAAAGAGTTTTGAATTTTTCAATTGAGATCAAATTTGAGCTCCTTATCATATTAATGTGACTAGTTTACACTTCTAATGAATATACAATTGAGAAATGAGTAACCAAATATATGTAGACAAAATAATATAGAGCGCACCAGAGGTTTTCGTTAATTCAAGATTATAAGTTGGCTTGTGTGTCTATAAACCTTCATGGAACTTAATTTATTATTATATATTTCCTGAGAATGCAAATTTTAGGATAAACAAGGTACTTTGCCCAACTATATATTATATTTTATATTTTATGGGAAGTAAAATCAAATTCAGTTCATCTAATCAAGAGGGGAACTATCATACCATTAAACAAGAGACATAGGTGTAATGATTCTTCTAATAAAGAGGAACTAGAATCTATATAATTCATTTATACTTAATATAAATTTAATTTGATCAAGTTTTAATGTTTGAAATGAGTCACTTAAGTCACTACATGAGTGTCTCTATATCAAATAATTCCTTAGGGCATCTCCATTCGAGATTTTTGGCACAAAAACCAATGTTTGAGGTTCTTGATGGATGGGGAAGAAGTCCTTTGCAAAGTTGGATTCTTAGCCAAGAATCTTAAAAAAGAAACTTTATTATTATTTTTATTATTATTAGTGTTATATTAGTTTAAATTGGTGTGTTTTGAGTTTCGTAAATAATATGAATAAATATTAAGGATTTTTGTAAAAAAATATAAAGATAAAACGGAAATATTCTTAAGAAAAGAAATTCTTAAAGTGTTGATGTGATATTTAGGGATTTTAAACAAAATTCTTACTAATGGAGATACTCTTACACCATCATTTTTCTTTACAACTTTAAAAAGATTTGATGTGACACATATAATTATAATAAGGTCCACTTATATGAAAAGGAAAAAATGTTTAGGACATCTCCGTCCAAGAAATTTGGCACAAGAACCTCCTTTTTGAGGTTCTTGACGGATGGGGAGAGGTACTCTGCAAAGTTAGGATCCTTGGTTGAGGACATTAAAAAATAAAGTTTATTATTATTATTTTTTATTTTTAGTATTATGTTAGTTTAAAATTGTGTGTTTTAGATTCCATAAATAATACAAATAAATATTAAGGACTTTTGTAAAGAAATATACGGATAAAGTGGAGAAGTTCTTAAAAAAAGATATCCTTAAAGTGTTGATATAATGATCAAGAATTTTAACAGGATACTTACTAAAAGGGGGTACTCTTACAAACTATTTCAATACTTCACGTGAAACTATTTAGATTAAGCTATATAAGCTTGTAACCGGTTTTCTATCATTATTAGTGGCTCAACATTTTTGGTTGGAATTCTGAGTACCACATTAATGTTTTATAAGACAATGAAAAATAAAAAAATCACAGAGGGACTTATTGATAGATAAAGGCTAACATAAAATGCATTGAGATAGATGTTCTAGATCTAACTGAAGTTCACAATTGTTGTCAAAAATGACTTGGAGGCATAAATATAGACACAATCTAGCTATTTTTTAATTCAAGAAGAAAAAGAGACAATGGATCTCGTACAAAAGTTTCTCCGGAATCAAAATCGATATTTTGTCTTGCTCTTTGGGACAAATCTGCCTTTCATTCTTCTCTTTTTGCTAGCTGGAGGCCTTACATGCATTACCATCATAATAATGTCTAGTGTCCTAAGAGACCAAACGTCAACGAAACGTAGTATTGCTTTTGAAATTCCCATGTAAGCGTGTCTCCTAGTTTAGACGACACAACAAGGCATGATCCCACTTTTGGACAGCGTTAGCAGACAATGTTTCTGGTTTTTCCTGTTTGCCCGTGATTGTTGCATGACTTAAAAAGCTGAAATTGTATTAATAAAGACTTAAAGATAGTGCCAAAAAGACTCAAATTTTGTAATAACTAGGGTTTCGCAAAACATGTGGCTTCTGTGTCTAGAAAGAATTAGTAAGCCAGGAATAATTCTTTGCTCATTAGTCATTTCACAGGGAAACATAAAATGTGGCGGAGGGTTTCAAATGTCAACAACATGTTTCTTTCTTTTCGCATACGTTCAGACTTGAGGGATTTTTTTTTTTTTTTTCCCAAGTAAAGATGCATTTTATTCTATTAAAATCAAGTTTTATATATGTAAAGCTTTGTACCTACGGAATCGATACCGAAGAATTATAGGTTGCTGAGTTTAATGTATGGCTGACTCCTTTTAATAAAGGTCCGTATGGTTTTTTAAGAATAAAAATAAACTATATTTAAAATAGTTCAATTTGAACTTTTAGAAACTAAGTTATTTTTTTACAGTTTAGGATTTTAAATCAAATTGCTTCAAATGCAATCTATTCGGCTCAAAACGCTTTAGAAAGCACCCGGCTTTTCCAAACACATTTCACTAAATACAATATGCATTTACCATTGTTATTTTACTTATACATCTCCATATGGGATGTCACTTTACTTATTCATCTTAGGAGTGGAGTTCTTAAATAGATTCATTGAGAAGAAGGTATAAGAAGGGAAATGGAGTGCTTTTACAGTTAGAGGGAGTTTACTTAAAATATCTCATCTCTTTTTTATTGATGATGTTGTATTGGTTGTTGAGGCAAATAAGAAAAATGCAAAAGTTATTAAGGAAGTCCTAGATTTTTTCTCCATATTATCTGGGCTTAAAATTAATAATCGGAAGTCTAGTATGTACTTTTCAAGAAATACGAACAGTGGGATTAAAGATGAAATTACAGATATAATGCAGATGTGCAAAGTAACTTCATTTGGGAAGTATTTAGGTTATCTTGATGCAGGTCGCCGAGAAAGGGGTGATACACGGCTGCTAATATCACATGAACCAGAGGTAGATCCAAACTTAAGATAGCTCAAAAGGTAAACAAAAGTCCATGGTTTAGCAAGCTTACGTACTTATTCCTTGGATGTGATGCACCATAGAACTACGCATGGACCAACTAACTTGGTAGATGCAATGTACTAATCTAAGTTAGATGGGTTACTTGTCACAATCTTTACAAAAGGGACGGGTAAGAGAAAGGGATGGGTAAGCACTAAACACTTAGCTAAATGAAGAAGAATATCTTATTACCAAAGATGTCGAATGTTATAGCTAATACATCTTACAAGTATTTATACAACCCATTTAGAGTAAGTCCTTGGTTACTAGAAATTACAAAAAAAGATTCTTGCTAGAAAAGGAAAGTTACAAATTTTATAAGGGTGATTCGGTAATCAAAACGAAAGGAATATTCTTATAGAGGGCAGTATGGACATAAATAAGGTGGGATATGTATTCGCTCATTAATCCAATGGTCCAAATGGTATTAGATGTCAAGCAGAGCTAGGTTGATTAGGTTGGTCTCAGGTCAACAAATGGTCAGGTTAATAACTTGGCAAGTCAAAGGTCTAGAGAGTGTTGGCTCAACAAATGGTCACTCATTTGCTCAACCTCGACAAGTTGGCTTGCTAATATGGCAACTAAGCCTCGAACATTTGTTAGTTTGGCAACATTAATGACTTCTTCCCCTTTTACTTGGAAGAAGGTGAATGGTTTAGGGGAGCTCGGAAGAAGTGCTATATCAAGTCGAATGAAATGCTCCTCATCTTGGGTTAAGTTTTGCTCAACCACTCAGTACACCATGGAAACAAGGCCTTCGCCCTCAGTCATGTGATTAGTCCTTTATTCCTGTCATATCTAATACACGATGGAGGAAAGCCTGTCACACCCCAAAGCGGCAGAGTCGTAACAGTCCCGCCGTGTAAACCATCCTAAGATAGAAGTTGGCCTTACAATCGCTATCTTAGACCTGTTTTACACAAGGCGTCTATGACTAACTCACTTTGAAGTAAACAGTTTATAATTTAAATAAATCATTTACCTAAAAAAGTGAGGAAGTATATATATACACTATAATCAATTATTGCAATTAAAGTTTACAATAATTCTCCGTAATATATTTCCTAGTTATTACATTATTCAGAAATGAAAAATAATTCTAAAATAAAAACCTAGACCTTAAAAGTATGTGTTTATTCTTCAATGTTTTTCCTCACTCCCCAGAATCCAACAGTTGCTAGTTTCAGAGTAGTTGTTTACCGCTTCGCAGCCAGCACCTTCACGATGTCTATAGGGATATGAGCAACTATAGCTCAGTAAGTTAAAATGGAGGACTTAAAACTATACCATAAACACAACAAGGTTTTTAATCAACTTATTAGGTGCAATGCATGTGCAAGCAAATGCTATCGTACGACGTTGTCCGGCCCGTCGTGAGATTAGAGAAATTGCGCCCGCTCTAATCCGGGTTGAGGAGTTGCCATTAATGTAACAGCTTACGACCAAACCCAGGCTTGTGCAATGGAGACCTCACTTCTCCCGCGACTACCTTCGAACCACTGACTTCACCCTCGCCGCGACCTCCTCTCCTGTCACTTAGTTCGGCTAAGGATGAAGAAGGGACCATTATGCAATTCTGCACTATCCCTATTGAAGGGGTCGGTATTTGGCTAAAGAGTCCTAAGTTCCCCTAATGGGTTGCCATGCATGTCCGATTATGATTACTGGTCGTATATTTGATTAAGTCTAGTTTAGGGTGATCAATCATTTCATATAAATCATAAAATACATACCAAAGCAACAAAAAAAAAATCATAGCATCACCCATAATCAAGCACATGCACACATCCAACTATCTAACAAGTACAACGAAGCATAATCTTAAGCCTCCAAAATACAGTATCGTATTAATCTCAACTTACCTCGACTCCTCGCTCACTCAGTCGAGGTCTGACTTACTCAGGCCATCGTCGATCATCCCTATAACACAAACGTGGTTTCAGTTTGTCATATAACTATTATAAGTTCATTTTATCCTATAACGCTTATTGTTATGCTTTGTTTAGGGTTTAATATGCATAACTATCTAGGTCTTAAGTCTTTTACAATTATTCTAGGTTTGGGGTTAAGTTCGGGTTCGGTTTCCGCATCAATTTCTAAATTAGGTTCTAGTTCGATTTCTAACTCCTAAATATGCTCGAATCCTAATGTAAAATTAATCACATTAAGCTCGAGTGTTCAAATATCCTATTGGGTCTTAATTCAATATTTTAAACTATTCGGTATAGGTTATTCCTAATTGGGATATCGGATTTATCCCTAATGTGAGGAAATTTTACATTTTTATATAATTACCTAAAATTAAATCTTAATTCAGATTTAGTATTATTCTGATTTTTATTCTAATATTATTTAAATAACCCTAATTTTTTTAGATTTATCAATTTTCAATTCCACATATTACTAATTTCTTACAATAACTACCTAATTTTCCAAATTAACTATACTTAATACTCCAAAGGCTAGGATTAGGGTTCCACATCAGAGATTAACATCCCTAAACATCTAATTATTAACTAAATCAGTAATTAGTATCTTAATTACCTTATTGACTCAAAATTACCCAATTTTCCCATCATTTTAGGGCTAAAAATTAACTTAAAAATGTCAAAAATTAATTTTAAAAAAATGGTTTCATAGCACTATTCTATATCACATAAGCATTCTACAGAAAAAAATTAAGCTCAAAACTACACTTCTAACCCTATTTATTTCTCACTCTAATCATGCTCGATTTTGCACGATTTATTAAGGATCCTATATCACTAGACATATTTTCATCAAAATAATATTTTCCCTAAAAACTACATAAAAAAAATTCCAGAATAACAAAATTTATAATTTTATAAGAATTTTTACTAATTTTACAAAATTACACAAAATCGAGCTGGAAATCGAACTCACCGATTTGGGTGGCTCTAGCCATTGCCGGCTGCCGTGGCCGGCTGTCGTGGCCTTGTCGGCTAGTTTGGGCGCTGCCATCATCGTGTGGTGGTGGCGGCCGTCCACTCCCAGTTTCTCGTCTGGTGTGGGTTCCCTTTAAAGGCCCTAAATGCACAGTTTTCTTTTCTTTTTTTGTTTTCTGGATTTTTCTCTTAAATTTTTTAGTCTCTCAATTTTTCTCTAATTCCTCATTGCCCAAATGAGTTCTGAAAATTTTTCTCCTATTTATAGACGATTTTGGTAATTAATATGCATTAATTAGACATAATTTTGCCCAATTTCCTTGATTTTTGGCTTTTGTGTTGTCTAATTCTAATTGCTTAATTTTTATTTTATAGATCCTGACCTGCCACGACCAGATTTGGATCATTCTATCCTCTTCTGATTTTTTTCTGATTGTTCCATGATTAATTTATAATTTTTTTTAATTATTTACTTAGTTTTTTGCTAATTTAGGTAATTTTACGTATTTTTATCTACACGTAAATACATGTGGGGTATATGTGAACATTCCTAATTATTATTTTGATCATTCTAAAATTTTTAGTATACATATAATCTATCTTTAGTAATTTATTAGTTATTAGATTACAATTTTCGATAATTAGTGCTTATTATACTTAAAATTTGTAAATTTTATAGTCTCCTATTTTATTACTTATTTTCTTAAATTTAAGTTTACGGGGTTATTTTTATTAATATTTTTAGCTTTACTTTATAATTTAGCTTCGATCGTATCTTTCAACCGATCGAAATCTCGAATGGTTAGCTGTGGGGCTTACAAAGCCTACGGCTGAGCAACTAAATATATTAATAAAGAAAGCTCAACATAAACTTTTTAGGTGAAAATCAAGACAACTCAACATGGAAGGATGATTTTGATAAAATCAATGCTAAAATGTTTATCAACCTATTATATGCAAGTTTCAAATATCCTAACCAAAGTAATACAAAAGTTGGTTAAGATCATAAGGGATTTTTCCTAGAATGGAATAAATGACATAAGGCGTACGCATTAGCTTGCTTAGGAAATGATTATGCAACTAAAAGAAAAAGGGGTCTAGTCTTAATTAATTTACATAAAAGAAGCATAGCCTGTGCCACAAAAAGGCTTTTGGAATTCAAATTCAAAAACATTACTTAGTCAAAGTTAATCAAAGCAAAACATAAAAAGTTAAAAGTTGGGGATGCAGTGACCAAAATAATTGGGGCTTCACATTTTGTTAAGGAATTACATGTTAGTAATGACTAGTGTAGACAAAATAGATTTGTTACCATAAGGCATAGGCAATCTGCTTTGTTTTGGTAGGATAAGTAGGGAAGGGACTCCACAACATGACAGATAATGCAAGGTCCTATTCATAGACAAGCTTGGGATTTAACTGTGGTTGAATGTTGAAAGGGTCCTCACACTTGGTGTAAGTCTCTCAAATCATATTTAAAGCAACTGCATTCAAATTTAAGATCTTCGGGAAAACTTATTTAATTGAGTCTAAACTTTACGATTAGATTAGAAAAATTAGTTAAAATGGTCTATGAAGTCAAATAGTAAAAATAATGACTAAAACCTTAATTTTAGCTTTAAAAGTGCAATTATTTAATATAACATAAAATTCATTGGAACCCCTAAAACTGAGCCTGTAATATAATAAGGCTCTAGAGATAAGTTATTTAAACTATAGAAGAGAATAATATAACATAATATATTATATGAATATATATGTATTTTTATGAGTATACCTAATATATATATAATAATTATACCAGTAAATTAACTTGAAAACATAAAAATATATATATCGAGCCATAAATTCAAAACATTAAATAGAAAATACATCTTAAAAATAAAAGAAATCATAGAAACATAATTAAGTGCGTATAATTACGCATTACGTATACCGTACATATAGAATATATACACATATATTAGATATTAATATAATATTAATAATTACATCAAAAACCAACTAAATCTTATCCAAATTACAAGATAAACATTTGGAAATTGCTAGATCTCCTCTACAGTAGCAAACTAAACTTGGAAGGTGATGATTTAAAAGAAAAAAGGTAGAAAACAGGCAACCTCTTACTTAAACTAAAAAAGAAAAATTAGAAGAACATTTCTTTTAGTCAATGACAATTCATATAAATTGCCGTAGACCTCAAACAACTCTCATTAGGCATTATAGAGTCTAGGATAATGGTAGAAAATTTTTGGAAAATTAGAAATAAATTTAGAAATAGATCAAAAACAAAGTAATGAACTAACTTAAACTAATTCGTGGAACTACACAAGACCTAACAACGTGCCCTTGCAGCCATTGAAGGAGGACCCATTAGTTAAGCTTTCCAACAATTGCTTGCGATCAAACGGTGGCCAGAGCTCCGATAAACGGTTGATTTTTATTTTTGCCTTGTTTTTCTTATCTTTTCTAAATATACTAAGCTAATTCAAAAAATTATGGAAAAAAATTATTCCTTGGTTATTTTTAGAGTACTTTGATGTTGTAATTTTATTTTTGCAAAATTATGAATATTTTATATACTTTCTTAATAAACGTGTTATTCACCCGAATTTTGAAATTTAAAATAAATATATTAAATAATTTTATTTTGAACTCAAAAATCTTCTATAGAATACCTATTACATCTAGCTCATTATTATGTAGCCTGATTTTGATTTCATATATGCTTAATATTTATTGCATTTGTTGACCTTAAAAATGGCTAAAAAAGGGGTAATTTATGAAATAAATTAATTTTAGGAGAAATGATTGATGAAATTAGGATTTAATTAATTCTAGATGTTTATAATGATGTCAGGATAAGGCAGAGTTAATTTGGTGTAAAAATTAAATTATTTGCCTAATTAGTCATAATCTAAGGGCAAAAATGTTATTTTACCTATATTGACGATAAACCCAATAGCACAAAACCAGTCACTAGTTGAATTCCCTATATATTTTTAAGTATATAGAAACTTTCATAGATTTAATTGGTGACTCTAGTTATTTATTATGAATATTCATAGTTAAATAGCTTAATTACTTAACTTAGAGATGATTTTAATAAAACTAAGCTAAAATATAATAAATATTGAAATAAATCCGATACATGTTCATACTGACTATGTTTGTTCAAAATGGGTTATTTCATATTTTATGATAGTTGTAGGATCTGAGCTATGTTATACGCATAATAGGATTAGATACTACCCATATTACTAAACTATACTAAAAAACTATATAACATATAGTCTATTTATATAATATGGACATAATATGATAACGCTTGTTATAGGAGCATATATGTATAATAGAAACTAAAAAAATCCTTTAGAAGACATCTCTTGACATAGAATCCATATTTCATATCATCGAACTAATACTAACTATATGATACTACTTGTACAAGGTTGAATAGTCCTAAATAATAAAATAGATCTCTCTATGATATTATGAAAATATACGTATTACGATGACTTTATCATAACTAAACGTAAACTTGACTAATTAAATGTATGTTTTGATAAAATTAAAACGATATATTATAAGTAATAATATAACAATATATATTGTTAACGTTTATTAACTTAATATAACATATATAACAAAGCTATAATAAAACTATACTTGACCCTATATGAATAATAATATATCTCCAATATATATATAAATATATATTTATGTATATAACTTAATACAAAGAATAGATAGAACCTTAACGTTTTTGTAAATATAACAAAAACTAAATTTGAGTATTGGTATACATATATGATCTCCTAATGAGTAGTACATCAACGGTACAAGCCTTCCACAGTGAGTGTTGATATAGGTAAGTTGGGATCGTAGTTTTATCGTTTGCTAAGATACTATATCAGAGTATCTAGAGGCTAAAGAGTACTTTTGTATATAGTTGTAAATTAGTTGTCTGTACGCATGCTATATGTATGATTGGTATTTTGTTTTGCAACAGGAGTCGAGCTCCTTAGCATATTGTCTTACATGATTTCATATTATTGCATTGTACGATCTTGTTTGGCCACTCCTAAATGAAACTAATAATGATCTAACCGCTAATGTAAGTAGACATGCATAGTAATCCGTTAAGAAAACGATTAGGTATATCAAATCAAATATTGACTCCCTTCGATGAAGATAGTAGAAATGGTCATTTCTCCATCCTTAGTCGAACTAAGTAACAGGCGAGAAAGTCACAGCAAGAGTGAGGGTTGTAGTTTGAAGGTGGTCATCAGAGGAAGGTGGTCATCAGAGGAAGGTGTTCTCTATTACACAAGTTTAGGTTTGATCTAATTTGAGTCGCGATAAACTCCTCGATTTAGGTTAAAATGAATGTAATGTCTTTAACTTCACAATGAACTGAATAACATTATGTGATACTGCAAGTGTTTGATTACATTACATTACATTTCATGATAACTAATAACATTATTTGTATTTGTATGGTACTCTTCTGTCTCCGTTCTACTTATTAAGTTAGTTGTGTTTATATCTCTATAGATTTTTTTTGCAGGTGACAAGTAAGAGTTTTCAAGATGCATATATATAGCTACCCATGAGTTCGTACATGGTTAGCGAGAAAAGTAAAG
The DNA here is from genome assembly GCA_024138005.1 of Lumnitzera racemosa. NCBI lineage: Eukaryota > Viridiplantae > Streptophyta > Magnoliopsida > Myrtales > Combretaceae > Lumnitzera > Lumnitzera racemosa. The sequence continues at coordinate 103,294,238 of JAMXBC010000004.1, forward strand.
AAAGGAGAATCTGATGAATTTAGACCGTTGACTTTTCTTTTTATTTTGAAGAAAGTAATTAGGAATCTCTCAAATGCCCATTAGCTTTCTATCTTATTGTAAACAGACTTCAAGACCTATACCTTTTGTAAACTCTTAGTATAAATTATAACTCTATACGTGGAAATGGTTATATAAGTACTGTTGTATTATCAGACAACAGTGATGGGTTTTAGGAGATCGACCAAGTAAGCATGAACTCTCACATTGTCCACTACTAAATATTATGCTATGCTGAAAACCTACTTATTAACTTTTTTTACGTTTTGGAGACTTATTGGAGAGTTCTAGGTTTGCTTTGCTTGCCTAATTCATGTCTACTTAGCCAGGTTTGCTTGTCCAGTATAGCGAAACTTCAAGTCAACCAAGTAGCTCATCAGCCCTGCTCTACGGTTCATCACCAGAGCAACTCATCAATCTACTTAGTTGTAGCTTCCCATTAAGATTACTTATTTATGTTTTATTTACTAGATTACCCTTATATTTTATTTTGTATTTATGGGATTGCCATTAGGGCATTCTTTACTTTATTTTATTTATGAAATTGCCATTATGCATAAATAGTCTATGTTTATAGGCTTTTAGTAATACTTATGACTTTTTAATGACAAACTATTTGAGTATTTCTTTGTGAAAGCTCTTTCATCCCACTTTTATCAATCCCTTTTTATCAAGGATTATAGCGAGCTACCCCAATTTATACTTTATGTGTTATATCAAAGTAGAGATTAGGTCGCGTAGTGTCTGTTTAGTACGTCATATCCTTATGAGCAGCTCATAAATTCACTAAACCCGATTCCATCTTCCTTTCTTCGATACTTAAAAGGACCCATCTCATTTACGACGGTAAGACTTTATGATGATCAAGTTCCAAGGAAAATCAAACAAGATGTCTTAAACACGTATTTTGAAAATCTATACTATAGGTTTGATTATTAGTAGGTATCAAACTGGATGCTTTAAGTAGATTAAGTCGTATATAGACTGTATCTACAATAACAACTATAGATCAGCTTTTATTTTAGGTTAGTTTACACGGTAGGAATGTTATGACTCCTTTTATTCGGGATGTGGCACTTAGGATGAGGATAAACTGGTTTTTTCTTTGTCAAATTTGTTATTAGAAAAAGTAAGCCCAATTATTTTGCAAAACAGGATAGATGAATCCTATATCACATGTAATATGAAGAAAGCACCCAAGTTAAGTAATATTTATTCATAACTAGTATTCAAATTAGATTCAGGTGAAATCAATTGGGCATAGCTGTAGAAATCTATACTGCTTCCAAAACTCCTTGCCTACTGCTTGTAACTTAAGAGCAAGGAGTATCAAAGAGAATCCAAATTGCCCAAAGTGTGGTGACAAGCAGGAGGATAATGTGCATATTTTGAACAAAATGCATAGATATAAGAAAGGTTTTAGAAGAGTTGTAAAGTAAGGATATTCAAGCTCCTAGTATAGATGGCAATTTTTATAAGTGGATAAAAAAGAATACACATATAACTAAAGGCCAAACTACGTTACCTAGGTCGTTTATATGATTTATTAGAAATCAAGCCCTATTTCAACCAAAGTCTATAAACTTGGATATAAATTCTACAATACAGAGGTTAAGGCATGAATATTAAGCTAATTTCAAGAGAGAAAGTAAAATTTATAAAATTGAAACAAGAAGTTTATCTTGGAACCTTTTAATTCAAGATTAGGTGAAGTTGTGAAACATCCTAGTTAGTCTAGTAATTTAAATTAAATCAAATCATAAAATCCTTTAAGTTAGTATCGTTGTAAATCAAAATTAAGGTCCCGATTTGATTATTCTAAAATTCCTATTTTACGCACTTATTAAGTATATTAAATTTTATATTTTATGTATAGGATATAATAATTTTTATTAATACTATACATTACAATATTTTTATAAAATTTTATTATCTTATATGTATATATATATTCTTATTATAATTAATTATTTATTTTCTTTTTCTATATATAAATACTACTCTATATTTTAAAAAGTTTTAGAATAATCTACCTTAAAACCCTATCCTAAACCCTATTTCACCACCACCCCTCTACACCACCCCCCTCCCCCCCCCCCCCCCTCCTTTCAATCACCCTTGACCTCTCTCTCTTGTCTTTGTCCCCCTCTCAAATTACCATTTCTTTTCTCTCTTAAAATCCTCTTCTCACTTTTTCTTTCTCCCTAATTAGCATAAACCGAACCCCACTTCCCTAAATTCAACTTACAACTACCATTTTCAAATGACCCTTATTCTTTTTCAAATTAAACTCCTGCCATCTTTGTCCAAATAATTGTATCAACCCCACGCTCTCAATTTCCACGCCAACCCCTGTCATGCCTCTAATAGGAGGAGTCATAACAGTCCCACCTCTAATAGGAGGAGTTATAACAGTCCCACCGTATAAACTAACTTAAGATAGAAACTAATCTCATAGCTATTATCGTAAATATAGTTTATACAAGGCATGCACAACTCAAGCAGTTTGAAATGCCCATTCTGATACTTATTAATAACCAAACCTATGGCAGAGTTTTACAAAATACCTATTCTATACAACTTGTTATCTCATAACACAACAATATTTATACAGACGTTTCACTTCCAAAGTTAAAGTGTACTATTAAAAACCACAGGTTTTGCAATTTATATACAATAAGTTAAGAAACTAGCGGGCGTCCTAGGAAATTCCTAATTAGTTTTCTCAAAACTAAAAAAAATTCAAAAGCCGAGGTTCAATTGATTTTTCGTTCCTCACTTTCCCAAACAATAGCATATTAACCTAGGGGTGGTGGTATCAAAACATCTTAATCCTCACTCAATACTTACAAAAAAGTCTATGGGGATGTGAGCACCACTAGCTCAGTAAGTAGGACGGAGTCAAAAAAGTACTAAATAATCACAAGCAAGGTTATTAATTATGATGAAATGCAATGTAATCAATCAAATGAAATATCATACAATGTTGTTTGGTCCACTGTGAGGTTAGAGAAATTACTTTAACTCCAACTTAAATTAAAAATTTTTATCGCTACCCAAATCAGACCAAACCCGGGCCTGTGCAATAGAGAATACTCCCCTTCCTTGATTGCCTTCAAACTACAGCCCTCATCCTTATCACGACCTTCTCACCTGTCACTTAGTTTGACTAAGAATAAGGAAATGATCATTTCAACTATCCTCATTGAAGAAAGTCAGTATTTAGCCTGACACTCCTGATCGTTTCCCCTAATGGGTGTTATGCGTATCCAGTTTCATTTTAGTTGAATGGACATTAGTTTTAATTAGGAGTGACTAAACAAGTTCATACAATAAAGAAACAATGCAAATATGTAGAACAATATACCAAGGAGTTCAACTCTTATCACAATTGAGTATCATACACACACATGGCATACACACAATTAACTAATTATAAACACAACAAAAAATACTCTTGAGTCTCCAAATACTTTAATACAGTATCCCAATAAGCAGTAAATCTACAATCACAACTTACTTGTTCAGACACTTACTACAGCAAACTCAAGTAGTCAACAGTTTGTTTACTAGAAGATCCTATATACACAGAAGACCCAAATTCAATTTTCGTAATAATTATAAAAACATTATGGTTTAATATAAAATGGTTATATATATAAATATATTATATTGTATTATTATTATATATCGAGTTAAGTTATTAATTATCAATAATATACGTTATTTATACTATTATATATTATATATCATTTTGATCGTATCGAAATGTACTCTTAATTTGTTAAATCATATTTTAATTTTTGTAGGGTTACTGAAACACATACATTCTAAAATATTATAGAGTTATAAATTATATTGCCTAAAATTATTCAATTTTAATAAAATTAGTGTCGTTAGATTTGTACAGACCTAACAACAGGTGTTACGGATCTTGTTTCTAGAAATGACTTTTAACAAGTAGTTCAAGTTTCAATACAATTATACCTATCTATAAGTATTATCATATTATACATAATTTACATTATTAAACTGTATTTTACCTGATTTGTCCATATGATACTATAATATGAGTATTATCTAATCCTAACATATTTATAACGTATCCCAATTAGAAAATATCAATAAATATATTAAAAATACCATTTTTATCCAATTTGATCAGCAACCCTATACATAGTTTTCGTTTAACTATTTAATTCATTTTAACTTGTTATTACTAAAAATACGTCTTACCTTATAATTTAAGCTATTTTACTACAAAAATTCATAATAAATAATTTGGGTCCCTAAATAATTCTTTGAGAATTTCTATACTCCTAAAAATATGGGGAACTCATCTATTACTTGTTTTCAAGTTTCCAACTTATCGCCTATATATTTGTATTTATGATTTTACTCCTAAATTATCTTAAATTACTCAATTATGATCCTTTTTACACCAAATTAATTTCTATATGACCCAATATTGTTATTATTCACTGGAGTCAGTACATGTCCATTTTATCGTTTAATTTCTTAATTTCCTATTTATTTCACAATTTCAACCTATTTTCAAGTTATTTTTAGGCCAAAAAATGTAATAATTTTTAAAATATTCAATTCAAAATTCGGGTTACATAGCAATTATCTATATACCATACATATCCTATATAAAAATTTTAAGCTAGAGACAACATCAGTTAGTATATTTATTTTACAATTCAAAATTTTAGATGAATAGTAGTTTTGTTAAGTAAGTATACTAAATATTACAATTTTTTCAAAAATCAAAATATCACAAAAAAACATGTTCAAAATAACCTAACTACAAAGTTTTTTCATAATTTTTTAGGTGGTTTATGCATTTTTTATAAATTATTGAAAAACAGGGTAAAGACTTAACCTAGTTGTTGTTGGATGCTACGGTGGCCAGCAGTAGTTGGGGGTGTGTCGGACGGCCTGCACAATAGGTGGACTACCTGGGGACGGTTAGATTTTACAGCAAATTCAAGGTAGGTTCGAGTTCTATCATAGCACGAAATTTTCTCTGTTTTTGTATATTTATTTCTAAAGTATTCTAATTTCCTTAAATTTTTCCTCTGACTTTTTTTAAGTGTCTTGAGTCCTAAAGTGTTTAATTTCTATCCTAGGTTTGCATTTATACTAGCTTAGGAAATTTCTAACAATTTTTTTCCCATAAATGCATGCTTATCATCTTGAATTTATTAATCTGTGGTGTTATCCTCTTAAGGAATCAGCTTTTGAGTCATCATTTGCAATTGATTTGATGATGCCACATTTTTATCAGCCCTAATCTAGAAATTATTCGGCCAAAAAGATAAGCTTTTGTACATATTTTAGTTAAATAATAATATATATATTATATTCACATTAGTTATTTATTAATATACGAATATATATCCCTTATATATATCACGCCTAATATATAACTATACTCATATAACTAAGTTTTTAACATATTTTTTATTTTTAGAATATGTTCTCTTAGTTATTCAAATGAATTCAATACATTATATATAATTACATAAACTAAGGTTAATTTACAGGTATAATTTTATTTATACCAGGTATGCTCATAAAAATATGGGTATATTTATATAGTAAATTATACTATATTATCTCATTTTTTGAGTTTAATTAACTTATCTCTAAATTCTCGTCGTAATTCGAGCTCAATTTTAAGAATTTTGAATATTTTAGTACTATATTAAATAATCTTACTTCTAAGGGTAAAATTTGAATTTTGAGTGATTATTTCCAAAATTTAACTTTACTTTGTCACTTCGTCTAACTTCTATATCTTAATTGTAAAGTTTGAACTCAATTGAATAATTTTTCCTAAAAACCCTAAATTTAAATTCGATTATCTTAAACATAATTTTAGGAGCTTATAACAACCCCACCCCTTCCCCTAACCCCCAATTCCAAAGTTCATTTCAAATTTTAGCAACTCGTCCAAAATTCTTATTAATTAATCATTTGAGTATACCACTTTACGAATTGTAATTTTTGTATTGTTATTTATATTAGATTCTCGTTTATGCCATCTAATGATCTCGTTTCGATTTAAATTCACGAGCTATTCTAATTTCATATTCAGTACCATATATATAGTATATTATCTTATTATTATTATTTTATTTATTATTTCTATTATTAGTGTTGAATTAAGTATTGTTAGTAGTCGATTACTACTATTAAATCATTCGATTATCTTGTTATATATGACTATTTTATATAAAAGATACATTTAGATATATTTTATAGTAATTCGAAATGTCAGTTAGATAAATATATGTTGAGGTCAAATTTCTGTTTTCTATTGTATTCAATTTGGGTTATTATTTTCTATTTATTTATAGAGTATAGTAATGATAGTATTCTACACAAGTCCCGAGTATCGATTTTATGTACTATGATATGATTTTATTATTAGTATGCTTTATTATTAATCAATGGTAGTATGATTTAAGTATTTTTATTACAATAGTATTATTAGCGTATAACATATTATATTAGGTAAGTATGTTTGTTTTATTTGTCTATTATTATTTTGTCATTCTTTACGAGTTTCTACGAATCATACTATTTTCCGATTAAGTACATATTATTTATTTACCATATTGATTCGATAATCTATATTATTCGATACTCTAATCAAGTGTCAATTTTATACTTTCTTTATATATATAGATAAATATATATATATATTATGTACTTTATAATTTACTATAAATAAGTGATCTTATATAGTTATATCAACTTTTTGGCTTAATCGTATTATATTCTATTTTTATTTTGGAATTCTTATTTTGATTTGACAATTTTTTTATAGGACCTTAATTGGATAAACTATAAATTCATATTTGACTCCTAAGTAGAACTTAGTCTTAACATGCTTAAAGGTTAACATACTACTTGTTTTCTTTTAGATTCGTAGTGTTCGATTTCTCTTATTGATATATGAGTTTTTGTTCAAGTTTTGAGATTAGAGTCTTGTTTTCGATTTTAGAACGATTTCAACTACATGGTGTTTGGTTATTACTTATGTTTGATAGGAATTAGTAATTGAACTGGACTAAATTAAAATTCAACCCAATTAATTTGATTTGTTAATTTTGCTTAACCTACTTGCTTATTGATCATGTGCAAGGATTCTCTAATGGACTTTTACATGAGACAATACAGCTAAAATATTAGATTCTAAATTTTGGTTTTTGGGCATAAGAGACTTAAATGAAAATATATATTTATATCTACCTATGTATGTGAATAAAGACCAAGTGTGACGAAGTTATAAATATCCCTCTAGTGTTTTGTTGGCCTAATGTAAGATAATTAAACTATTGCTTATACTAGTCTATTATTTTTGTATTTCTGCATGTGAATGATTGGGCTTGGTATGTGTAAACCCCTAAAATTGTGTTTAGGACAATCGTATCTAAATTTAGGGCCTATAAAAAAGCTCTATCCAATTCGATTCAAATTTTACGATTAAGATAGAAAAGTTAGTCGAAGTAACTCGATGAAGTTAGATTTTGAAAATAGTGACCAAAAATACCAATCTTACCCCTAAAAGTATGATTATTTAATATAGTACCAAATTGGTCAGAATCTTTAAAATTGAGCTCAAAATGTAAAAAGAACCTAAAGATAAGTTAATTGAGCTAAAAAATGAGACAATATGATATAATTTGCTATATAAATATACGCGTATTTTTATAAATATGCCTGGTATAAATAAGAATTATACTAGTAAATTAACCCTAAATTATTTAATTATATATATTATGTGTTGAATTCATGAAAATAAATAAGAAACATATCTTTAAAATAAAAAATATGTTAGAAACTTAATTATATGAGTATAGTTATATACTATACGTAATATATACATAGGATATATATACTCGTATATTACTAAATAACTAAATATTAATAAAATATACCTAAAATACTTAAATATTTGCAATCTTATCCAACAAATCCAATTGTGGCTGGGAAATTGCTAGAAAACTTTTGTGGTATGCTAAAGAATTAGAATAAACTGATTCAAAAGGAGAATTAAAGGGGTAAAGACACCTCATGCTTGATAAATTAAAAGGAAAAAAGGGGGAAAAATCGGTTCAGTTGAGTTTGAGAACTATAAATAGGGATAGCACTAGATGTACAATGTTTAGCCAAGGGAAGACTAGAATAAGTAAAGAGGAAAAAATTCTAGAAAATAGAAAAAATTAGAAAAATCATACGAAAAACGAGTTAGAGCCGAGCTAGTCTAGTTCTTAGGGAAAACTTGAACCTACTGTGAAACCCAACCGTCCTCAAGCAGTCTACCCATCACCTAGGCCATCCAACAACCATTCATCTACCGCCGACCACCGTGGCATCCAAGAATAGCTAGATCATTTTTCTGTCCTATTTTCTTATAATTTTTAAAAAATAGTAAATCCACTAAAAAAATTGAAAAAAATTTATATTTAAATTATTTCATACATGCTTTCGTGTGACATTTTTTTTTTTGGAAAATTTATAATATTTAATATACTTGCTTAAGAAAGTCACTATTTATCTGAATTTTGACTTTCAAATAAATATATCAAATGATGTTTTTTTTAGCTCAAAATTTTCGTATAGGATGTGCATGATATATAGATACTTCTATGTAGCCTGAATTTTGATTTGAATATTTTTAATGTTTATTGTATTTTTCAACCTAAAAGTAGCTTAAAAATAGGCCGAAATTGTGAAATAAATAGTAATTTATGATATTAAATGATATAATGAACCTATACTGATTTCTAATAAAGTATAATGATGTTGAGATAGGTTGAAATCAATTTTGTGCAAAAAGAATTATAATTTTGTAATTCAGTATAATTCAAGGATAAAATCGTAAATTCGAATATATAGGTGATAAATTGAAAACTTAAAACCAAGTGATAATTGAATTCCCCATATTTTTAGGAGTCTATAGAAATTTTTGGGGAATTAATTGGTGACCCGAGCTAATTACTATGAATTTACGTAGTAAAATAGCTTAATTTACGGATTAAGGCGTATTTTTAGTAATAATAGGCTAAATATGATAAATAATGCAATAAAAAATACCTATACATGTATTGGTCGGATTTGATAAAAAGGTATATTTTAATATATTTAATGATATTTTAACTATCAAGATACTTTATAAGGATATTAGAGTTAGATAATACTTATATTATTGGGTTATATTGATAAATTTGATAAAATACAATTTAATAACATAAAATGTGTATAATACAATAATATTTGTATAGATACGTATAATTGTATTAAATATTCGAACTACCCATTAAAAGTCATCTATAAAAATAGGACTCATAATACGTATCATTAGGTCTATACGAACTCAACGACGCTATTTTTACTAAAATCAAATAATCTTAGGTAATATAACCTATAACTTTATAATATTATTAGAATGTACGTATTACGATAACCTTACCAAAATTATAACATGATTTAACCAATTAAAAGTATGTTTCAATACGATTAAAATGATATATAGTACGTGATAGTATAAATTACATATATTATTAATAATTGATAACTTAACTCGATATATATATATATAATAAAAACTATAAATTATTCTGATGATATATTTTTATATATATAACCATTTTAAATAAAACCTTAATGTTTTCATAACTATTACGAAAACTAAATTTGGGTTTTGTGTATGTAGGATTCCTTAGTAGTCAAACTCTTGGCAACTTAAGTCTTCTATAGTAAGCTTCTAAACAGGAAAGTTGGAATTGTAGCTTTACCACTTGTTAGGATACTGTATTATAGCATCTGGAGACTCAAGAGTACTTTTGTTTGTGTTTATAATTAATTATTTGTGCATATGCCATGTGTGCATGTGATATTCAATTGTGAAAGGAGTTGAACTCCTTGGTATGCTTCTTTGTATATTCATATCATTTCTATATTGTATAAACTTGTTTAGTCACTCTTGATTACAACTAATGATTATTCAACTACAACGAAAATAGATATGTATAAAACCCGTTAAGAGAAATGATCAGAAGTGCTTGGCTAAATATCGTCTTCTTTCGATGAGGATAGTTGAAATGATCATTTTCCCATTCTTAGTCCAATTAAATGACAAGTGAGGAGGTCACGGCAAAGATGGAGGCCATGGTTCGAAGGTGGTCACTGAAAGAAGGTGTTTTCCATTACATAAACTCGGGTTTAGTCTGGCTTGAGTCAAGATAAAACTCCTCAATCTAGGTTGGAGTGGATGTAATTTTTTTAACCTCACAATGGATCAAATAACATTGTGTGATATTTCATATGATTTTTTATATTATAGTTCATCTTATCATAATTAATAACCTTGCTTATGATTGTTTGATACTTTTTTCACTCTATCCCATTTACTGAGCTAGTTGTGCTAACATCCCTATAGATTCTTTTACAAGTGCTAAGTGAAGACTAAGATATTTAAATACCGTTACCCCCAAGTTAGTGTGTTGTTAACTAAGAAAGTGATGAATAAAGAATCAATCGAACCTAAACTTTTGACCTTTTTTTTTTTTTTTAGTTTTGAGGAAACTAATTGGAAATTCCTTAGAACGCTTACTATTTTCTTAACTTATTGTAAATAGTCTACAAAACCTATAGTTTTTCGTAAACTCTAACTGTAAATTATAACTCTGGATGTAAGACATTTATGTAAATACCGTTGTATTATGAGACAACTGGTTATATAGAACAGATATTTTGTAAAATTATATTACAGGTTTGATTATTCACAAATATCAGAACAAATACTTCAAGCTGATTAAGTTGTGCACACCTTATGTAGACTATATTTACGATAGCAACTATAAGGTTAGCTTCTATCTTAGGTTGATTTATACGGCGAAATCATTATGACTCTTCCTGTTCGGGGCGTGACAATATGAGTATGTGTTTGTGTACCCGTACTAGGCTTTGGTTTATTTTTTTTCTTTTTCAGATACTAGATCTAAAGATTACCTTATTTATAAGGAGACATATGTCAATGACATTCAAGAGGAGGATGAAATCAAATACCTTTACTACTATGATGACTAGGATAGGGTAATGTTTGTTTTACTAGAGGTTTATGTTCTGTTGAGAATTGTGTCCTTTTAAGGAGATGGACTCCTTTCTGATATTTGAGGATTTAGTTACTTGACTTGTTTATTGTTCATGGTTATGAGTTGATACGCTTTCGAACTCTGTTGGATATTTCAGTTTTTATGAGATTATGAGTGGATACAGCTATCCACTCCTTTATGGTTTTTTTTTTTTAATGCATTATTTGTGGTATAATTTTCTATTGCTTTTTTACTTGTAGACTTGGAAGTCTTAACATATCTTGGGTTATCTGGGGTATGTGACGGGTTGTAGCGCCCATCCAGAGTTACGAAGCATTACAAGTTGAATGCAAATACCATTGTTATTTACTTAACAAATCAAGCAGTAGTTAAGGGTATCATTAAGGATTATGAGGACAAATGGATAATGGGATTCTCACATAAGCTAGGCAATTTATACATTTTACCATCTGAATTGTGGGTAATATATTAGGGTATTCATTATTGGTTGCTAAAGGCTCTAGAAAAATGGAAATCGAATAAGATTCTCATATGATAGTAGCATATTTATTAAATGAAATAGAACATAAAGCAAAATATAGTCATATTGTAAACTTATGTTGGGAAAAAGTCTTGTAACTATGCAAATGGAAGATAAGAAAAATACCTCGCGAAGTTAACATGACTGTAGATCATTTAGCATATCAAGCATCATAGCAACAACAAACTATTGAAATCTACGAGGAAGCTCTGACTATTGTTGCACCTCTGTTAATATTAGATCTACAAGGCTTTGGTTTTGCTAGGGAATATAAGGTATTTGTTGTTCAAAATGAACCTAGGGTCTTGGGAGGTGTTTCATGTCGATAAGACTCTTGTATATGTTTTAGGTTAGACATTTTAATTGTGTTGTTGTACTGTGTTTTATTTTATGAAATATAATATCCATAATTTATTGAAAAAAAAAACTACATGTAAAGATATCAAACAAAAGAATTACATACAATAATCAATCTCAAACAAGGTTCTCTTGCTGCTCAAACTTATTTCATAAATTCCTTGTTGTATTCAATGTTATCAGATTTGGTTTGGGTGGTTGACTATAAGGGTGCAAATGAATCAAGCCAGTTCATAAACCACTTAAGTTTGGCTCAAACTTTACTTGAATTTGATTTGGCATTAGTTGAGTATAGCTCAAACTCGAGCTGCAGTTACTAAAGTAGTAAACTGATTCATACTTGAGATTTAGAATATTAGACTCATTAGGTTCATGAGTCTAGTCAAATTTAATCAAGCTTGGTATATATATATATATTTTTTATTTTTAAATATAAGTGAGTTTGAGCTTGTTTTGGGAAAATTCATAAATAATTCAAGTTTGATAGAGTTAATTGATATTTTCAAGTCAAGCTCAAGCTCAAAATTTAAAACTCGATAAAACTGAAGCTGAGCTCAAGTTTTTAAGTCAAGCTCAAACTCAAGTTCAAACCTAATACCGTGTTGGTAGAGACCAATTGTTTGATAGTACTAGTGCTCACATATATTAGATCAGACGAAGTGTTGAAACCTGGTCGAGTAGGTTGTAGAGAATAGTGAATGAAGCTTCAATGGAGAGAACATCAGAAAGTACAAAATATCTTACATGGAGAAAATGAATTTTAGCAACTGAAATAATTGAATACAACAGTGTGCTACATCTACAGTGAAGCACATGTTAGAAAATAAACAAGTCACTTGAGTAGCTAAAGTACACTAGCACAAATAATTAATTATTTAACTTCTTCATATTGGCGTTGTGATTTCAATCATTGAAGATAGTTCGAAAGGGTATTCTGTTTGCTGTTGAGGAATTTACAGAAATTAGATTTTGGCTGCCGGTGGAATGAAACGACGTGAAGAAAGGTTTGGATCAATCTTCATGTGTATTCATCACGGATGTTTGGTTTCGGCTTCGTCGTCTCTCTTTAATCCGATTTGATAAGTAAATGAGCACAATTCTGGAAGTAACACCATCAAAAAGTTCGGATAAATGCTAATTAAATTTAAATCCCCGTTACAATATAACGTAAACTTATATTATTTAGGGTCTAGTAAATGTGATAAATGTCAAGAAAGTCCCTTTTGATATAGGAATAATAGAATCAATGGCAGGAATTTTATTTATTTATTTATTTTAAGCATACACATAGCAATATACTTTACTAAAGATGTCATTGATAACTAAACCTAGATCAGAACCAGAAATAAATTAAATTACAAACTAAAAGGCAGATATTATATTTTAGCTCGATGAAGGACAACACGTTTGGAACATAATTTTTGCTTAGAACGGGAGTGCTAAGTACGTTTATGTAACCATATAGTCATAAGCATGTTTACTACTGGGTATAAAATGCCGACTTCGGATGCGTAGCATTCGACACTGGAGTCGGCCTTCAATGTCCAAAGCTTTTACGTACTTATCTCTACTTACTAATTAAATTCTTTAATTTACATAATAGTTCTATGTTATGAATCGAACGTCTTATTCTATTTTATGTTATAAAGTTGATAAAATTATTTTACATATTCTTAAGTAGTTTACATATACAATATCTTACGCATATTAAAATATAGTTTTATTATAATTTGGAACAATTTCATATAGTATTGTAATATATAATTACTTATTAGTAAATGTAAAAGTACTATGTCATATCACAGAAGTTGATTATAACTTATAATTGGTTTTGTTATATAATATATGTAATAGCTTTGTATTGATATAAAATTACTTAATTTACTCTAACAATTATAAAGAAATAACTGACATTAATATCAAAGACTTGGTCAGTATAAAGCATCATCTTCAATCGCAAGATCTACGGATAGAGGTTGAGTTAGCTTGGAACCACATATTACAATCTAGATACATGGACTTGAGCTACTAAGGCCTAGCCTAGCTTACACGTTGAACATTTAAATTGTAAAAGAAAGGTGCAAACGGTTGATAGATGATTCAAGTGAAATTTTGGGAATCATTATTGAAGTCCATATGAAGAAGATAAATGAAAAGTCACAATACAATATAATTTCATAGGATGAATGAGAGTGAAATAGGCAAATCCACTAGTATAGTGAAGGAAAAGATAGTTGTCACATACCCAAAAAGAAAGAAAGAAAAAAAAAAAAAAGGATAGTTGTTGAAATGACCATATTAGCTGGATTGATGTATTTTGTAGTTGGATGTTTGCTAGGGCATCTTTAGATGATGGTTAAGGCCACGGTTACTAAGAAGGCAAAGATAATGAGAACTTTACTATTTGAGGCTACTATTTAAGGAGATAGGGAGGGAGACAAAAATGGGGCAGGAATGACAACCACAAATTGAGTGGAGATATGTAATTGTTTTTTATTAATATGGAATTACTAATTTTACTCTTAACAATTATAAAGAAAATAACAAATATTAATAATATCGTCTTAACGAGTGTAGAACATCATAAACAATTGTAGTTTTTGAGATATGTCAGCCAGTATTAGAATACATAATGAACTGTTGGGAGTTAGCAACAATGATCTTAACCATCGTCCCAAAGACGTAACAGCAAACTTCAGACCTCCACAAGGACAAGGTCATCAAATCCGGTAACTCATCTACACCAAGGTCAATGAGATGTCCTCCTCTAGGTCTATCACCATAAATTATACCACTCTAGCTATCGTGGTCGTTCCAGCAAACCATCTTTTTCTTCACTACAACAGGGGGTTTGCCTTCTTCACTCTCATTCATCCCGTAAATTATACTGCAGCATCATACGACCTCCATATCGGTTCCCAAAATTTCACTTAAATCATCCATGGGCGATTTGATAAATTTTCTAAACGCACAAGGATATAATACGACGGGTATCGAGTTCCCATCTACCTTGCCCACACTCAATTTCATTACTTCTTCCACATACTCATATATCAAATTTAAATAAAATACTCTGATAGCTTCTAAGAAAGACTTAATCTTTAATGAGAAAATTTAGTATTTAATGGTAAAAAGAAATTAAATCTCTAATGGAAGGATTTGGTGTGAAGGTTTTAAACTTCTTCTGAAATTAATAGATAAGAGACCACAAGAACACTAACAGAGTTATGATATTGGAGAGAAGAATTAAATTTGAGAAGATCTGAGAGAGGATTAAATAGTCAGCGAGATAAAAAATAAAAAAAAAAAAAGGAGAGTGAGTTTGCATTTCGTGGTTACAAAAGAAAATCATAAGAAAAGCCTTTATTATTAACATTCATTAGGCAAATTTTTATTTTCCATTTATATCATTTACTCACTACTAAAGTCATCATCCTTAGTAGGCTTTTACTATTTTTATTATGTTACTTAATTACGTGTCATTCCAAGACTTAATGCATTTGTCCATCCTTTATTATTAATATATATCATCATTTGCGTTATCAAACCTAACCTAAGTAATCGCCCCAGACATGTGAGAGGAGTCAAAGATTAAGGAAAAAACCAGGTTTGATCAAAAGTTAAACCAAAGACGAATGGGTGTAAATTGTGGGGGCCAATCTTGGTTTGATAACATTGATGATCACTATGACTCATCATCTTATTTTGTGTATACGTTTATGTATTAA
The DNA here is from genome assembly GCA_024138005.1 of Lumnitzera racemosa. Taxonomy (NCBI): domain Eukaryota; kingdom Viridiplantae; phylum Streptophyta; class Magnoliopsida; order Myrtales; family Combretaceae; genus Lumnitzera; species Lumnitzera racemosa. The sequence continues at coordinate 103,310,014 of JAMXBC010000004.1, forward strand.
TTTAAACCATGTAACAAGAGGTATACTGAAAATATGAAAAGGGCAGGACTTAATTAATTTGCAATATATGGAAATCTGCCCTCAACACAGCAGTACCAAAAAGAATTCCCTCCATCCAATAAAATTCCAGGAATGGCTCTTATTTCTGATGGACCTATTACTAAGATGAAGTACCCGAGGCCTATATCAAGAACACGATGAACTTGGATGAATTCCTAGTCCTACATACAGAGAGAATATTCCAAAACCTCTATCCAGTGCCTGCAGTCTACTTGTACGCATATTTCGACAAAAAGTCAGCAACATCTGCAGCAACCTCGTAAGCACCCTCGACACACCGCCCTAAGGCTACCCCAGATACATAGTTTCCACCCAGGAAGAAACCCCGGAAACCAATGTCTCTTAAACCAGATTTTGCCGTGTCAAGGAGATCGAAATGGCCTACCAAAAACTGCGGTATGGCTTGTGGCCAGACTCTCACACCCAAAACAAACGGATCCTTTGCACTAGGATTTATGAGCATCTTTCTTAAATCTCTGTCAACTGCTTCCACGAGCTCATCAGCCGACTGTTATACAAAAATCTCAATTAGTATGAAATAGGAAAGACAAGAAAGGAAGTACATAAGAAACATCTATATGTAAGTTATGATAGCTATAATAGTAAAACTCGATGGATAAGGTCTGGGCATCAGTGCAGACAGAGATAAATAAGGTGGCAAAAAAAAACTGGGGGTTCAGCTAAGTGGTCCAAAGGTATTGGACTGGCAAATTGCCCTTTGGACCTATAGCATGCTAAACCAAAATTAAAACTGAAAATACTTTTCTTTGATCATTAATAAATACAAAAGAAAGGTCGATTGACAAAAGGAAGGAGAGATAATTTGCAGGATATTATCTATCTGTATCTAACATATCAATTCCTATTGAAAATAAAAAATTGAAAAAAAAAAAGAGAAATTCTTTATTCCAAAATCTTTTGCTATACGAGATGAATCTATTTTTTTGGTTTGTTACTTCTTTTTTACTGAATTAGATTGGATGGATTTCCATACACATAATAAAAAAAAATTGTGGACAAAAAAAGTTTCGTTTTATGGATGTTCTGTATACGTCTATTTTGGTTTGGTGTCTTTTTTTCTTCTACTTGAAGAAAGGGAGCCAAATATAAGTGCATTAACATTTTACGTGCAGCAATATAGGTCATGTGATGAAAAACTATGTTCAACGTCTTATTCCTTCAAAGAATTGCATGCATCATTTTGTAATCTCGGAAGGAAGAACAGATATAATGGCAGTTATTCCAACTCTTTTTGGTGCAGCAGATTAATTGGATTAAATATCAAATAGTAAGGAGTACAGATCTGCTTTTGCAAGAGGTATCAGAATGTTAATTTCACTTTAGTACAAAGTTGTGACTCATCTAGTAAAAATCCATGTGAAAAAGGAGAAATTGATATGGCACATGAACCAGTAAAAGATTTTGAAATCAAGGAAAAGGTTAAAACTAGCTGACATTACATTAGCATGTGCACTATGATCCATGAGCATCGATTGTTTTCATAATAACCAGGGTAAATGACTTTACAAGAGCAATTCTGCCTGGCTTATTATATCTTCGCACAAAATGTACTTAAAATTTGAAATAATCTCACCTTTGACAGTATACCAGGATTAGTTGCCCCTCCAATGTAGTTAAGCAGCAAAACCCTTCCAGCAGGTGCTCGATTTGGGAATAATGATGAGCTGTATATAGTTCCTGAAATGCCAAAGAAAATTGGACTCACTTAATTGAAAGAACTTAGAGCAGTCAAATCATTGGGTCCTATAGTAATGTAATTTCTGCACGGTAATGGCCATTTAAATCACAGAACCAAAATTGATACCTAGAGTTTCCACCCCTTGACTACGAGGATGCAACTGACCGAAGCCCTTAAGTTCACCATCTATCAAGCACTCCGCACGGATTGCTTCTTTTGGGTATGAGACAGAAACTGCAGCAACTGGTGGATAATAAAATTTTGATAATGCAACTGCTGCAGAAGCCTGAGCGAAGTGGAGAAATAGAATAGAGGATACATTACCCAAGCTAAGATAATAAATAAACTAAAAAAAAATGACTAATCAAATTAACTATAAGAACATCTGGTCCTTGGTAAACATTTACAGCATTTTGCCAAGTTAAGTTAGAACTAGCATGTCATGCAATAATGAATTAAGATCATAGTTATGTGAAGCTAAAATATCTAAGCAGAACACACCATTCTCTCTCATCATGTAGAGAGAGAAAATCCTCTCTAGCCTTTCCCTCCTAACCTCTCCCTCCTAACCTCTCCCTAATCCCCTTTCCCACCACATAATCTCCATCGCCAAAACACTTCTTTCACCTTATCTTCCTTTTACCTGTTCCCATCCCTCTTTCCTAACCCACCCACCCTTTCCCCCATCCTTTCTCCGATTTCTTTTGTTCAAAGTTTTAGTTGGTTTTCTTCCTTTTAGGAGTTCGTTTTTCTGTGGCTCGCTTGTGTCCCATTATCGGTGTGTCTCCTCCACCATGAGAACTTTCGTCCGGAGAAACAAAAAGGTATCTTTTGGTGTATCTTTAGTCCCAAACGGAGTGAGGGACATCCCATGCAATATGAAGAAGCGCAAAAGCAAGAAGTCTCCACCTTCCTCAGCCCAAGAGGTGTCCTCAGATGGGAGGAGTGCAGCAATTTTTGGTATGAAGGAAAAAAGGAAAAACTTGGTTTCTTGTGCAAAGTCCAAGACAGCTGATGTGACAACTCTTATCCCCTCCAAAAAAACTCCCAGGCAGCCTTGACATATCAGAAAAGCAGCCAGCTGGAAACAACACCCTTGTTTCCATTCCTAAGACAGGGCCTCTTTTCAAGGAACAAAAGGAAGGTGGAGTCCCTTCCTCTTTTGAGGAAAGTCAAAGTTCCACAAGTGAGTCCATACGGAGGGAAATGACTAAAATTGCAGATGAAATTAAAAACTCAGCACTCAAAGACAAAAATAGAAATGTCACAAGTAAGAAACTATCTTCACCAAAACCACCATTTTTTGTATAGGTGGTATCGAAAAACCTCCCTTTATCGCCAGTACCACTCGTTGACGTCTTTTTAGACTATTATGCTCTATCTAAGCGGGGGGAAACGATATGCATGGAGCCTCTAACATTCGTATCCATGTTTGGCAAGAAAATATGGAGGAATACTCTCGTAGGTTACTTTCTTGCCTGTGGTTTGTCTTTCCTCTCAGTCTAGAAAATTGTAAGAAACTTCTAAAAGGACAAAGGCCTTGTGGAGGTTTTAGCAAATGGGGGCGGCTTCTTCTTCTTCAAATTCAAAGACGAAGCCTCATTGCTCAAGACCCTGAGTCAACAATGGACATTTGCTAACCAAACCATCATCCTTGAGCGCTGGTCTATCAACGCTGATTACGACAAAGTGTTACTGACGAAGCTTCCTATTTAGGTCAAAGTATGAGGTGTCCCAATGGAATTCCTCCATAGAAATAGAATTGGTTATATAGCAAGCGCTATTGGAAGACCTCTCTGAGTGGATTTGGTTATGGCTAGAACCAAGAGGATAGGATTTACCCGCGTTTCTGTGGAAATAGACACTGATTCTACTCTCCCCTTCTCATTTGCCATCAAAAGAGCCACTGATTCTACTCTCCCCTTCTCATTTGCCATCAAAAGAGCAAATGGATAGATAGCCATAGTAGATGTAGAATATCTAAATGTCCCCCTACATTGCTCCAAGTACAAAATCTTTGGGCATGCAATGGATCAGTGTATAGTCGTCCAACAGTGAAAATCCAAAGACCCCAAACAATATCTCCACACCAATAGATGTGAGGAGCCTTAACCCTAAGGTGAATAACGCCCATAAGGAGTCTGGTATAAAGGTTTTACCAGCTGCTAAAGGTATAGTAATCACAAAAGGAGAACATGTTAAAACACACAACCTAACTACTCCAAACAAGAAGAAAGACAAACATGCCATGCCATGCCACCATAGAGGTTTTGTCCTCTAATAGTTCTTCAATTGAAGTACCAAAACATATAGGTGATTGCTGTCATGCTGCCTTCACAAACATGACCTTGAAATCTAAGGAAGAGAGTAAAGGCCATCTAGTCTCCAGCAATTCCAATGAAGAGAAAGGATTCTCACTAGACTCCTCTCAATCTATAGTGCTTGAAACTCAAGATGGCCATCAATCTCTACAACAAAGCTCTACATCCCCATGGATTTCTATGAAGAAGAAGAAAACAAGGAAGGAAAAAATAGATTTGCCTGGAGGTGACTCCAACGACGAAGCAGCTTCACTTAGTGTTCTTTCTTTTGCTCTCTTCTTTATATTTCAATAAATATTAGCTCTTTGGAACATTAGGGGACTTAATGACCTCCAAAAAGCTAAAGCGGTGAAATCATTTTGCATCTCTAACAAAATTTCTATGCTAAGTTTGGTAGAAACAAAAGTGAAGTCAAATAGAGCTCCCTTAGTACGGGCACGGATTTTTCTTAAATGGAACTTAGAGTACCACTCAAACGGTCGAATTTGGGTGACTTGAAACCCTAAGATATGGTTAGTTGATATCTCTATCACTAATAAGCAATTCCAGCACTGCCATTGCCATCTTCTAAGGGAAGACATCAATTTCTGGTTTACCTGTGTCTATGGCGCAAACTCCTCTTCAAACAAAGCAAACCTATCGTCCGACCTCATTCTCATCAAAGCATCAATCTAAGATCCTTGGCTTTCAAGGGGAGATTTCAATAAATGTCGATTGATAGAAAAGAAAATTAGTGGAAATGAGATAATCACCCCAGGTATGGATCACTTCAACAACTTCTACACTAAGGCTGAGTTAAAAGAACCTAAGACTAGTGGTCCTATGCATACTTGGGCAAATAAAAACCTAACTAATCTTATCATGAGACGATTGGATAGATTCTTGATCAATCTCGAATGGTTATAAGCTTTTTCGAATTTTGAAGTCATGGTTTGCCCACCTAGTATCTCTAACCATAGTCCCATTATTGCACACATCCATCAGCATGTTCAGAAAAGGAACTCTCCCTTCAAGTTTTTTGATTTTTGGTGTAAAAACCCTCTTTTTCTCCCTCTGGTGGGACAGGTTTGAAATACGGCAATAGACGGTTCACTTATGTTTAGAGTGGTATCTAAGTTGAAGTTATTAAAAAAGGAATTGAGGAAACTCAACAAAAAAACAATATGCTGACATTTCTAAGAGAGTCGCTCTCGATCTAGGGGCTACAGAGAATGTCCAACTTGCCAACCAAGCTAACCCTACACAAGCTAATTGGGAATTATAGAACAGGAGGTACAAAGAACATTACCTACTTGCAGCGGCTAAGGAGTCTCTCTTAAGACAAAAATCTAGACAAACATGACTAAAATTAGGCAACAGAAATACCTCATATTTCTTTCGCTCAGTTAAACAAAAGCTCTCAAAGAATGGTATCCACTCTATAATCTTGGAGGATGGATCTCACAAAACAAATAAACAAGATATCCAAGAAGTGGCCATAACTTTTTTCCACAACCTGTTGACCATCCCATCACCCATTCCAATACATCTAGAATCCCTTCCCTATTTAGTGGAAAGAGCAATTCCCTTGGAGGATTGGCATCACCTTATCAAACTTGTGGATAATGACGAAATTAAGCAAGCCTGGTGGTCCATTCCTAAGGACAAAGCATCGAGTCCAGAAGGGTACAACGCAAATTTTTTTCAACTTACGTGTCACATTGTTGGAGAGAGAATATGTCTAGCCATCGAAGATTTCTTTGCTTTGAGCCATCTCTTGAAATCTATCAACTCTACTTCCCTTATCTTGGTTCCAAAGGTGGCCACTCCACAATTGTTTGCAGATTTTAGACCCATATCATGTTGCAATATCCTTTATAAAAGCATCTCCAAAATTCTTATAACCCGTATCTAAAAAGTACTGCCAAACCTTATTAGTAGAGAACAATTCGCTTTCATCGTAAGCAGGAGGATTGTTGATAACATTCGTACTGCGCAAGAGCTTATGCGGGGTTACCATAAGGAAGCTCATGAGGCTAGAAGTACTCTTAAGATTGACATCATAAAGGCTTACAACTATGTCATATGAGCTTTTTCGGAAAGCTTACTAAAGGCACTAAAGTTTCCTCCATCTGCGTCCGTTGGATACATGCATGCATATCCTCCCCAAAATTTTCTATTTTACTTAAATGGAGAGCTAATGGGGTTCTTTACTAATAACCAAAGACTAAGACAAAGGGATTCTATTTCCCCTTACCTTTTTGTCCTTGTCACGGATATACTTTCAAGGTCTCTACGCAAAGTAACCACCACCCAAGGCTTCAAACATCATTGGTACTGTAAAAAAGGAAATCTCACCCATTTTTGCTTTGCTAATGACCTCCTCATATTTTCTAAGGGTGACTTAACCTTAGTCTCCCTCATACATCAAAGCTTACAATCTTTCTCAACTCTTTCAAACCTCCAAGTAAGCGCATACAAGAGCAATATCCTCTTTAGTGGGGTCGATTCAGCAAGTAAAGCTCAAATCTTGGCATACACAGGTTTTAAGGAAAGTAAACTACCGGTGAAGTATTTGGGAGTTCTACTCATCTCTATAAGAATCAACCATATACATTATCGCATTCTATTAGAACGGCTCGCTGCAAGGATCAACAATTGGACTTCTAAATTCTTATCCTATGTTGGTCATCTCCAATTGGTCAAGAGTGTACTTTTCTTCTTACAAATGTATTAGGCATCCATATTTATCCTCTTAAAGAAAATCCTCAAAGACCTACAAATTAAAAGGTTATGGTTCTTATGGAATGAGATAGACGAGGCTAAAGCTAGAGCTAAAGTATATTGGGAGAATCTATGCTTACCTAAGAGGGAAGGAGGTTTGGGAATTAAGGACATCATCCTATGGAATAAAGTGGCCCAATTGAAACACATTTGGCATTTGAATGTGGACCCTAAAGGCCTTTGACCAAGATGAGTATGTGATGAAATTTTAAAAGGTAGGAATTTTTGGTCTATATCAAATCTAGCACAATGCTCTTGGTCTTGGCGTAAAATTTTTCAAGCAAGGAATTAGGCAAGACAATTGTTATCCTACAAGATAGGAGACGGCAAGCAAATATCCCTTTGGTATGATTCATAGCACCCAAAGGCCCAATTGTAAATTGGATAGGCGAAAAGAGCATTTATGCCATGAATTAGAGAAAAGAGGCAAGGTTGTGTGACATCATCGAAGGACTTACTTAGCGTTGGCAAGAAGGGGATACTTGGGACAGCATCAAATCTACCCTACCTCCTTCGACAACACCTAAGTTAGGTAAGGAGGATGCTTGGTCAGTCAACCCTAGCAAAGGTTTCTCCATTAAGTCAGCGTCCAACCTATTGAGAAGGAAATGCCCTAGCACTCCTTCGCAAGCCCTTGTTTGGAACAAGAGCAACAACACCTACCACTCCTTCATCCTATGGCTTGCTATCAAAGAAAGACTCCTAACTCAAGATAAGCTACTCCATTGAAGTATAATATCAAGGAATTGTTGCTATCTTTGTGCAAATGAGGAAGAAAACCACCAATATCTCTTCATCAATTGCGATTTTACAAGCATTGTGTGGGCAAATATCCAATGTCAACTCTTACCCTCTAGGACCAATTATCTCTTAGCTAGCTCTATGGTATCTTTTGTGAAAAACTTCAACGGTCTAAGCTCTCCGATAGGCAGAAGGATTCCCTCCATTGTGTGCTATTAGGAAACGCTCCTACTCCAGCTACCAACTTAGCTAAGGTTATTTTAGCATATATTGATGTATAGTTTTGCGCGTTAATGCCAATCTTGTTTGTCACCCACATACCTCTCTTTTGTAAATGTGGATCACAAACTAGGTTCTCCTTGTATATCCTTCTTGGATTCTATATTTTTATTAATATAAATTCTGACATTACCCAAGAAAGTTAGAACTAGCAATGCAGATGACAAATTACGGAAGAAAAACCATGATGATGCATGCTGCTAAAAGGTGATTATTTGCCTGCTATAGAGCTCACATGGAATATCACTTAAAGAAAGAAAAGAAAAAGGATGATAACTACTTGAGCATATTGTTACTTAAAGATAAATTAGCATAATAAAGTAAGATAAAAAGAGACCATAAGTTCCTTATATGAAAGAAACATACTGATAAATGAAAGAAACTTACAGATAGAGGACGCAACAAACTGCTAGCAACATGTGATGGAACAGTCGTAACCACAGTTTTTGCTTGCACCAAGACTAAACCTTCTGGAGTTTCATAAGTTAAATTATATCTCCCATCATCCAACTTTGTGATATTTGATAGTTTCCAAGACAATTTAACCTTGCTTCCCAAACTGCCAGATGCAGACACAAAATTAAGATTAAATTAAATAAGAATTTGAAAAGTTTTTTTTTTTTTTTTTAATCAAAGAGCAGCAAAAATTACTAGCTGCATGATTATTTCCATAAATGGTATTTGACAAGAGAGAATACCTCTTGGAAATGGCATTTGGCAACATGATAAGTCCCTTCCTGAAGGAACCAACTGTCTGACCCTTTGGTTTGGGTAAACGCCTGCAGAGACCAATTGGGCAATGTAAACAATGATGGAGATAATTAATATTGTTTTTTAAGTAAATCTCTGGTATGTATTATTACGGATCTCGAGGTGGCTTCTTTTCTTTATTCCTTTCTTGGATAGTTTTGAAAGTGCCACCGATTATGCTTCCACCAATTTGCTCTAATTTCCATACTTTTCCAAATGCAGCTTTCATACTCAACTTAGAGGGGTCCCCTGCATAGACACCTGTACACAGCAAATAGGAAATAACCTAAGGGATCCTGTATAAACAATAAAAATTGAAGAAATCTGAGTCTCACAACATGACATTTATGAATATACTCGTTAATTCTTGCCAGTAGATCCTTCATTCGAGCTCCAATCCAACTACCCACCTATGCTTTTTCCTTTGCTTTTATTATTATTATTATTGTTTTCTTTAACCTCTTGCATTCTGAAACAGCCAAACTACACTGCATGCAATACAATATTCAAGCTTGAGAATTCTGCAAACGTTACTAAAAGAGCTAAATATCTATGAGCCTTAGTAAATTCACAGGGTTCAATAGATAAAGGACCACTAACAGCACAGCAAGAAAGATCCACAGCATCCTCACAGCAGCAAGAAAGAGAGTCAGCAGCAGTATTAGTGCGACCACTTTTATATACAATCTCAAAATCATACCCCAACAACTTAGACAACCAATGCTGTTGGGCAGTGGCAGTGATATGTTGAGTAAGCAGATGGCGTAAACTCCTATGATCAGTCTGAACTACAAATTTTCTTCCCAACAAATAAGGTCGCCAATGAGTAATGGACATTACCAAAGCCATCAATTCTTTTTCATAGGCTGACTTAGCAAGAGTATGGGAAGATAAAGCTTTGCTGTAAAAAGTAATGGGCCGATTATTCTGCATCAAAACAGCCCCAATACAACTACCAGACGCATCACACTCAATGGCAAACTGTTCAGCAAAATTAGGCAAAGCCAAGACAGGAGTATTAGTCAATGCTTGCTGCAGATTGTGAAAAGACAGCAAGGCTTCATCAGTCCAGAAAAATTGATCCTTCTTAAGAAGATTAGTCAAAGGAAGAGCAAGTTGGCCATAGTCCTTAATAAACTTCCAATAATAACTGGACAGCCCCATAAAGCCCCTAACTCCCTTAAGTGTGATTGGAATTGGCCAATTAAGAATAGCAGCAACTTTACTTGGGTCCATACTCACACCAACCGAAGAAATAATATGGCCAAAATATTCAATCGAAGAGACTCCAAAAATAAACTTCCTGTGATTAGCCACAAACTTATGATCACTCAAAATAGAGATAACCACACGCAAATGGAGTAAATATGTATCCATGTCCTTGCTATAAACAAGGATATCATAAAAAAAATAAAAAATAAATAAAAACCCAAGGCACAACAACAAAGACAAGGCTAGAATAAAGCATTCACAATGGCTTGAAAAGTAACAAAGGCATTTATAAGACCAATAGGCATAATTAAGAAATTCATAATACCCTTGATGCGTGCGAAAAGTGGTCATACAAATATCATCCAAATGAATATGAATTTGATGCCATCCAGCCTTAAGATCTATTTTACAAAACACAAGCCCCGAAAAGTTCATCAAGTAGTTCTTCAATAATTGGAATACAAAAATGATTAAGAACCATAGCTTCATTTAAAGCCCAATAATCCACACAAAAACGCCAAAATCCATCTTTCTTTTTAACCAAAATCACTAGACTATAATAAGGGCTAGAGCTAGGTTGAATAATGCTTGCCTTAAGCATGTTATGGACCATCTTTTCAATCTCATCTTTTTGAGCATGTACATAGCGATATGAACGCACATTAATCAATCCCCTACCCTCCTTAGGAACAATGCGATTGATGTGACCCAATAGAAATTACTAGAAATACAATATACTTGGAGAAGAGAAAATCTGCAATTTGGGGCAAATTATAGAGAAATTCCCAGGAGAGTAATGGAATGAACCTGAGTGTAAGATTCAACAAAGGGAAGACTTAAGCTCAAAGCTCAGCATAATGCAATGTAGTTAGCCAATGATCATGTGATACTCAACTAACTTCATTCCCTCCTTTATAGCCAACTAAAATGCTAGGATGCTGCCAAGTGTCCTCCCAGCATATTCATTTGGCTACTTCAGTTAGATTTCATTTCCTTTATTCCCACGTATCCCACACACACATCACACACGCCACACACACACACATTATATATATTTTTATTACTTAAGAAGTTGCCCAACAAGATTTGTTGGTCCATTAGCTGTATTTGCCACCTTTTTTCTCCTATAAACCCTCAACACAGGGGCTTGGGCTCTTGGTAACATATTAATTCCTCCCTCCTGAAGATGGTCCTCGTCCTCAAGGACAAAGTTGGGGAATTGGATGAGGCAGTGTCTACCCATGTAGCTTCCTGAGGTGATTGATCTTGTCATTAGGCTAGCAGCTGTAGGACTAATTCTGCTTGTCTAGTCAGAACCTTCTACCTAAAATGGCAATCGACAACCGTTCTATGACATCAACATCTTCAAATAGTTGTGAGGGTAGCTCTTCCATAGTAGGAAATGAGCCCACTGCTCGCTTAAGCAGTGAGACATGAAATACCAGATGCACTCTGCAATTACTGGGCAATTGGAGCTTAATATGCAACTGGTCCAATCCTTTCTAAGATGTGAAACAGGCCTAAGAAACGTGGAGATAGCTTGGAAGAGGTCTGGTAGGAACCTTTTGACTCAAACTCGGGCGCAGCTTAAGGAAAACCCAATACCTGACAGCAAATTCAACTTGACGGCAATGCTTATTTGCTAAGTCACAAGCAAGGGACTGTGCATGAGTTAAATTCTGCTTCAACTGGCGTAAAATGTCATCTCAAGTCTGCAAAGCTACACATAAGGCTTCTTGGCCTACCTCCCGATGTAAGAAAGAGACAATAGGAGGTGGCGGTCAACCATACACTACCTCAAAACGAGTCATCTTTGTCGATGTGTGATAAGATGTGTTGCAGTGATATTCTACCCAATGGATCCAAGATGCCCACTGCTTGGGCTGATCACTAGAAAAGCATTTAAGATAGCACTCAAGGGTGCAGTTAACACTTCTGTTTGTCCATTTATCTTCAAATGATACAAAGCGCTAAAGTGCAATTTAGTGCCTTGCAGTTGGAATAATTCACACCAAAAATTACTCACAAATGTCAAGTCTCTATTGCTTACAATGATCTTCGGCATTCCATGCAAATGCACCACTTCCTTAGTTAAAAATTCCACCATACTCTTTGTTGTATAGGGATGTTTAGTGAGCAGAAAATGGGGATATTTGGATAGTCTATCCACAGCTGCAAGTACTACATCAGATCTCCTAGATTTTGGAAGCCCTGTAACAAAGTCCAAGGAAATGTCTTCCCAAATAGCTTCGGGAATAGGCAGTGGACAGAACTGGAGTCAAGGCTTGATATTTTTGCTGCTGACAAATAGCACAAGTGGCCACATATGCTGCTATGTCCCTTTTTACGCCCACCCAATAGACATTTGAGGCAATCCATTGATATGCCCTCAAGAAACATGCATGTCCACCTAAGGGAGAGTCATGAAACTCACGAAGAAAGACTTGAACCCACTTTGAACTGGTGGGAATCACCAACCTGTTATTGTGTAACAATTGGCCATTAACTAGATGGAATGCTTTTCCAGCATCTTTTCCATCTTGTAAGAGACCTTGGAAGCTAAATAAGGATCTTGTTGCACTGCTCTTTGAATTTCATCTAAATTAGTCCAGATCGGCCTTGTTATTGCAACACACTCCACTTCTTCAAACATCCTTGACAAGGCATCAATGGCCTTGTTCTCTCGTTCAAATTTATATTGCACTTCAAAGTCATACCCTAGCAACTTGAAAAGCCAGTTTTGCTGGTCAAGAGAGGCAATTCGCTGTTTTAACAGGTACTTAAGACTCCATTGGTCAATTTTCACAATAAATTTGCTACCCAATAAATACGGCCACCAATGTTGAATAGCTAACACAAGTTTCGTAAGCTCCTTTTCATATGTTGACTTGCTAAGTGTCTTTTCGGACAAAACCTTGCTAAAATAAGCGATTGGCCTATTATTTTGTTGCAAGACAGCCCCTGCTCCTCTTTCTAAAGCATCACATTTGACAACAAAAGGTGTAGAGAAAACAAGCATGGCTAGGACAGGGGCTGTAACGAGGGGTTGTTGCAAAGAATAGAATGCCTCGGCTGCTTTATAAGGCCATACAAATCCATCTTTCTTCAGTAAATCAGTCACAGGTTTCGCCATTTTCCATGGTCTGATAAATTTTCAGTAATAACTGGTCAATCCAAGGAACCCTCATACTCCTTTCACCAAAGTGGGAAGTGGCCACTTTAAGATACTCTAAATTTTTTTAGGATCAGTCCGCACTCCTTTAGTTGAAATTATATGCTCCAAATATTCTTACTCATATTGACCAAATTGGCATTTTTTTCTATTTGCTGTAAAGTGGTTAGTGCTCAACACTTCCAAAATGGTCTGCAAATGCTTCATATGTGCCTCAATTCCAGCAATATAAATGAGTATGTCGTTGAAGAATACAAGCACAAATCGCCTTAGAAATGGCCTGAATAAATCATTCATCACAGCTGGAAAGGTGGCAGGTTCATTAGTTAAACCAAAGGGCATTGCTAGAAATTCGTAATACTTTGGGTGCATTCTAAAAGCCGTTTTGTGGATGTCATCTACAAACACCTTAATTTGGTGATACCCGGCTCGTAAATCAATCTTGGAAAAGATGGAGACGCCATGAAGTTCATCTAAGAGTTCTTCAATTACCGGAATCGAGTATTTATCCGAGATGGTGGCCTCATTTAGTGTCCGATAATCAACACAAAATCACCACAATCCATCTTTCTTTTTAACCAAAATTACAAGGTTAGCATAAGGACTAAAGCTTAGTTGTATTATACCAGCTTCTAACATTTCTTGAATCATCTTTTCTATTTCGTTCTTTTGTGTAAACAGGTGGCGATATGAGCGTACATTAATAGGCTCTCTTCCTTGCTTCAACAGTATCTTATGATCACTTGGGTAGGCTAATGGTAGTTCTTTTTTGTTCTCAAATACATCTACAAACCTTATCAATAGTACAGCGATACACGGTTCCACATTCTCACTTTTTGATTCTGTACTTGATTCTCACAACCATAGCAAACTACAAATTTCAACATTTGCTGAGAGATTGACATGATCTAGGTCCCTCACTAAAATTTGTTCACCCTATGTCGTCGGAATTTTAATGGTTAATCACAACCAATCAAACTTCACTTCCCCTAATGTCCGCAACCAGGCTACACTCAAAATCAAGTCTATTCTCCACAATTCCAACACAAAACAATCAACCTTAATCTCAATATCACTAGCCTTTATTTTTACTTGTTAGCATCGGCCACTTGAAATTATATTAAGCCCATCTCCAAGCGTAACTTTAAATTTATGAGTAGTAGTTACTGCCAGCAAGAGTTTTTCTACTAACGTTCTAGAGATAAGATTGTGGCTAGCTTCATTATCTACCATAACAATTAAGGGTATTGAATCAATCTTACCTCGAAATTTCATGGTATTTGGCCATTAAATCCTTTCATAGCAAGCAAAGACAAAGTTACCTTTTGGTGTTCCCCTGCATCAATTACTTCATCCATTTCCTTCGTAGCCCCCAACTTTGACCCACTCATCCTCATCCCCATCCCCTATAGCTTCTTCTTCCGTAACTATCAATTTCAAGAATTAGTTGGGACATCGGTGATTGGTTGAAAGGGGCGGGTAACACTTGAAACATAGTCCTTTGGCTCTCTTTTCCAAAAACTTAGAATATGGCATTTAGCACTACCTTTGAGATTTTCGACCCCCTTCCCTTTGTTGGCTAGGTAAAGTATTAGCATATGAAGTAGACTCTATTGCTGACTGCCCTAGTGTATATGGATAAGCCATGGAATGCGTACCAGGGCTTCCTCATGTCAAAGCATCCGTCGTTGACACTAAAGTATGAGTAACAGATTGAGATACAATGGGTTTAAGTGAACTTGCAACGCTCGAAGCCGGCTGTTGCCTAATTACGAGTTGGTAGGCTTGATTTAAAGGACTCCTGGAATTTGATTGTGCCACATAAGCTAAGGCTAAATAAATTCCACATTCAAATTCCTTCTCGATTTTGAGGGCAATCTCCATGGCTTTTTCAAGAGTAGTAGGTCCAAAAGTGTACCTAGGATTGAATCTCCTCATGCAAACCCCAACGATTGAAGCTTATGAGCTTAAAGCCTCAAAGTCTTCAATGTACTGAGCCACAATAGCGGTTTGGCATAGTTGTGATAAAGCCTTCAAAGGATTTGAAGCCCACCATCCTCCATATCTTCTCATTAGCTCCTCCTTCATCATCTCCCAATCCAAATCTAATATGCACTTCCTCAACATCCGAAGCCAATGTACACATCTACCCCTCATACATTCAACCACCAAATCCGCTTTCCTCTCTTCTAGCATCCATTGAACTTCGAAGTACCGATCCGTCATCAAGATCCAATTCGCTAGGTCAATACCATCAAATAAAGGAAATTACTACACAAAAAGCATTTAGTTGGAATTCTACATTATCTTCTAATCTGTCCATTTCAGGCACTAACACGCCCGAAGGCCAAACCTAATTGTGTAACATTAGTTCCTGCCACTTGTTGTTTTCCCCTATTCACATTGCTTGAGGAAGTCTCATTGGGTAATGTTCCATTGTCACGGGTCACAATCCACAAGTCTTCAACCATTTTCTGCATCTTATTCATTGTATTTTGCAAAATTGTGAGATTCCCATTGGTTTCCTTATGTTCTTTGCCTAATGAAGTTACCTACTGCTGAATATTACCAATTTCCTCTTTCATTTCTGCCATGTTCTTCTCCAATTCATCCATTCGTGCTTCCATTCGTGTCATCCTTCACTTTCTGAGCTTCGTTTCCCGCAAGACAGTGCCAATTGATGTGACCCAATAGAAATTACTGGAAATATGATACACTTGGAGAATAGAAAATCTGCAATTTAGGGTAAATTATAGAGAAATTCCCAAGAGAGTAATGGGACAAACCTGAGTGTAAGACTCAGCAAAGGGAAGACCTAAGCTCAAAGCTCAGCATAACGCAACACAGTTAGCTAATGATCATGTGATACCAACTGACTTCATGCCCTCCTTCTTTATAACCAACTAAAATGCTAGGATGCTGCCAAGTGTCCTCCCAGCATATTCATTTGGCCACTTTCGGCCAGATTTCATTTCCTTTATTCCCAAGTATCCCCACACAAATCACACACGCCACACCCACATTATATATATTTTTATTATTTAAGAAGTTGGCCCAACAAGATTTGTTGGTCCATTAGCTGTATTTGCTGCTTCTTTTCTCCTATAAACCCTCAACACAAGGGCTTGGGCTCTTGGTAACATATCAACGATGGTCTGTGCTTCTAGAAGGAGGCAAACCAGGAAGTTCAGAAAAAACAACAACAAACTCTTGCAACAAGGAATACAGACGAGAATCCACAACCATATCAGCACCAAACAAGTCAGCAAAATCAACATCAGTAAGTTTAGTTAAAGCAGCCAATGACACTTTCAACTTCAAAAGAGAAGGATCAGCTTTGAAGGGTTCCTCACTCCCCTGAAAAGAAATTTTCATGCTAAGCCGATACCAATCTACTTTGATTTCACCTAAAGTTCAAAGCCAATCAACACCCAAAATTATATCAATATCCCTCAACTCCAAAACATAGCCATCAATAATCACGGGATAATCATCAATTTGAATCTTAAGGCCTCTACGCACTCCACTAGATGTAACAAAATGACCATCCCCTAGCAGAACCCAAAATGTAGCAGTAAGAGAAGACTTTAGAGACAGTTTATCCACCAAAGATTAAGAATCAAAATTATGAGAAGCGCCACTATCAACAAGAAAAGAAGAACATGCACCTCGAAATTTCAAAGTGGAAGGAGAAGTAAATCCTTGAGAAGCCAATAATGATAACTCCATACAAGGAGAATCAGGTTCAGATGAGTAAGGAATGTACAACCTATTCATCAAAATTAATTAATTCAGGTCCTTCCTCCAAAATAGTCACCCTCAAGGATTTAAAAGCACACTTATGAGAAGGAAAATAAGGCTGATCACATCGAAAACAAAATCCCTTATTCCTCTTATTGATAAACTCAGCATCAGTCATTTGTTAGTTGCCCTGATAAGACCTGTTCTCTGGTGTCGAAGTAGAACTGGGCTTAGGACCAGAATCTTCCCAAGAGAGGACCAGACAAGGAGGTTGAGAGATCAAACGGTCCATAGGACGTGGAATATTAGAAAAAGTACGAGAAAATTGTGGAGAATGAGAATCAATCTTTACTTGCAGAAGGCATGATTGAGGAAGTCAAATTGAAACAAATTCCCACAGAAAATTCCTGCTCAATATCAAAAGCCAAATCCACAGCTCAAGCAATTGTTCGTTTTTGAAGCATCTATATACAGACACATAACTCCTCATGCAAGCCTCCCAAAAAATAGCCTAAGGCTTGTTCTTTGAACATTGAAAGTATTTGCGCATGAAGCGCATCAAGCTCATCAACATAAACATCCACAGAGGAAGTTTGCTTGAGGAGTGTCAAAGGAACAAATGGGTTTAGCAGCATTTCTACTACTGAACTGCACTAAGAGTTCATGCACTAGCATCTCCCAATTTAGATCTGGATAACATCGGCGTAATGCATGCATCCAAGAAAGAGCCCTACCTTGCATGTATAGGAAAGCAATGGTGACTTTCCGATCTGATCTAATTTGCTGAAGCTCAAAGTACTGCTTAGCTTGAGCAATCCACCTAAGAGGTCCAAATCCATTAAAATAAGCTAAGGATAAACTATTAAGATCAAAACATGAGATTTCATCAATCTCCATAGGGACCTAAGTGTTCGACGAATCTAAAGGAGTTCATTGCAAAGACGACTCAACATGTTGCTCCAACACAGGCTGCTTCGAAGTGCAATCCGAAGCTCAGGACTTCAAAATATGTTTAATCTCCAAAAAATCCTGCTTCTAATAGAGCAACATGGCTTTCCATCCAATCATTAAGAGATTGAACCATACTAACTACATCTTGCAAAGACTGCTCAATTGCTTCAACACGAGAATCCATTTGCGTCATGGCCAGAGAAGAAAAGTCCACAGATGGCACCAATTGATAGGTTCTCAGCTGAATTAGTAGGGAAAATTTGTAATTTTATTGGTATTCCAAGGAAAACTTTCATAGAGTCCAGCTATGAACTCTCAGTCCTCTCTTCTAGGGTTTTCGTTACCGTTTCCAAGATATTTTCTTACTAACCAACTGGCTAACTCTCTCTCTCTTACTTCTATTTATAAGGGCTGTGACTGCTAGTACAGCAACAGCTAATATAGTCAACTTAAGTCCCTATAACCACACTTCAAACAAAACTATTAGACCTACTAATCCTTCTGTAATCTGGAACGCCTCTTATAAACCTAAGTTAAAGGCTAATAAGCTCGTGGATACATATCAGTTCAATAGAGGGAAGTTTTCTCTAGAAAACTCACTGGATGAACATACTTCTCTTTTGATACAATGAGAAATGGAATGAGATTTCTAGACTAAAAATTAAAGAAGCAAATTTAAAAAGGAAGATATTGGAGCAACTATTTTTGTATCTAATTTTATAAATTACCTGAACAGAATGGCTCTATCAAGCGTTCAAAGACCTCAGCGCCGAGGTTCCTCCGCACAAACTCTTCAACCGATTCCTCAAAACCCTGTCACCTTTGTCAAATACTTGAGATGTGAGAAAACCTAGTTTAAGAAAGATATACAAATGTATGTTTTCATGGATGTTTGAATATTCTTAAATGTATTTGCAGATGAGAAAAATTATTAGTTGAAAGAATTGTCAATGTTCAGAGAAGAGAGAACACACTGGTGGGGGAGGTCGAATGCCTAGTGCACCAAATCCAGCCCTTAGTTTGCCACCAATGCTCATCAAATCAAAGAAGGGCAGATCAGTTGGCTTAGATGGCACAGGCCTAAGTTTTCCATTCCACAGTACAAATCGAGGGGCATTGGGGTCTCCCAAAACAAGATCATCTTTCAAACCACTGTCCACCTGCAACAGCAGCAATACCCTATCACTGTCTTTTACCACAAAGTAACAACCAAACAGTAACAAAGATGATGTCATGATGACTCTAGCTGAATCCTTCTTGCATGGGAATTCAACCTGGTATTGTATATTATGCATGTACTTCGCACAAAAATTATCTGGTATAAAATGTATTCAGAAAAGACTTCCCTCCTAAGTATACCTATATGAACTTAACAGCAAAGAAAGTTCCACAGCAATTAGCATCCAAAGTGGATTGGTGTAGCACAGGGAAAGAACCAGTGTCAAGCTTGGCAATCTCAGAAATGAGCATCAGTCCTTGTTTCTTTTTCATTCATATATAGCCCAATATAATCTGTGAGCAAACAATAAATACCACAACTACTGCTACAAACTGAACTTTTGGAGCAGTTGGCTAAGCATATCCCATTACATGCTGTTATTCCAATCCTGTTACACTACTGCCTTTGATTAAAATCAAACCTATTCTAAGAATCAACAAGGATGTACTAATTGCAAATAGTTTCCAATGAGGAAAATTATAGAGACAAGCTTTAATACCAGGCATGCAGTAACATAATAACACAAGTAACTTGGAACTACAATCTACGGAGCTAAATCCTGAAACTGAGATGATGGAAGGAAAACAATTTACAAACCAACGCCTACGAATGGTAATTTTCCACAGAACACAGTAGTTATACTTTCATCCAATCCAATTTCATATTATAAACCATTAGACAGGTGAAAATGAAAGCACCATGACCAGAATATGAGATGAGTTGATAAAATTACCGGCAAAACACGTCTACCATTCCTACAGAAAAAAAAATACATAAATATAAATGAGATAATTTTATTTACATAAGTACAGTAGCTAAATCATATCTCTAAGATGCGATTTATAAATTACTTAGTATGTCGCATATATGAAATACAACTTTAGTATTTGTCCATATTGCTATATCACATATAAAGATTGCAATTTTACTGCCAAATCAGGTTGAAGGCCATTGGCCTAGTGGTAAGATGCACTCTGTTGCTTCAACATGCCTGGCGTGAGTGAATTGTGCTTTTATTTTTGGGCTTGCTTCTTCTCTGCTCCAAACACAGACAGCCACAGCAATGCAATTCATATATATCACTATAGGCGTTGCAACTCTGGATTGCAACATACATGTAAAAGCTAAAATTGCATGTTCCATATGCAATTTAGCATTGGTAAATATGTAATTATTTTTATGCAATTCATCCTTATGTGATTAAGTTAAATGCAGATCAGTATACATATAAAAACCTCATAAAATTACAGGACAGAACAACTATCTACAATGTTTAACTTGTCAATCTGATATGAACTTGACACAGAATGAAACCTGAATAGCAGAGGAAAAAATGCCATTTTACAGAAGCAGTTGAAATATTCAATCCAATATAAACATCATTAAACAGCTAAAAGGCAGTTAAATAAATAACACATCCCTTTTTTTTTTTTTCTTTAGCTGGTGCCAGTTGTGCTCATCTTTAATTTCGTGTCAACTAACAGCGTACAAAATACATAAACTCAATTTCGCATTGCAAATAATCATTCGTAGATTTTATAACCCTGTCGGTTCCCATTGCATTAGTAACATAGCCATTTCAATTGTCAGTTTGTTTATTAACAATGCTCATGTTGGCGTTATTGCGTATACAATCCATCGTTAAACATCACAAGCTAACAATAACACGATATTTACAACTGAATTCCAGTTTGTCTGTGATTTCGAAAGACAAATTAAAAGGAAAAATGACAATGGTGAAATGGAAACTGAAAAGTGGAGCAAGCACTCGTTATCAGGACCCAAAATTTAAAGCATACCACCATAGTGAGAATAGGATCGGACGGTTGAAAACTATTGGGACCTTCTTCCCACAGATACCCATCCCTCTCCAACGTCGTAACATTCCCACCAACCCGGTCCCTTGCCTCTGTCACGATCACATTGGGAGCTATGTCCTTGTGCTTCGTGGCAAGAGCTTGTGCGATACACAGGCCGCTGATTCCTCCGCCAATTACAGCGCAATCCACGGTGTCTCCGCCGCTGAGGGAGGGTTTTGAAGAAGAGATTGTGGGTCCCTCCGCGACTGAGCAACGGATTGTTCTAATGCGAGGGTTGGGCCGGTGACAGGAGTGAGGGAATGGGCGGATTATGGATGTGGGTTTGAGGGTGGCCATGGAATTGGTGAGAGAGAGACACAGAGATACAGAGAGAGTTGAACGCTGCGTTTGGTGACGAGATTTATGTTTGGTCAAGCAGATGACATGACACCGTGGGTGAGGGTTGGCTTATCTGGAAGGAGATTACGCGCTCAGACGGATATTTTGCATTTTCGCTTCTGCTTACCAGAATTTGGCATTTCGCCAACCAATCAATCGGAAGTGAAAATGGAGATAATACATGGAAAATTTTTTTGCCTCCATTAACATAGGGAGAAATTTTCTTTTTTTTCATAATTGAAAAAAAAAATTCTTGGAGGCCAATTAAATGAATTGTGCTAATTAGGATTTAGTTATTTTGTAGTTAAAAAAAAAATAATAATGTTACACTTTTATAAATTTAAGGTTATATTAATAAGTGTTTATAACTCAATTTACCTTGATTATGGTTCCATCCTATAAAGTTTTAATTTATTTAAAATACATCCTAGCCTTTTTATAGTTTTAATCCATATTTAACGGTAGCCGATTGTAAAAGTTTTTTTTTTTTTTTTTTTCCTTTCGATCACAATTGGTCTTTCACTTTCTTCCTTCGTTTGAGTTATTTTTCTCTCGCTCAACAAAAAATCTGAATCCCACACTTGCATATCAAAACAAAACTCGTATACAGACTAAATTGCAAGATATCCAATTATAAGCAAATTGAAATAACAATTTCAATATATGATCCGATTAACATTTTAATTATGACGTGATAATACAATTTCTGAGTTAATACATAATACATATGTATAATAGACTATACGTATATATTCTATATTTCTATATCTATTATAATAAAGAGAAAATCTCTTCTTAACTGTTTATAATTAATAACTTGCAATCAGTTGGTAAATATATTTACACATAATGAGGACATTGTTTTTGAAAAATTTATTATATTTACTAATACATATTATTAGAGTTTTTCAATATTATGAAGTCCAAATTTTTTTAATAATTTTTTTCACGCACAATATGGTACATCATCCGCTAATTAATTATTAAAGGTATAAAGACTTTAAGTAACCATCATTTCCTAAATTACAATTTAATTATCAATCTAAATATATATAACAACAAAACTAACAATAAATTAGGTCGTGAAAAGTATAAAATTAATATATTTATCAATTCATTAATATACAATATATTTTAAATACTTTTTTTCTTATTTTTTTTAGTCCCCACACTCAATTTTTCTCTCTTGCATTTTGAAACCATCCTCTACTTTCTTCTATCTCTCTATCCCATTTTCTTATTTTTCATTCTCACAATTTCTAATAAGGCTACCTTTTTTACAATTGTAATGATTTCTCCAATTACCCCATGATTTTTGGAAATAAGTCATTATTAGAAGCAAAATTTGTAATAGAAAATAAAAAATATTTTACTATAAGTGTAAACCCAACAATTAGAAGTTCAAAGTTGATATGTAAAATATAGTGCAATCAGATAAAATATTTGATCGAGCCTAAATTATATAACGAAATTAAAAATATCAGTAATAATAACCTCATGAGTTTGAATTTAGAAAAATAAATAATTTAATATTATAATATTGAATTATATGTATATTACTCGTTATTTATTAGAAATACATAAAATGAATTTTGATAACTAACAAATCGATAAAAATAAATCATATATATGCTAAAAATCATAAAATAATATAAATAATATTTATGAGTACCTATTTGTACTATATGTATATTTATACGTGGTTAAAAATACCTAAAAATACTTAAAATATCTAAAATAATACTAAATAATGAAAGAAAATTAATAAAAAAATATGGAAATATCTATAATCAGGTCATGGCATGCTGGAGATTAAGAAGAAAAATTAATAAATTAAATTAGACCAATTAAAAAGTAAAAGAAAATGATTTAGAAGACATGTGGCAAGTAGAAATTAAAAGAAAAACCTAAATTAATCCTATAAATTCGGAAACTTATCACTATCCCTCATTTTAGTGAGTCAGGGAATTTAAAAAACTAAAGAGAAACTAAAGAAAGAGAAGTACAAATATTTACAAAAATATATTTTAAAAAATTGTGCAATTAGAGCATGTAAAGAGATTCTTGACTTGATGGCCACTTAAAAACGAATGACCACCACTACTGCTCAAGCCAACTGACACACTTAAGGCTACCATTGGTGATCGGAAGCCAATCGTATAGGTGAATCTAATTTCTAACTTAATTTTGTAAAAATATTAAATGTGTTTAGAAAATTATGAAATTTAATATTCCAATATTTTTCTATATATGTAGATTTAGAAAAAGATATTAGTTTGATCAATTTATATCTAAAAACGTATAATGCTTAAGAAATCTCGAAACCTAAGTGTTTTTATTTAAAAATGAATGATCTTAATAATGTAATTCTGAGTTCAAAATTTTTGTGTTGGTTATTTAGAGTATTTAAAACAGTGTTATGAAGAAATATTATAGAAATTTATTTTATAAAATTTTAAATAATTTTTAAGCCTTAAAATTATATACAAAACGTATGATTTTGAATTAATCTAGTAATTAAATGGATAATTATTGATTTAGTTTATAATTAAGTGTCTTAGGATGTTAATTTCTGATGGAGCATGATCTTTTTAGTATTTAAAGTGTTAGATGTAATTATTGTATGTATTATGGTGTGTATGTAAATTAATAATATGTGAAACTGGAAATGTAATAAGTATAAAATATTATGTTAAATTTGACAATATAATAACAATAGTAAAACATAATAAATTTTATATAGAACTTAAATTTAGATAATTATATGAAAAATATAAATTCTTCTCGTATCGAGAGTAAATTCAATAATTAAATTAGGATTAGATTATATCATATGGACTAAAATATTGGTTAAAGGTCAAATATGATATTTAGGAAACTCTAAAAAAAATGTGATTAATTTCACATTATGGTTTAAAATGAGTTCTTAAAGTTCACATATAACACCATAATCGAAAATTGAATTAAAATCTAAATCGAAAATGAATTTGAAAACTGATTAAAAACTTAACCTAAAATGAATTAGTAATAAATAGTATATATATTTAGTTAATTGAGTCAAATTATAACTTAAAACCTATATGTCATAGCGATATAGATACTAAAAGAGCATTTATATTATAGAACATATGAAGATAATTTGACATATGGCAAATTGGGTGAGTAAACTGAGAATTTCAAATAAGTTAGGTTCAATACATTATTGTATTTTTTAGTATTGTATTAAAACATTCGAAGGCTTAGGATTGTACGTGATTGTACTTATAAGTAATCATATGTACACGTGCTTATGTATATTTGATTATTTGTTGAAAACTGATCTTATGTTTTGGTGGTTTGTTGTAAATTAAGTGAAGTGAGATTATTTGGTTACTTTAAACCGAACTTAATTTTAATTGACCTTCATTGGACATGCATTACAGTACTTTAGAGAACTATTATAATTCTTTAACCAAATACGGATACCTTATAAAAATATAGCGCTAGATAGTATAATAGTATTTTCTTCATCCTTAGTCAAACGGGAGAAGAAGTTATGGAGAAGAAGTTATGATAAGGATGAAGGCAATGGTTTAAAAAATAGTTATAGAAGGAACAGTATCTCAATCGCATAAACCTGGGTTTAATTATAAGTAATCGTATAAAATTAAAATTGTTCAACCTAGATTAAAGTAAGTGAAATTACTCTAATTTCATAATGGACTAGACTATATTATGTGATAGCATTTGAGTATTGCATTGCATAAAATTAATTATTTGAAAACCTTGTTTGCGTTTATTATGCATTCTTAAGTATCGATCTCGACTTATTAAGTTGTTAGTTACTCGTACTTTTATAGATTTTCTTATAAGTTTTGATTAAGATGCTGTGATATAATTATTCTGAGGTTAATCTCTTTTTTAAGTACTTTGAGAGAATGAGAATCAACTGACTGAACAATCGAGTTTTTCTAGTGTTTTATTAGTACTCTTAGATTTATGTATTGGTTTTGTAATACCTTATTTATCAAACTATGTCATGTAAATATGTCTTATGATTATAAGACAACATAAGTGTCTTTATATAAATACGACTTAAAGTTTTCAATTATATTTATAAATTTTGTTTATAATTATGAATAAGTTGTTTACTTCAAAGCGATGCATCGTTGATACTTTATGTAAATCCTATTTATGATAAAGATTATAGGATCGGTTACTATCATAATTTGGTTAACAAGGCTAGACTAGTGAGACTTCTCCGCTTTAGGGCATAACAATAAGTTTAAAATAAACATGTGTTTTATTTTTATTAGTTGTGAAAAAAAAAATTAATTTTTGCACACGTAATATGAGTGCATTGACAACTAATATATTATTAAAGCCTTAAGAGTTTTATGTAATTGCTACTTTTGAAAATTATTGTTTAGGTCTGAATCTAATAATATATAGTAAAAAAATCAACACTAATTATATTCTTAAAATCATAAAATATCTTATAAAATAGATATATTTATCAACTTACTCAACTTTCTTTCCTTCTCTCTTTTCATTAACATTTCTCTCTTTCCATATTTACTATTTTTTTTCTTCTTAAATCTCTCCTTACGTTCAATATGGATTCATATATATTTACAAACAAATCCATAGAACTCTCAATACACTTAATCTCAATGTTATTAAAATTAACCCATCACTAAGTCTCATTTCTTTTACTCATTCGTAACCCTTTTTATTAATACATTTATATTATCTATTAATACATTAATATAATTTTTTAAGATGATGAAAATTTTCTTTAGATAAATATTTATATGTTAAACATTTTAATTTCATTTTTTTCATATTTCCAATATGTATTACATTTGATTAACTATATAATTTTATCATGATATTAATATTTCAAGTACTTGATATTATTAAACTTACATGCACACAATGGATACGACAACCACTCGTATTATATATATATAGCATAATATCTAAAATATATGGATACAGGTATTGTAAATTTACATAATGTATATTTGTGCCTTAGTAAACAATTTAACATATGTATATATATTATACTACATCTGTATAATTAATATATATAGCTATCAATTTTATAATTAATTTTCTTAAACTATATCAATAAAACGAGTGGCAACGAGTGGCAACTGAGATATATAGGTGCATGCTTTGTTATTGCTATACCATTTATTGGGCAAAAGCAAACAGCATAGAAGCGACATTAAACTATGGATTTACAATTATTTTTTGGCCAGAAAATTATAATTTATTTGAAAAAAAAAAATCAACATCCTGGTGCTGCAATCTGTAGGACGAATCCCATTTGACCACGTGTCGATCTACGCTCCCAGTGCGCACTGCGCACTACCGAATATTTTAGTTTTCAAGAGCCCGTTACGGCTCACACAAAACTCATGCACTTTTCTATTTCCCGCTCATTCTCTCTCTCTCTCTCTAGCATACTGCATATAAGCATGCTCTCGAAGGTCATCGTGATTTAATTTTTGCTCTCTGAACCACCTTGATCGATTCATCACTAGCTCAAGAATCTGTAAGCATATACATCAATCACTTCGGTAGTCCTAAATTATCTGTTTTTCATTTCGAATTTCATGTAGTTCATTCCTTGATGATTGTTCTGATATCATTTTTTTAGTAACAGATCATTTTTTTTTCTTTTCATTTGATTAGAATGTGTTTGTTGTTGAATGAAGTTCGAGGTTTCAAATTTGTATTACTAAAACAGTGAGCTAACGTAGATACATATATTCTAGTTGTGATTCTCGGCTTGAATTGGCGTGATTATGGAACAAATAACTGAGATGTTTAGTAGGGAGATTATGATTTTTTTAATTTCATTTGGCTATATATTCATTACTGAATGATACTCGAAGATTTGAAGATTCCTTGTTATAACCGAACATCTGTGAATCGATACATTTGTGTCTTGATTCTCGAGTGTGAATAGGTAGCGAGGTTAAGGAGAGAGGTCGAGAGATAATAGTCAAGTGATGTTATTCATGTATGCGCTTGAATCATGAGGTTGCATGGGGCTCAAAAACGTGTTAATTAGATCCTGCTTGGGATCATATGACTGTAGACAGAGAGTTAATTTTAGTATTCAGGAGATATTGTGTGAGCATAGTTGTCTAAAGTTGCTCATAGGTGAGTTCAACGGGAGAGTTGAGAATGGTAAAATCGAAGATAGATAAACAATTGAAGATAGATAAACAATCAAGCTATTGAAAATGTGCTGTTTATGCTGAATGGATTCTTCGATTATTTATTAATCATGAATACCTTTGTTTTAAAGCTGAGATTTGCATGGTACTTCTTGATATTTTGAGATTAGGTGTGCTCATGCATGTTTATTTTTGTTTTCCATTACTCCTCAGGTTTAGCAGTCTAATGCAGGCAACACCCGTCCTTCAGTAAGTTGCAGATATGGAGACAGACTATTTGTTAGGGAATGTAAGTAAATGGCATTTCTGGCTGTTGCTTATAGTTCTCCAGACTGATTTTCTATGTAGTTCTCTTTCCTTTTTAAGAGATTGGAATTGTTGGGCTATAGTAAAGCTTGATTTAAATTTTTCACTTCATGGGCTCTGATCGATGTAGGTTGTTTTATTGTTGATAATGGGAGACATTTTATCGGATTTGCTTTTGCTACATAGTTTTTTGTAGGGCTCACTACATTCGTGGCAGTTTTCTTCACTGAATATATTTTCTGTGCTTAATGTTTCATTCCCTGACCTTTCATGGTGGTTAATTTTAATTAATTTCATGTTATGTAAAATTTGATTAACGAGTTACACAGTATATCTCTGTACTGGATTTTTCATATGCTGCATAATCATGAAACAGGATCAGATTAGCGACTGTCCCAGTTTCAACAGCATCCGCCATGTGTGCAGCCAACAGAGAAAAATTTCAATTGGGATAACACTAGATTCATCAGCAAAGAGTAGATCAGGAGCCTTAGATAAAGATAACCTAGGGTTGGCAGCTTCCACAGATGCAAAGTCCAAGAAAAAGGATGTTGCTGGAGGAGAGACAGTTACCACCAAAAGGAAGGAAACAGCACCTTCCGAGCAGGAGGGCTCCCCATGGATAACAAAAAAGTCTGTGCACCGGTTATCACCAGCTCCAGAAGCCAGTGTTTATGCAGAAGTTGCTGGAACTAAGCAGAAGAGTGGTTTGTGCAACAAACACAATGGACTAAAGGATATATCCACAGCCAATGAAGTTCAATTTTTTCCCATTCAGACCTCAATTTCAGAGAGGAATGATGCTACCCAGAAAAGGTTCGATGACATTGTACATAATAGTAATGGAGAGAAAAACGATAAAAGTGAGAGAATAGATAAATCTAATTCTGCAACTGAGCAAGTCCTTGGGACAGAAAGGCAGCCAACAGGTGACAAGAATGAAAATAAAGTGAAGGCACAAAGTGAAGCTTTGAGGATGAAGCTCTGGGAGTTGCTGGGGACTGTTTCTTCACCAAACAAAGAGAAACCAATCTCTCAGCCTGTGGATCCTGGTGGCACTGCAGTGGAGTCTAAGCAGAAGATAAAACACACACCAGGTTTGACAGGTAAAATTAGACAAAATTCAGATACAATAGAGACTGATTCAGAAAATCCTAGCTGTGAAAATCGGAGGCCAGTGACTCGAGCTTTGACACGCAATAAAGCTTCAACTAGAGTGCAAAGACAAAAACCAGTGCATGTGGCTTCTGGAAGCAAACAGAAATGCGGACAGAAGAATATTTTCTCTTTTGAAGAAGGCTTGAGTGGAAGGGGACATGGTGCTTCTTCAGCTTCTACCAAGAAGAAAATTTTGGGGGTTAAGAATTCTGGGCTTTTACCACAGAAGATTACATTTCAGTTGAATAAAAGTGAAGATAAGACTAGGCAGGTTACTGGTAGGACTGAAAAGTCAGTGTCAGCTGAAAGATCATCTTCACATGGTTCAAAAATGGGAGGCTTACACACCCTGTCCTCTCTTATTAACCAGAATAAGATTGAGCAAGAGACAATTGCTGTAGAGAAAGAATTCATTGATCAACCGGGGACAGGCAAGGTAGATCAGAAAAAACATGAAGAAATTTCAACTCCTGCATGGCCAGAAAAAAATGATCCACCAGATGATGTTGGAACTTCCTCCTTCAAGAATTTTTTGGATCAATATGATTCTGGGAGTCCAACATTTAGACCAACGACTCCTGTCACCTGCTCCTCCCCAGAGATGGAGCAAAGAGATGGTGATCATGATTCTGCAGATGGGATACATAACAAAGGTGGTGTCTCAAGCTCCCACTTCAGCTTTAGGAATTTGGGATCAAGAAATCTTCATGGTGCAAACAGCTTCCAGTCTGAACCCTTTGTATCCTGATTTAATTAGCCTATTTAACTTTACTGTGTGATGGTCTAATCAAGGGGTCGATAATACATTAAATGCTTCAACAATGTTGTTTTTCTACAATTTGTCTTCCTTATTTGTAATTCCAGGATAGACCCAGAGACCTGCAAGATTCCCCTCTCATAAGTTCAGATCTTCATATGAAGGAAAATGATGGCAAAGAGAGCCCACTTTTGTCTGTGTCTGATGGGAGAAATTCTGAGAACTATGGAAAAGGTAAGAAGTTCTTGGCAAGCATATATATTTAGATGCACATCAAGGTATTGAAATTTTCAAGAACAGATTCCATCTCAGTAAGAGAGGTTTACATAATGTTAGGTTTTAAGTTGTTAATCTCAACCACTTGTGTTGAATGGAGAGTCAGCATATGATGTGAAAATATTAATCTGGATTTGGCAGTTATGGCTACTGTAACTGTTGAACTGCTACTTGGACATACACATGTTTACTCTGATAAGGCATCTTTGTATAGTCATGTTGTTGGTTCTTTTGGCATGAGTAGGCTGAATCACACACCTGTAAAATTTCATTGTCCATCAGTAGAATATTCACTTGTAAACAATGTAGTTGACAATCAATTATATCTCTAAAGGAGAAATGATTTAGTTTGTTATAGTGGCTTTGCCAATATTTTTTTATCAAGTGACTATATTACAGCTGAACTTGACCTAAAAGATCTAATCCTCATATGTAGGTATGCCTAGCAGGACTTCTCTATCTTAGATTCCGTCTTGTTTTCTCACCTAAGAAGTTCTGATTATATTATTTACACGTCTAGATCCCAGAAACGGGAGTACAGTCTCCCAAGAAACTGGTACTTGTGAAAAGCCCAGATTTATGCTCCGCAGAACAAAGAGATTCTACAGTTACGGAGGCAATCAATCTAACGAATGCACTCCTTCCCCATCATCTCCCAGAGGCATGACTCCTAATGTCATTTTCTTTTTCACTCTTTAAGAGTAACAGTCTTTCACCTCTTAAACTTATATGGTCCTTTTAATAAATTGCACAGGAACTGGAGAAAGCGATTGGGTGCAAGAACAAGATGAACAGAATGCTGAGGATGGAATGACAAGGTCTTTCATCAAACCATTCTATTCAATTGGTGCAACCAGGATATACAATCTGTCCTTTAGGTTTATATCACCTTATACTCATAAAAAGCTTGGTTGGTTGTCAATACTTCAGGGCCATTGGTTTGCTTGCCCTTGCTTTAGAGAAGCTAAAAGGCAAGGTGAAATCTGCAACTCGTAATAAGTCCTCTGAAGTTTTGAAGTCTGCTGCTGAGAGAATTCAAATTCAGTTTCAAAGTGTTGAGTCTCAGATCCAGAATGACATGTCAGTACACTAAAATCATGTTAATCTGCTTTTTAAGTAACACCAATTACCATTTTATAAGATCTGAATAATGCTTCAGGGGAAAGTTAAGGAGCCTTAGCAGACAAAAAAGGAAGCGACTGGAGTCAGATTTTGAAGGTAGTTTCTATCAATTAGGATGTTTTAGAATGTCTCCACCAAAATAACAAAGTTTAAGGGTTTTCTTCCCTATTGAATTCAGTAATACTATTTTCCTCCTATTCTAATGCCTTGGCTTTAGTATTTTCTCATAAAGTTGGCACAAAGTAGAAATACAATTGCTTATCCTTGGAGGGATTAACGAGGATAGTTTCCATTTTATAGATGGTCAGCTGCATTTTAGAAGGTTACATACCTTAAGAACCTTTAATGGTCTAAACTCGTGTTAGTGGTAACACGTTTTTACCTTATTTCTTTTTCCTCCAACAGAAAAGGAAAATAAGCTTAAAGTGATACATGAAAGGTTTAGGAAGGAAATTAGTCAACATCTCCAGGATTGCAAAGGGATTGTTGAAGGACTTGAAGAGAACCAGATAGAGTTGAGGGATATCGCCAAGGAGAAAAGTATGTCTTAAGTTTCTTTACCTTAGTTTGCCAAAAGAAAATTTCTTCACTTTTGTCTGATGTGTGTGGTTTAGGTACTAGTCCATGCCAATGACCATATCCATAATTTCCATTGTAGATTTATCACTTTTGTTCATTAGTTGATATCACTAGCTTAAATAAATTAATATACAACTAAACTTCAACTTTCATTGGGATTGCAAGATATGATCCACAATATGAATAATTCATATGATATATGGCAGTCATATGTTGCTCTCTCGTTGTCATTGGTCTAGTAATGTACGGCCCACCTTTCCATTTTTCTTTTCATTCGTAAATCTCACTATGTCAACTGAGATATTGAATTAGTTGAAACTATGCATTTGACGCGATAGATTTTGAAAGCTAAGAGATAATTGTCAAGACATTGACATTTTGGCTCAGTGAAGTAGGGAATAGTCATCTATGCAAAGCTTGCTTTAGGAATAATGACCAGCTGACCTAGCATGTAGTAGATAGAAGATGATGCTAAGAACAGAGCATAAAGTTTGTCATGAATTCTTCACTCTTGGCTGTTTCAAATAGCATGCAAAGCACCACTCATGATGATTCTCTGCACTGAAAAGTGAATAGCTCCTGTGGCTAGGTGAACTTTGAAGCAGGAGTGCATTCATACAGAAAAATCAAATAATTTATAGTTTTACAGAATCATGTTGATGGATTTCTAGACCAGAGACATTTCCTACCAAAAACTAGCTGTAGTGTGTTGCGGAGAGTCTGAAAACATCAAATAATGATGTTTCCATCCAGTTGCTTACTAGTTTATAATTTTTCAGATGCTTCTTACCAAAAACTTATTTCACAAGCAGAAGAAACAACTCAAAACCAGCTCCATGATACTGAAAACAGAATAGCAGCAATCCATGAGGCAAGTTTCCTCTGCCTTCATTTATACCTAGATTCTCCAGCTATGTTTCCATTTGTGTCTGTGCTTTTAAATCCTTTAACTTCTCATAGATGGCTGGATGTGTTTGATGCTTGATACCTGCAAATATTTGGCTTAAATTTTGCTTTTTATAATATAGAATATGGGGAATTAAATATTGATTCTACCGTGCAAGGTATTATTATCTGTTATTGCAACTTGATAATATTCATGTTAAGTAATGAATATAAAAAGCTAATGCATCTACAAGCTTCAGCTTTAAGATCAGATATTTGTGCATATCGATTTGTCATGGTAACGGTGCAGGAGGTCATGAATTTCAATCCTTACATGGTTGTTTATTTCCCTATTTAAGTAGTAGGTCCACTTGGTGGGCTTCAAAGGGTGAGTGCCGGTAAATGTAAGTGCTACACAAACTTAGTGCCAATAAATATAAGTGCTACACAAACTTAAAGTGTTTAGATCAGATAATTAAAGGATCTAATTAACCACTTGCAAACTTTATAAGAATTCAAACATCTTTTATTGGTAGTTTAATTTCCTAATACTAGTCATTTTGATGGATTGATATTTGCTCATATCAAGAGTTGCTCATAAGCATGCATTGGTACGGATTATGCATTTAGTTTATGTTTGAGGCTGAGGGCAACATACATGATGTTTTCTCTCTGGATTAACTGCAGCTTGCAAGAAAGCAAATGCTCCAAGTGAAACTTGCAATAGCTGAGTGCTTACAAGGGGGGATTTTATCTTGAAGTCACTCATGTTGTTGGCTAGAGGAACAAGGCCTAGATTATCCTGGAGATTCTCTTTGATGCTATGAAAATATAAGAAAAGTGTGTGCTTGGGCATTTTTCCTTTCTTGTTACTTATTTGTGCTACATTTTGATCATCGAGGCCGCTCCTACTACATCACTAGGAAGTCAACTCTTTTGATTCAAGGTGTTGTTCAAACTTTAGAGTAGATCTCTTGTCATTATCGAGAGCCAGGGATTCCAACAAGAAGCAGCTGACTGGTGGTGGTGCTGCCTGCTCCACAGATCAGTCAAAATCTTAGAGCGCTATTTGTGGTAGCATAGAACGATGCTTTTAGAAAGGGTATACTTAGCCATCACTTTCCATTTTCAACCATATCCTTAAGGCTTAGGGCTGAGGCAGTTTCTTACAGTTTAGATTATTGACACATTCCAATTTTGTACTCTTGGTGCTTCCTGTTTGTTTGCTACTCTGTAGATGTTTACTTGGAGATGGAGAAGAATGGCAAAAGGACATGGATAAAAAGCAGTTAATGCAGTTTTCCCTTAATCTAGAGTTTAACTTCATTTGCCTCTGACATTGTACCTACAGAAAACTGATGCTTTGGTTGTGAAACATGAGGAAAGGTTTTTTTTTTTTAAAAAAAAATTTATTTTTAATTTTTATCATTTTTTATTTGGGTAAATGTATTAGAAGTTCTATATATTTATGCATATCTTTTTTCCATTGCATCCTAAAGCTTTCAAAAAGTGCTTTCTTGTAATCCTCTCTAGAATGTGTATTTGAAGTCCTAATGCTTGGCATTTAAGTGACTGTATTGATCAAAGAAAATAGTAGAACAGAGTTGATACCTTAAAAAAATTTGGAATAAATCAAAATATCACATAAAGCTTTAGGTCTTTGAATGTGCTTATTGCATTTTGTTTTTAAATGTTGATAGAATATTTATGTAATGTTTACATTTACTTATTTACTGATGATTTTTTTCTGATTGAAAGTGGTATAAGAATCACTTAAATGAACAGGTTGACTAGATTGCTTAAAGCTTTCTTCATCCATCAAGCTAGGCAGGAGTTGCCATAGCGATATTAAAATGATGCTCTATTTTCAGGATTTTTGCTAATTAATGGTTACAAAGGATGATGAATAATTTGAATAATCATATATCTAACCTTTAGTTGGACAAATTGATTCAGCAAATTACCTTAGCTTCCAATTATTTTTGACAACATCATGAATAACAACCATTCCTCTAGACATGTGATTGTAAAATGTGGAGAAAAATATATGCTCAGAGAAGATGCTTTATATTATTTACTGTAGAAATCAAGTGGCAACTCAAGTTTTCAGCTTACCTTGGATTACCACACCTGGAGGATTGGCCCTTTGAACCACATGTGGAATGTTTGGCCTGATCATCCACTTAAATCTGTGTAAACAGTGAAATGATCTCACTAGATGAGTTTTTATATCTTTTGCTATAAATACTTGCTTGAGAAGGCTCCTCTGGGAAGCAACCCTTGAATCAAATCAAATGTTCAGGCCAATCCCCTGTTTCTACCAAATATAATAGCATTCCTGTGATCTTCACAACAATTCCACTCTAAATCCTCTTCAGCAGATACATAATTTGATTTGCTATGTCAAATCATTAGTGAAGTCCTCAAACAAGGGACTTAGATCTGGCATGCAGCTGTTGTCCTTCATCTCCAACATGAGGCAGTCCAAAATGTAATAAATGCTTTTAACCTCTGGGTGCATGTCCCCACTCGCATGGAATACATGCACAACCGAACCAAACTGGATCCAGCTTCTTCCAGGTATCTTCGTTAAACCTTTCTCTTTTATCATTGCTCTGATTATTAAAGCATCTCCCCAACGGTGTGCAAATGCATAGAGATTATGCAGAAGTATATGGTATCCTGGATCTTTATGCTTTTTATTAAAAATCTTCTTCTCCATCAGCATGGCAAGCTCAACCTTGTTATGAAGTCTACAAGCACCCAGCAAACTTCCTAGAACGTCCATATCAGGCTCCACAGGCATCTGCTGTATGAAATCCCATGCACAATCTATTTGTCCTGCTCTCCCGAGAAGGTCCACAACGCATGAATAATGCTCCATTTTAGGCACAAGCTTGTATTTCTTTGTCATTGTATGATATATTAATTTGCCTTCCTTAACTAGACCAGCATGGCTGCAAGCTGAAAGAAGACCGAGGAAGGTAACTCCATTAGGTTGAATACCCAACTCCTCCATTTCTCCAACAAACGAGAAAGTCTGCTGTCCGAGCCCATGGGCTGCTTGTGCACAGATGATTGTGTTATATGTCACGACATTTTTTTGGGTCATGCTTCTGAAAATTTTTATCCCATGATCAAGATATCCACACTTGCAGTACATGTCTATCAGAGAATTTCCGACTGACACTACTTCTATAAGGCCACTTCTAATGGCATAACCTTGAAGCTCCTTTCCATGTCTAAGGTTCCCTACTCTAGAACACATTGGAAGAATGCTCACTATTGTGATGAAATTTGGTCTTCTTTTACATTTCCAGATCCTTCGAAAAACTCCAAGTGCGGAATCAGTGTCATCGATCATGGAGTAGCCATTAATTATCGAGTTCCATATCATTATATCACCCTGAGACTTGATCTTGAAAATGTGCTCTGCTGCTTCTTTTGATCCGCAGTTCATGTACATATCTATTAATGCACAACTTATCACCACGTCCGATTCAAATGCTTGTTTGAGTACATGGGCATGCATCTCCTTTCCGTGTTTCAATAACTTCAGCTTTCCAAATCCTGGCAAAATGCTAGTTGCAATAATTGCATCGATCTTTATGCCTGCCTTTCTCATCTCGAGGTAAAGCTCAATGCTCTCCAAATAACAGGAATTCTGTGAATAACCAGCAACCAAGGTATTCCAAGAGACGGTGTCTGTGCTCTTCATATTGAAAAATACTTTTTGTGCCTCTCGTGTCTCCCCAAATTTACAGTACATGTCGATAAGTGTATTACAAACATAAATTTCATTCTCCAAACCGCTTATAATGACCAAACTGTGTAATGCCGTTCCTGTATGCATATTTTCCAATCTCCCACAAGCAGATACAATAGAAGCCATTATCACAGGATCTGGCTTCACCCCATCTAATCTCATTTCATTAAAAAGCCAGAGTCCATCAATCCATTCCCCATTATGCATCGCTCCGCCTATCATTGCACTCCATGTAGCTAAATCCTTCTTTTGCATGCCTTCAAACACTCTCCAAGCAGCATCTAAACTACCACACTTCGCAAACATATCAATCATTGCACATTCAACATGAACATTGTGCTTTCTACCAAAATGATTTTCATTGAATTTCAACACCTCTAGCACCTTTTTCCCCTCTGAAACATCTCCTATCCCAGAGCAAGCCTTAAGAACAGGTGGGTATGTAAAATTATCAGGGACAACTCCTTGCTCTAACATCCAATAAAAGAACTCAATTGCTTCACTAAATTGACCAGAATCAACTAATCCCCTGATGATCGCATTATAAGCTATGTTATTTCTCTGAGGAAAATTTTCAAACATATAGAATGCTTCGTCTAGGCAATTAAACCTCACATAGATATTGACAAGCTGGGACCCAAAAACCGGATCATTTCCCTCTCTCTGCAAGAATCCATTAACGGTTAACAGCGCGTGCAACCGTTTGGCTTCGAGAAGACAGGAGGGACATTGGAGTTGAGAGAAAAGATAATTATAGAAACCGTTCTGGTAGGAGCGGGTTCTCGAAGGGAAATCTTGGTTTAAGCTTGAGTTTTGATCATGGGTATATGATTGAATGGAAAAGAAGTTGTGGATTTGATGTGCATTTCTGAACGATGAGAAAAAGATGTGAAATTGTCTTTGTTTGATGATGTTGAAGTGCCGCTGTTTTGGTAGCGATGACAAGAATGTTGCCCAGGGTTTGTGCATATTCAAAAATTCGAATGTTGGATTGCATGACAACGGTTTTTGGCGCGGTCGTCATCCTATCTTATCTTAACTGTCGAACCCGGCCATTCCGGGTATCGAAACCTTAGTAATGTAGGGGAGTAGCCAGAAAATTCTTAGGTAAACCTGGTATGTTGAACCGGTAATACGCGTATTAAACATCAAGGAAATATTGAATTCCATCTTATTATCGTCATCATTTGGTTTGTTTTTATGATCGCATAAGTATCTCGATTCAATGATAAAGCCTACTTACGTATTCTCACTGTTACAGCTTTTGTTTTATAGATATAGCTCTCACTTTTCAAAGGGTTCTTTTTTTCTTTCTTTCTTTTTTTTTCTTTTTTTTTAATTTTAATTTTCTTTTAATAATTGCACCGTTGGAATGTGCCTGGTTGTTACGAGTTCTATATTTATTTGGGTAAAATGCATCTAACCCCAATGTATTTTTAGAAAATACCATGTTGATCATTGAATTTTTATTTTAATTGTTAAAACCATAAAACATTTTAAAGGTCGAATCATGCCACCTTGATGATTTTTCGATCATATGGCAACTATAATTTTTATATAGTATCTATGATTTATTTATATATCATCCTACATGTAAAGATAATAAAAAAACCTATTCATTTCCTGTAAAAATCCGAATCATTACAAAAAGCACTAGTTATTTCCTGCCAAAAGCCAAATCATTTAACCAAAAAACTTTTTTCCCTTTTTTTTCATCGTTCATATTTTATTTTATTTTCTTTTACTTTTCCTTTTAATTCTTTGTTTTTAACATTTTACCATACATAGCAATAACGTACCAATATTCTTTAAATCCTTTATTGTAAACTAAAAGAAGTATCCACAATATTATAAATTCCCGTAAATGGATGGGAAATAAAAATAATTGTCAATTACACATTTAGAACAATATTTCCATTGTATAAAAGAATTACTTTTGACCATTCCAATGGTATGACTAAAATTAGATTTTGAAAGACATGTAACACAAAAATGAAGAAAAACAAGTTCATTAGAAGTGGTGTTCGATGCTTTTAAAGACAAAATTCTAGCATAATACTATTTGCAAGCAAGAAATGATCACTTGACTCTTTCAAATAAGAAGGTGGAGGAGACATATTTGTAGCATTGGTAAAAGTTTGTCCATTGAGAAGGCATGTATACTTGTAAGGATCGTGGGATTCTTTTATTTATTTATTTTCTTTAGGAAAATGAATTCGTACGATTTTTAGTAGATATAAATATTTTCTTTCTATAATAATTTATATTTTTGGAGAGAAAAGAACAAACTTTTTTAATCTTTTTGCATATAGAATGACATATAGATAAATCATAAGTGACATGTAGGATTTCCAATTGTCATATGACCAAAGAGTCATTGGATTGGTATGATTGCACTTTTTTAAAAAATTCTGTGATTTTAGTAGTTAAAATAAAACTTCAGTGGTATTTTTTGAAAGTCCAATGGATTTTATTCATATTTATTTTATTTGTTTTAATCTTTTTAACATTGTCTTTTTTTCTTTATTTTTTTTCTTAAAAAGAAATGATTTAACATAGTGCATATTTCCCAATACAAAGAAGTCCAATGATTACTATGCATTGCTAATCTCATGGTTCCAAATAAAATATGGTTTGGACCGTTTGAGTTAGAAGTACTATTAGATTTCAATGGAGATTGTCAAGAAACAATTCCACATATTAGGCAAGCCTTAAGAGATTACAAATAGAATATTGGCAGGATGGAGGTAGAATGTATTGTGGGTAGAATCATCTGGAGCAATCTGTCACCTTCCCAATAGCTAATATCCAAGTGACTTCCAGCACATGATTCCAGCACATGATCGCGTATTTTTTCACAAGATGGTTCACTTAATTTTGCATCTTTTACTATTATGAGAATCTTGGTAGGTTTTAAGTACAATAGTAGAAAATAGATTCCCTCTATTTATTTTTCTTAATTTTCCTTCATTTATTCTCTCGAGATATTATCGAATATAATTAATGACCAAGATTACAAATAATATGATAACATCACGTAATATTTAAAAAATTTAGATAATTTAAATTATTGATTTATAAATCATAAAAAATGGAAGGAATGGAAATGGAAAATATCCAAATCCACAATAATAACATAATCTTAAGGTTGATTATGTTTTTTTGTGCATCTTATTAAAGGATATGATCGTTTTAGTCTTTTGTAAGGAATATGCCAGCCTTAAGAAAGGCTGTAAGCTATGTAGTAGAGTTCACCGTCCATTTATACATCTTTCCCTTTATAAAAGAGAGGGAGCAAAAGAGTTACAAGCCAAGACTATGATCGAAATAAGATTCTCTTTGTGAGTTTCTATATCTATGGTTTTTAAACATCTGTCTTTTCCTTAACTCTTATAAAAAAGGAAATTATTTAAATCTCAGATCTATCTTATTAATGATGAGATATAGAGTATGTTGTGTTTCTCAAACAGTTAGATCAATAATTCTTTGGTTCCTAATAGATTCTAGCATGGAGGATAGGAGTACTACTTGCTTGATTTAATAGATTAAAATGGAACAAAGCTATATTAAGTAACATATTAAATAATAAGAAATAGCAAACTCAAACCACCACGTTGACTTGAAATTCTAATCCTTAAAAAAACTTTAATTGGTATCCACGAACTCTCAACCGCATTCATAATTGTGATGTCTTGGAACTACATAATACTTTTACCAATCGCTCACACAATGCTCTAATTAACGTATGGATGGTGTCGGGACAGCAAGTTACGGATTAGTGATTGAATATAATTTATGAATTGAAGTTTTTATTAGTTTGATGTGAATCTGGCCATGCTGCTGCTGAAACGTGAGCATTACATCTATTAAGTTCGTAGCAATGAGCGATGGAAAAGAATATTTTTTAAAATTTGATCCGTCAAATTTATAATTAGTTTAGTGGTCAAAGATTTAAGAAATATAAATCAAGGGAGTAATGAAAAATGAGACTGATCCGATATAAAATAAGGGCGGTAAAAAATTCTAGAAAAAATTGAGCAGCATTATTCTTATTGGAAATTACAATCGCAATGTCGGATCAGCCTTGGAGTTGGGCCAAGAAAAAAAAAATTAAATAAACATGATAGGATTGGGCCATGAAAGGCCTATATGTTGTTGGCCCGTTGGAGTTGGAAAATGGTTGACTTTGTCTTGCGTCAAATTTTCTTCTTTGAAATGAATGAATCAATTTTATTAGGGGCAAAACAATGGTTTTAAAAATGGTAGTTATTGAAAGAACAATATCTTATTATTTTAGTAAAAATTTTCAAGAATAAAAAATTGTGTGAAATCTACAAATTGAAACTCTTAATTAAAATCGTTGCTATGCTAATCTGAACATTGTATCAAAACAATGAATCTTCAACCCAAATTTTTACTTCATCATTTTATTACTCTCTAATTAAATTATGTACTTAATTAGTCTTAATTAAAATGTTAATTTAAAATTAAATATTTAATTTCAAATAATATATATATATATTATATCACTAAGTCTATGAATTTAAATTTTAAGATAAGACAATTATAACACTAATCACAATAAACCTAATACCCTATGATAAGGGGCCAAAAGGCTAAAATTCAGTAAGTTAGTAGACATTATCAACTTTAAGAATGCAAGGTGAATTTTGATTGATATTTGATAAGAAGAGGCCCCTCCAAGAAGGCTACACCCAGCAACCTATTTTAAGGCCTGCGGTTATTTTAGCCCAGAGCCCACCTCTTTTTGTTTTTAATCCGATAACACGAGAACACCGAGCCGGAACTTTCCCATCAAACAAATACAATTAACATACTATCGTCTCATCCGCTAAAGATATGAATGAATATACATAGTACATAAATGTATGTATGTTTATGTATATTTTGTAGTATTTATTATACATATTATAAAAACTAAATGGATGAAGAAAATGAAAATTAACTTTATTTTATATCTTAATAAGTATCCATCTTAATATGTAAATGGGATAAATAGACAATACAGTATTGATCTCAATCCCAAATTGACTTAGAATTATTATCTTGCTTAAAATCACATTCAACGAGCTTAAATTCGAGCTTAAATTCTAGGGAATTGAACTCTTTTCAATTTATCTATAAAATATTTCTACTTTAATTAAAGTAAAATTAATATTCAAATTCAATTTGAAACTTAACTAATATTTAAAAGGCTCGTAAGCTAATAAAATTAAACACATCAAGGTCAAGTGGGATACAATAATATTACTTAAGCTTAACTAACTGTTGTTTATTGAGGTTCAAAAAGGAAAAGGGGAAAAAAAAAACAAAGGGGATTGAATTAAACTAGGTTGTTAACAAGTTTAGTTGATTTACACTCCTAGCACCCATCAACATTTTCCTTAAAATATTAAGCTTTAGGCAAATTGCATGTTGATGCCTTTAAAATTACGTTTGTGCTCATATGTATCCCAACTTTCAAAAAGAAAACTCCTATTGATTATAGCTATGGAGTAGAGAATGAAAATAAATAATTATGTGAGTTGTGAGGGGCCTAGCGCAATTTTCGGAAGCTGATGGGATTGAAGTGCAATTCTTAGGATTGTTTTCTACAAAATGCAATTTAAAAGCTGGATCTAAACATGTTCTATCCTGTGCACTAGACAAAGAACTTGAGGAGGCAACATGTGAATACGAAACAAGTGCCAACCGGGCATGATAGAGCGAATTAGACAAGTCATATTTACGCAATGGTGATAATATATCTATAACTAGTGTTTTTTTTATATATATATATATATTATTATTTCACTATTCCTTTTTTTATGTCCAAACTCATAAGGTTTTTTCTACTTAATATTCTAGTGTTTTAAATTTTGAGCTTAAACGAATAACTTTGATAAATGCGATATAATTGGTTATAGTAGAAATTGTAATATAATATTAAATGATAAGTTAGAAACATATCTAATGATATGTTTAGTTTATCGAATGAAATATTGTATAAATAGAATCGTAATTCTTAGCTAATATAATAGAAAGTAATAGTTATTTTGGAATCGTATAGGTAGATATGCAAATATGTTGAAAAAGATTTTAAAAAAGCTGTTTCTTTAAGTTTAAACACAAATCATAATTTCTTATTTAACCACAACTGCAACTCCGTAGAATAACTACATCGTTAACTAAATGTAGAAATAGGTTTTGCAAAAGAAAAATTTTATCTTACTTCACTCCTATAGAGTGAATTAAATGTGTCCTTTAAAAAAATAACCCGTGTGATAGAGGGACCCAAGTGTATGTTCAATCACCACGCACATAAGGATTTGAGAAGATCGTGTAAGGTATTAAGCTAGTAATATGTGTGTTAGGAGTACAAAATTGCAATCATCTCATAGTGAATTATTTGTTTGGACACAATTGGAGCTTGATCGAACCTTGAAATTAATGAAAAAAAGGTAAAAATGGAAGAATGGACCACTAACGGCCTAATTACCCCCAACCCAAGAGGTTGTCATCGATGTAGAGCATAATGAAAGAATTTCCCACTAGTAAGCAAAAGGTACAATGTAATAATTTCATGTCTTGGGAAGATAACTTAATTAATCGTCATTCAACGTGATAAACTTTAATTTAGTTTTGACACATCTCATGAAAAAAAAAAAAAACAAAATCATCAATATTAATAGGCCATACGATTTACGAGTGGTAAGCAAATATTTAGAATATTTAGATATATATATTAATGGTAAATGAATTTATAACTTTTTATATTAAGATTTTATTTATAATTATCTACAACCCAACAAAACATGACCATTAAATCTTTTCTCCAACCCATAAGGTTATATTTAGCGGTTAAAACCTTAATCAGGATTACTCGAATAAAGAGAGATTACTCTTCATTATGAATTACATAAGTAAGCATGGATTCCTTTATTATTGACTTGTAATGAATAATTATCTTACCTCCTTTTCTTTCTAATAAACATCGGTAGAAAGAATAAAAAAAAAACATTGTCA
The DNA here is from genome assembly GCA_024138005.1 of Lumnitzera racemosa. Taxonomy (NCBI): domain Eukaryota; kingdom Viridiplantae; phylum Streptophyta; class Magnoliopsida; order Myrtales; family Combretaceae; genus Lumnitzera; species Lumnitzera racemosa. The sequence continues at coordinate 103,353,168 of JAMXBC010000004.1, forward strand.
CATCTTTCCCCGAGTAAAGGACTAAAGTTAATCAATCCTCCTCAATGTTATATTCTCTTTTTTGGTTCAGATAGTGATATGAGGAGCAATTGCAGTACCTTCTATTCAACTTTTGAGCTTCAAACAGTAAGAGTATAATTAAAAGATGATTCTTTCTTCACTTTTTTTCAGCCTATAAACACGGTCTCAACAGTTATAGGCATTTTCTCTCAACAGTTGTTAGCATTTTCTCAGGAAAAAGGAGATACCATAGAGGTTATGAAAGATGCTGTTAATAATAATAATCTAGCTGCCGTAATTATTGTTAGACACACCTGACATCTTAATCATGGACGCATCTTTATTTTTGGGCGTGTCTAATTAAGACAATTTAATAAGGGGGATTGAGAGAGTAAGAAGCACACTGGTCGATAAAAAAAAAAAAAATTATTTCATAGAATTTTCTAGTCTCGATGTCCCGTCTATCTGCTTACATGTAGTATGCAATTCGTTTGTCATGAATAATGATCAATTAATACGTATCCCATTCTGTTATCTTACTTATACTATAAATATGGATGAGTAGGTTCATGATAAATAGGATAGGAATATACTTACTCTATAGGTATAGCAATATAGGTTTTTAAATTTGAAATCCAAACTTACCTTATGAATTTGTAACATTTTAAAACTACCTTAAAACTAATGCCTCATAAAATTAATAGAATCCACGATATCATGTATAACTCGTGTTTTTTTTGGCCTGTTTTTAACTTAAATCAAATGTAGATGGGAGATATGGTGGAAATGGCCTCATGCATGCAGCTTAAATCTTACATTTTATGTGACTTTAGAGGCATGAGGTGGAACCAATATGCATAAATGACTTAGAGAGAAAAGTTTGGGAGGATGAATAAATAATCTCTAAAAACTTAAATGCATAAGTGATGCCTAGGAAAAGCAATTTATTGTTTGTCTTGAGGCTTATTTAATCCTTTAGAGTAGCAATTTGAAATTATGATGTTGTCTCTTTGACTTTTGAATAGCGATAAAATGAGGAATTGTTCTTGAGTCTTGAGTATCAATAATAGAATTTGGTAATGGTCGAGATGAGTTTTCTTAGATCTCTCTATATGTATATTTTTAATTTAAGCCTATAAAGAATCACTATAAGTTCGAAGCTTCCTAAAAAAAATTTAAGATTGAATGGATATATCCACCAATCCACATTCTAAGCCTACAATAACAAATTTTGTTAAATTGCTCTACATCCATGGATCTAACTATATGAGCCTTGTCATTACTCATTAGCATAAGAGTCAGTTGAAGTTTTGTTTGTTTGTTGGTGATTTTCAGATGCGTTGGTAGATCCATAAAATAGAACAAGTTAGGCTTTGAGGGTATTAGTGCTATCTAGTATAGTTATTCCGATACCTAAATTAGTAATCTAAATAAAGTGTTTAAAGATATGAAGAGAGAGTGGGTAGTGAGAGTGTCTAAAGAGTCTTACAATGGCTATCTTAAAAAATTTATAGAGCTTGTCTAATAACTATAAGGGAGAAGTAGTTGAATTGCCTTAAACATGCGGCTTCTTTTGAAATTAAGCATATGCTAATCATGGGGACAAAAGGGCACTTGAGCTGTGACCAACAAGAGTAATTGTAAAACTATTCACGTTTTTATCCTAATGTTTGAATGTTTAAACTTTGTGGGTTAGACTTTAATGATTTGGCCTTTAGACTCTTAGCCAACAAAGCTATTTTGAGATTGCAAAACTCTTAGGGTTAGAGTTTAGATGCCAACCTATTGTCATTAACCAGTCAAAGGTTGTCACAATGACTAATTAGAAGTGCAAGTGCCTAACTTGAGGTAAACTCTAACCTTAAATAGGGTAGCCACTTATTGTGCTTCTAAATAGAATTCCACTATTAACAAAATCTATGTTATTGCTAAGTTTGAAATCCTAGATATTATAAATCAATTTTAGCCCTTTACATTAATTAATAACTAAAATTATGATATTTAAATTGTCAACTAATGTTGCGTCGAAAGATAAAATTACAACATATACACGCCTAATAAAGTTGAATAAAAATATAAAACAATAATACAATAGAAGTGCCATATATACAAACTTAAATCGGATGATTGTTACGTTAAATAACAAAACGAATAAGGCTACGTAATCAAGAGGAGAAACTTGTCCCAAGATCTTCCCTAAGAAAAAAGATTTATTAGATATTACACGCAACGTGTTATATTTAATGAGGTGTAAATATTAATAAAATGTTAATATTTATAATAATTGTATGGGTAGTTTTCAAATTAATTATTACTTTTAATTTATGTCCGTCATATATGATAATATCTTATCGATATTTACATATTACATGTATATTATACGTAGTGTGTAATACTCATTGAATTATTTCTCCTTCCCTAAAGTCAATAGTGCCACCTTTGACCAATTGTTTACCAATAAATTTATATTGCCATTTTTTAATTAATACTACCATTATTTAATTATTATTGTAGGTGCTCCATTATATTAAATAAATAAAAAGAAACAACCGCAAAACATTTTACACCAACAAAATGACCTATTTAACTCTTTTATCTCATTAGAAAACCACCTATTATTTTGGAGCCAACATATGTTAATAGGCCGTATATTATCTTATTCATGAGTACTACGAGTGTTTAATATTCTGTTATAAGTAGACCTTTTAATTTATCATTTCATTATTGATATGGTATAAGAGTAACTGTAAAGAGAATTTTAATGATTAGACGATGAATTGGATGGTTTCACTAATAGGATAATGAAATAACCCTTCATTTATAAATTAAAAAATACCCCATTGGTTTAATTTATATCATCTAGTGTGTTGAAGGAATGAATATAATTAAACGAGGGGATTTAGGAGCAAGTGAACAATGCATGTGCAAATGTAGCCCTTTAATGGTAATAGAGGCAACTAAGTGGGATACATAAGTTGTCAAAAGGAATAGACCTTTGTTAGTGCTAGGGCTTTTCATACTCAAAGGAGGAACGTGGTTTGCTTCCTTGAAGAAAGCGTGGGTCATTATGTGTCTTATGTATCTTAGCCAAGTTCCTAGAACGATCTGTCCAATAGCAACCTTTGAAATCATTTAACGAACTTAATGAGAACTAAAGCACAATGTCTAATCTGATCCCATTATCCCCTTTGTAAGTGATGGTTGATATTTCTTATCAATGGGTTGTCATCGTTTGAAGGGAAAAAAAAAAAAAAAGATAAGATGTAATAGCGTCATGGTTCAAGGACATAAAGATGATGCTTCTTAAGATTTCAAATTGCTCGTTGATTAGAATCTTTAAGATAGGGGTTCTCCTTGTTGAAAGAAAATTAAATAATCATTCACTAAAATATCAAATCAATCCCCCATTAAGTTAGGGTTTTTTTTTTTTTTTTTGAGAAATATTCAACTTTTTGGGTTCCTTTAATCAATTTCCTTCATTTGTGATGTCATAGTGTACATATATGATGGGACATTCCTTAAAAAAGAAAAACCTAACAAGGAAATCAAAGAAATTGGAATGATTTTCCTTAAGTTAGACAAATATTATAGTTTCAATAATTTTATTTAATTAATTCCACCTTTTTTTTTCTGTTAATTTTATTACAACTTAAGGAAGATTCGAACTTAATCTTTCTTACTTAGAAATTAATATTTATGTCACTAGACTATTACGATCTTAACAATTAATTCTATCATATATATGATTGATGTTTTTATTAAAATGGTTCTTGATCTTTTCATTTTACACTCTACTATCAAGTCCATTACGTTGGGCTGTAATTGTTGTGACCGTTGGCGTTAGCTGTAGCATAATCTTTCAGTTTTTATAGAAACCTATAACTATAATCATTCAAAGGGAAATCCTGTTGATCTTTTAAGGCAATTATTTTATTTTATTTTTAATTGTATTCCTGTTATAATTTTAGGATGCTCATCATATCATAATTTTGGATATTTTTTCCCAGTTTTATGTTTAGATAAAATCTATATCACAATTTGCAAAAAATTTCACAAATAAGATAGTAAGTATAGAATTAAAGAAAGTATGCAAGAAATATACATTGAATTCCTTAACAGAAAGACCATTATAATCTCTTTTTATGGATATATGACTACACATGGCAACATATTAAGGAAATAAATTAAAAAATATATAGAGAAAGTAATGGGAGATCATTATAATAGCGGCTTATGGATATGCTACCTTATCTTTTAAGTTTCATAAACACACGATCCCTCCTGGAAAATTCTACAGATACGAAGAGTAATATTGACCTCCAGCCTAACAAGAGATCAAGCACTATTAATGAAAATTTGGGGAATAATAATGTAAGACTATCTTTCTTGTGAAAAAAAAAAAAAAAAATCCCAAGAATATATTTGTATCTAAGGAACAATACAAACGACAGAGATACGAAATAATCCTATGTTGATGCTAATGATTTTGCAATACAAAGATTTGTTTACACTAGATTTTAGAAACTAATAACAATTACTAACAAATTGATGTGAAATTTTAACCTTTGTATGTTGATGATTTTGTGATGTCAAATAAGCTGCTTTTATCTAGGGTCTTTTATTGCAAATGCACGAGGGTTACATTTCCCATCTTTATCTACTATTTTACTTTCTTCTAGATATTATGTTATGTCAAATGATTCTTGATTGTGTTATTATATTCTCATTCTATTCCATTTTGAATATAAAACAACTAAACATAATGATGTAATAAAATTAATAATTCTATTCGCGTTTCTAAACACAAAGATGAATTGGTGAAGCCATTATCAATTCCATTTTAATGCATTTCAATACATTCCATTCCAGGTTACCAAACGTCAGATTAATGCAACCAACTGACTTGATTTAAATTCACTTCGATTGGCCTCATCGAAGTCCTCTTGTCTTTTATTAGCTTTCTTTTTTTTTTCTATTTTTTTTTTTTTTAATTTAGCCATCCTAACTCTTCCTCAATTAAGCTCGGCGTTATGTAGCCACACTTCACTGTGATATTTTAGTGTATGAATTCGTCGAAATCTACATATCTAAGGCGTCATTTTTTAACTTCAAACAAGCCATGTAAAAGTAGTCCATTTATTAGTATTAAGTACTACAATTGTTTAACCGGCTAAATATTGGCTCCTGTAATTTACCTGAGGAGCCGTGTATATGCACATTTATGATATTAAAATATAAGAGCCTCTTGAGTGTCACATCTTGGAAAATGAACTTTTTATGAATAAATTTCTTTGTACCCTTTAAGTTAAACCGGTGTCTCTTGGTTGTATCACAAACAACTGTAGATTAATTCTAGTAAATTAGTAAATTCTGTTTATTTACATAATTTTTTACTTTTTTTATTTATTTATCATTTTCTCTATTTTACATGAACAAAATAAATTCTAACAAATTAGGGATTGTAATTTCCTTTCCTAACATGCATATGTTTATTTTCTTTTATTTTAAGCACAAGTACCTCAAGTGTGTGCCCATATCCATATTATTAACATGGAGTGCAAAAATATAAATAATCTAAAAATCGTAATTATATTTTAGTATTGTCAATCATCTATTAACTTGTAATACAACATTTAATTCGATTTAATGTGAATCTCGTATAACTGATTTGGTTTACCCTCATTTCGAATCTAAATTGAATCTGATTCTTTTTTTTTTTATATATATATTCAGATTAATTATATGAAATGGTCTATTGAGTTGTGTGTGTAACCCCACCGTCAGAGTCCCACCGTCGCTAAAAATCATATCGGACGCTAAGTTGCACGGAGCGATTCTCTGAAGATTTGAGTTGAAAGCCGTCGCATTTATGGAACATGTAATGTCCAGAGAGATAAGGTAGAAATGGACAGAAGGCTGGAGCTAAGAGGCTCATCCGTGCAATGCCAATCGTGTGCACAACGATACACCTTGTACGGATTGACGTCTACACGTTTCATCCATAGAGTACAATAAAGCTGTCACCATCTTTATTATGCTGTCTATATATTATAAATATGTATGCGTATGTGTATCATATAAGGAGAGAGATTGACATTGTGTTCATCCATGAATAGCCTTGAAGGTGCCATTATTTTCACACACATCAAGCAGGTCCGTCAGGGTCAAATATACGACAACAATTGACCTAGCTCAAGGGGGATGAAATTAAAGTAAAATTTACGTTTTGCAACTATTTCTTAGCTAGATCGTGGACTTGTTCCATCCTATTGGGACCTATTACGCCTACTTCTTTCTCGGAGGAAATATTCTAGCAAGGGGGTTGAATTAGGAAGTCTCACAATAAGACCACCTTTGGATTGTTTGCTAAATTATGATCTATCAAATTTATTCTTGCTTTCATTTGTTGTTTAGTTGAGGCAGCTACATGGGACAATTTTATAATTATCTATTTATAGAGTTTATATTAATGAGTTGTGTTTTGTATTTAGCTTTAAATGGGTTTATTTCATAAAATCCTCAACTTATAACATGACATGTTTATTAATTATGTATGGAAATATAACCTTATAATATAGCCCGTTTAGTTAGTGAATCTTGCATCTAAATTGAACTCATTTACTATAAGAAAATTCTAAAATAAATATATAATGGCTATATCTCTATTTAGAAGGCATATGTTTAATATTGACTTTAGTTTACTTATTTATAATGGAAATGACATTGAAACTTATATTAATGCTTTGTAAGGGTAGATTTCTATTTCTAAGGTAAATTAATGAATAAATCCAATGAAAATACGATAGTTGAAGAATCCAACCAACCAATTCAATTTATTAAGTACTACATGAGTAATTTAAGCAAAAATTTATGATATAATTGTTCTATAAATTATTTTACAACATTACTCAATTAACTTAAATAAAAACTAGGTAATACATTCTATTTGGTTTTCACCAAAAATATCAAGTGGGTTTTACTAAAAAGGTTAGGATTGATATGGTACACTTAGATAGATGTATTTATAAAAACGAAACTTGAAATGCATTATATTATGCCTTCTTTTAAGAATATTGGATATTAGATTACGAAAGGAAAAAAAAAATTTTAAAGTGTTACTCTTATAAAACTACAGTTAAAATGGATGGGAATGACAATAAAAAAAGAATGATGACAATTAGGAGAGCTCGAACAAAGAGCCAATGGTATATAATGAAAGAAAGAGAGAAACAGGTACACAAATGGTAAACGGAGAAGAGTTATAGTAAGGAGAGAATAGAGTACAAAATTGAACTATAAATATTAGAAATTTTAATTTTAAAATGTTCATTGATCGAACACGAACATTTATACTAGGCTTGCTTAATAAATGGGTTCATATGTGGGTATGTGAACATTATTAACATGTTCAAACAAGTTTGATTTGTTTATTAATCATGATAAGTTTTTACGTACATAAATCCATTTATAAATTTTAATTTTACTTTATTCATGACAATATTTCTTAAATAAATTGGTTTTGGAAACTTATTTGAAAGTTGATTCATTAATAGTATCTTGAATTCTTGCCCCCTTAGGGGCCTTCTCTCATGTTTGTTAAATTTGATCTTTACTACCAAATCTATCCAACTTAACAAAACATTATTCATTTCTTTATGAACTACATTTGTTTTGTTAACTATGTTATTGAATTCTTCTAATATTATTAATAAATTGTAGATGATTTGACTTAGTGAAAATAATGAAATTGATGAAGAACTTAAGGGCATATTTGAGATTACCTTCCTTCGAGAATTTATGTCTTTCACAAATTTTGTTATGGGAGTATACATGTGAGATTCTCTAAAAATATAACTAAATCTTTCTACTTAAATAGGAAGCTGTTAATTGTCATGCCTCGAAGTAGTAGAGTTGTAATAATTACGCCGTACAAATCATTCTAGGATAGAAGTTAATTTTATAATTGTTATCTTGGATCTGATTTACATAAGAGATCCATAACTAATTTGCTTTAAGGTAAATAGTTCACAAATTAAACTGGTTATTTATTTAAGAAAGTATGAGAAACATATATTAGGATTTGAATATTACCATTTATGTTTACATGATTTCGTAGCATAGCCTTACGTAAGTAATTCTTTATTTAACAATGGAAGATTTTAAAGTAATAATTAAAACCTTAGAAATGCATCAATTTTTCAATTTTGTTTCCTCACTCCTCAATATCTGGCAATTACTAGCTTGAAGGTAGTTCTATGATGATAACTTTTATTTTAAATATACTTTACATAATGATTTTATAGTATTTTCCTTATATTTTTGTTTTTGTTTTTAAATAAATTGATACTTAATTGAGTTAAATTTTGATTTTAAGATTTGAATGCGTTCTTATATTGAAAACGAATTAAGTTTTACTTAATTTAGAGTTCAAATGAATGAGTTATGAAAATTTAAAATTACATAATTTGGGACACAATCGTATTGTGTTCGTGTAATAAAAGAAAGTGGCAATTTTTCGTTAGAAGGTTATACAACCTAGGGACATAATCATGTCCCTGAGCTATGTCCCACCCATGATGATTTTAGAGCCTAAAGTTAGCGAGTTACATTACTTAGGGACACAATTATGTCTCAAGTTATGTCGGGTGATGAAAAAGAAGAGAACTTTTCACATTCAAATTAAAAGAAAACTTGAAGAGAAAAGGAAGGAAAAAGTGGAAGTATCAACAAACTTCAAGATTGAAGAGATTTTTCATTAATAAAAAGGGATTTTTCATATTTTACTTCTTAATTTTGTTGTAATATTCTTTTATTTCATCACGATAGCTTAAGATTCTTATATTTAGAATTGTGGAACTTAAGGTTTTATGTAACTATTGGATTTATTGATAATTTTTAATAAAATTTCTATCTTTCATAATTCAATTATGTGTTTTCATTATTAATTGATATTTTCTATGATATCAATTTGTGATATTATGTGTGATGATTGAAAAATCACATGAGTAATGAGATTTTTACATAATTAAAAAGAATTACATGTGTACTTAGAGATATGATGCATGATTCTTTGGGAAAGTCGTTATTTTTGTATGGGAATTTATTATATATTAATGCAATTCTAAATTATATTACTAAGTAAAGAGATTTTGGTAAATAATTTAAGATTAATATTAATATGCTTAAGAAATGTGTTAACTTTAATTGCGAATTCCTCCGATCAAGAATAATAAAGATGGAATTGAATAGATTTTTAGTGGTCACATATTAAACAGCAGGAGAAACAATTCCTAAATGCATTATTTGTTTTCTTGAAATCATTTTTAATTTTATTGCTTCCTAATCACTTAGTTAAGTCTCATAATTAGATTAATTTGTCAATTTTAATATTTTTAATTCATGTAACTCATCATAATTTTCCGGTTAGATAATAGAGTTAAGATTAGTATTAATATTCGAGGTCTTTGAGGGATTGAATCGAACTCATATTTGCTATATTAGAATTTAATAGGTGCATTTGCTTCGTATCATATGGTTGCTTCTTAGTTAGCTCCTACAACAATATCTATAAGGATGTGAGCGACTAATCACTTAGTAAGTTGAGACGGAGATTTAAAACTATATATTAAGTATGAACAGGGTTATTAACCAATTATTTTAATGTAATACAATAAGCAAATGCTATTAATGACGTTATTCGATCCATCATGAGATTAGAGAAATTAGTTTCACTTTAATTTGGGTCGAAGAGGTTAGCGTATATTTTAACAGCTTATGACCAAACTCAATCTTAAGTAATGAAGACATCGTTTCTCTCGTAACTACATTTGAATTATTGACTTTACATTTGTCGTAACCTTCTCTTCTATCACTTAGTTTGACTAAGGATGAAGAAGGGACTAATTATACTATCCAATATTATCCTTTTTGAAGGGATCGATATTTGGCGAGAAAATCCTAAACTTTTCTCTTAATGGGTTGAAATGCTTGTCTAATTAATTTTACAAGTCATATTATTATTAAGTCCAGTTAAGGTGATCAATCAATATTACACAATACATAACAATAGCAAACCAATATAACAAGCCAATAGTATATTGTACAATCAAGAACACACACACACATGCATGCACATAATGAAACTACGTACTAGCACAAACATGTATAACCTTAAGTCTTCAAGTACTATAAAACAATACTTGAAAATACAGTAATATATTAATCTTAACTTACTCGAAGTCTTCAATCTACTCACTCAAGTTCGATATAGGGTTAGATCATCGTTGTTCAATCCTGTATCGTAAATATCATTTTAGCATTTATATTCTTATATATATAAACTTTAAATCACTAGTTTTTAGTTTAAAACTATAATTTTATTCAGTTATTTAAGTTTTGTATTTCCTATGACTAAGCTAGTTTTAAACTAGTTTTTTATTCAATTTCTGAATCAATTTTTTAATTAAGTTTTGTTATAGTTTTTTATTGTTATTTTTATTTGTAAACCTAAAGTATCCTAAATCTCTGTGTTAGCTTCTAACCACTATTTTGGTTGATACGATATACCTTATTCCTAATTTAACTACTAAATTAGTTTCTCATGTAAGAAGAACCTATATTTTTTATATAATTACCTAAATTCACATTCTAATCAAATTTATATCATATTCTTAATATTATAATACCATTCATTTTTACCTAATATTTTCTATTCATTTAATTTTCCAATTTCAAATATTATGTATTATTACATAATCTACACTTATATTACCTATCTAACATTTTTAACATTATATATATCATCTTTCATCACCAAATAACATATCGAAATGCTAATTATTCCTTAAATAAGAATTTATACCTATTAAATTCCCAAATCACAAAATTAACTTAATTATTCACTTTTACTCATTATTCATTTCCTAATATGCATAATACATACAATTAACACTCCAAACTCTGCATATACCATCTTACATAAAAATTTACATCCAAGGATATCGAATTACATAGTAAATCAGAATTTTTAATAAAATAACCTTAAATTACAAAATTAAGCCCACTAATTGCCTTTTATGTATAATTTTAAGGCCTAAAAATTAAATAAAATTAAAAAAATTTAACTTAAGAAAAACTCTTCACAACATTATAATATATATCTTAAATAGTCTATATAAAAATTTTGAAGTCAAGATTATATAATTAAGGTCATTTAAATCTAAATTGAAAATTAACTCAAGTTTAATTATTTCTTAAGAGCAGTAGATCTTAAGGTCTAAATTTATCAAATTGATATTTTTTTTCCTAAATATCTATATTAAAATATCCTAAAATAGAAAATTTAAAAAATTTCCATAATTATTTGGTATTTTTAATAAATTAAACAAAAATTGAAAGGAAATTGAAACTCATTGGCATTGCTAGCTCTGGCCACCATGGCTTTATCAGCTAGGTTAGGTGTTGCCTCCATCATTTAGTCATGGTAATCGTCTACTTCTAGGTGATCATTAAGTATATATTTTCTTTACAAACTATAATTGCACACTATTTTGCTCTTTTTTTAAAAAAAAAAAATACCTTTTTCTCTTTTCTTAAAGCTCTCTCTAATTTTTTTGAACTCATAACTAATGAAAATGAATTTTAGATGAGGTTTGTTGAGTTTATAATATGGTTTAGGGTTTTTCTTTTGATTTTTAATTACCAAGTGTCTCTTATCTCTTTCTTTTTAACTTTCTATTTGATTTAATTTAATTTAATTGGTTGATTTTTTTTTAAAAAATTCAGCTTGCCCTACCTCATTTCTGTACTTTTTTACATTTTCCCTTAATTTTATTAATTTTTATTTATTTTTTATGAATTTTATTTAATTAATTAGTATTATTTTAGCATATTTTAGATATTTTAAGTAATTTCGCATATTTTTACCTATATATAAATACATATGCAGTATAAATAAATACTTATAAATATTATTTAAGTTATTTTATGATTTTTAGTATGCATATAATTTATCTTTGTTGATTCGTTAATTATTAAAACTTATTTTACACATTTTCGATAAATAATAGGTAATATACATATAATTTAATATATTAATTTTTTAAATTATTTTATTATTTATTTTTTTAAATTCAAACTTACGAGATCACTTTTACTAATATTTGTAACTTTATTGTAAAATTTGGATTTGATCAGATAACTTATTCGATCTTTCTAAATTTTACGCACCAAATCCTAAATACCTGATTACAGGACTTACATTAACTATCAAACCACATGAAATGTATTGTGTTCTATAGTAAGTTTAAATAGAGTGTTGAATATTAATGAAAATTAGTGCAAAAAATCATAACAAAAAAATGGAGAAACAGGACATTTTACTAATATTTGTAACTTTATTATAAAATTTGGATTTGATCAGATAACTTATTCGATCGTTCTAAATTTTACGCACCGAATCTTGAATACCTGATCACAGGATTTACATTAACTATCAAATCACATGAAATGTATTGTGTTCTATAGTAAATTTAAATAGAGTGTTGAATATTAATGAAAATTAGTGCAAAAAATCGTAACAAAAAATGGAGAAACAAGACATTATATATATGGATGATTTTCAAATAATACATCTCTCTTAAGAGTAATGATCTTGATGACTTAAATCTCGTCTAATAGATTTAATTTAGATCATTTATTAGTTAATTTAAATCTTTACTCACTAATGGATATAACTTATATACTTGAAACCCTTCAAAATTTGATCAAAAGTGGTCATTTCTTTAAGTATAGCATTCTAGAAAAATCTACTAAAATCTATGCTCTAGGTATTTTCTTTATTTCTTATTTGAATAGGCCTTTGTTTAAAAAAAAAATGGTAAAATATAATGTACACCTTTTTACATATGGACTAAACCATACCTATAAAAACTATTAATCTTTTTTTTTTTTGGCACATACTTAACACGGCATTATTTTCATTTACTTCTCAATCTCTTATTATTGCCTAGACCCTAGACATTATGAGAAATTACATCATCACTGGACATCCTAAAATCAAGTTGCAAACTCCTTTGAGCAATTGTTCCATAATCATTATAGGTGAGGTAAAAATGGTGACTTGTCATCATCATTCTTCATTGTTATGGCGTCTAATCAAATGGATCACAGAATCATACCTCCACAACATTGAATTTTATTTTATTTTAAATAAATGGGGTAGGCTTTTTTTTGAAGTCAAACAAGGAAATTAAAAGCTAAGGCTTAAAGGGATTATCAATGTCTTGAACTTTAGCTACTTTATAAAGTCATCTTCCCTCACATTAAAAACCATATAATACGAATGTGTGTCTAGTGTTTACCATTTAAGAGGCAGCATATGTCAGCAAATATTTTTATTAATTACTTAGAAATCCTGACAAAGTTAACGTAATAATGGCAGACAAAGCAGTGCAATAATCCATAGGGGTATTCAAGATATTATAAAATAAGTTGTGAGGTTTTGATTTTGCGTTAAAAGAGGGTATGCCGACAATCACTGTTTATGTGACGTCATGGTACTTTCTCCCCTAGCCTTTTCCCCTCATTTCTACACCACTTTTCAACAAGAAATAACTAATTAAATAAAAGATGTATTCTGTCTCTCCCCGACACAGTTTATGCACAATCTTGACCGTGTTTATCCCTTCTTCTTCTTTTTTTTTTTTTTTTTTTTTAATTTACTATACCATGGTCTCATTTTGAGCTTCATATCTCACATCAAACTACTTTAAACACTGATGTCGGCAAAGTTATTAGTGTCTCCAGGGAGTTCTCCTCAATTTTAATCTCAATATAAATGTATTCTTAAGCTTTAAAAGTATATTTTAATATTTCTTTAAACTTTAAAAAATTGATAAACACCTAAATTATCCTATATTGATAGGTTTACGAAATCATGCTTTAAACAAATTATAAGATGATATTCGGGATTTTGCTTATAACTATAAGATTAAAAAATTTAAAACATTCTAAAATCTATATAATATTATATTTATATTGGAACTTACCTGTTTGTATAAAATTTAACCGGTTCTAGAATTGTGTTACTTATCCAAACAAAGAACCAACCAACAAAAAAAAGTGATTAACGAAAGGGAATATATATATATATATATATATAAAAGATAATGGACTTAAGTGGAAAATCCATATGAATACAATACATGGCAAAAGCTAACGGGCAGTGAAATAGCAAACTTAGTATGCTATGTATAAACTCTTTTTTCACTTATAGAACCCTACTATTTCATACGTATGTCCCAAATAATGTGGGATGGATATAATCCCAACAAATAAAAGAGGAAACAAGTAATTAAGGTATTTTGAAATGCCCCGATCAATTTTCCCCAACTGTCTGTTGATCATTAGTTCCTCTTAGTCAACTGTCCTCCTTGTCAATGTTTGATTTTTCACTTTTCATCCATCTGTTTTGCTCCATCATGAGAATTTATACCTTCTGTTACTAAGGAAAATGCATGAAAAATGCACATGATGGCTAAAAACCTCCAAAAATCATCATCTTTCTTTCGTAGAGCATAGGACTTAATGCCAGTGAGTTGGATTTAGATTTGGAAAAAAAAAGAAAAGAAAACACTTTTAGCAGTTAATATTTATTTATCTTTCTGTTCGAATCTTCAACTCTTATTTTTTTATTTTATTTAAATCATCAACTTTTTCAAAACCTTATAAAAGTATAACTTCCAATAAATTTGTTAAATTTTTCACACATCTTCAGCATGTCTTAACTTCTTATTGGTTTTGGGATAGTTAAACAGTGTGATTAAGATTTACAAAAAAATTTTCTAGCCCATTTTTCTTACTTTTAATGATTTACATCTAATATTATCATTTTATTACATTAGTTATAGTAGATCAATTTGAAGCTAGTATGTATCATTAATTGACAAATAATTCAATAAAAATTCTACTTTTATAACATTTTGAAAATGTTGAGAATTCAAATAGAAGAAAAATAGGACGAGGACTTACATAGAAAAGTGGGTACACCTTGAGGATTGAAAATGTACTTTTCCCTCTAAATTTGGTTTCTAATTGATTGTTAGCGAAAATAGGAATGAAAAAACTCAATGTGGATACAAAATTTTATATAGGAGATATCGTAATTTCTAAAAAACTGAAAATCAAACGAAACGTAAAAAGCGAAATTGTTTTACTTAATACCATCATATTATATATTAGGAAGCCAAATGTATCTAATTAGATCCCCAGTATAGAAAAGAACAAATATTCTCGATTTCATAACATGAAAGTTAAAAGAAATAGATGGCTGTAATTCGAAGACGAGTTACTGGCTACTGATATGCTTGGTGGTTGATAAGAATGTGTAATTTTAAAAGGTCTAAAGAGTGGAGTATAAAATTAAAATATTTTTAGATCAAAATAATATATCATCTATAGGTTTAAGACTAAGAATCTTCAAATCTTTTAGTAAATCGCAATCTAGACATGAATTTCTGTCTAAATTTTGTGTCAAGGATAACTCTTAAAAATCTGTGTTTCATCACTGCTAGTCGCTATTAATTAATGAACTTGGGTGAACTTTTGATTGGTTAATAATAAGTAATTCAATTAAAGGGTATAGGATAATAATATTACATTTAAAAATAAACAAATAAACCCCTAAAAGTTTGCCCTTCTAAAAGTATCTTATGAATAACTTATCTTTCAGTATACGGTTTCAAACTACACTACAATCATAAGTTCAAAACATAATTTTATGTCAAAATAAGTGAAATCATATATCATAATTTTATGTTGATGATTACAAAGACATGTACAAGAGTTGCAACACTTTGGAAAGCTAAATCTTAGCAATTTTAAACACTTTTTAGAGTGATTTTCTTTTTTTCCTTTTTTTCTTCTTCTTCTTCTTTTTTTTTTTTTGTTTATTTCCACCCGACTTTACAAGATGAAAAGCATGATGGGGCAAGGGTGTCTTATTCATAGAAATCCAATTTCACATTAAGAAAAATCCCTTTTCATTGAATTTTTTGAATTTTCGAATATAAAACACTGGATTACATTCTTTTGTTGGACGTTCTGTGGTTACGGATTTGAAAAAGCTATTACTCACCAATTGCATTGTGTTTACATTTACCTTCAATAGCAAAGATTTCAAAATTAGGGTTTCTTAGTGAAGAAGAGGGAAGTGATTGAAATAAGACAAGAAGTAAAGAGATTGATTTAGAAGGCTTAGTTCGAGATGAGTTGTTATCTGAGCATAATACACGAGAGAAGAGTTTGGACCAAGTTGATGGGCCAATTTGTAAGCTTTAAGGCCAGACAAAATATAATGAATAAAATAGAATAGCCTAGCTATATCAGCACTATTAGAAAAATTATATCCATTAGGACTTATTTGTAAGAATCTGGTAAGATCAATTTGCACATGGGTAATAATTGTTTTGTGGTGCGTACACCATTTATTTTATTACAAACCCTAAGAACTACATATAAATATCATATTATACCATGTACAGAAAAATATGATAGAAATGACAAAAAATATCCTATCCTTCCCAAATTTTGTTTGTATATGAATTGTGTGTGTGAATTTGTGTGTGTTGTGCATCTAATTCACTAAACTTCCTTTAATTTCCTACATTCCTTACCATATTTGGTATCAAAGCTATTGTAGGAGTGAAGACAAATCTTATGGAGGATGCCGAATTCAATAAAAGACTTAAGGCTACATTTGAAGAAAACTTGCGACCCTTAATAGAAAACATACATAGGTTACGGGCTTGTGTGGACCAATAATAGATGACCATAACTAAGTTGTGCATGCTTTAATTGGAGAGGATGGTTGCATTTGCTTCAAACACGCTAGAAAATAGATAGACCCTTACAACAGCACCTGCATTCAAGTTAATGAATTTACCTCAAACTCCATTAAAAACTCTACTACAATTATGCTTACAAACAAGAACGCCAGGAGTGGAGTTTCAAACTTTTAACAGAACAGGACTTAAAGATTGGTTGTATAAGGTGGACCACTATTTTGATTTAGATTCACCTTCAGATGAGTGGAAGGCCAGGCTAGCTACAATGCATTTCAATGGTGTAACGTTGAAGTAGTATCATCACTACATACAGAATCGTGAGAATTTGTAAGGTGTAATGTAGGAAGACTTCCTAACTGTACTACTAGAAAGATTTAGTAGAAAGGCATTTGAAGACCCAACTGTTGAACTCAAAGCATTAAACTAAATGAGGTACATTACAAGAATATTTGGAAGATTGTGAATTTCTAGCCACCCAAGTGCAATTACTCAAACCTACCCTTGTTAGCCTTTTCCTTAGTGGGCTTGAACTCGGCGTACAATACATCATGTGGCTATTTAAATCCAAAACGCTGCAAGATGCTTATACCTTAGCAAAAATACAAGAAGCCAACTTACATAAGACTACCCATCCCTTAAAACTGACCAAAAATTGCCTCATTTCCTACCTAAACTAATGTAAATAGAATTATGCCAACACATAGACCAAATACATCCCTATCCACACATATTAACCGAAACACATAGCATCAGCTAACTCTAAATTATTGTAACAAAACAACCAAAGAACCCCTAGATGCTTTACCCTAGCTAAATTAGATGAGAAAAGGAGAAAGAAAATTTGTTTTTGGTGTAATGAATTGTTTGTACTGAGCCATAAGTGTAAAAATAGGAGGTAAAGCATGATAATTGTAGAGGATGAAGATGGTAGCATAGAGATCGAAGGATGCAAACCAATTGTAACTGAGGATATTGAGGATAAACTGTCTAAACCTACATTATGCTCCATTAAGGATGAAACTCCTAAGTCCATTAGTTGTATGCAAGTACTTAGATATTATAGGAAGAGGAGGCTGAATATCTTAATTGATATAGGTAGTTCATTAAATTTTATTGATGTAGGCAATTCATTGAATTTTATTGATGATAGGTCGACTAAGGGGTTCTGTTTCGTGTTATCTAGATTCCAACCTATTAACGTGACCTTAGTCAATGGTAACTCACTTTACGGTGAATTTAAGGCTGATTCTCTCTGTTGGACCATACAAGGAAGGGAATTTGAGGTTAAAATATATGTATTACCTTTGTCAGGATGTGACCTTATACTTGGTATCCCATGGCTTATTAAGCTAGATACAATTTACTGGAATTTTGAGCAACTCACAATGGATTTTTAGTGGAAGGCACAAACTTGTAGGTTGATGGTTGCTACTGAGGAATTGCCATCAATTGAAGGCATAACCCTATTGAAGTTACTTGCTCATAGAGATAATATAGATGTCTAATGTTGGGTAGTGTGTGGTGAAAGGCTAGAAGAAGATGTAGAAAATAGCATTGAAATGTGGCTTGAGTTGTTAGATTTGATGGAAGAATTTGATGATCTTTTTGAGAATCTTAAAGCCTTACCGCAATTGGAGAATTTGATCATTGCATTTTCTTGAAGGAAGGCTCTAAACTTGTGAATATTTGGCCTTATAGGTACTCAGCAACACAAAAGGAGATTTTAGAGAAGATGGTGAAAGAGATGTTAGAGGGTAGAATAATTAGGCCAAGTCATAGCCCATTTGCATCTCTGGTGGTGCTAATAAAAAAGAAAGGCAACATTTGGCGAATGTGCATTGATAATAAGGAATTTAATGATTATGCTATTAAGGATCATTTTTTTATCCCTATAATTAAGGATTTATTTAATGAATTGAGTGGAGCTTATTGGTTCACAAAGCAGGATTTGTATTCGGGTTTCCATCAAATCTGAATGTACCTTGATGACATATACAAAATAGCGTTTAAAACACATAAAGGGCATTATGAGTATGTTGTAATTTCCTTTAGGCTATCAAACACCCCTTCCCACTTCTAAGGGCTTATGAACCATTTTTTCAAGGAGCATTTGAGCAAATTCATTTTAGTATTCTTCAACGACATATTAGTTTATAGTAAGATACTAGAGAAAACCCCTAATACTGACAGATTGTGTTTGGAATCTTAAGGAAGGACTATTTTTTAAGAGAAGCAAGTGCACTATTAAGACCACTTAAATTGAGTATTTAGGCCACATAATTAACTACAAAGGAGTTATTACAAATCTGAGGAAGGTAGATGCAGTGGCTAATTGGCTTACTTAAAGGATGATTAAAGAATTGAAGGCATTTTTAGGGTTGGCTGATTATCATAAGTGGTTCATATGCGGGTTTGGAATCATTTCAAGATCACTAACCCAACTACTAAAGAAGGGGCAATTCAGTTGGAATCATGAGACTACATTGGCATTTGAATCTCTCAAGAAGTCTTCATTAATGCTCCGGTCTTAAGTTTACTAGATTATACCAAGACGTTTGTTTTGGAGATGGATGCTTGTGGAGAAGGTGTAGGAGTGGTCTTAATGCAAGAAGAGCACCCAATTGCATATTTGAGTAAAGCCTTGTCTCTAAGAAAACTTGGACTCTCTACGTACGAGAAGGAATTGTTGGCTTTAGTATTTGTAGTAAAAAAATGGAGGCATTACTTGATTGGGAAGATGTTTTATAATCTAGACAGATTACTATAGTTTGAAATACTTACTAGCGCAGTGGTTAAACACAATTAGCTAACAAAAATAGATCACTGAATTACTGGGACTTGACTATGAAATTCTATATAAGAGTGGTAAGAAGAATGCTACAACTGATGGTCTCTCTTGCTTAAATGGCCGAACCTTGCAAGTGCTAAAGGTGTCCCTTAAGAACTTAGAAATCGTAAGGGAAATAAAGGAAAGTTGGTGCTTGCCCACTGGTTATGCTAGGATGCTTGAGAAGTTGAGGAATAAATAGCCCTACAGACATTTTTCCTTAAAGGGGGAAATTTTGCAGAGAAAAGGGAAGATAATGATTGTAAGCCTCGCAATCAGGTGTTCGAGCTTCGATCCTTAAAATTAATATGGTGTGGTAAGTTGTTAGATCAAACCCAAATTTTACGATGAAGCTATGAATGTTAGTAAAAGCGATCTTGTAAGTTTAGATTTAGGAAAATAAATAATAAAATAATTAAGAATTTTGAATATTATTGGTGGTGAAAGATGATATATGAAGTGTTATAAGTGTTAGATAGATTATATAAGTATATAATATGTAATAATACATAATATGTGTATATAGAAACTAAATAGGTAGAAAATATTAGGTATAAATTTATAGTATTATAATATTAGGAGTATAATAAGAATTTGATATGAAATATAAATTTAGATTATTATATGAAAAATGCAAATTTTTCTCATATTAGGAGCTAATTCAGTATTTAAATTGAGAATTGAGTACATCGTTTAGACTAAAATACGGGATTTATGATGCCTAAGTGTAATGTGATTAATTTTATATAATGGTTCAGAATAAGTTCTTAGGGTTTGCATATAAAACCCATAATTAGAAACCGAATTAAAACCTAATTTAGAATTCGATTTGAAAATTGAATCAGAACCCAGCCTAAATTAAAAATAGTTGTAAGAAACTTAAAAATTTGAGTAATTAGGTATAACAAAACCCTCAATTGAAGATAACATAGAGAATTATAAAATAAAACTTATATAAAATAGTTATAAGAGTACTAAAACAACATTTATATTATATAGATTATTGGTTATGGCTTGTGCGAGTTGCACCTTAAGTGAGTAAGTAAGAAATTCAGGTAAGTTAAGATTGATACTTTATTATATTTTTTAGTACTATTTTATAGTATTCGGAAACTTGATATTATATTTAAGTGTGTTTGTAAGACATTGACTGTGTGCATGCTTGTGTGTACATGTTTTGGGGTTTGATGATATGATTTTGGTTTGATGTTTCGTATTGAAATTTATGTGATTTATATTAAATGATTGAATACCTTAACCTGGACTTAACTAAATATATGACTTGTAAGTCTAAATAGATCTACATAGCAACTCATTAAGAGAAACGTTTAGGGTTTTTTAGCTAAATACCGACTTCTTCGAAAGAGATAGCGTTGGATAACATAATCGGTCTTTTCTTCATTCTTAATCGAATTGAGTGACAGGAGAGAAGGTCGCGGCAAAGGAAAAGTTAATGGTTCGAAGGTAGTTGTAGAATGTGCGTTAAATTCCTTAACCCGAATTGGAGCGAGAGTAATTTTTCTAATCTTACAATGGACATAACGTTATGCGATGGTATTTACTTATACATGCATTGCATCTAATTAATTGGTTGATAATCCTATTTATATTTGATAATAGTTTTAAGTTTCTGTTCTAACTTATTGAGTGGTTGGTTGCCTATATCCCTATAGATGTTATTGCAAGAGTGAGTTACAAAGCAAATTATAATTACTTTGAAGCGAATGACAGCTATATCCTAGGGAATGGGGATGTAAAACTGTAGATGGGTTACGCTCTTAGAGTTTGAGTCTTAACTTTAAATCTTTTAATATCAATTTATATATTTCTTAAGTAAAGTAAGATTATGTTCCTAAGTCTTATAAACGTTACTCGAATTATTTAAATCTTAGTAAGTAATTTTTCATATTTTCGTAGATAATTAACATATTTAAGTTATGAATTGTTTACTTTAAAGCAGGTTAGTTGTAGATTCCTTGTATAAATCAAGTTTGTGATAGTGGCTATAATGTCAACTTCTATCTTATAATGATTTTCACGGTAGAACTGTTACGATTCTATGACTTTAAGGTGTGACAGTGATTGGTTTCAACAATCATTGAGAATGAAGCTACCATGGGTGTATCATGATGCCACAATAGGAGGGCACTTAGGAGCTCAAGTGACCTAAAAGAGACTGAGATCTGTCTATTATTAGCCTAAGATGGAAAAGGAATTGAGGAACTATGTTAGGGCATGTAATGTATGCCTATAGCTTAAGGATGAAAACATTGCTTATTAGGGCTTGACACGGCCATCACCCATTCCCTTAAAATGTTGGACTGACGTTAGGCTTAGTTTTATAGAAAGGTTGCTAAGGTCTAATGGAAAGGATGTTATACTAGTAGTAATAGACAGATTAAGTAAGTATGCACATTTCATTAGGATGACTTACCCTTTTACAGCATAGCAAGTTGCCCTAGCCTACGTGGACAATATGTTTAAGTTGTTAGGTGGTTAGATGACATTGTAAGTGATAGGAACCCTACCTTCATCAGTAACTTTTGAAGAGAGTTCTTTAGAATTCAGGGTGTTGAGTTGCATATGAGTATAACGTATCATCCATAAAGCGATAGGCAAATCGAAGTGATGAACAAATGCTTGGGAACTTACTTTAGATGCATGACGGGGAGAATCTTAAAAGATGGAACTACCATCTATCCTATGCTAAGTGGTGGTATAACAAAAATTACCACACAAGCATGAGGTGAATACCTTTTGAGGTCTTATATGGATAGCCCCCGCCGATATATTTACCTTACATAATAGGGGATTCAAGGGATCATGCAATTGGTATAGAATTGATGGATCATGAAGAGATGATTAGGGTATTGAAGTTCCACCTTAGGAGGGCATAGAACCAACAAAAACAACATGCTGGCAAGGGACAAATTGAGAGTGTTTGAAATTGGTGATTAGGTCATACTGAAGCTATAACCTTACAGCAAGTGGCTATGAGGACAAGATACAACTAGAAGCTATACGCTAAAAACTATGGCTTGTACAAGATAGTTAATAAAGTAGGAGAAGTCGCTTACTAGTTAGACTTACCTGTGAATATCTTTTGTAGATACCTCATTTTTACTATTTTATTTTACTATTTTATTTTACTATTTTTATTGAGCTAGGTTAAAGTAAAAGAAAGAAAAGGAAAAAAAGAAAAAGAACGAAAAAAAACAAAAAATTGAAAAATAAAAATAAAGTGTCAAGTTGTATCAGGTTAATTTAAGTCAAGTCGAGTTGTTTAGGGTTGAGTCGAATAATGGTGTGTATTCAATTTGATAAATTTTAAAGTTGTTAAAGGATTGGGATTTATTGAAATATTTTAGTCTAGTTTGATATAAAGTAAATTTTTATCTAATTCATATTAGGCTAAAATAAACTTAAAATTTATTAAGTAAGTTATTGGACTAAATCAAGTTGGATTAAGTCGGGCTCGAAAAATAGGAAGCCTAAATAAAAATAGGGTTTTTAGAAATTAAGTTGAATCTTCAAAAAATTTAAATCGTATATTTTGCATCTGGATTTATTATCGTATTTTTCACATCTAGGGTTTTTTAAGATCTATATATATATATAACAAACAAACAAAAATATCTGAAAGATTCAATTGTGGGTATTATAAATAGGAATTCAGTGGTGAAGTTTGAACACGTTTTAGAATCTCTAACACAACCCACAATTCGCTCACACTTGACCACTATTGAACACCTATGATAACACTACTTGATCACACATACTTCCTTACACTTAAACGCATGTACAATTGTCCCTCACATTTATAGCTCATACATTCACTCACACCTCACTTGATACACTAAAAGACATATTATACAACAGCTTACACGCGTTAACACATTACACACTTGCACGTCCTTACCCACGCTACATAGCCATACGTCCTTTGTCAATGTACACACACTTGCCCGACATGTCCTTACCCAAGCTATACAGCTACACACCTCTTGCCATTGTACACATACAAGCATACACTCACCTAACCCGTCTCGTCTACTACACATACCATCTACACACGATCACCCACTATACATACACCTTCACTACACTCATGTATTGCCCTCTCGTCTACAGCATACATGACACACGTTGACATTGAGCACAACTTATACTCACTTGCATTGTCCTACATGTACACACTCATCATAATTCACACACAACACAAACGCGGCCACATATTAAGCATAGTTATACACTCGGTTGGTTCACTGACTTCACTTGATCACAAACACAACACACATAGCCATGTGCATGATTAACATTGCCGCATACACACACGACCAATATACAAACTGAGTACACAAACATTATCCAGACGATCATGATACAGTCAATACGAATACATCGATTATGCACGACTTGATATGTTTAGGTAAAAATTAGTATTATTTAATTATTTCATTTTGCTAATTAATTTAATTATTTTTACTAATTTGTATCCTTTAGTGTAGGTTTTTCCTAATAGTTTTAAATAATCGTCATATTGTTTGCTATATTCTAGATAATTCTTTTATTAATTTAGTTAAGTTTCATTTTTAGTTTAAAATTTCATTTTTTTGAAAAATTATATATCTTTTCTCTAAAATTCGTATCTTCAAAAAAGATATGTATCTAAGATAGGTATCTCAATATATTTTGCATATAGGATGTAGAAAAGTTCGATTTTGACATGTAAAGTTTTTTTAAAAAATGAATAAGAAATCTTAATCGAAGTCTTTTTAAAAGATTTAGTTAGTTAGTTAGTTAGTTAGTTTTTTTTTAAATAGATTCGTGAAATAAGTTTTTTTAGTTTTTTTTTATAAAAATAATAAATGATTAAATAAACGTATATCCGGTTCGACTTTCAAGTTAAAAAAAATCCACTCACTAAATCTTTTCGAAAAAGAACTACGTTGGTTTGATCTTAATTAGCGGGTATATAGGCATCTCTAGAACAACTATAAAAACTATAATTTTTTTTATTTTTATTTTTTGAAAATTCGTAATAAAAAAATTCATCTTAATTACATTTTTGCACATTTGTACATTTTTATCATTTTTAGAAAAATTATAAAATATAAAAAATAAAGTTTTTTTATTTTTATTCGTAATAAAAAAATAGTAAAAAAATTCATCTTGATTACATTTTTTGCATATTTGTACATAGTTTATCATTTTTAAAAAAATTATAAAAATAAAAGCCCATTGTTTTTTTTTTTAATATGGTGACTTAGTCTTAATAGGTTAGTCTCCAAGTTTAGTTTTTTTTTTATTTAATTTTTTTTAAAAAACATTTTTTTGAATATTTGTAGAGTAGTGGCTAAATTAGGCTTTTCCACTCGAAAACTCTGATTTCAATTTTTACCGGTTTAACTAGTTGGTGACTCCAATTTTTCTAAAATATTTTTTTCAAAACATCTTTTAAAAAAAGATGTTTCCTTAATTTAAGGTTGAGTAATTTATATTAAGCTGAGCGAGGTTAATATAAGTTAAATTGATAAAAACAAAATAGGGCTCAGTACCTTTATGCATTTGGCCTTCCACGTATCTAAACTCCACCAATACCATGGTCTAACAATAGATCAGGTGCTACTGTTACTTGCAAATGCCAAGGAAATAGAGTTAATACCCTGGACGATAATAGATTGGAAATTAGTGAATAGGAAAGGAAAGTTTGAGACTTAGTCCTTGTTTAATAGTAAGGAAGAGCTGAGACAGACGTTACATCGGAGTATTTGAAGGATCTATACATGAGGTATCTTATTATTTGCTTATGGACAAGGGAAATTGAAGGGGAAAGGATTGTAGCGAAGATTTTAGAATTAGGGTTTCCTAGTGAAGAAAATGGAAGTGAATGGAAATAGACAAGAAGTGAAGAGATTGATCTAGAAGGCTTAATTTGAGATGAGTTGTTATTTAAGCATAACACACAAGAGAAGAGTTTGGACTAGGTCGGTAGGTCAACTTATGAGCCTTAAGGCTAGACGGAATATAATGAATAAAGTAGAATAGCTCAACTTAGATTGATATTATTAGAAAAATTATATCCGTTAGGACTTATCCATAAGAATTTGATAAGATCAATTAGCACATGGGCAATAATAGTATTGTGGTGATGTGGCACATGGCACATTAACCATTTATTTTATTACAAACCCTTAGGAGGACGTATAAATATTATATTATACCGTATATATAAAAATATGATAGAAATGACCAAAAATATCCTTTTCCTCCCAAATTATGTTTATATGTGAATTGAGTGTGTGAATTTGTGTGTGTTGTACGTTTAATTCACTAAACTTCCTTTAATTTCCTGCTTTCCCCACCATACCTTCAATAGGTACGTTGTGAATATCTCGATAGTATCTTGATATGAAGTAAAAGCTGATGGTAAGAATTCATTTAGGAAATATCTCCTAAGAATTTTTTCTCTCTCTCTTTTGTAATTATGAATCTTAGCAATTTAAACATTGTTGAGAGATATTTTTTATTTTTTATTTTTTTTATTTTTAATTGCACTTAACTTTACAAGACAAAGATCATACTATGGGCAAAGACACTTTGTTCATAGAAATCCAATTCCACATTAAGAAAAGGCCTCTTTCATTGAAGATTTTTGAATTTTCAAATATAAAATATTAGATTACATTCTTTTACTAGATGTTCTTTCGTCATAGATTTGAAAGTGCTCTTGCTCACCAATTGCATTGTGTTTACATTTACCTTCTATAGGTACATTGTGAATATCTTGATAGTATTTTGATTTGAAATAAAAATACATAGTAAGAATCAATTTAGGAAATATCTCCTAAGATTTTTTTTCCTTTTTATTTTTAAAATTATATAAATAATACTTCTTTGCATGGATATTGTTACATGGTGTTGAGGTATAAGATTCGAATCGCCTCTCCAAATTTTTAATTTTAGTACTAAAATTGTGTTTTCGCATTATGATTTTAGTGCAATTAAAAATCATATATTTTGTAAATAAATTTCAAATATATCCATTTTCCTTTCGTTTTATTACTAAAGTTTGGTTTCAAACTTTCGAGTTCAAGATAATTTGAAATCTTGAGTTTGAAGACACAATTTAAGGCAAGGTATTCTTGTGAATTTTTGAAGAATTTCATCCCATCTTGATATAATTCGCTAAGCTTACTTTTCAATCGATTTAACTAGCTTGCAAATGATTTTGCTTGACTTTACGAAGAATCATGATCACCTGGGGAAAAGCGACTTTTCTTCTCAAACAATCAATATGCCGATAAGAGAATCTAGAGGTTGCATTCACATAGTCCATAGTCCCACCACAAGTTGTATTTGAAAAAGAAAGAGAAGAAGATGTTTGCAACTCTTTACGACGAAACGTCTAGTTGAACTTTAATTATTATATATCCTATATTATAATACATAAACACAAATCTCAAAGCAACTATTATAAAATCTGACCAAGAGGATAATTGGCTTTAAAAAATAATAAAGTCTTCTAGGCTCTCATTTAATGCACATGCCATAGATTTAATAAAACTAAATCGAGTTTATATTTGTTGGTGCCGTCTTTCATATTCTCATTGATCGCATATTATTATAAAATAAAAAGTAACTTTTTACAGTTTCTTTCATAAAGTAATTAATAGGAATATGAAAAGAGATAACTATAGGATTTTTACATAATCCTATTCTTTTTTTTTTTAATCGATTTAACTTTTCATCTCATTTTTAATTTTTTCTTTCGTAAATTTAAACCATTAAGCTAATTATAAATTTAATGATTCATATTTTAAAAAATATAAATTAAAAATAAAATAAAAAATCAAATCAATGCTATTAAAATGGATAATAGAATATAAAAGCTTTCGTAACTTATCGTCCCCTACGTATGAATTCATTGGATAGGGACGATATATGGAAGAGCAATCAACGGTTGCGACCCAACCCGATGACCCATCACGTCGGATCCGAATTACTCATCAGTCACTTCAAGGGCCCAATCGTATGATGGAGAGATCCTAAAGGCCCACATTTCAGGATTGCTTTTGTGAAATTGTGTGTAATTGTTTGGGCCCACTCCATCTGCCTCATTTAATTTTCAAGATTAACGGCTAAGATGATGCACCGCCAACAGTCTTAAGGCAAGCTCTCTTTCACAAGTGAACGGTGAACCCTAAGACGGCTTTCGGGTCATTTTCCACCTTCATCAAAATCAAATCCCTCTCACAACTTGTTAGATGCAGAAATTCTTGATTTGGACTACACTAAACAGAATAATTGCCATCCAGAATCCATAGCACAGTATCTCTTGTACTATACACATCCCTCATCCACCACTTACTGGATGTAAATGTGTGAAAATGAAATATCTGGCATGTTAAACACTAACAATTTTTTTTTTTCTTGGGTGCTTAGTATGCCTTTATGATCAATTTACTAAATTGAAAATATAATGTTTATTGATAAATGTAAGACACCAAAGAGCCTGCCAGCTCTAATGATACTATAAACAAGTTAATACAATATACATTAGAGCTTACATGATACATATATATTTTGATTGCTTCTATTAAATAATATCTTGAGGATATTTGATAATAATAGGAATTAAATTGCCTTTTCTATAAAATTGTTAACTTGAATCACATCAAAATGTATGGTTTTAGAAATTTTTTCAAGACAAGCGAGCAAAAGATCACTTTATTCATATTTTACCAAGTGCCTCTAAAAGGACCAGAATACTTCTTATAGAAACTGAAGTCCTATCTTTGTATTGCCTTAAATGAGAGTAATGTGGGTCTAAATCAAACTTGTGATACTCTACATAGAGTAATCCTAATAAATTTTGGATGAAATAAGAGTAGATTAGATTTTTGAAATGGCTTATTACGACCTTATGATATCATTATCTTTTTTATAATCTTAACTGTTGATTAAACATAACAATATTTCAAGAGGGCAAATTGAGAAAAAATGAAGAAATTAAACGATGAGGATTAATTTCCAATGTGGATTTGGATCGAGCAACAACTAGGAAGATAAATAAACCACAGGTAATAACCAATAATGTATCATTTCTTTTTGTATAAAATGACAATACTGCTCCATTGACAACCCTAGTTTTTGGATTTGAGATGGACCCTTTTTCTTAATATTTTCTACAACCCTTTTTGGCATTACTTTTGAACCTTAATAGGGGAAGAATGATTGAGTGCATGTCCCTCTAGTGGGGTCATTTTGGATTAATGACACATATTAGGATACCCCACATTGAAGAAGACACCCCCCCTTCTCAAGCCTTACCAGCGCTATTTCCTCCATTGATTTTTCCTTTGCGAGGATAAACATGGACTGGACAACTTAGCATTGATCCAGCAAAGAGTTGTGTGAATTAAGATGCTTAATCATCCAGCTCACACTGCCTCTTGAAAGTACAAATACCAAATACCTAAATCCAAAAATTGCCAATATGGTATTAAGCTACAAAATTTATATTTATATTATATTTTACGATGGACCGACAATGGTGTATGGTAGGATTTCTAAGAGACAAAAAAGAAAAAAAAAGAAAAAAAGAAAAAAAAAAAGGTTACAATTCAGGGCTTAGAATTTCTTGAAATTGGATTCCTTTTTCTCACTAGTTATTAGTATTCCAAATAATTAAGAAGCATGAAATAATGCATCTTTCTCCTTACATTTTTATCAGCCTGTTATGTAAAATGAGAAATTTGGATTCTTTTAGAATCATATTTCGTAAAAAAAAAAAAAAAAATCAAACGAGATAGTGTATACTATATTATCAAAACATCAAACGTCAAGAAACTAAATTCAGCATTTAATTCCGCAATTTAATCCATTATGGCTAATCAAATGAACATACATATGTTTTAATCCGTAAACATTTATTAGATTCGCTGCTCGTGCACGAGCTTGAACATGAAACGTTGAAGGGACACGAATATACTTCGGCATGTGATGGTCCAAAATTCAGATGGAATTTTTGATGATATGGTTTGTACATCTTTTGGATGGAACCCATTCCGCAGATTTGAAAATCGAGCGTATCGAAGGTGTTTTTCATATCAGTCGGTGCCTACTACATTCCCATGAGAACACAAAAACTTTACACTACCGCTTAGTCCAATTATTCTATAACTATGTTATTTAGGTAATATAATGGTAGGTTTAAACTCGATTTATTTAAATAGATTATTAGATCAAATTCAAATTTTTAACCATTTAGCTCTATGAGTTAATGAAATCGATGAGCTTAAGATGTGATTTAGTGTACAACCTAAATAAAGTTTAAATTAAGTTTCGATATTCAATTGGTTGAAAGAAATATAAATAAATGAATTAAATTGGGTGAAGCTTGAAATCAGCTCGAGTTTAAGCTCCAAAAAGTGTAGTAAAGTTTTGAATTTTTTTACTTTAGAGTGTATTTTTTCTTTTTAGTTTTTCCAGAAAATAAGAATTTATTAATTCAATAGAACTTAAAAACCTGGATCATAAGGTACTTAAATTATAAAAAAATAAAAAACCCATAGACAAAGCATAATTTAAATTGTTGTAATAAAAACACAAGGCTTAACACGCGACTAGCCACTAGCTTTTGCAATCAGGAAATTTTGGTCATTGGAGGCATTAACATTGTAGTATTCATCGGGACTATTCCACTTATAATATGCTCATAAGGTTCTGCTTGGCCGGTTTTATTAGTTTGGCCAATTCTTTTGGTGGGTTCGTAATACCCTAAGTTTTGTAGTTTTCGTTGTTCGTTCTGCAAAGCACATTATATACACATTCTTGGCCCACTTTCAGTATAATTTTTTTTTTTTTTTTAATGCCACTCTTTTCACTATGATTCATTAGTTTTTCTTTTAAAAAGATTACTCTCGGGTTTGTAATAGAAAACTGGTATACCTAAGCTGTCTTCTTATTTTGAGCATTGGAGTTTGACTCATATCTTGAGTCCTGCAATCAGTGCCAAGAGGAGCAGAGCACGACGAAGGCACTTCTTCAGTGCAAATTACTGTTTAGTACAAGACGCTTAAGGAATTTGGGAGTGCAGGACCAATAAACCGTCGTCTGGTTCGTATTGGGGTTATAAAATTTAATGTCAAGTTAAGATTCAGAGTTTCGAGCGATTGGAGACACAGGTAGTCAACAAAGACCAGGGCCGTTCAATCGTGTGGTGCCAATTGCACTATACGGATCTTCATCAAATCGAACTCGGTTGCTTTAAATCGTAAAATATGGTTTTTTGTTTTTCCAATATTTTAGTTTGTTGTATTCTTCGATCTGAAAATAGTCTAAACAGTTCGGTTTGGAAGGTTACGACGAATCACTTGAACTTGAATTGAATTATGTTTCATTAAAAAATAAAAATATATAATATATTTTTAAGTTTTAAATCTTCTCAATATTTCAATTTAAATTTATTTATATTTTTTTTTACCATTAAGGACTTCATTCTCGGCCATTATAATCCTATTTATTTTCCTTTACTATTGTCTCTCATAAGTGATATCTAGCAAACTAAGATACCTTTATTTTATTTAAGATGCAACATTATCATTAAATAATATTATGTAGTTTTTATTTTTATATAATATACTTTAATTTAGATATTAATATTGATTGAAAACTCCAATAATTATTAATGATATTAAAAATAAAATGATATTTTAAAAATTTACTCAAACTTAAGCAAATTATACCAAACTTATTTAAAATGATTCAATTCATTAAATATAGATCATTTAAAATATGATTTGATTCGATTTCATTCCATTCAATCCCTAAATTATATCCACATCTCAAATTAACTAGTAGGTAAAGGGGCTGGCTAACTAGAAGTGGCTGGCAATTGACCACTAGTCAGTAGCTATCTACCAGAGCCTTTAAATTAGTCTCTGTTGCTTCCCTACTCTGTCCTTTTGGATGTATATGACTATATATAGACTAATAGCAGTGTTAATATACAAGAGAAAGTCCATTCATGTATTCAAACATATTTTTCAGCATAATGAATTTGCTCGTTTACTCGTATGGTTTTTCTCCCTAAGTTCATTTGGTTTTTTTACGCAATACCCCTTGTTGTTTTCTTTAATCTTTGTTGCTTTTTTATTATTGGTTGTTTGTGTGGTAACAATGGGCAAAGACACAATGGGTGCCTATAATTTAGGATTTGAGCATTTTAATATCTAAATTTTTGTTCTTATGAACCATTTTTCATTAAGTATAAATACTAAATTATAAAAGAAAAAATATTCAAATATTCAACTATCGAAATCCTGAAGTATAAGCACTTATCATGCCTTTATCTTAATAATAACTTATTTATCTAGTTTCCATATTAGTGCACATCTCTACCATTTCGTTTTTTTTTTTTTTACTTTTCCAACTCCATGTTTTACAAGGTTGAACCTTTCCTATCTCAATAGAAGAAAATTATTTTTCTATTGCCCTACACAATTATCGTGATTTTTTTTCTTTTGAGATAATCTTAAAATCACCATTTAAACTTTGTATGTCTATTTTTCCTCAATTTTACACATTAAGTTTTGCTAAATATCACATATAAAAACTTTTATTTATCAAAATTTATACCTAAAATTTGAAACTTTTCAACGTTATGCTCAATTGAATAATACTTATCAAATTTACTAATATATCATCTTATGAAAATTACATAGCAAACAATTATTGGTTAAAGAGTATAGCTATAATTGATGAAAAGTAAAGTAATAAATTTGACAAATACAAGTTTGATTGTATATGAAAATTTCTAACTTTAAGCTTTATGTGTAAAATTGAAAAAATACAAAAAGTTCAGGTAATGATTTTAAAATTGTTTCTCTATTTTTTTTTTTGGGAAAATCTATATTTAAAAACTAAATTTTAAAAACTATATTTCAAACGGGGAACTTAAAAGAGTCATACAACATACTTGTAACCATATTTAAAATATGTAGTTATGGATACTCGAGAAAAATGTCCTAAGAGAAAAAAAAAAAGCTCCCATTTAACTAGACATTCTATAAGATTTTATTAAGCCCTAGCCATGGAGCAACCGAATGGACTTAGGGATAAGTTGAATCGATTGCCATATAGGATATTCGAAAGCTGAATCTAGTTTAAGTAAAATAGTTGGGAATTCATATTTCCGTGTTTAAAATTAATTTCCTAAAAAGCTAACTAATTTGAAAAAAAAATTAGTATTATCAAACTTGGATTGACTTTTATAGTTTAACTTGGTTCGACTTGATCCGTCCATAAAATCAGTCTAGTCCAATCTTAGTTTCATCTCAATTGAACCTACTTTCACCCTTTTGACATTTGACCATTTCACATGTTCGGGTCAAAGTTTCTAATTACACATATTTTAATTAGTGATTTTTGATCATTTTCTTTGATATTTGAGTTTATTTTTAGATAATAATACTTAATTGAGTAAAATTTTGTTTTTTAGGTTTTGAAATGATTTACGTGAGAAAACGAGAAGATAAAAACAAAGTTAACTTAAATTGGAGTTAAAATGAATAAGTTATAAAGGTTTAAAGATCGATACAGCTAAACGATATGACTATATCGTTTTTAGGCAAAATTGGACCTGATTTTCTATTGTTATAACTTAAAACATGACCAAAAGACATGGCCATATTGTCGATCTTGTTGTTTCCAATTTTTTTTTTTTTAAAGACAAATGTATAGTACAGTTAAAGATACGACTAAAAGACACAGTTGTGTCCTCGATAGTGTCTTTTTTAACCGGTCTATTTTTTTTAGCTTCTTATATATAAAGCCTAGTTATGATTTATTGGAGAGAACTTTTTGGCATAAATTTTGGAGAGTTTTTTAAGTCAAGAATAATCAAAGAACCAATGAGAAGAGAAGATTTCAAGATTTAAGGATTTTATGATAATTCTTTTTATTCTTTTCTATACTTTATTTTTAAATTCTTATTTTGTGATGTATAGAGAATAAAATCTTTGTATTTAGATTTTGTGAAACCTATATCTATTTATGTGATATTATAATTGCTTGATTAATTTAGTTCTTTATTATTTTTTTGATTCAACTATGTTTGCTTCATGATTTAGGTTATTATTTCCGCGAGTAGTAATTTAGAGTTTAATATCTTATAAGAGAAATTTCTTATTAGATTAGATTTAGACATAGTTAATGAAAATTATTGCAAGATTCTAGATAATTTGTAGGATTCTCCTAGATTTCAAATTAAAGCGTAGAGATTTTATTATTCAATAATATAATATTAGGTTATGTTATTGAGAAGGGATTCTAATAAGTGATTCTAATAAGTGATTCTAGAGTTAACGTTAATTAACTTGAGAAAGTAATTAACTTTAGTAGAGAATTCTTCTGGTTAAAAAAGATTAAAAAATAAATTAGATTATTTTTAGGAAAATTACATGTTAGATCTAGGGGAAATAAGATTTAGGTATAATATTGTATCTTAAATTAATTTTCAATTGAATTGTTTTCTTATTAATTCTCGAATTACATCTTAGTTAATCTTTAGATTAGTTTTGGCATTAATTTAAATTTACTTCTTTAAGTTTCTTGAAATTTAATTTGCCGATTAGATAATAAAGACCTAATAAGTACTAGTATTCAGAGTCTCTGAGAGATCAACACTTAGACTTAATCTGTTATATTATAAACTAATAGATGCACTTGCATACATCAATCGAGTTCGACAACATTGAATAAAACACAAAACAAATTAAATAGAATTATTTAGAAACCATCTATGGCATATTTTTATGGTAACTAGTAGGTAAGTAAAAATCCTAAAAAAACAATCAAGGTTATAAGAAATTGATTTTTTTGTCTCCATAGTAATTGTTGATGGGCTATTTTGGATTAGTTTGAAACCCAATCCAAGTAGAGGCTTATTAAGGCCCATTAGCTATCAGGTGATGTGATACCTTACCTTTACTTAGGCACTTTGTGAATCTTGAGCACTTTACCTACTCTTGAGCATCTCGAGGATTTGCTCTCTAAATGTAGTCTTTCAGAGCACCTAACCACCTACTCAGATGATCCTGAGCTATATAGTCTTTTTTGACCTTCGGACGTGCAGGCGTCCCATAGAAAGTCAGCTTACAGCTCGTAGGCCAATCACAGCTCACTTGTTACGCTTCAAAAATGTGAAGTCTTAATAGTCTCACCGTGTTAGATATCCTAAGATAGAAATTGTCCTCACGGCTGCTATCCTAAACCTAGTTCACACTAAACGTACTTGACTTTATCCCTTTAAAGCGTCCAATTTGATACATGTTTGATATAAACCTGTAGAGTAATCCTTTGAAATAATTTGTAATAATAAATTTGTAATTTGACCTTATAAAAAAGTGATAGTAAATCGTACGGGTATTGTTCATTTCATATATAGACATAATATTGAAAACTACTAAACTCCTTTAGGAGTCTTGTGTAGTTTTTCTTAAAAGTTAAGAAAGTTAATGCTAAGGATAACAACTAATCATTTTTTGTTTACACCTCACTCCCTGTCTTAGTTTACTAGAGCTCTGGTTTTAGATAAGTGCTTGTAATCCGTTCAGAATCTAAAAAACAAACTATAGTGGAATAAGTGACAACTTGCCCAATAAGTAGGGTAGAGACAAAAGTATACATTTAGCACATTACCAGCAGAGTTTTCAATTAAGTTAGTTAGGTGCAATACATGTACACGTAAATGCCATCGTACGACGTTATTCCGTTCATCTTAAGATCAGAGAAATTGTGCCTGCTTTAATCCAGGTTGAGGAGATTGACGTCGTACACTTTACAAATCGAGACTAAATTGGAGCTCATGCAATGGAGAATACCTTCCTCCCGTGACTACCTTTAAATCACGGCTCTCAACCTTATTGCGACTTCCTCTCCTGTCACTTAGTTCGACTAAGGATGGAGAAAAGACTATTTCAGCTATCCTCATCAAAGGGAATCCGTGTCTAGCTCGAGAATCCTAGCCGTTACCCCTAGTGGGTTGCAATGCATATCAAGTTAGATGTTAAGCCGAGTTTGAGTTAATTTATTTTTGGGGTGATCAACCAAGCTCAAACAATTTCAAGCATAATAATATTCATAGAATAACAATATTATGGAGCTTAACTCCTATCACAGGAAATCGAAACCTAACTATAAATGTTGCATACGCATAAATAGCTAACTACAATTATAAGTTAATATAGACCAAAGTCCCTATATATTCTGAAATAATATCTTAAAATATTGTGAAGCATCAATCCTACTTATCAATATTGAAGCTCACTCCAACAAATCTAGAACATCAGGACTTTACTTACTTGGTTGTCCTATATATTTGCTAAAGCTCATATTCAATTTTCATAAGATTTGCGAAAATATTAGAGTTTTATTTAGTATTTAGTTGAGATATTATTTATACATTCATTCAATAAAATTCCGTATATATATATTTGCATACATATACATTACATATAAGCACATATATATATTTTAAATATTTTATTTTATTATATAGGTTATAATAATTTACTTAATAATATCTAATATATGTAATTTACTATTATTTATACTATATCTTTTCGATTATATCAAAACGTATTTACTATTGTTTATATTATGCTTTAATTATGGAAAGATCATTGTAGAATAATATTTTCCATAATATTACAAGAAACATCCGGTTTATTACCTAAAGTGATTCAGTTTTAGCAAGGTTAGTATCATGGATTTTGTATGAACTTGACTATACATGCTACGTGTTCATTTAAAAGATTATCTCTAAAGGGTATTTTTAATTCTAGTATACAGATAAAACTATATAGTAACTAATATTATGTTGATATTATCTTATGTAATAAAGAATATATTTTTGTACAATCTTATAACAAAATATAATAAATCATATATACTTAAATTTTACAGAAGTAATGATGTTAAATTTATAAAAATATAAAGTTTAATTTTAATAGTTCTAGTAAATAATTATTACTAAAGATCCGTTTATTTTACAAATCGATATTAATGATATATAAGTCTTACAGTTATCAATATTCTAAGTTTATAATTAAAAAAAATGAAATAGTATAGATAAAATACTTAATTTTAAAAAAAAATGAAATAACAAACATCACTTTTCTATAACTATTAAATATTAACTAAAAAAAACAATAATTATAATTATATAAATAAGGTTACTTGAAAGTATTGAGTCATTTTTTCTTCTTCTTTTCCTTTTATTCTACTTTGTCTTCTTTCTTCTTTTCTTCTCTTTTTTTTTTTCGTTTTTTTTCTCTCCATTTCTCTCTTTCTCTCTCTCTCTTTTCCTCTCCTCTCTTTCTTTTGCCCCCTCCTCTGATTATTTTGTTAAGTGGCATAATGCCACGTACATATTTATATAGGCCATAAATAAAGGCAGTTGAAATATATATAATTTTTTATAGATATTTTAATAAATTTAGTATATTTTATTTAATACTTATTCAAATTCTTAGAATATTCAAATAATATTCTTTCTTTTCATCATCACCAGCATTATTACTGAAGAATAATTTCTAGTTGAAATTTTCTTTTCTTGTATATCGTTATTTTAGGAGAGTTTTAACGTATTTATTAGTAAAAATATTAGTAACGTATAATATATAGTGAAGTTATATTATATTAATTATTTGGGACTTATTTACATACATCTTGTACGATATTTTACTCATTAATATTAATTATTAAGATTACGTAGTTAATTCTAAAAGTTTTATCCTAAGATATATTTAAAATTAAGAAACTCTACGTTATAACAATTAGATCCAATAAACTTAATATTTTTAAGAAAGTTTCATATAAATGAGCTTAAAGTGAAATATTAAGTTATACAATTACTTCACTTAAATTTTCTTCTAGCTATGAGAATTCCACTTAGTTTTACGAACGTTATCATAAATCATAATTTATAAAGTATCTCTCAAGTATTAAATTTTTCAATTAATTTATATGATTATATATCTATATCTAGATGTAATTTAGACATTCTTACACTTATAAATACTTCCAATCAATCTAACAAAGAAAGAATATCCGAACAATTAGGTTTATACTAATTTAATTGCCTTTACATATTATCTCGTATTATTAGTAATATTATTATACTAATTATTCTATTATCAAGATCTATATTCTTGTGGTTACTAATAATATTAATATAAACTATTTTACACCTATAGACCTAACTTATAAATATATATTTTTATAAAAAATATATACTACTCGAAAGCTAGCAAGTTGGAGTCATGTAACATTACGTATTATATATATTTTTAGACTTGCAAGTTAATATACAAGTATAATTATTATTTAGACCGAGTATTCTCATAAAAATACATATATACTCATATAGTAAATTATACTATATTATCTTATTTTATAGCTTAATTAACTTATCTTTAAGTTTTTGTCTCATTCCGAGCAATTTTGTACTATATTAAGTAATCATACTTTTATGGCTAAAATTGGGATTTTAGGTAATTATTTTTAAAATCTAATTTTACCAGGTCACTTTAACTAACTTTTCTATCTTAGTTGTAAAGTTTGAACTCAATCAGATAACTTTCCTAAAAGTTCTAAATTCAAGTACGATTGCTTTAAATTCGATTTGGGGGTCTCATATAGAGTAAATTCTCACTATCTTGATTATTCTTGTTATATTATGAATTTTCAAATGTACGAAAATTCCTTGATTAGAGTTATTATATTTTCCGTAAGTTTGTAGCATAATTGGTTTACTTTTCCGAATGCCCCAAATCAATTATTAACCTTAATTATACAATGACAGAGTTTTTTCCTAATACTCAATTATTCATATCTTGATTACTGATTTATGAGATATTACAATTCAACTCCCCCATGTCTCTCTCTCTATCAATTGCTTGTCTCTTACTCCATCTCTTTCTCTCTTCTCATTAATTATGGTCTAACATTCATAGAATGTATAGCTAACACACCTGCCATCTCCCCAAGAGTATTAACGTTTTAGGTTTCAAAAGTGGCTATTAGCATGTTCATGGACGACCAATGCTTAGAGTTACTTTGTCATCCTTACAACACATGTCCCCTATTGGTGCCTTATACAAATGAACGCCAGGTTGACACTTGTCCTTGGTAAGTAAGCTCTTTGCACTATAAAATAGTGCAAGGAGCAAAAAAGGTAAAGGATTCGAACTCTCAATTCTGAACCTCTCCCTCTCTTACACAAACACCTGTTTAGATTATCTACTCGAGCACTCCTTCTATTTACACTAACATACTTTACCCTTTCATTTTTCTCTCCTTGTCAATTTGAGCCATAAAAGACCCTTGTGGATATACCCACCAAAATCTTTCTACATGTATCGAAGAATAGGGAGCTCAGTGAGCATTCAAGCCCAATAACATCTTCCCTTGACACGCTTAGGCCCTCTTCCTTCTATCCGGTTGATTCCCACTATCAATCGTAATGTAAAACTATAAATTTTTATCCTTGATCGGATCTGGACATCTAGGGGGTTTCTTAAAATTTACCAACTTTAAATGCGACTCGAATTGTATAGAATTCTTTCAAATCTCTAAAACCCGTCCGAAGTTCTATCAGATAAATTGGAAATGCATTTGTAATTAACCCTTGCTTCCACCAAAATGCATCCGTCGGTGCTACGTCATTCTCTTTAGTCTAAAGTGGCCAACATATCTTCCTCCTCTTTTTGGAATATTTGTCTACATCAATTATGGATTAAGGCGTGTAAGCTTGAATGCAGTGTATATTAGCCGGTTTACTTTTGGATACATTCTAAGAGCTTAATAATAAAATAAATAGAAGAACACAAAGAATATAAAATAATATATGCCCGACCGTGGAAGCATACAAAATTAAAATTCTATAAGATAACGATTATTATTTAAACCGTGAAGACAATCGTTGACTCCAGAAACCGAAACAGCTCACGAGTACATGATGAAGAGTTATGGATATAAATATAATAATATAAGAAGTATCTCATTGAAAGAGCCTATCTTATTCTTTAGTTTTTTAGTATAGAATTATTATATGCTTTATGGTTATATTGGGTATGTGAATTTGGACATTGCAACGGTCAAGGATGCCTCATTATGGGTATACAAACAGACAAAAAAGATATGAAGAAATGAGATGATATTCTTCCCTTTAGGTTTTCATAAAATGTTTGCTAAGAAAAATTCATATATCAATTGGGTTTATAAAAATTTAGTCATTAACTGATTTACACATTTAATGATTATGTTAACATTTATTTTTAATATTATATGGTTTATATCATATAGTTTATGGCTATATTTATGAAGATCAAATTCACACAACACAAGTATCTTGTGGATATGCTGTATATGTATATATGTAGCTTGTGGAAGACAAAGACTTAAAAGATTCTTCTTGATGGCTTTGGTTGTCTGATTATTTCTATAGCAAGGAGTGCCCTTCATGGTATATTATTTGCCTTTTCTTTAACAATGCCGAGTGAGTATTCATTCACAAAGTTGAACCTTTTATAATGATTGATATTTCATTATACAATCTTCTATTATAATTAATTGGGCATTAGATGATGGTTCATATGAATTTTAAATATATGTATGTATGTAGCAAACTTTGTGTGTGCGCATATATATATATATATATATAATTAACATTTTTATGCTGCTTATTCATTTTTATTGATATCCGTGCAACTATATAGAGGAAGACTACGTCTACATACAAATCTTTTATTTGTTTTCTCCAATATAATATTCAACAACCATGAATGTTCCACGCATATTCAATGTGGATTTATAATTATATTGCATGTTCGGTGGCATTAGGGGCAGAAACTATAGTAGACAGAGAAAAAGATGGTTGGGTTATGATTACCTTTGAGAACCGATATATTAGTGTCATTTTATGTTTATGGAACTGGATTATATGGAATCAAGTCTATTATTATTATTGGGTGGATATTAAACAGTCAACTGATGTTTAGTCGATTGCATTTTATTTTTTTTTTAAAAGAGAGAGATTAAGAAGAATTTGAGTAATTTTGAAAAACGCATGTAATTTTACGAAGTGTGAAAGTCTGTTACGATACAATTTAAGATATCACTATATGGTGTGACAAATTACTAAATTTATATCAAATCACAAATGCATGTGAGAAATTATGTGGTTTCATATGAAATTATGAAACTTGTGAAAATCTGTGAAATTTTTATTTTTACTAAAATTTGTAAAATAAAAGACTAATTATGAAAGTTTGGCTGATTTATGACGAATTATTGGGTATATTTACAATTTTTTTTTTTGTAAAAATATAAAGTGGAATTATGGAAAATTTTGTAACTTTACGATTATTTAAACCAAATTTCAAATGTTTGACAAAGTCGTGAATTTTAAAGTAAATTATGAACTTTTATGTTATGAATATCTAAAAGAAGTTACGAAAAAGAACTCTTAAGATGTGTTATGCATATTTAAACTACAGCACTCCAATGTTAAAAGACTCTAACCCATTTATGCTATTTCTCCCTAGCATTCAATGGCAGTGGCGAAAGTATCGAATCAACAACGTAGGTGAAATTATTCATTTAGTTGCACGCTTTATGATGTTTGTATTTTTTGATTGTCTACCCTATTTTTGTTAAATTTCTTGACATTCTAATAATGTGATTGGAAGGACAATTGAAAAGTTATTACATTATGACATAGGTACCTTTGAAAGTGTTTCATATTGAATTTAACCGAATAAAGTCAATGTGATTTGATTTTGAAATTCAACAACTAAAAGTGGTTCAATTCAATAAGAGTCTTAAGAAACCTCATTAAATGCCATTTGATTTGAATCAATCTCTTCATGAAATTGAACAAAACAATCAACTTCCTAAAAAGAGAAGGACATTGCTGCACACAACATAAATAGTATTGTGCCCTGTGAATTTGGTAGTGTACGATTTTTACTTATCTATCATAACCGGTCCTTTTTCTTTCCCCCTCCCTTCGGAAATCATCAATTAGACAAGCTAGACTTTCCTTGTAGGACAAATCTCAATTATTTTATGCATCATTAATCCTTGTGCTATAGAACGAGATATAAAAGATTTATAAAATTATTTTGTGAAGTAGAAGCATAATTATTGGGCTTTGTTTTATTATAATCCATCCCGTAGAAAATCCAAATTGCTAATGTACCTTTGACAATACATATATCCGACGCGGGCCACAGACTTTATTCTTGACAGCTAATGGCACATACATACATACATACATACATACATATATATATATATATATATATAGAGTTAATGTTATAGTATACACTTGAACCTTGCAATTTTTTTTTTAATTATATACCTAAACTTTTAAGTTATTGTAATATACACCTACTCGAAATTTGACACGTCATAATATACATTTATGTTATTTTAAGTTTAACCCAGATAATTGAATAAGCATAATCATCCAATCATCATGTGACATTTTTTTTTTTTTATTTTAAATGTCCTTATCACACTTTCTTTTTTCCAAGTTAGCCATCCACGTAAAAAATTGGTACATATCAAAACCTACGTAAGCTACAAGTGAAAAAGAGGAAAAAGAATCTAATAAAATAAAAAATTTTCAAGTTAAGGCAACCGGAATAAATTAAAAAAGCCAATAGAACATACAAAGACAATATCTTTTTTTCAATTGGGACCATACGAAGAATCAAAATACAAATGGCAATAACAACAAACTACAAACCTTAAGTAAAATAAGGTACAACAGTAATAATGGCAAACAACAAAATATGTAAATTTTTTTGAAAAAATTGCACCCAAAATTAACCGAAACAAGCAAAATAAAGCATGACCTCAACAATAGCAAACGACAAAAAGACCTTGTTTGTTTTTCTTTTTTCACAAAATTGCACCCAAAATTAACAGAAACTAGCAAAATAAGGCATGAAAGACACAAATCCTTACGTTACATCGTTGCTC
This sequence comes from Lumnitzera racemosa, assembly GCA_024138005.1. Classification (NCBI taxonomy): domain Eukaryota; kingdom Viridiplantae; phylum Streptophyta; class Magnoliopsida; order Myrtales; family Combretaceae; genus Lumnitzera; species Lumnitzera racemosa. The sequence goes on from JAMXBC010000004.1 coordinate 103,395,897, forward strand.
CCTAGCCCTGTGATTTTGCTCACCGGATAGTTACACATGGGAGATAGATATTTTAGGGTTTAACTTAGGGATAGCTCTACGTTTTGATTTCTAGGGATGGGTTCAGATTTCTATAATGTGCTACCTTTTCTTATTCGTTCTTTTTTTTTTTTTTCTAATTGATTACTTGTTTTTGTGTTTTTTCTTCCAATTTAACTGACATGAATGAATGATTGTGAAATAAAGAGATTGATGTGAAAATATGAATATTAATATTTTACATATCATGCAATTATTGGCTCCTAATGCTTATTGGACTAGTAATATTAAAAAAGTTAATAGAGGTGTATATTAAGACAACTTACAAGTTTAAGTGTACAATTGAAAAACACAGAATAAAATTCATGTATAATCGATCACATTATCTCTTTTTATATATATATATATATATAAATGTATATGTACACACGCACTTTATTTCCCAGTATAGTTAAGTTCTAAATTTGCAGTTGAAGTACTCGATCTCCAAAACTTGTAACCATCTAGTGTATGAAATTAAATTTCACATGGTCTACTGCATTTATTTTCACACATCGCTTCGTGCAATTATTTTACAATTGAAATTTCTATAGCACGATATGTCTAATCAAGTTCAATTTATGATTGAATGTACACAAAAATAAATAAATAAATAAATATTTAGTTTAATCCACTTTTAGAGCTAGTTGCCATGGCAAACCACCACGAGGTGGTAAATATAGATATCCAAATGCTCCTGTTCATTCACTACAAACTAACATCTTCCTTGTCATTATATGTTTCTAAAATACAGACAAGTAAAGTTAGAAAAAAGGTAAGCAAAGAGCCTGCTGAAACCTGAAACCTGCTATTCCTTAAGTGGTCGAAGAGGTTTTTGAATTTGCTCCCACATATTGGAACACGGGATACAGTATTTCTAAATTTTAATATTTACGCTAAGATCTGTATTCTAAAGTTTGCACTGCATAGGTTCTCTGCTAACCTATTCCTATCTATAAAAATTCTCAATCAATTAATATTATTTATTAAAAGAAAAAAATATTTCACTTAACACAAACTGAAGCTCTATGTTCATTTACCCACTGTAGCAAATGAAATCCTTTAAAGCATATTACATCTTTCAATTTCTAGTATGGCGCTGTATGTTTTCTGCCCAAATTATTATTACTAACTCTACTCTTTCAATTCTCATTTCCTTTGTCACATCTAATTTTAATTTCTTTTGACTCGAAGATAATCTCAAATCATTTTCCCCATATTTCTTTGTTATGAGCTAGGATTTCATCCTTTCTTATAAAAAGTATTGCTCGTATTTTGTTATATAATTGGCATTAAAGAGAGTAGAAAGATGTGTAGATTCATGTTGAAAGAAATTTTACAAAGCATTGCTAACTGCAATGCATCTTTTAATTATAGAAATAAATATTTATGTCTCATAACGCAATAAGCAGAGTTTAATCTTCTACCTCTACATGTATAAATGAAATGGATATTTGTATAATTTACAGCCGTAAGCCACCATCATTATTTCATTCTTAACCAAAGTAAAGGTTATTTCCTTCTATTAAGATTATTATAATAAATTAATCTCTCTCATTTCTTTTCTTTTTTCTAATTTAAAAGGCCCACCTCCTAATTATCAAAATAATTATGATTGCTTTCATTCTATCTCTACCTATTATTATTGAAATGGCCAATCTTAACTTTACCAAATAGTAAGAATATATAATTGTGGTTTTTTATACCCTAATAGGTATTCAACATGCATTGAATTTTCATTGCACAGTAATTTAGAAGTGCAAACACAAGGACAAGAAATCGAGTGAGAACATCAATGAAATAAAATTTTATTTTATTTTATTTTTATGTATTTTAAGCCTAGTTATGACTTGCATTTGAATCTTTAGGATAAGTAATTGGACTAAAGTCAAGTTTATTAAGTTGGACCGATTTAGGGAAATTTAGTATGTTAAGCTTAGAGTAAGGACTAAACCGATCTGTCTATTCTCAAACTTTTTGAGGGAAGCTTATAATTTAAAGAGGCTTTCCATGAATTCACATTCAAGAGGAGCCCATAAAAAGATCCATTAAGAGGAGAACACATCTTGGTCGACTATCCTCACTGCGATCCAACAAACGTCATTAATGGCTTAACTTTATAGATACTCAGTAGCTCCTCCTCTTTTAACGATTCAAAAATTGAGAAAAATGACATTATAACTACCAGATTGTTGCTACAAAGATGAAATAGAGTTTAAGGCGAATAGTACTTTATACTCTTCCACCTATCATTAGTATGTTCACACTCTCTAAGACCATTAGGTCGTCCTCGTTACTTTTCACTCTTAGTCATCTCTTATGTTTAATCCATATCCCTAATTTAAAGTTATGTAGAGCTTGAGATGAAATTGCATATAAGTGAGCATTAGAATGGGATCCCTCCACTACATTTAGTGATTCAACCAAGAAATATTAAGTTAACAATCTAATCATAGCACTTATAAGGAAGAAGATGGATGAGCCCATTGATAACTCTAATTAATAGCAAGAAAATAGGTCTACGATTACTTAATAGACTATGCCAATACTTCAAGATGCAATTAAGGCAACACCACACAAGAAGGCATGTTTGATATTGCATAGGTGATGCATGTAATTCAAGAAAACACTAAGAGTACGAATCAATAGGCAACATTCGCTTAATTCATACTTAATATGGCTGGTATTGCTATTGTACAATAGAGTGCAACTTTGTCCAATCTTGTCATTTGTACACAATAATGTATTGTAGATGTAGTTAAAGTAACTGATCCTTGTGCTATTGGTTAAGAGGTTCCTCATAAAGGAGATGTCCCCAACCTAGGGGTAACTGTTTACGTTGTGATCCTTTGAGAACCAAGCCTTTCGCTAAAACACCTACCACTTGAGCACAAGATCCATTAAGATTGCGTATCTTATGTAAGCCCCAAAACTAGCAATTTAAGGTTTCGATCGGTTGAAAGATCCGATCGAGCCTAAATTATAAAGTAAAACTAGAAATATTAGGAAAATGATCCCGTAAGGTTAAATTTAAGAAAATAAGCAATAAAATAAAAGAATATAAAAATTCTAAATTTTAAGTATATAACTCATTATTTATTGAAAATGCGTAAAATGCATTCCGATAATTAACGAATCACTCTAGATAAATTATATGTATACTAAAAATCATAAAATAACCTAAATAGTATTTAGGAATATTTATTTGTACTATATATGAATTTACATGTATGTAGAAATACGCGTAATTACTTAAAATACACGTAATGTGCTAAAATCATACTAAATAATTAAAGAAAATTCATAATTAATTAAGGAAAAATAAAGAAAAATCAAGAAAAACAAGGAATGATCTAGATATAGGTCGTGGCAGCTGGAAAAAAATCGGCCAATTAAATTAAGACAACACAAAAACTAAAAATTAAAGGATAAGGCAATTGTTTTGTCCAATTTAATGCACAATAATTACACTAAAGCTCTATAAATAGCAAGAAAAATTCAGAAGCTCATTTGGACAATTAAAAATCAGAGAAAATTAGGGATATTCGAAAATTGAGAGAAAAACCAAAGAAAAAAAAAAGAAAAGGAAAACTGTGCAGTTAGGGCCACAAAGGAGAACCCAGATCCGACGGCTAGATGGGAGTGGACGGCCACCACAACTACACGGTGGTGGCAACGCCCAGGTGGGCCGACACACTCATGCCCACCGACGGTGGTCGAAGCCACCCAAATCGATGAGTTCGATTTTCAGCCTGATTTTGTGTAATTTTTTAAAAATAGTAAATATTATTATAAAATTATGAATTTTGTTATTCTAGAACATTTTTGTATGTAGTCTTTATGAAAAATATTATTTTGATGAAAATGTGTCTGGTGATATAGGGTCCTTAAGAAATTGTGCAAAATCGAGCATGTTTTGGTTTAGAAATAAATGACCTTAGAAGTGTAGTTTCGAGCCCAAAATTTTTGTGTAGACCACTTAGCTGATATAGAATAGTGCTTTCAAAAATTAATTTTCGAAAATTTTAGATAATTTTTAGGCCTTAAAATAAAGCATAAAATGGGTAATTTAAGGTTAATAAAGTAATTAGATGGTTAATTACTGATTTAGTGAATAAGTACATGCTTTAGGATGTTGAAATCTGATGGAGTATGATACTTGTAGCATTTAGGGTGTTAGATGTGATTATTAGGCTAATTATGTAGTAAATGAGTAATAGGGAAAAATAGTAAATTTTAAGTTAATTTTGGAAATTAGGGTAATTAGGAGTAAAATCTGATTTAGGATGAATTTAGACATTTTGAAATGATAATTGGTGTTTAGAGACGATAATTAGAATGATAGAAATATTAGAAGTGTATGATATATATAAAAGGTAATAATACATAATATGTAATTATTAGAATATAATAAATAGAAAATATTATAATAAAAATTGGTATTTTGATAATAATAAAAATGTACAATAAACTTGATACGAAACTTGAATTTATGTACTTATATGAAAAATGTAAAAATTGCTCACATTAGGAGTGAATTTGGTACAATAATACGGATTTAAGTGTACCGGATAAAATAAATACTGACTAAGGGTAATGATGATATTTAGGAGATCGGGAAGTAATGTGATTAATTTCACATTATGGGTTGAAACAAATTTCTAAGGTTGGAGTATAAAACACTACTTAGAAATCGATGCGAAAACCGAACCCGAACCTAACCCTAAACCTAGAATAATTGTAAAAGACTTAAGACCTAAATAATTAGGCGTATTAAACCTTAAACAAAACATAACAATAAGCGTTATAGGATAAAATGAATCTATAATAGTTATATCAAAAACTGAAACCACGTTTGTGTTATAGGGATGATTGGCGATGACCTGAGCAAGTCGGACCTCGAGTGAGTGAGCGAAGAGTCGAGGTAAGTTGGGATTAATACAATGCTGTATTTTGGGAGGCTTGAGATTATGCTTGATTGTGTTGTTAGATAATTGGGTGTGTGCATGTGCTTGATTATGGGTGATGCTATGATTCTGTTTGTTGCTCTAGCAAGTATTGTATGATTTGTATGAAATGATTGATCACCCTAAACTGGACTTAATCAAATATACGACCAGTAATCATAATCGAACATGCACGGCAACCCGTTAGGGGAACTTAGGACTCTCCGGCCAAATACCGACCCCTTCGAAAGGGATAGCGTAGGATTGCAAAATGGTCCCTTCTTCATCCTTAGCCGAACTAAGTGATAGGAGAGGAGGTCGTGGCGAGGGTGAACTCAGTGGTTCGAAGGTAGTCGCGGGAGGAGCGAGGTCTCTATTACACAAGCCTGAGTTTGGTTGTGAGCTGTTGCATTAACGGCAACTCCTCAACCCGGATTAGAGCGAGCGCAATTTCTCTAATCTCACGACGGGCCGGACAACGTCGTGCGATGGCATTTGCTTGCACATGCATTGCACCTAATAAGTTGATTAAAAACCCTGTTGTGTTTGTGGTATAGTTTTAAGTCCTCTATCCTAACTTACTGAGCTGTGATTGCTCATATCCCTATAGACATCGTGCAGGTGTTGGTTAAGAAGCGGCAAACAACTACTCTAAAGCTAGCAACTGCTGAATCCTGGGGAGTGAGGAAAAATATTGAAGAATCAACACATATGTTATTCCTTTTCATTTATGAATAATGTAATAACTGAATTATAGTGAATATATATAAATTTCCTTACCTTCTTAAGTAAATGATTTATTTAAATTACAAACTGTTTACTTCAAAGCGGGTTAGTCATGGACGCCTTGTGTAGATCAGGTCTAAGATAACGGTTGTAAGGCCAACTTCTACCTTAGGATGGTTTATACGGCGGGGCTGTTACGACTGTGCCGCTTCGAAGCGTGACATCTTACCTTTTTAACCCTTTCTAAACCATCCTCTGTGATTATTTTCTCAAAACATTAACCCCTTTTTATTCATGTGAAGTACGTAGATGTATGCTATATGCATGTAATAAATACAACAAACACACTTGCCTAGACCAATCAACCTAATTGAGAGTCGTTGAATATAACTGGAGTTTTCTCCCAGCTCAACTATGACATCTAGCAATATATTTCTTATTTTGTTGCTTCTTATTTTCTAAGTTTTTTTCCTATATTGAGTCATTAGGGTTTAGTTTTATAATTTTATAAATATACTATTATGATCTTAGTGAATATAAGAGATTAGTAGGACGTGATTGTAGAAATTATTCTATGAGATAATAGAGAGAAATATGTAATACGTATTTCTTTCTATTTATGTATTTGTTTCATTTCTAAAATATCTTTATGAGTGTGAGGTCTTAGACACGAGTATTACGTACGTACTACGTATTTAGTCATGCTACACATGACTAAAGAAATGACTTGAACTACATGTATGGAATAATCAAGTGAAGTAGAATAGGGTAGAAGAGTAGACAACCTTAATAAGACTTTAACACTTGTGATAACAGGCAAAGGAGTGCAATGACATTAAACCTTATAGCCAATGAAGAACGAGGTGTATATTCTTCAAAGGATTGAATGTTTAATTTGTTTGAGTGTGAAATTTGGCAGAGTAATGAAGTTAACGAGAATTTTTTTCTTATCCAAATGAGGAAGGAAATGAGGTATTTATAGTAAATGGCTATCGATCTTATCTATCATATCATGATGGTGATTATTAGTTAGAATTAAAGCCTTCTATTAATAGATCTTAGGTGTACTCTTTTCATGAGTTTAGTCCTAATAAAGGCTTTATTATTTTTAGTGTGAGCCAAACCAATAAATTCTGAATTAGGTAGACCCATCCAATGGGCTATACTTTAGATCGTCTCAATTACATGGACTCAACTCTTTAGGTCTTATCTCTTTAATCTAAAGAGTCAAACCTAATTAATTAATGAGCTTGAGCCTAATTTTCAATTTAGCCTTATATAATCTTCTGCATCAGATGGTAGCCCAAAGAGTTAAACCTAATTAATTAACGGGCTTGAGCCCGATTTTGAATTTGGCCTTCTATGATCTTCTACATGAGATTTACCATACTTTCAAAGGGATTTAGTTCATTTATTGTCGTAATGGTTGTTTTTAAAGGGTTTGAATTATCAAAACCCTATTTCTCCTAATGTAGTTGTCAAGTTTCTGATCTAATTGAGTTCTATAAGTGAAGATCGTATTCTTTACTGAAGGAAAAATGGAAGGTTCTGTTCGAGTGAGGAAAAATGGAAAACTTCCTTTTTGTTATTATGTTACAAGTATTTATACAAGAAACCAAAGCTAACTAAATTTATAACTACCTAGCCAATGAAAGAATTCCATAGGGCAAGTAATGCCATGCTAACAATAATACAACTAGCAAAAGTAAAATAAATAAAATTCTAATATCTTTACAAGCCTTACCTCAAGATGGAGCCTCTTGAAGGCCCATCTTGGAACTGAGAAACTCTACTTGATGAGAAGGCAAAGCCTTGGTGAAGATGTTTATAAGTTGTTGATTAGAAGATACATGAATGAGTTGCAGAAGAACAAACATGGTGGTGAACAAAATGGACATCCACATCATTGTGTTTTGTTTAGCCATGTGAATAAGGATTGTTAGCAATGAGCATTATAGATTTATTGTTGCACATAACTGGAATTGGCATAGAAGAAGGAAATCTAAGATCACGCATAATGAATGAGACCCACAAAATCTCTTTGGATGTAGATGCTAGACTTCAATACTTTGCTTCAGAAGTGGAAGTAGCAATTGCGGATTGTTTGTTTACTTTCTACAAGGCTAAACTATTATCAAGCAACATACAAAAGCTAGTAAAGGATTTTCTATCAAAATGTAAGCTACCTAAATCATAATAAGAAAATTCTCTCAACTGTAATGCAATATCAGAAGAATAGAACAAGCTAAGTGAAGAAGTATGCTTAAGATAACATAAAAGCTGATGAGCAACAAGCAAGTGATGAGTCTGTGGTCTAGATATAAACTGACTAAGCTTGTGAATAGCATATGTAATATTAGGTTGAGTAATAGTTAATTAGAGCGGTTTCTTTATTAATATCCAATAGATAGTTGGATCAAGAAGTAAGTCTCTTAAAGTAGAATCTAATTTCAAACCAGTAACCATAGGAACAGAAGTTGGCTTGCAAGTAGTAAAGCTAGAGTTTGACAGTAAGTCTAAAATAATCTTATGTTAACTGAGTAAAACACTTGAAGGAGTTTGGCAAAGCACTAAACCAAGGAAGAAATGTGCATTACTAAGATCCTTAATGGTAAATGCTACATGAAGCTTGGTTTTTATGGCAAAAATGAAATGAGAATGAGAACCTGAAATCAACATATCATCTACATATAGTAATATAATAGTAAAAACATTAGAATCCTGATAAGTAAATAAAAAATGATCATGAGGAGATTGAACATAACCCTCTTAAACAAGGAATTTTGAAATCTCTAAATTCCATTGTCATGAGACTTGCTTGAGCTCAAAAAGAGAATGCTTCAACTTGCAAACTTGATTAGGCAATGCCTTATCATAACCTTATGGTGGTAATATGTATATCTGCTCATCTAAAAAGTCGTGTATGAAAGTATTATTCACATTTATTTGATAAAGGGTCCACCCATAAGAAAAAGAAATAGTAATTAAAATTAAAATAGTGTTTATCTTAGCTATTGGAGAAAAAGTGTTGTGAAAATCAACTCCTTTAACTTAGGTATACCCTTTAGCAACCAATTGTGCCTTATACCTTTCGATATTACCATCAGGATTATATTTTGCTTTATATACCCATTTAGACTCTATGGCCTTCTTTCCTTTAGGTAATAAAGTTAATTCCCAAGTGTCATTAATCCATTCTTGATGTTTAGTTACTTGCAAGTTGTCACGCCCCGAAACGGCAGAATCGTAATAGCCTCACTGTATAAACCATCCTAAGATAAAAGTTGGCCTTACAACCGCTATCTTAGACCCGATCTACACAAGGCGTCCACGACTAACCCGCTTTGAAGTATACAGTTTGTAATTTAAATAGATCATTTATCTATATATATACTTTAATTCAGTTATTACATTATTTAAAAATGAAAAATAATTCTAAAATAAAAACTTAGACCTTAAAATATGTGTGTTTATTCTTCAATATTTTTCCTCACTCCCCAAGATCCAGCAGTTGCTAGCTTTAGAGTAGTTGTTTGCCGCTTCTTAGCCAGCAACTGTACGACGTCTATAGAGATGTGAGCAATTACAGCTCAGTAAGTTAGGTGGAGGACTTAAAACTATACCATACACACAACAAGGTTTTCAATCACTTATTAGGTGCAATGCATGTGATAGCAAATGCCATCACACGACGTTTTCCAGCCCGTCGTGAGATTAGAGAAATTGCGCCCGCTCTAATCCGGGGTGAGGAGTTGCTGTTAATGCAACAGCTCACGACCAAACCCAAACTTGTGTAATGGAGACCTTGCTCCTCCCACAACTACCTTCAAACCACTGTCTTCACCCTTGCTGCGACCTCCTTTCCTGTCACTTAGTTCGACTGAGGATAAAGAAGGGACCATTTTGCAATCCTACGCTATCCCTTTCGAAGGGGTTGGTATTTGGCTGAAGAGTCCTAAGTTCCCCTAACGGATTGCCATGCATGTCCGATTATGATTACTGGTCATATATTTGATTAAGTCCAGTTTAGGGTGATCAATCATTTCATGCAAATCATACAATATATGTTAGAGCAACAAATAGAATCATAGTATCACCCATAATCAAGCACATGCGCACATCCAACTATCTAACAAGCACAACCAAGCATAATCTCAAGCCTCCCAAAATACAGCATTGTATTAATCCCAACTTACCTCGACTCATCGCTCACTCACTCGAGGTCCAACTTGCTCAGGCCATCGCCGATCATCCCTATAACACAAACGTGGTTTCAGTTTTCATATAATGATTATAGGTTCATTTTCTCCTATAACGCTTATTGTTATGTTTTATTTAGGGTTTAATATGCCTAATTATCTAGGTCTTAAGTCTTTTATAATTATTCTAGGTTTGGGGCTAGGTTCGGGTTTGGTTTCCACATCGATTTCTAAATTAGGTTTTAGTTTGATTTCTAAGTAATGTTTTATATTCCAACCCTAAAAATTCATTTCAACTCATAATGTGAAATTAATCACATTACTTCCTGATCTTCTAAATATCATTATTACCTTTAGTCAATATTTTATTCTATCCGGTACACTTATATCCTTATTAGTGTACCGAATTTACTCCTGATGTGAGAAATTTTTACATTTTTCATATAATTACATAAATTGAAGTTTCTTATCAGATTTATTATATATCCTTATTATTTATATAATATCAATTTTTATCCTAATATTTTCTATTTATTATATTTTCAAAAATTACATATTATGCATTATTGCCTATTATGTACATAATGTATTTCTAATATTTCATCACTTTAAGTACCATCCCTAAACATCAATTATCATTTCAAAATATCTAAATTCATCCTAAATCAGATTTTACTCCTAATTTCCCTAATTTACAAAATTAACTTAAAGCTAACTATTTTTCCTTATTAATCATTTACTACATAATTAACCTAATAATTACATCTAACACCCTAAATGCTACAAGTATCATACTCCATCAGATTTCAATATCCTTAAACATATAATTATTCACTAAATCAGTAATTAATCATTTAATTACTTAATTAACCCTAAATTACCCATTTTATGCCTCATTTTAGGGCCTAAAAATTATCTAAAAATTTAGAAAATTAATTTTTGAAAACGGGCTTCATATCAATGTTCTATATTATCTAAGTAATCTACACAAAAATTTTGGGTTCAAAACTACACTCCTAAGGTAATTTATTTCTAAACCGAAAAATGCTCGATTTTGCACAATTTCTTATGGACCCTATATCACGAGACATATTTTCATCAAAATAATATTTTTCCTAAGAACTAAATACAAAAATATTTCAGAATAACAAGTTTCATAATTTTTTAAGAATATTTACTGTTTTTACAAAATTACACAAGAATCGGGCTGAAAATCGGACTCACCGATCTGGGTGGTTCCGGCCACCACCGGTGGCCATGGCTGTGTCGGCCCACCTGGGCGTTGCCACCACCATGTGGAGGTGGTGGCCGTCCACCCCCAGCTTCCCGTCGGATCTGGGTTCTCCTTTGTGGCCCTAACTGCACAGTTTTCTTTTTCTTTTTTTTTTCTTTGGTTTTTCTCTCAATTTTCGACTCTCCCTAATTTTTTATTATTTCTAACTGTCCAAATGAGCTTCTTAATTTTTCTTGCTATTTATAGAGCTTTAGTGTAATTATTGTACATTAATTAGACATGACTTTGCCCAATTTCCTTGATTTTTAGCTTTTATGTTGTCTAATTTTAATTGGTTATTTTTTTTTTGTGGATTCTGACCTGCCACAACCTGATTTGGACCATTCTTGATTTTTCCTGTTTTTTTTTATTTTTCCTTAATTAATTATGAATTTTCTTGAATTATTTACTAGAATTTTAGCACATTACGCGTATTTTAAGTAATTACGTGTATTTCTACATACATGTAAATTCATATATAATAAAAATAAGTATTCATAAATATTATTTAGGTCATTTTATGATTTTTAGTATACATATAATTTATCTCTAACGATTCGTCAATTATCGAAATGCATTTTACGTATTTTCGATAAATGACGCGTTATATACTTAAAATTTGAAATTTTTATATTCTTTTATTTTATTGTTTATTTTCTTAAATTCAAGTTTACGGGGTTATTTTTACTAATATTTCTAGCTTTACTTTCTAATTTAGGTTCAATCGAGTCTTTCAACTAATCAAAACATCGAATGATTAATTGTGAGGCTTACACAAGTAATTATAAGTAATGTGTTTCTGAAGTTGAACACACGAAGGAGCACCATAACATAAGTGAACTGAAAGGAAACAAAAGAAAAGAAAAGCTAGCAAAGTTTAGGCAGTTGCCAATTGGATATGACGCACTAATTGATCCTATTTGACCTACAATTCATTGGATATGACTCACTGATTTGAGCTATAGGGTTACTTGCCAATACTTCTAGCTAAAAGGAATAAATAAGAGATGAGAACACTAGCGTTGCTCAAAGGAAAACTTGAATAATATTCTAATTATCAAGATTGATTATTTGTGTACATTTAGTAAGGGTTTATATACCCATCTCATTAAGGTTACTTTATATATATGAAAAGACAAAAGATATTTTATAAATATGATACATAAAACATGATAAAAAGGGTAAAAGAGAAAAAATATCTTATACGGAAAAGTAAAGAATCCTCCTGAAATGTAATGCCTGAGTTGCATGGCGATTGGTTGTTCTAAATTATAGTACAAATTGGAAGAAATGAAGGAAAGAAGGAGTTTGTAGTTAGGCGCTGACCTAATCTGGATCAAGTCGGAGCTTGGTCATCCATTCACTATAAAGTAATCAACTTAGGCAAGGGTCAGATGTTAGTAGTCAGCATGGTTAGCTTCGGAGTTGGGCTCCGACAGTATTGGGACTATCTGTTCGGATATTCTGTCATGGTACAGCTGTTCGATAGGATTAGCATAGGTGACAGCTTGGTAGTCAAATTGACAGAGGAAGGAAAAATAGAGGTCGGGATAGGAATTCTTATCTTAGATGAGGCTTTAAACTAGTATTTTTCAAGTGAGTCCCTGGAGTTATCTAGCTCGGCTACGTATGATCGGTCTAGAGGGTTGATTTCTATCAATAAGGCTCGTAAATTGCTAACACATGAGCAAAAGAAGCCATGTAATTAGAAGGAAAATGTATAAATGACTAGGGTTCCTTTAAAGGATATATGGTTGTAAAAGGGGATGCATTATTAGAACCAGAAACTATAGAATCCATTGCTATTTGACGACCAGAAATTTCTATAGCTACTACTATAGCAACCATGGTCCTTACATAATGCTTAAGCTATATAGGAGCTTGTTTCATTCTATTAGACTTGTGCAAATTGTGCTGCAAAGGATTTGTAATACAGATATCATCATAAGTGGAAGAAGATGCATTTACTTGATCAATTGAAGACTGATTTATGGATAACAGTTGCTTAATCTATTGAAGACCGATTAGTTTGAATAGCAATGGTCTTATCAATTGAAGACTGAACAGGAGAATTAAAGAAGACGTATTTTTGGAATAGCAAATTTAGGAATATGACATGCAAGTGACTCTTGTCCATAAAGGAAGACATCTTCCTGAAACACCACATCACATGAAACTAAAATTTTCTATTGCACCAAATCAAACACTTATACCATTTCTAATTATGAGCATGACCTAAAAAGATGCATTTTACTCCTCTAAAATTAAACTTATCATGTAGCTTGAGTAACTTTGCTACATAGCACAAGCAACCCATTATCTTCAAATGTGAATAATCTGATGAATGCCTAAAAATAACTTCATAAGGACTCTTTCAATCTAATTTGGCTAAGGGCATTCTATTAATATGATACGTAGTGGTAAGAGTGCATTCTCTCTAAAAAACTTTAGGTAATAGCAAGAATCCTTGATGTATCCAACAAATGTTGATGTTTTCTCTTGACCCTATCATTTTTCTGTGAATTTTAAGCAACACTTTGTTGATGTATAAGCCCAAGCCTTTAAAACACTAACTAATAAGTTGATGACAAGAATTCACTTGCATTATCAGTCTTAACAAACTTATGAGTAATGGAAAAATGATTCTTAACATGGCTCAAAAACTAACTTATGATTGTGCAAGCTTGTGACTTAAATTGCATTAAGTGGCTCCAAGTGGAATGCGAATGATCATCAACTATAGTTGGAGCATAGCATACACCAGAAAAAAGAAGTAATGGCATAAGGACCCCAAATGTTTATGTGTAAGAGCTCAAAGTTTTGTGAAGCAATATTGGAACTATGAACAAAAGCAACAAGATTGAAATTGGTTTGATTACAAGTAGGACAAACAAAATGATTTAAATATTTACAAGATTTATTCAAATCTATACGCTGTAAAATAGAAACTGATGGATGCCCCATCTTAAATGATCATCAACAGATGTATCTTTATTACAATTCATTACAGTTATTGAAAAATCAGCTCTACTATCAACAGTTCAACATCTACTAACATTAGGAACATAAAGGCCTGAAACCTGAGAAGTAATAGCCACTTCACTTCTAGTTCTCTGATCTAGAAAAATGCATGAATTAGGTGTAAAAATGGCATGTATTGAGTGTGTGGTCAGCAATTTAGGAATAGATAGGAGGTTATAAGAAAATTCTAGCACAAGGACTTGGTATATAATGAGGTATGGGGTAAGTTGGACAGAACCCACTTTATTAAAAACAATGGTTTGGTTGTTTGGCAATTTTAAAGTAACTGGATGTGATAGTGTCTATACATCATGAAATAAGGTGTAGCATAGTTAGTTGCTCCCATGTCAGTAATCCATAAATCTCTATTATTACTAGTAATACCAAAACAAGAATGAATATTGATACTTGCATATTGAACTAAACCTATATTAGAGTTTGACTTCTCCTTGGAGTTCATCATTTTTAAAACCTCTTCACAGATATCTTGCATCTTCTCTCTATCAAACACAAAAAACCATGTTGTCCACCTGCACGTTGTCCACCTGTACTGACAGAACCATTAGTATTAATAGCATAAAAAAGAGTTGAATAAGATGTTCCCTTGTCTATTGAATTAACGACTACATTGATTTTCTTTCCCTTAACATTATTCTTTCCTTTATACCAGTTTGGGTCTCCAACAAGCTGAAAACAACTCTTAACCAAGTGACCATCTTGTTTATAGTATTTACAAAATAATGTGCTCTTATCTTTCCTTTTTCTACTCATAACCATCCCTTGCTTCTTTGCTACAACATAAGTTGAAGCCTCAATATTAGATCCTAAAAGTCTTACTACTTATCTTTGTTTTTCTATTTGCTGAACAAGGTAAAATGCATGATTAACTGATGGCAAAGGATCCATAGACATCGCTTGATTTCTGATTCCATCATATACATCACTAAGTCCCATAAGGAATTGCATGAGACGAGTTTGAGAATCAAATTTTGGAATTCTCTCTTGTATTGCACACACATAGTAATTGATCCATCCACATGTACAAGTGGGATATGTGTAAGCCTCACAACTAAGCAATCTGAGGTTTCGATCGGTTGAAAGACCAGAAATATTAGTAAACCGATTCCGTAAGTTTGAATTTAAGAAAATAAGTAATAAAATAGGAGACTGCAAAATTTTTAAATTTTAAGTATATAACTCGTTGTTTATTGAAAATGCGTAAAATGTATTCCGGTACTTAACGAATCGCTAGAGATAAATTATATGTTTACTAAAAATTATAAAATAACCTAAATAATATTTAGGAATAATTATTTGTACTATATATGAATTTACATGTAGGTATAAATACGTGTAATTACTTAAAATATGCGAAATGTGCTAAAATTATATTAAATAATTAAAGAAAATTCATAATTAATTAATAAAAAACCAATAAAAATCAGAAAAAAATCATGGATGATCTAGAATTGGGTCGTGGCAGCTGGGAAAAATAAGAAAAAATTCGGCCAATTAAATTAAGACAACATAAAAGCTAAAAATTAAGGGATAAAGTAATTGTCTTGTTCCATTTAATGCACAATAAATCTCCTAAATCCCTATAAATAGTAGGAAAAATCACAGAGCTCATTTGGGAAGTTGGGAAAGTGAGAAAAATAAAGAGAGGCGAAAATTGAGAGAAAAATTCGGGTTAGAAAAAAATTAGGAAAAACTGTACAATTAGGGCCTTTAAAGGGAACCCTCACCAGACGAGCAGCTGGAAGTAGACGGCTACCACCACCACAAGATGGTGGCAGCGCCCAAGCCTGTCGACAAAGCCACGGCGGCCGGCGGTGGCTGGAGCCATCTAGATCGGTGAGTCCTATTTCCAGCCCGATTCTTGTGTAATTTTGTAAAAATAGTAAATAGTTTTAGAAAATTATGAAACTTGTTATTATGAGGTTTTATTGTATGTAGATTTAGGAAAAAATAGTGATTTAGTTTAATCACGTCTGAAAATATACGGTCCTTAAGAAATTGTGCAAAACCGAGCATGATTAGAATGGAAAATAAATAGGCTTAGGAGTGTAGTTTGGAGCTCAATTTTTTTTTTTTTTTGTAGAATACTCATATGGTATAGAACAGTACTATGAAGCCATTTTTTAAAATTAATTTTCGAAATTTTTAAGTTAATTTTTAGCCCTAAAATGTTGGAAAAATTGGGTAATTTGGGGTTAATTAGGTGATTAAGATATTAATTACTGATTTAGATAGTAATTAGATATTTAGAGATGTTAATCTCTGATGTGAAACCCTAATCCTAATCTTTGGAGTATTAAGTATGGTTAATTTAAGAAATCAGGTAATTAATATAGGAAATTAGTAATATGTGAAATTGTAAATTAATAAATCTAAAAAATTAGGGTTATTTAAATAATATTAGAGTAAAAATCAAAATGATATTACAGCTGAATTAAGATTGAATTTTAGGTAATTATATAAAAAAGTAAGATTTTCTCACATCGGGGATAAATCCGATTCTCTAATTAGGACTAGCGTGTACCGAATAGCTTAGAATACTAAATTAAGACCCAATAGGATATTTGAATACTCGAGCTTAATGTGATTAATTTCACATTATGATTCGAGCATGTTTAGGACTTAGAAATGAAACTAAAGCCTAATTTAGAAATTGATGTGGAAACCGAACCCGAACCTAACCCCGAACCTAGAATAATTATAAAAGACTTAAGACCTAGATAATTACGTATATTAAACCCTAAATAAAACATAACAATAAGCGTTTGTGTTATAGGGATGATTGGCGATGGCCTAAGCAAGTCGGACCTCGAGTGAGTAAGCGAGGAGTCGAGGTAAGTTGGGATTAATACAATGCTGTATTTTGGGAGGCTTGAGATTATGCTTGGTTGTACTTGTTAGATAGTTGAATGTGTGCATGTGCTTGATTATGGGTAATGCTATGATTTTGTTTGTTGCTCTAGCATGTATTGTATGATTTGCATGAAATGATTGATCACCCTAAACTGGACTTAATCAAATATATGACCAGTAATCATAATTGGACATGCATAGCAACCCGTTAGGGGAACTTAGGACTCTCCGGCCAAATACCGACCCCTTCGAAAGGGATAGCTCAGGATTGCAAAATGGTCCCTTCTTTATCCCCAGTCGAACTAAGTGATAGGAGAGGAAGTTGCGGCGAGGGTGAAGACGGTGGTTCAAAGATAGTCGCGAAAGGAGCAAGGTCTCCATTACACAAGCCTGGGTTTGGTCGTGAGCTGTTGCATTAACGGCAACTCCTCAACCCGGATTAGAGCGGGCACAATTTCTCTAATCTCACGACGGGCCGGGCAACGTTGTGTGATAGCATTTGCTTGCACATGCATTGCACCTAATAAGTAATTGAAAACCTTGTTGTGTGTATGGTATATTTTTAAGTCCTCCATCTTAACTTACTGAGTTGTGGTTGCTCATATCCCTATAGACGTCGTATAGGTGCTGGCCAAGAAGCGGCAAACAACTACCCTAGAAGCGGCAAATAACTACCCTGAAGCTAGCAACTGCTGGATCCTGGTGAATGAGGAAAAGCATTGAAGAATAAACATACATATTTTAAGGTCTAAGTTTTTATTTTAGAATTATTTTTTATTTTTAAATAGTGTAATAACTGAATTAAAGTGTATATATATATATATATATATAAATTTTCTCACTTTCTTAGGTAAATGATCTATTTAAATTACAAACTGTATACTTCAAAGCGGGTTAGTCGTGGACACCTTGTGTAGATCAGGTCTAAGATAGCGGTTGTAAGGCCAACTTCTATCTTTGGATGGTTTACACGGTAGGGCTGTTTCAACTCTGCTGCTTCAGGACGTGACAATATGCATATAATTGACTCAATTCATCCCAGCATTTCTTTAACTTATTATAGTAAGTACTTACATTTTGATTACCTTGTTTTGAATTACAAATTTCATGTTGTAATTGAAACACTAAAGGTCCATTAGTGATTCTGTATTGTTCAGAGATTTCTTTCTAAAGTTCAAAAGAAGACTGAGCAAACATGAAACTTTATACAATATCTAGAATCATTGAATTAAGAATCTAACAACGGATCATGTAATCTCACCTTAACCATTTTAGTAGATTCGATGACGTATCATTAGGTTTTTCAACTGAACCATTAATAAAACCTAACTTTGACTTCATTCCTAATCCCATTTTGTCTAAATGACTATGAAAGAAAATTATTTCCATTAAAAATAAGTGCTTAATGGACATTGAAGGATTATCAGATAGGGAAATGAATAAAGGATAAGTAATTGAGGGATCTACCATAGTTTGATCTATGACTATTCTCATATGACTTGTCTTCTGCTAAGAATTAACTATTTTGAATGTAAACAAATCATCAACAACACTGGTTATCTCAAATCTTCGATACCATGTCGAGTTTCTAATCCAATCGAGTTCCATGAGTGAAGATCATATTTTCTACCAAAGGCAAAACAAAAGGCTCTGCTTAAGTGAGAAAAAATAGAAATCTTTTTTTCAGTTATTATGTTACAAGTATTTATACAAGAGGCCAAAGCTAACTAACTTTATAACTACCTAACCAATGAAAGAATTCCATATGGCAAGTAACGCCATGTCATCAATAATACAATTAACTAAAGTAAAATAAATAAAATTCTAATATCTTTATAGGAGTTTTTTAAATTTATTCTTAAATCATATATGAAGTATATTTTCACGTCAGAATTTTTTTTTTCAACTACTATTCGTATTATGAATATTAAGAGATGGTGAATTGAATTTGATCTATTTCATTATGAGACTATTCATCGTATCACTAAGCTACAATGCTTGGCAGAAAATTTTAAAAAAGAACAAGCATATACTATGGTGGTAGAGGACCGCAATATTCGCATGGTTAAGGAGGAATGATAATAATATGAATTTTATTGGCTAGTGGTCCACCTTCCTTGGAAAATTGGTTAATATAAAAGTCGGAAGACTTATTTCATTTCTAAAAAAAAATTCATTGCCTCATTAGGCTTCTGTAGAGTTTCCCCATTAATATCAAGTTATAATGCAGCCATAGGACTCTAATGATTGCCACGAAATAATATTATTACCAAACAGAATCTTCCTTTAATTCTTGTTTATTTTGTTTATCATATGAACATTTTTCCCTTCTTCTTCTTTTTTTTCTATGTATTTATTCATTTTTCATCTATGTATTTATTTTTTTTACATATTGTGCTTCTTTCTAGAAGGGTGACTTTTTCTTCTTTGACTTTGGCAACAAATGATGATCATCGCCTTTCAAGTTTCACCTAACACGGAAACAAAAAAAAATTATATAGAATTATACATTTAGCAAAAAATTATCGTATCTTATATTTGTCAAATGGATGTAGATGCCTTTCGATATTTCCAGCTTAGATGTTCGTTTGTTGGCTCTTTCGTTGTCTTGTCTTCAGTAATGTATAAACAATTGACTTAAAAAGACTATTTTGATATGCATTATCGAGCTAATGATTCAATTCATTAGCTTAGATTAATAATTTGATTGGGAATAAAATGGTTAGGGTTGTATCAACTAAATCATTCAACCTATCATCCGATCAACAATAGGAGTGTATAGAGATTTATGTTTTTATGTGCGAAAATTTCTATAATTTCTGAGCTAGTATTTTATGCTTTCTGCAAAACTATTCAAAATGTGGTGAAAAGGTTAAAAAGTGAGACATGCCTTTTTATAAAAGGAAAATACTTGGCAATAAAAGAACAAAGGTATCTTAGGATGCATGATAATGCAATATTTCCTCTTGGTTCAATCGGAAGTACCTTAGGATACATGATACGTCATACGTGGCATCCAAAGTGCACAAAAGCAAAAATGAAATTTTTGACATGAAATAACGAGAGATAAAAGAAAGGAGATTAAAAATATACGGTTTACTGTATTAGAGATGGGCGATGATATTACAATGTCTTTCAGGAGATAATAAAAATCCATTCACATAATCACAATGAGCGCATGGCATCTCTCTTATTTCTGGAATGAATTGATTACATGATAAAGTGTTGTTAAGCCTTCAAATTCGTGTCTTTCGTGTTGCATGACTGCACTATAAATTGTAATGACTCATTAGGTTTTTTTTTTCTTTTTCCTTTTTTTTTTTCCCATTCTTGTTAAGGAAAATTTGTGATCGTGGGTGACTTCTTTAGTAACAGGAGATGAACAGGAAAAGCTAAATTATTCACTTGAAGAATAGATAACTTAATTGTGTTCTACTGTCATTTTATTGTCATATATTTATGATATAGAATTGGATAAATGTTTTAATCCATCTTTTGTTTTATAATATTAACCAAAGTAACTAAACAATAAATCTAGACTAAAACTAAAAAATTTGACCATCTGTTGTGTGGTACAAAAAATCTGCCTTACAATAAAGAATAAATGTCTTTGAAAATTTACAAATAACTCAAATCATAATATTATTTCTTATTTTAATTTACAAAATGAATATAGTTACTTTTTTTAATTTTCTTAATTTTTTCAATCACAAAAATTCTATTCTCTTTATACGATGTCATATTCAGATCTCTTTATATTATTCAATTTTATTAATCAAATATTGTCAAAAGAGATTTTAGTATGCTTATATTTATTAAAAAGTTATAAAACTAATAATAAGCATACAAATAATGATGTGATTCTACAAGTTTACCTTTATTACTTTATAATATATCCAATTAAATCTAAAGCTTGATAATTTCTAACATGACACAAAAATATAAAAATGAACAAGATATAATAGGGATTTGATTATAAAGAGAAAATATAAAGTTAACGCGATATATGATGTAGAAGATACAATTATAACATGAAAAAAAATAAATACAATTGTTTTATATATTTATAATTTCTGTTCAATTTTATATACTTTAAAGTATAGCATGATTTTAAAATAGGAATAAGATATGAACCACGATTTACTAACGCGAAACTCAATCCAAATCAGGTGTTATAGTATATCATCATAACCATCGCCAGAAAAAGAACAATGCAAAGCTGGTCTAGGTACTGTTTCTTTATGAAAGTAATTACAAGAGATACAATACCATCGGCTAAGTGGTTTTTTACCATTTTGGATGGAACCGTGGAACATAACCAGCTTGCGTCTCTATGTAATCCCTTTCTTGTTTAAAGGTATAAGCGTATACTGTAGGGATTAAGATGTCTGTAAGTTGGACTTAGCCAAAATTAAGACTGAGAACAGGTGGTACTTTGTAAAGTATTTATCAAGGTTAGAGGTAACTTTTTTAGAAATTGGGGATGCCTTAGGATTAAAAAAAAAAAAAAAAACCAATATACTTTCTTCTTTACACGTAATGATGAAACTTTTTAATGTCATCATGGCTCAGAAGAATTACTCAAAAAAGCTTGAAAAGTAAAGATGATAAAGATTCCTCCCATTTTTTTTTTCTTTCTTTTTTGGTGATTTGAAGTTTCTTGTGAGCACTAACAACAGCCAATGTTTATTATTGTACTAATTGTTAGTGTACAAATTGTAGAGCCAGCTCCTTAAATCTTCTGTATTTAAGAAAGAACTTAGTTTCGCTATAGCTAAGGACTTACTCTAAAATTATTTTCATACGCCATGCTTTGGCTCATACACCAGTTTCGGCGTGGATTAGAAATTAGAAGAGTGATTACATAACTGCCCACAAGATAGTTATTACTAAATTTGTTTACTGAGCCAAACTGATCCTGAACCGTCGGTTCATGGATCAGTGATACGATGAATAGTAATCAGTCTATAAGCTAATGGTTTTGGGTTGATTCATTAGACCCGGCAGTTCAATGGTTGATTCAAGACCCTTAAACGGTTTTTTTTCTTAATATTTAATTTTTTTATTTTATTAATTTCTTATATATATTAATAATTTTTAATCATGTAATCTCTTTTTTTAAATATATTAATTTATTAATAATTTCTAACTTTTTTTATGGATTTCCAACTTAATGCGATTCCAATTTTTTATATTTTCTCTCAAATTTTATTTTTTCTTCATATTCAAATCTTTAATATTTGATAAGTTTTACAAAAATGACTTATATTAACTGAAATTGAATTTTCTATTTATCTTTAACATATAATTAATTTATAATTAGTTATTTATTATTAGTTTGATGATATTAATTTAAAAAAATTTATCATTTACCATTGTAAATAAAGTAGATTTGATATGCAATGACTTATTAGATATTATTTAATTATTTTTTCTAACTTAATGATCATTCTTTTCTCTTTCTCTTTCCCTTTTTTTTTTTAAGGGGATGAGCTGGTTAAGTTGATCCGTCGGTTCAATTGCCGGTCGGCTTAGCGGTTCGTGAACCCCTTATTCGAGTGGGCTCTGTCCAGGCGAATCACTTGAGTCTTTAAAGCCCGACAGTTCGGTCTGAACCAATTCGCGGTTCGAAACTAGCCTTTATTCAACTTTAGTCGTCACAATTCTTTTGCAATCTATATGGTTCTAAAATCATAAATAATAATGAGTACAAAAATAATAAAAATGTAGACAACGAGTGCTCTTTGAGATGGTGATTTGCTTAGACCAATGGATTCTCGTTTATCACCTTCATGAAGATGCAAAATGTAACCACGATAGCTATTAGGGATAAGTACATACCTTGTTGTAAAGTATACTTACACTCATGCTTTACTTGATTGGATAAATTCTGAGTAATATTGAGGATTATAGGAGAGGTTTCGAGTATAGATTTTTTGTAACCCACTCATATGAGGTATAATATATGTATAGGGTCTCATTTTTGTATATCTCGCCTTGGAACTTATATATTACGATATATAAGGGTTAGGTTTTACAATATCCAATATCTACCACATATAAAAATAATAAAATAATATAAATAAATAATGATAATGTTATATTTTTAGGTTAATATATATTATATTATAAAGGAAAAAAAAAAGGAACCTAAGCCCCATAAGTTAGAAACATTAAATAGCAAAACTTAATGTTGCCTCTCTTACCTTTTCATTTTTCATTCTTTTCCTTATTATTTTCTATTTTTTTCCTCCAACTTTGTATTTTTCATTCTTTCTCCTTATTCTTTCCCATTTAATAAGTAATAAGATTATATAATTTAGAAATAGTGAAGGTAACAAAATTTTTTTTTTTTTTTAATTTGACAAATTTTGCTATAAGTTCCATAGGTTTTGAGAAATGAAACACTTGTACTATTGTATATAAATTACTTTTTAATATCACATAAAGTTAAAACTTATAGGAAAAAAGGTAAAATTTATAAATTGTACAAAATATTCTGTACCTTATAGATTTTATCAAGTATACATATATGATAGTTTCAAGATGTTATATGGGAAACTTTGATTCTAAACTTTGGAAACCAGTATCTTATAAGTTAGAGTATAGATGGAGCTGAATACCCTATTTATGCTATAATTGCTCACATTAATTATTTACCCTTCTATGTCTTCCCTTCGTGAGATTATATTATTTTTACTTATTTAAGTTTAAAATAATCTTTTCTTTTTATTTTTTTCTTCCTTACTTCCGCTCCATATATGAATATACTGTATCAACCCCTACAACTTGGTAATGTTCGCGTGAGTACCATGTAAAAGGTTTAAGATTTGATTGATAAAATTATAAATCTTAGGATTTGATTGTCAAATCCGCAAGAAAGTTTGAGACTTGCAATGAATTTCTTTCCACAGCCAAACTCTCTGAATATTATCGTATAATTATAACTCGGAGACTATCCTTTTCTGGATACATTTCCGAAAATCTTAAACGTGGGGTTAGTATTTAAAATTCTTTTAAATTGATACCTATTCGTTTTTCTCACTGTTTTTTTGAGATTGGGGATGCACACGCGGACACGCATATGGTCACTAGGGATCAAATTGCAATTTTCTAAATATTAATTGATGATTTCATGCTTAATAAGTGGCTTACCCTTGGCTATCTAGCCTTGATTAACCGATTAAAAAAAAAAAGTTTTCATACATATTCAAAATATACACAAGTAAAATTGGTTTTATAAAGATTTTATAAGCGATGTCGTACTCTTGTGATATTTCTGTCATCCCCTTTTTGATTTTGTCATAGACAAGCTTTGTCTTTGACTTTTCACTATGTACCATGAGTAAAAATGTTAAATCACCATTATCACCTCTTGGGCTCTCAAAGTTGATAGGTGTAAATTGAATGTGGAACTCACAAGGATACACGTCACTATAGTTTTATCTTCTGAAAAAGATCATTTCAATCTAGTACCAATATAAGGTAACAACTAAGAGTGATGAAAGGATGAGTTTCAGCCTTGAGATGAAAATATTCACATCCATTTTAATTTGAACGAATTCATTTCTTTTATTAGCCCAATTAAGTGTCATTTTATGAGTTAAAAGACACAATGAAAATGAATTATTTCATATAAAAGCATGTTAGCTAGAAATTTCTTCCATATACCTTATTTTTATATATTAAATTGGGATATAGTTAGAATCATGCACAAGGTTTTGATATGTTATCCTTACTTAACTCAGGACCATAATGGAAAGATACCATATTATATAGGATTGTAATTGAGTAAATTCGAGATAGGTTTCCTAAAGTTCGAGCATCTCATAGCATATTCCCTGTCTTAGAATTTGAACTACTATAATATGTACTCTAGAGACTTAAGAAAGGGTTGGTTTATAACCATGAACAGGTCTTGAATTGACTCATTGGTTTTGATTCGATAAAAAGGCCCTTATGGGATAGGCACGAATTGATCTACGACCCACCAGTTTATGCCAATATAAGTGGTTTTAGGCCTTCAACCTACATGAACCAATGGGTTGGTGTAAATCAGATGAATCATCGAGTTGGTTCAAATATAAGAAAATAAAGAAAAAAGAGAAAAAAGACAAGAAAAATTAAAAGAAAGAGAAAAAAGGTTTGAATTGAACCTCCTGTAACGACCAGATTGGAACTCCTTTGACTAAGATATTTTATGCTTTAGAGTAGAACGTCATACGGTTTTGTTCCCTAATGCAATAGCTTCTTAGAAAGTCACCTATTATGGGATTGACCTAGCTCAAGTATACTTAATTTTGGAATTTCAACGTTGGTATATAAAAAAGTACCTCGGTGATTAGAGTTTTGTAACTAGTATTTAAAAAGTATTACAATCCATTCTCTTTATAGAATAGACATCTTTATTAGTTTTATTACACTAACCTAATTGCATACTAAGTAGGGATTTCACTCTTTCAATAGGTTGATCACTCTGATACCACCTATATTGACTTGATCAAAACTTCTTTTACCAAGGTATTGCTCAATTCGGTATAGAACACTGTACGATTTTGTCCTATGATACAATAACTTTTTAGGAGGTTACCCATCATAAGATTAACCTAATTTCAGTATGCTTAACTTTGAAGTTTCGATGAATTTTAAGCTACTATATTAAAAGGTATATTAATTATTAGAGTTTCGTTATCCAGTATTTAAGGGATATTACACTCGCTATCTACCATGCAATATGTGATCTTTCTACAGGATAATTCATCAATGGCACTATAATTCATCGATGGCAGTTATGAATGGCTTTCTCTATAAAAATAGAATTAGAAGTTAAAAAATTATTTTGTTTTTTAAGTGCATTTATAGATAAAATAGCCTATGATTGAATATATATGATAGATATAATATATATATATATATATGATAGACATTATCATGTTCTATGTCTATATAATTCATTTGTGTATAAATATATACGACTTATGTAATATACATATTTTACGGATATATATTACAGATAAAAAAAATTAGATAATTCATTCCATGGACCTAAGAACCGATCCATGAACTAGTAGACCTTTTGAACTAGATCAAACCAGATAAGCTAGCCACGGTTTAATAAATTATTGAACGATGATTCTGTGCCACTATAGAATATCCCATAGTCATCCAAAGTCGATCGATAAAATTAGTCTAATTTAATTTAAATGTATTGAAATTCATATTCTTATGACAAAAAGATGAATATCATTTGGCTTCGGTTCATGTGATCTACGACTTATGTCCATCATTTTGGGTTCGGATTGGAGGATGCTTTTCTTAAAATTCGACCCAAATTCTAAAAGATTTTAAAATTAAATCAAAATCCTTTCCAATTTTATAGAGAATTATCTTATTGAGATTAGGTCCCCTATGGGATTTTACCTGCTTGCATCCCTAGCCATTGATGAGCATGGAGAAATATCTACCGACCACTAATAGAGATAACTTCACGTATTCACTAGGGCAGGTCAGATTTTGGGACAGTGATATGAATTTATTGATAGAGAGGGAGGAATACTCTATCATATGTCTAAACAATATAGCCGAACTCTATTTAGATGGTTAATTTAAACGTATGAGGAGGTTTAAGTTAAAAGAATAAAATCGGATTCAATTGATATTAGATTAAAATTAGATTGAACCTTGAATCATAATAATAAATTTGGGCTGGATAATTCTATACTTAATTCGTATTTAAGTAACATAGAAATTGGAAGGAAATTCTCTTAGCCATTGCTTAACAGAGGGGATTACCCGATCTGTAGTAATTAATTCTGTAAATTTTCTATATCCGTCATTTAAAAGTCCATAAAGTTTTAGGCAACTTCCCAACTAAATATCAACTTCTGGGTCCACTGTTCTTATCTAAAGAAAGTAAAACTAGTTACTTTACTAACCATATTGATACTGAAGGAATGCATCCCGTGGATTCGAAAGCAATAGGTAAACATAAATAAATAAAAAATATAATATATGAAAGTATTTATAGCTACAATCAAATAAAAAACATAACGAGTGAAATGGTTGAATTTGTAATCATTACACATAATATATCATATCACTTAATTTTTTTTTTTTTTATCCCCATTGATGCTGCAAAATTTCTTACTTGAGTCAGAAACATGGGAATCTATCAGTTTCTTGTTTTTTCTCACATGGTATTTAATTTAGTTACTGTTATCAACATTCAACAATGTCCCACGGATCCTTCCAATATCCATTATGGCCAGAACTAGTAAATCAAACATTAAAAAAAATCTTTTAAAATTAAATTAAATAAGGAAAAAGGGTTATTTATTTTAGGAAAATGAAAAGCAAAAAGCAATATTAATTTTGAAGTAATGTTTGGTGGGTCACTTTTCTCTTTGAGGGTTTTCTTCTTATATTAAATTCCAAGCCCTCTTTTCATTTGCTGCTTGATTTTCTCATATATCCTCTGTCTGCTCACTCTCTCTCTCTCTGTTATATCACTTTCATTCCGCAGCTGACTTTTCATCGCAACCCAGAACTGAATTCAATTCAAGAAGGATCTTCTAAACTAAGTTCCTAGTCCCATTTTGCCATTTCATTGTGTGTGTGTGTCTGAGAGAGAAGAACAACATGGGAAGACACTCTTGTTGTTATAAGCAGAAGTTAAGGAAAGGACTTTGGTCTCCTGAGGAAGATGAGAAACTTCTTAGGTATATCACCAAGAATGGTCATGGTTGCTGGAGTTCTGTCCCTAAGCAAGCAGGTATATCTATTTATGTA
Source organism: Lumnitzera racemosa (assembly GCA_024138005.1). Lineage (NCBI taxonomy): Eukaryota > Viridiplantae > Streptophyta > Magnoliopsida > Myrtales > Combretaceae > Lumnitzera > Lumnitzera racemosa. The sequence goes on from JAMXBC010000004.1 coordinate 103,423,778, forward strand.
TAAACATTAACTTTACCATCCTGTGATCACATTTTTTCTAAAAAAATCATTGCGGCTTTTCGGTTTTTTTTTTTTTCACCCTTTTCCTTCCTTCTAACTTGATAAATTTTGGCAGGTCTGCAAAGATGTGGGAAGAGCTGTAGATTGAGATGGATTAACTATTTGAGACCTGATTTGAAGAGAGGCACATTCTCTCAAGAGGAAGAGAACCTTATCATTCAGCTTCATGCTGTTTTAGGAAATAGGTAAAGCTTATATACGTTTTCTTTTTGACATCCAAGAGACGTGCCCTGAAAAATAAATTCTCACATCAATCATGGTCCATAGACCATATGAGAGTAGTACCTGTAGTATGAACGTAGTATTTGTACCATGTACTCACATGTGGTCCATAGACCGGGTCCGTACGATAAAACCCTTCAGCTAGGAGGTTTCTGTTGCAACCTGCGTTCAAAAACTCGATGGTCTACGGGGCATAAAATGGTGTACATTTATTAGCCAAGTACTATCTAGGACAAATGGACAACAAAATGGAAAATGGGTACTAGATTTTTACTTGTTCTTGTTCAAGTACTAATGTAATTTAATTTTGCACACACAGGTGGTCTCAGATTGCGGCTCAATTGCCTGGAAGGACTGACAATGAGATAAAGAATTTGTGGAACTCTTGTTTGAAGAAGAAACTGAGGCAGAAAGGCATTGACCCTGTCACTCACAAGCCTCTTTCAGAGGTAGAAAGTGAAGAAACCAAAAATACATCATCAACCTCCAAGAGCCAGGAAAAACACCCTACAACCTCACCGAAGGTCAGGAACCCGAAGCCCGCCATGGCTGTATCTCATAGGCGATCGCCCTCCATGGCGTTGCAGATGGATAGTTTTGGGGCGAAGATACTGGAGAATAACAGCAGCAATAGTGATCAAATGATGAGTATTTTACTAAGTAAGGATTTAATCTCGGAAGGCCTTATGAGCAATTGCTTGGAGCCTCCTGATTTGTTGGGGCAGCATTTTCAGATGCAACCTTTGAATTATGCAACCAATGCAGGGCTCTCAACATCTAGTGCAACAGCAACAATATGCAACCCTTCTTCATGGTTCAATCAAATTGGCAAATCTTTCAGCATGGAGTCCGAATTCACTTCCAATACGCTTTCCGCGATCATTCCTCCTACTGCAAGCTCATTTCTTCCCAACCCAGTTGGCTTCAAACCTCCCAATTCAAGTATCCCAATGAAATCAATGACGGTGGACACGGATTTCTCCAACAATGGCACATTCCTAGAAAATACCATGTTTTCTTGGGGAAACCCGGCAGATTCAACCACATCATACAAGGATTCACAAGTTAATGTTACAGAAGTTCAAAATGGAGACACCAAGTGGCCTGAATACTTCAACAACCCTTATCTAATGGCGGTCGCCGCGTTGCATCAGCAGCAAACTCCGCAGGTTTCATCATACAATGAGATCAAGACAGAGGCTAATTTTGGTACTCTCAGTACTCCAATTACTACTACTACTTCTATGTGGCCTCACAACCAACAAGACCAAGTAATGTTGCAATCTTCTGATTTATGTACTAAAGATTTCCAGAGACTTGCTACTGCTGTCTTTGGACAAATTTAGGACGACAAAGTCAATTGCAGATTTTCCACTATTGGAAGAGAGATAAGGGGGAAAAGAAAAAAGAAAATTTGCCAAATGTTTTCCTTTCGCGGGTGTGTGCCACAGAATTTTCTATTTGTATAAAGGTCATTATTCTTCTCACTCTTCTTTCTTTTGCTTATCTCGTGGGGGAAAGGGAAAAAAAAAAAAAAAAAAAAACAGAGTTTCTTATTTTTCTTATCTTTTTTTACCTTCTATTTTTTAATTTTGGTTTCTTGAGTAGTGGGTATAATTGCAGAAATACAGCGATGGCTTTATTTCCTTTTGTGGCCTAATATAATTAATCATTTATATATGTATCTGATTCTGCAAATTATTTTGTAAAGAATTAAGGGTTTTTTTTTTTTTTTTTTTTTTTTCTTTTTGGGAGTAAATCACATTATGCTTGCGGTGTTTATCCTTTTTCATTTTGTTTATATATTTTTTTGTTTTCGATTCTTTTCATATCTATATTTTATCTCTATATATAAATATTAACTAATGGGATAAGTGTGAAGAGGTGTGTATTTTCTTGTTAAGTCTAAAATGTGGGATTTCTGCCAAATTTGATTCACGTGTGCAAGCTGCAAGTTCACGTTTTGTGTTCGCTTTGGATATAGTGAAAGCGATTGGAGTTCGAAGAGTGCAATTTTCTTTTTTTAATTTTTTTTATTGAATTGAATAAATTATAAACATGGATGGAATAGAATTCCTATGAAGAAACCATACATCAAAATCATGATTTCAGTTTTGCATTTTAAATTTGTTTTCATTGTTACTATAAGATGCCTTTTGTGACCAATAAAAGAAGATAAATATAACGGTTTCTCATCAAGTATTATTTTTATTTTTCATAAAAAAATTTGCTTATTATTGATTATATATATAATTTAGATTTACATTTATGGTAGGCTAGCAGGTCGGGTTTATGTTTTAACTTATAGTGAATTCTTATTTTTATATCTTTTTTTTCTTTAAATATTTATCAATTGAGCTAAATTAATGAAATCGCGATGCCGTTAATTAATTAAGCAATAGTGAAGCTAACAAACAGATCCTTTTAAGTCAATATGTAGATTTGTTTTTCCTTTTCCTTCCTAAAAAGGGCTACTGTGCACGGTGAAAACAAGAAATATTGTAGACGAACTAAAGATTGTTATTTCCACACAATTATTTTCATCATATTTAATGAAATTTTGTCGGTTTCCATTTAACTCAAACAAAGCTTTAAAAAAAGTGCTTAATCTAAAATTCTTGAACCAATAATATATTGATTGAAGTTTAGTAATATAAAGTTAGAGGGAAAAGCAGCATTTTCTATATCTTAGCCTAGTTCAATAGTTTACGTTTCCCTATTCCCTACATCGGAAATGTTTTAAAATGAGGGGAAAATGAAACATAACATCTATAAATGACAAACATTACTTTTTCACGTGAAAGAATTTATCCAGTTGGCTCCTCCGATTATGACCCGCTTAAATTTATATCCATATTTGTGTTTAACATGTTAAGCTGTATAATTCCCAATTCATCAAATGGATCATAATCATATTTAGCTCAATCAGTTAATGACTTGTTTAAATTTATAAATAGTGTACCTATCACATTGAATCATGTTTGTCAACAATAAAAAAATAGGCTTAAAGTAAGGGCCTTGATAATAAGATTTCTCAACTGTTGATCAATGTAACAATTATGTCTATTTGATAAAAACTTTGTTAGTCTATAATTATTATAAGTATATTATTGAAAATTACTCATTCTATTGAATGTATATTTTGTAGATGATTATGATTCTATTTGGTTTATAATTTTTTTAATCTTATTGGTGTCTATTTAAATCTTATATATGATAAGAATAAGATACCGAATGAATAGAGTTATAATTTCATATATATTCCTTTTTTAAAATTAAATACCTAACAAATCTCTATAAATTAAAATTTATCTACACTTTACTTTATTTATATTTTGGAAAACACCAATTAAAATAATATTTTTCAATGTATAAAATATATATATATATTTTTAAATCTTTTCTTTAAAAGTACATGAATTTTCATTTCTCAATTCTAATACTCTAATCACTTTTTTTATCATAATTATAAAACAGATACAAATAAAACAGTCTTCTAAATACTAAATTTCAAATAAATGCAGATAAATAATATAAGATATATATATATATATATAAAAAAAGACAATCTAAACAAGACTTACGTATAAAGAATAATTACTAAATAAGTTAATCGATATAACTTGGAAGTCGAGAAGAAAAATAGAAATAACAAAAATGATATATGATAAGAATAAAATAGTCATGAAAACATATGAATGCCTTAGAAATTTAAGTGCCGAACAACAAATGGAACAAAGTGTTAACGAGGATTTGTTTGGTGTTATAGTTCAAAAGATAACTTCTTGAATTTTTAGGGAGTAAGTTTCTTATCAAGGCCAAGATTATTATAGCCTAATAATATTATTACTAGTCTTTCGTTGAGATAAACAGAATTCGAATTTCTTATTTTTTAAGTTATAACATAGTTGGCAAAAAAAAGAAAAGAAGAAAAATTCTTTATAAGAGAAATTATTAAAAGCTTTTGTTTTTTTTTTTTTTAAGTTTTCATTAGTTAAAAATGTGTTATTGAGACCATAAAAACTTTTAAAAATTGTTTAAAAAAGAGGACAAAGTGATAAGTTTTTTTTGAGGAAAATGGTTCCTTTAAAATGATGATGTTGCACATATGAACCAAAAACGAGCTCCTTGGCAAACTAAAAGAGGGACCAAAGTCCTTTCTATACTTGTATATGCAAAGTCTGTGTTGTATACTTAGGAATATACCCAATATAAATGTTACTAAAGTATTATCTCTACAATTCTATTATATATGTACCCACTAACTTAGATATGTTTAGAGAGAAGGGAAGATAAAGTGGAGCAAAAGTAAAATAGATACATTACTAACATGAACTTTTTTTAGAATGGTGGTCAATAATCCACATAAAAAAAAAAAAGCATGAGACATTTTTATGATTTGATTTTCAACAAAGTGTATAAACAATCATATATGATGAAATAATCCTCTTTAGACTATCTCAAAACGCTTATTAACGGGCTAAAACTCTCCTCTTAGCAAACGCAGCCTCATGACTCATGAGTACGTAACGAAAACGCCACACACTCGTGCAAACCCAGAAGGGGGAGAGAGAGAGAGGTAGACGCATTCACACATACACACGAGAAACTGAGACATCACTTACGAAGTTGAGGATCATTGGCTCACTTTATGATCCGTACAAGTGAGGTTTGATCTAATAAGGTCTATATACGTGTCATTTTCCTGTTTGATACATTTATGGCACCAGACATTATCTTGGCAAATAGTTTATCAAGGAGGAAGAAACCTCCAATCCACAAGATAGAGACTCCTCTCCACCGACTATATGGTTGGATGCACCGGTTTTGTGTTGTTTGCAAAATCAATCAATCCCATCCATTGGCTCCACCCTATTGGACCCATAAACCCAATCATAGTATATTTTTACAATGGAAGTAATGGAATATATATTACAATAATGGTTCTTATCTTCCGTTTTTTCAACTGCAACTATATTACTTCATGGAAAATTTACATATCATTTTCAAAAATCTTTTTACTGTGTATTTAGATTAATCTATGTGGGCTGTTTTGGCTTTGTGATTAAAAATTGTCCTATGGATTAAACTGGTGAATTCAACCAGCTAAAAGCAATGGATTAGGCTTGAATATTTTAATATTATAAAAATGAGTTTTCTTGGAGGATCTCCAAACCAAGGTTCTTGATAAAAAAAATCCAAGACCAAGAATCTCCTTTTTTTGGGTTCTTCACTTATGGGGCAAGTGCTTGTAATTTATGGGATCCGATGTGAAGGACCTTAAAAAATGCATAATTATCTTCTTTTTTTTCCTAATAAAATAAGATTTTATGTTAAGTTTGAATTTGAGTGTTGTAAATCCTATAAATAAATAAATAAATGTTAAGAATCTTTATCAAGAAAACTTATAGATAAAGTGAAGAATTTTTTAAATAAGAGAGTTTCTTGAAATATTAATATGATACCTAAAAATAGTAAATGAAATCTTTAGAGATAGTGATAATCTCACCCAAAATCATAGATTGAAGTGCTTCGGTTGTCATGGGCTATAGTGACTTACTTAACTCATTCCTTAAAAAATTTATAGAAAATCCTAAAAATTGTAATGTAAGGATTAAAAAAATATAACAAACAAAAAATATTTAGAAGCAGGAAAATTAAAATTAAGGGAACCAATAAAATAGTGGAATCTCAAAAGTTAGGTATTGGGTTTACAAAAACATAGTTAAAGTTTAAAAATGAGGCAGCGTTTTTGTTTTAATAATTATGATTCTATTGCTCATGAATTTTTGGCACACAGTGTTGAGGGTTTTAACCGTAATTTACTTGTTTCACCGTTTGTTGAGAAAGGGGGAAAATCTTTTGTTTTTTATTTCAAGCAATATATTCAATTACCTAAAATTATTATAAATTATTAATATAAATATTAATCTCACAATCAAATCGATCAAGTTTGATTATCTTGCCCTAAAAGTTATAATATGATAGTAGCTAGTAAAAGGGAAAAAGAAAGTATGTTTAATTAGCTAATATGTGGACTAAGAAGAAAAAAGTATTATCTTTTTTAAGGATGCCAATAAGGCGGATTTGGAACAAGTCATGTAAAATCTGAACTCGAACTTGACCTAATACTTTATAATACTTCTCAAAACCTTATAAGATTTTTATACTATTTTCATAAAGAGTGTTTGAAAACCTGTTTAAAACCTGACTCGCTTATGCTAAAAAATTTATGAAAAGATACATTTAATGAAAATAGGTACTCTTGTTCATGAAATATGATGCTTAAGAACATAAGTATGCCAAAGTGTTCACGCATCATATCATCATAAAATTTAATTTTCAAATAAGCCACTATTATAAATCTTTATTACGAATCTAAAAGTAAAATATAAAAATAACATCTATATAAATATTACATGGTTTAGGTTGTTTGAAAGGAAAGATACAATATTCTATCATTTATATTTTATCAACACTTATATTCTATTATTATATTATTTATAAATATTATTATATTAATAACTCACTCTTCATAAAGTATCGATTTACTATAATATAGATATAACAATGAGTTTTAGAGATGGGATTAAGGATTCTTATATATATACATATTATTATTTTAAAACGAATTTGAGTTTTACGTTGGATTTTATCTAAATTCTAAAACTCAATTCGTAACCTCGTAAGGTTTGAGAATTAATTCTAATATTTACTCCAAAACCAAATTGCTATATAAGTAAAAAGGATTATATAAATGTGCATAAATAACTCTTTGACGTATACATGTGAGTTATTTATTTTTTTAAATGAAAGTAACTTGTGAGCATGAAGATTTTCTTGCCACATGTGTCTGATTTATGCTTCTGACAACGAGATGACGATGAAACTACTGCTGGGTGACGATAAACCGTACGGGAGTCTTTTTTTGTGAAGTCTGAGGAACCATGAAAAGGAAAGTTTGAAGAAATTACGGAAAAGTCAACAATAGGAATTGTTTTTATTCTAAACAAAAGCATGTGACGAGCAACTGAGACTTGAGGGAAAAGATCAATGACTTTGAATTGTTTGAGATCAACTACTTGAAGGGACAGATATAACTTCTATCGGATGGAAATTTTCAATTCTTTAAAAAGGGGTTTCAGAATCTTAAAAGAAAAAAAAAGAAAAAGAAAAAAGAAGCCTTTTACGTGCAATATTACGATATCCACTGTATAAATATAGAGAGGGACAAAAATCTTCTTCCTTTTGTGTTTTAATGAATTTTCTAAAGAACCCGTTAACACATTTCCTTTGCTATTCCATTCAAGGCAATTACATCCTTGTCAAATTGTTATTGAAAATTAATGAAATAGATGTCGGTACATTAAGAATTTTGAGTGAAGAGACTGGTCAGCATAACTTGGTAGAGCAAGCTAGGGGGGATATATAATTGAAGTTCAGATAACGCCTTGATCAATCATTATCGAGCAGCCAACTTGATAGGAGGACCCCCTTCATATAATAATTCTGATTCATCACTCAACTGTTCATCCACAGATTGACACAGCAAGTGTATTACATAAATATATATATATATATATATATATACACACACACAACATTATGGCTATTTAATGACAATATTCAACTGATTGACGTTGCCCTTTGCCTCTTGTTCTTTAAAATCGTTGATTTTCCATTGAAAGAGAATATGTATGTTTGTTATACCCATTAACGCAACTTCCTCACACTTTCCCCTACATTTTTAGAGTAAGATGGCCATAAGTTAGAAGATTAACTTTGCATAGTCCTTTAACCTACATGCTTATTCTTGGGCAAATTACAAATACATCACACACATATATATATATATATATATATGTATGTATGTATCAAGTATAGAGCCTAAATTCTTAAAAAGTGATTTCAATTTCAACTTTCAATTAACTTTTGAAGATATACACATTCTCTACACCAATACTAAATAGAGATGGTTGAGGACAGTGGATATTTTCAAAAATTATAAAGAGTTAAGGTTTGTAATTCTATCCATACATCGTCAATACTCAATGATTTTTAAGTGATTTTACAGTTATCTTCAAATTATACCCATATAATCATTCAATAGATCATCCTATGAAGTGGTTTCTCAATTCAAATCAAAATAGTTTCTGGACTAATTTTGCAGAATCCAATAACAAATTCTTTTAATGAAAAAAGAGAAGTTTCAATAAATCTTGCCGCTAGAAAAACGGTCAACAATATTTTGCTGCGTAGGGGAGTCTTAGAGGCAGGCATATGATTTAATTTCAAGAGGGAAAAAAAAAAGGAAAACCAAATCTAAAAGAAATAGACATTAATTTATATAACTTTAAAAAAATTGAAGTTTTTAAGATATTATTTAATTATTACGATGATACAGTAAAAAAAAAGTTGAATAAGGGATGGAAGACAGAAAAATAAAATAACATAAAATAAAGAATATAACGATCCTCCGATATTACATTGGTATATGTTCCTTTATAGTACTGGAGGGTAAACCTAAAAATATGTAGAATATGTTTATTTTGTCTATAAACAAAATTTTTATACCATATCATTCTTTTCTAATCAAATTCCACTCATTAGATGGTGTAATTTTTTAAATTTTTATTCAATACCTTAAGGAGCTTTTTATACAATATCACACCTATTTTGATAATAAAAAATGCTCTAGATATTTTGTATAGCTTACTCTTTTTTCAACCAAATGCCAATAATTGCTTGTAGTTTTAGCATGGATTGATAAGACTCATCCTGTTTTTAATGAGAGACCATGTCATCCAAGTCTAACTGTGGATATACCTTACCCTTACGATTTGCATTGATTAATAAATAACTAAAAAAACGTTAGAGAAAATTGCAATAGATTATTTATATTTACTTTATGTACATTTAACCCTTTATTTTTAAAATTGAATCTCTAAGCCTTTAAACCCTTTTTAAAAGAGGAAGAAAATGCATTTGGTCTCCTAAATGACATGTTGCCCTTGATTCTCTACTTTTTGTTTTATTTTTTTTTCTATAATTAATTTATCTAATGGTGAAATGGTAATATAAATGCTTAAAGCACATTTTCAAATATTCGATGGTTTAAACACTCACTTTAAAGATAAGGGATTAAAAGTACATGAAGCGAATATAAGGGTTGCAATTATAATTTATATAATTTATTCTAAATTTTATTATATTAAAAATTTATACTACTAAAATAGTGTTTGATTGCGTATTTTTTGTGGCATTGAATTAGATAAAAAATTTTGTCTCATATCTAGTTTGTAAATTTGTTAGTAATTGAACAAAAATTAAGCTGATGGATTGGACAAACTATTTAAATTTTGTTTCATTTGTATCATGATATAAAAATAAAATTCACTAAACAATAATAAAAAAATATTTTACATTTCAAAAAATATCCTTTTATGTTATAATATTAAGTTAATAAATATTATTTATGTTAAATATTATAAAAAATAATTTATTTTATAATATAAATAATTAATTTTTCAATATAAATTTTTTGTTCAATATTATGCAAACCAAATATAATACAATAAATTTATATTATCTAATTCTTCTTATATTTATCCTGTTAAGTTCTTTACTACGAAGCACCGTTTAAATAAACCTTATTAATACTATTACCGTATAAAGGTGGAGAAAATGTCAAATAAGAACGTTAGAAACGATGTTCCTAATTGAATAAGGACATGAAGATGCTGGAGATGTTCAAAGAAATAGAAAATACAGGCGTTCATTTCTCCACAAGCTTTGCCAACATTCATTCACCTAAGCACCTTGATGTCATTGTCACACGACAATTGCTAGCAGAGACTCGGTTCGGCTCCTAAGATTATTGGGCCTCTGGGCTCTGGATCACTTCTGGGCCCAAGTCTAACCTAGAAATCTTCTTCAGTAAGAGTGGGCAGTGGGTATCGTTCTGGTCCAGTCATGTTATCTATCTATATCTTATTTAAGCAGGACAACATACAAAAATACTAAATCGGCCCTAAGAAAAATAAATAAATAAATAAACAGTTTAAAGACAAATAAATACACAGATCCACTCCAAAATGTTGTTAAAGTCCCAAAAGGATGCTATTTATGTCTTTTTTTTTTGTTTTTATTGAAGTTTTCAGATTCTAATAATAATTTGAGATTTATTTGCATACTTTAAAAAGTTATGGAAGACGAAATTAGAAGTTATAAGGTTTTATGGGTCAATCCACCTACTTAACCATGTTTAGAGGGTATTTGTGCAATTATAGGATAGCTAAACATGATAAAAAATTCGAGTTTTAAATTTTTATACAATTTCATGGTTAAAAAAAAAACTTACAAATACTTCCCAAGGTATTGGAAACTGAATATCTAGCCTGTTATTATATGATTAATGTGGCAACCGTATGGTTGTGTTGTCAACACTCTTTTCTTGACAAGCACTTTAAGGGTAAATATTTATTTCGTCCTTTTTCTCTTAAGAACATCTGTTTACTTTATGATCCTACTTAAAATGATCCTGACAAATTATTTCATTTTCTGTTATTTTTCAGTGCAAACATTTACAAATACATCTCCTGCTAATTTTTATCTAGAACCATATGAATCTAAAATAATATGCTTTCGACCAAAAAGAATAAATTAAAATTGAATATGAAACCTAAAGGTCATTTTATTATATTATAGTAGTGTGAATGCTTCTAATAGGATAGACCATATAGGAATACCTTCCCCATTGTTATATATAGACCAACGAAGGATGGGCCCACTCCAATCGCATACCTTCTTTAACATTGATGAGGAGTGCGTATCTTTTGGGACTGGGATTTTAGCGATTTCAAAAAGGTAAAACCCTACCCAATTGGAAACGTCGAAGCGAGTTGGAACTGGGACGGTGATGTCACAGGTAATATGGGCCATAATAATTTGGTCCGCACGACATAATTGAATTTCTATAAAAGCCCACAAGTGAAAAATTATGTGTTCTTCTTAGCGTATGTGCTATACTAAACTCAAACTTAAGTCAAATGAAAAAATTTGAAACTTGAAGCTTAGAATCTATCTAACTTTAATTTATAAGCTTGATCTCAGCTTAACTAGACTAAGCTTGATTATACTCACTGATCTTTAAAAATATTATAAATTTAAATAAAATAATAAAAATAATATTCAAAGTCGGTTCAAACTCGACTAATATTAAAATTTGACTCGAGTTCAATCAAATTCGTAAGCTTCTCAATCCAAGCATTATAAAGCCTGAGCTTAATTGGATGAGCTATTTGAGTAGCTCATTCTCAAGCTCGACTCAATTATGGCAGTGTCAAACTTTAGTATTGTAGACCTCAACTTAACTAGTTTGTGAGTAGACTTATCTCATCTTCACCTATATATGTATTTGGTATAAAGTAAAAAAATTATTTATTTTAATGGATGAAGAGATTTCCTAGAGTTATAAACCAATCTACATAACATAATGGAAGAGCAAAATGATCTTAAGTATTGCATTATTGGGTACATAAAACATAGGTGAAGAGATACTCTAACCTGGTGTTGCAATTTAGCGATTTGTCTATCTTTGGATAAAAACTATGTTTTGAATGATATATTTAGAAAACCACTATCACTACAAGAGCTTGGTAAAATGAACATTGACCCTTTTGAATTATTCATTCTTAAATAGGAGCAAGACATGATTAACACATTTAAAAAAATACCTCCTACTTTTCCCTCCATCGCCACCAATTCATATAGGAACCATCTCCCTTCCACAAACCCCCTAATAAGCATTGCTTTCTATATTTTACGTTACTAGGTTTCATCGTGTTAACTATCCTCTTTTCACTTGCAATCACCATTATTGTGTACCTCTTTTTGGGTTACTTGTCCTCATTTGTTTATAGGTGTGTGAGTTGATTTCATAGTATCAGTAAACTTACTCCTGGATTGTATATAGCACTGTACCTATTCGAGGTCTAGTTTGTGAGGAATGGTTTTGAATTGAAAACTTTTTAATTGGAAATATTTAGTTTTGTTTTGGTTTTGACTAAAGATGAGAGGATAACCCGATTACACTTATACCATGTAATACCCTAATTGACAAAATAAGTTTCAAGTTGGTATAAAAAGTCAAAAGTTAAGTTGCAGGTGTTGATAAGAATTTGTTAAAAATAGGCCAAAGGCCAAAATTGGACTGTAATTTTTTGAATAGTAGTCAAGAGTAAAATTTAGACCGAAAGTGTACAAAGAAATCCTGTTTGACTAGATTAATTATGAGTTACTTTTTCCTTAGGAAATGCATGTTCAAAATCCTTAGGCTTATCCAAGAAGTTTAGTATTAGGGATAGAAACCAGGATAGATATTAGATAGCCTACATGTTTACCAAAGAAGGGGAGTTATAGCATTTGTTTCTTAAAGGAGAATTTGTATCTATTAGCAGATTTTCAAGAAAATGAAAAGAGATAAAAGAAAGGAAAAGAGGGAGAGGAAGTAAAGGCTCGTTACGAGTTTTTTCCTTCCATGTCGGCCTCAGTATAAGCCTCATAACTAGTTACTCAGGGTTTCGATCGGCTAAAAGATCCGATCGAGCCTAAATTATAAGTAAAGCTATAAATATTAGTAAAATGATCCCATAAGTTTGAATTTAAGAAAATAAGCAATAAAATAAAATAATATAAAAATTTCAAATTTTAAGTATATAACTCGTTATTTATCGAAAATACGTAAAATGTATTCCGATAATTAACGAATCGCTAGAGATAAATTATATATATACTAAAAATTATAAAATAACCTAAATAATATTTAAAAATATTTATTTATATTATATGTGAATTTAAATGTATGTAGAAATACGTGTAATTACTTAAAACATGCGTAATGTGCTAAAATAATACTAAATAATTAAAGAAAATTTATATTTAATTAAGGAAAAATAAAGAAAAATAAGAAAAAATAAGGAATGATCCAGAATTGGGTCATGGCAGCTGGGAAAAATAAGAATAAAATTATCCAATTAAATTAGAGCAACACAAAAGTAAAAAATTAAGAGATTTGGGTAATGTCTTGTCCAATTTAATACAAATTAATTACCAAAAAACTCTATAAATAGGGAAAAAAATCACAAAGCTCATTTGGATAGTTAGAAATCAGAGAAAAATTAGGAACATTGAAATTGAAAAAAAAAATTAGGTAAAAAAAAAAAAAAGAAAACTGTATAGTTGGGGCTTGTAAGGAGAACCCAGACCCGATGAGCATTTCAGAGTGGACGGCCACCACCACCATACGATGGTGGCAGCGCTTAGGTGGGCCGATATACCTATGGCCATCGAAGGTGGCCGGAGCTACCCAAATCAGTAAGTTCGATTTCTATCCCGATTTTGTATAATTTTGTAAAAATAGTAAATATCTTAGAAAATTATGAAACTTGTTATTCTGAAATATTTTTGTATGTAGTTTTTAGAAAAAATACTATTTTGATGAAAATATATTCCGTGATATATGGTCCTTAAGAAATCATGCAAAACCGAACATGTTTCGGTTTACAAATAAATGGCCTTAGGAGTATAGTTTTGAACTCAAAAATTTTTTATAGACTACTTAGATGATATAGAACAGTGCTATGAAGCCCGTTTTTAAAAATTAATTTTCAAAATTTTTAGATAGTTTTTAGGCCATAAAATGAGTAATTTAGCGTTAATTAAGTAATTAAATGGTTAATTATTGATTTAGTGAATAATTATATGTTTTAGGATGTTGAAATCTGATGAAATATGATACTTGTAGCATTTAAGGTGTTAGATATAAATAATAAGTTAATTATGTAGTGAAGAAGTAATAGAGAAAAATAGTAAATTTTAAGTTAATTTTGTAAATTAGCGTAATTAGGTGTAAAATATGATTTAGGATGAATTTAGATATTTTGAAATGATAATTGATGTTGGGATATGGTAATTAGAGTGATAAAAATATTAGATATGTATTATGTACATAATACGTAATAGTATATAATACATAATTATTAGAAATATAATAAATAAAAAATATTAGAATAAAAATTGATATTATGACAATAATAAAAATATACAATAAATCTGATAGGAAACTTGAATTTATGTAATTATATGAAAAATGTAAAAATTTCTCACATCAGGAGTAAATTTGATACACCATTAAGGATTTAAGTGTATTGGTTATAATAAAATACTGACTAAGGGTAATTATGGTCGTTAAGATATTTGAAAGTAAGGGGATTAATTTCACATTATGAGTTAAAATGAATTTTTAGGGTTCGAGTATAAAACAATACTTAGAAATCGAACTAGAGCCTAATTTAGAAATCGATGCGGAAATCGAACTCGAACTTAACCTTAAACCTAGAATAATTGTAAAAGATTTGAGAACCTAGATAACTGGATATATTAAACCCTAAACAAAACATAACAATAAGTGTTATAGGATAAAACCAACTTATAACAGTTATATGAAAAACTGAAACCACGTTTATGTTATAGGGATGATCGGCGATGGCCTGAGCGAGTTGGACCTTGAGTGAGTGAACGAGGAGTCCAGGTAAGTTGGGATTAATACATTGCTGTATTTTGGAGGCTTGAGATTATGCTTGGTTGTACCTGTTAGATAGTTGGTTGTGCGCATATGCTTGATTATGAGTGATGCTATGATTCTGTTTGTTGTTCTAGATTGTATTGTACGATTTGTATGAAACGATTGATCACCTTAAATTGGACCTAATCAAATATACAACATGTAATCATAATCGGATATGCATGGTAACCCATTAGGGGAAACCTAAGATTCTCCGGTTAAATACCGACCCCTTCGAAAAGGATAGCGCAGGATTGCATAATGGTTCCTTCTTCATCCTTAGTCGAACTAAGTGACAGAAGAGGAGGTCGCGGAGAGGGTGAAGTCAAGGTTCGAAAGTAGTTGTGGGAGGAGCGGTGTCTCCATTGCACAAGCCTGGGTTTGGTTGTAAGCTGTTGCATTAACGGCAACTCCTTAACCTAAATTAGAGCGGACGCAATTTCTCTAATCTCAAGACGAGCCAGACAATATCGTGCGATGGCATTTGCTTGAATATGCGTTACACCTAATAAGTTGGTTGATAACCTTGTTATGTTTATGATATAGTTTTAAGTCATCTATTCTAACTTACTGAGCTGTGGTTTGATTACATCCTTATAGACGTCGTGCATGTGTTAGCTAAGAAACGGCTTACAATTACTTTGAAGTTAGTAATTCCTGGATCTTGGTAAGTGAGGAAAAACATTTGAAGAACAAACATATATTTTTAAGGTCTAAGCTTTTATTTTAGAATTTTTCATTTCTGAATGATGTAATGACTAGGAAATAGATTACGATGAAATATTGTAAACACTAATTGTAATAACCGAATTATAGTGTATATATATATATATTCTCACTTTCTTAGGTAAATAACTTATTTAAATTACAAACTGTTTACTTTAAAGTGGGTTAGTCGTGGACGGCTTGTGTAGATTAGGTCTATGATAACGGTTGTAAGGTCAACTTCTATCTTAGAATGGTTTATATAGCGAGACTGTTACGACTCCGCCTCTTTGGGGCATGACACTTAGTAGGTAAAATCTTCAATTCATGTCATAAACGGTTTCTACCAATGTCCTCTTTTGCAAATTTCTCAAAACAAGAGCTTTTTCGAATAGATTGCGTTCCGTATTTCTACTTTCAATTGTCATATAGAATTTTAGAGAGTTCAAAGGGTGCTTACACTTTATTTGTTTTCTCAAGGATATAGCTAGCTTATTGACCACTATCCCTATCCATGTCTTCATTAACACTTCAACCTGCTCGTGGAGTGCTATCCCAATTCATATTCTCACTTAGGGATCTAGCTAACTCTTAAAGCATAGTTCCAATCTAAAGTTTCTTAGGCTTTTAGTCGGCTTATAAAGCGTTACCCGATTCATGTTCTCTTTTAAGGATATAGCTATTCAAGTTTTCATATATTTTATGGTCTTAGCTAGCTCAAGGAGCCCATCGCCCACCTTGGTTAGTTAGCCTATGAGGGGCAAGACCAAGTTCTCAATCATTTTTAGGGTCTTAACTAGCTCGATGAGTGCTTCAACCGCTTTGGTTAGTCAGCTCATAAGGATCATGACTAAGTTTTCTCAATTTGTTTTAAAGTCTTAGCTAGCTCTAGGAGCCCACCTTAGCTTGTTAACCCATTAGGATACGACCAAGTTTTCTATATCTTTTAGGGTCTTAACTAACTCAAGGAGTGCTTTACCTGCCTTGGTTAATTAGCCCATAGGAGGCACGACTAAGTTTTCATATCTTTTAAGGGCTTAGTTAACTCAAAGAGTGCTTTGCCCACCTTAGTTCGTCAACTTATAAGGGTATCTCTAAGTTTTCTATATCCCTCAGGGTCTTAGCTAACTCTAAGATCGCTTTGCCCACCTTGGTTAATCAGCTCATTAAGGCACAATCAGGTTTTCTTAATTCATTTTAAGATCTTAGCCAGTTTAAGGAGCGCTTTGCCCGCCTTGGTTAGTTAGCCTATAAGGAGCACAACCAAGTTGTCAATCATTTTTAGGGTTTTAGCTAGCTCTAGGAGTATTTTGCCCACCTTAGTTAGTTAGCCTATAGGGAGCACGACCAAGTTTTCAAATTTTTTAGGGCCTTGACCAGCTCAAGAAGCGCTTTGTCTGCCTTGGTTAGTTAGCCCATGAGGGGCATGACCAAGTTTTTAATCATTTTTAGGGTTTTAGCTAACTCGAGGAATGCTTCGACCGCCTTAGTTAGTTAGCTCATAGGAGCCACAACTAAGTTTTCTCAATTTGTTTTAAAGTTTTAGTCAATTATAGGAGTACTTTATCCAACTTAGTTTGTCAGCCCATAGGAGGCATGACCAAGGTCTTAGTATCTCTTTAGAGTGTAAGTTAGCTCAAGGAATACTTCGATTGCCTTGGTTAGTCAACTCATAAAAGGTACGACTAAGTTCTCAATATTCCCTTTAGGGTTCATATTAGCCCGTAAGGGTACTACCTTAACCATTCTTCGTTTTAAGCTTATTGTTACCAAATCCCCAACGAACCAGTCCTAAGATAGCAAGTAAGTCATAGTGCTTTTTAGGATAGAGTCAGTTCCAAGGCAAAAATGATATTTCTTTTGTTTTTGTGGTAAGATTTTATTCAAACCTTACCACAAAGAGGGGTAATTGTAGATACTTAATTTTTGCCCTCTGTAGTCTTAATTTCAAAAATTAAAAAAAATACTAATAAATGAAAATAATAAAAATTGAAAAATGATAAATATATATATATAATTTTAAAAATAAAAGAATTAGAATTTTGTTTTTTAGATTTTTAGGAAATAAATTATCTTAGAGTCAATTAGTTTAGTTTTGGTTCGGTTTAAATGGCTTTAAAGAGTTGCATAATTTCAGTATAATTTAACTGTACTAAATATTAAGGTACATATCAACTATCTAATAGATAAGTATTGATATTGTATTAGCTTGAAGTCATGGGTTCGAATCTCACTATACATTTATGTGTCTTTGTTCTTTTCGATTTGATATGATTTTATTCAAGCTTTATAAATACGAAACACGTGACATAAGATACATAATTACACACTCTTGAAAGAATTGAAAATCCTTCGTCCATCCACTGTGTTTCATTAAACAAACTCCATAACAACTCCACTCGAACGTGACCAGTGACTCCAGTACACATTCCAACCATAGCTATCTCCTCTCTTTCATTCAGCAATAGTCACACACAAGCCCTGAGTTTAGAACACCATTGTTGCAATTGGCAGCAGTGATAAGACCAACCACACCCGATGAACCCATCCTCGCCCTTGTCACGACCATAAGTTACACCCTATACATCTACAGTCGCAAGCATATGATAGCAACACTAACTCTCACTTTATCTATAATCCATCTACGATAGTGGAATAACAACAACTAATCTCTAACCTAATAGCTAAACCCCCATTTGATTACCTCTCTTTCGCTGCCCATCACCAAACTACACACACATACATCAACTTCGACCAAACACTTGACCTCGATCCATCTTTGCCCAACAGCCTATGTACAATGATCCTCTACCATGGCTCCGTTGTTGTAGCTTGACATATGCCAAGCCCAACGTACAACTCCAACAACGAACATGTATGAACACGAATAGTAGCACACACGCTGTTAGACACTTACTAAGCTTTATGCCTCATTATCGTCTATAGTAGCACACGGTTACATTGATCACACTTCACACGCCATCATCATCCACGAATGATAACTGTAGTAACTTTGAGCACCTGGACAGATGCACAACAGTAGCCCCTATGACTAATGCCCATAAGCGGTCATTCCATCTTCACAGTCCAATTACGACAGCACCAAACATGGAGCTTATGTGACGCGCAACAATAGCTCATCTTTGAAGTAGCGACCAAACCAAACACCACGATGCCATTGTACTTCCTAAACCTTCGGAATTTTCACAATCGCCCTTCTGCGCTTAGAGATCCCTTGTGCGGTCATTTAGGTTTAGTTATTTGCAATTATGGTTCAATGATGATGAAAAACTTTAGCCGAAACCAAATTCAGTTTCGGTTGCTATTTTTTTTTTACCATTATTATATTGTATTATATCATTATTATATCCTTAATGATTTAATATAGTATTTATATATATGTATATATTAGTTTGGGATATTTCTTTTGGCATTAGTTCTTTTTTTATTATTATATAGATTAAAAATATTATATGAATTTATGTAGATAGTTATTTAGTAGTAATAGTATAGATATATACGTGTATATATTAGTTTAGGAATTTTTAGAATTAGGTTTTTTTAGAACTCCTCATATAGAAAATTATTTTTCAAAAAAAAATATAATAAAAATTAATATAAAAACCCTTTCTTAAAAAATAGGACTTTTAAAGAGTTTTTATAAAAAATAAAAGAGTTTAAGGATTATGGCCCTTTAAATTTTTGAATATATTGAATCAATTAAAACATAATTCTGATCATTTTTCAAAATTAAAATCAATCAACACATTAGAGTTTTCTAAAAGAACTACGATAATTTGATCTTGGCTAGCAGGTACGTAAATACATTTGAGGTGATGATAAAATATATAGAAACTTAGGTTTGTTTTCTTTTAGTTTTTATTGTTTCTTAAAAAATATTATAATTTGAAGAATAAACCTAATTTTGGTAAATAGATAGTGATACTTATTACGGTTTAATAAGTTAGTCTCTGAATTCAAAACCCTCTAGTTTTTTATTTAAATCGAATTCAAAGATCGATGGTGAAATCATAATCAATCATCTAATTGATTGCGGTTTTTTTTCTTTTTCTCGACTCCGTTCGAATAACGATTCCAAAAGGTTTTTTTTTTTTTTAATTTTAAAGAACTGAAATTTCCTAATTTCTTTAGTCGATGATTAATATTAAATGGGTTAGGGTTTAGTATTAATTAGAAAGTTAGAAATCAAATGAGATCAAAGAAACTAAAAAATTAAGCTCGACATCTCTAAATCCTAAGAAAGAATGACAAGATATAAAGTCTTAAACTCTTTTAAAAAGTAACAAGCATAATTGCTATAAGCCTGGAGACGATAAACTATTTCAAAAGCCCTAAACCATTAATTAGCAATGGGCACAAAGCTATAAGTCTAACAAATAGACAATGGGCTATTCAAAAACCTTAAGTTATCAAATAGCAATAGGTAAAATGCTCTAAGTCTTATTAAAGGATGACGAGCTACCTAGAAACTCTAAGTCTAACGAACAAACAATGACCTAATTGAAAACCTTAAGCCATTAATTAGTGACAGTTAAAATAATTTAATGCTACACGTTATACAAACAACGAGTAAATAAGCCCGACGTCCTATATCATTAAAGGACTCAAGGCCAATTGAGCTCTTCAAGCCTTTATCTCTTTAACGCTCTAGCCTTTTTAGGCATATCGACATCTTCAATTGCTTTGATCTCTCCAAACCCTTACCTCTTTAGGTCCTTGCAACATCATGGTCTTACCCTCGACAACAAACTTTTCCAAAGCTCCTATAAAATTAGCCTCTTAAGGTACTCTCTTTACTAAACTTATCACCAAAAAGCGTTTGAGGTAGGGGGCATAGGATGAAGAAATAATGATAGATATTTTTTATAAATAGGCTGAAGGTCAAAATTAACAAGAAGGAAGTTTAAGCCTAACTCCAAGAGCTTAGTTTAGGTATTACTTATTTTCATTTGCTATAAATATGAACCAAGACCCCTAGACAAGGGGATTCTTTTTTTTTTTCCATTCACTTTCTCTCATTATAATTCGATAGTTTCATTATCAACAAAGAGGCTGACTTAAATATCAAAATAGTTGCGTCGAAGTACCCTCTAAAGACCTCATAGCCATTTTCTATTTTGTTAAGTGTTCGTTAACCATCAACACCAATGCAATATTCTAGAACATATTCTCAATAGATTAGGCAATAGGTATGATGTATTTGTTTCATATTCACACTAAAATCTATACTTTAAGGAATTAACTAGTAGTAATAAATGTTTGAAAAGAATTAAAGCAAAATAAACATATTGGCTTTGGCCAAAATCCATTTTCATAAGAAATCCTAAAACATTTTCGACTTCATTTTTTTTTTTTTTTTACATTTCCATCTTATGCTTCGCTTATCCGGTTCTCCTTGTCACTATTGCTAACGCTGTGGGACTATAAAAACAAATTAGAAACCTGATTTAAACAATAAGTATGATAAATTATAACTAAACCTCTTGCCGAATAGAATTCTTTGTCAAGCATTAATCTTACAATATCCCGACAATGCGCAAAAGTGGACGTCCCTTGAAAAAATAGTTTGACAACGTAACTCCGAATCCTTGTCTCCAACTATTATTAAACCGAGAAGTCAATATACATTTGACAAGCATAATGCCAAAATCAATGATTAATTAGGCTTATTAATTATAAATCCCACATTCAATGGTAAAACTTCCCTTCTTAAGTCAACTCGAAAATTTAAATCAGTCCTTGTCAAGGACGATAGTTGATAACATTTTCGCCGCATCAAAAGATTACTTTTTGTACGTTCCTTCATATATAAAAACAAATAAAATCTTGAAAAAATATGAAAAAAGGAATTGACCGATAGATGGTACAATAGATGAATTTTAATGGTTTCATAGCAGCATGAATTTTAGGATTGCTTTACACCATTGATGAAGGAAAAACATCATTCTAATTTTAATAGAGTATTTATTCAACCAATGTTTCATTAGTTCATCATTCATGTCTAAAAAACCCCACCAAAATGACTAGGAAATTAAGGCCAAACATGCGTCTTATGATGGAAACATAATTTAATCGCTAAAAATAACCACTTAAAAAGATAATAATAAAAGAAACTACACAATTTAATTAAATCTTATCAAATTATTAGTTTAATAGATAATAATAAAACCATATTCAAAACGGTGGTCTCCATCACCCATATTTACCATTTATTTTCATCTCTCTTGTCTTCTTTCTTCTCGCTACTAACCCTACCTCTAGTGATTTATTCTTTGCCATGACAACAAAAATATACACAATAAGTTTTCATAAAAACTAGATCTCGATTTTTATCTATATATTTTAATTCACTTCTCTTAAAATTCGAAAATTTAAGTTTCAATATGTTTTCAGTGCAAATTCTTTTATATTTTTCGATTTATAATTTCTGTTATTTATCAAGTTATTGTATGTTACTTTGTTGGATTTACTCTATAACATTATAGATTTTGATTTATTTTTTATTTGAAAAAATTCCTAAACCGATAAGTTCGATATGATTTATACATACATCGAAATTGAATCAAATTAAATAGTATAGATCCTAATTATGTGAGTCACTAGCCAGTAGCCACAAGTGTGAAATCCTAAAAAAAATCTAATATATACTTTGAGAAAATTTAATAATAATATTATTTCCTAATATGATAACTCCATATTTTTAAGTTATTGAAAACCTAACATTGTGTAGGCTTTTGAATAAAATGAAAAGACACTTATCATTATGCTATCATAAAGACTATAGTTATAACAATAATGATAGTGATTATAAACTAAATAATTGAATAGTAGTAATAATATTGATACCTTTGTAACTAAGTGGCATCAACAAGACCCTAGTATACAAAATAAAATAGTATTATGAATGAAAATGAAATTCTTGATTGAGTTTTGTAAACCTCACAAATTTATCCATTTGAGTATAAAATTAAGCTCGAATACTATAAATAACTTTAGGAGTCGATAAGGTTAAGTAAGATAAAAGTTTTAAATTTGAATATATTATAAGTATTAAAAACTCTAGAGTTTTGATCGAAACTCTAATCGCATATAAAAACTTTAAATCCGATGTATGTGAAATATCCAAAATCGAACCCGAACTTAACTAAAACCTTTAAACTATAACTTTAAGTTTATAAAATAAAAAATATTATTTAATAGTGATATAAACGTAGTTGATTACAATGATTAACTAAATCGTGTAATTGTCTAAAACTTTTAACCAAAACGTTAAAATAACTTATAAGAATTATCAACATAACAGGTATCAATTAAATTGGTAAATTTTCATAAAATTCAAAAATTAACTTATAAATGTTATTTTCACTATTTTTTTGTTTAAAAAAATTATATATAATTATTTTTATTTTCCTTTTTCTTTCTTTTTCCTCCTTCTATTTTCTTCTTATTCTACGTCCAACAGCCCACATATTTTTTTTTTGAATCCCCTCCAAGTGTTGTGTAATGAGAACAAAACAAAGATATTATGTATATGTCACATCCCATTTAATTCTTAGGCTAGCTTAGATTTGTTTCTTCTTCCCTTATCTTTATTTTCTTCTCTTTATTTGTCTTTGTTTAGAAGTTACTTCATGTCCTGAAAAGCAAAAGTAAAGAAACAAAACCAAAACAAAGCAAAAACACGTACAAACCAAAATCGAAAAGAAGAAAAAGAAAACTAAGCAACTACAAGAACAAGAAGAAGAGGAAGAAGAAGGAGAAGATTAAGGGATTTTTTTTATTCAAATTATTAAATCAATTAGTTAAGTATTTATTTAATTTTTGTACATATTATATAGTATGCAAATGTAAGTTTATATAATATAAATATAAACTATGTATTTTCTTAAGTGCATAGATGCACACGTGAATACATCTATATATGTATATGTATATAGTATTTTTTTTAAGATATATTATGTATGTGTATATGTACATGATAATTATTTTATATGAAGTATACATATAAATATACGTATATGATACATATGTACATGTAGTACGTATTTTTATATTAATATACATATGTATGTTATTTCCTCTATGTATTGATATATATACGTGTATTATGTATTCTTGTATTTAGGTATATAGGTATGTTATTAGTATTTTCCTTATGTCTATGCATTTTATAAACTATATTTTTTATTTTTGTACACACACACACACACATATATATATATAAGATAACCGTATATGTAATTATGTAAATCAAGTATAAATACGTGTGTATTATACTTGTACATAATATATAACTAAGTTTAGAATAATTTATTATTAAAGTATATTATACGTATAAATGTATGTATAGGAATAGTGACGTATACATAAAAATACGAGTATATATAATATACTATAATATTAATTTAATAAATATATATATATATATAAGAATACTGTAAATTTGGAAAAAGAATAATTAAGTAAATTAGAAAATTTAATGAAATATAATAATAAGTGTATATATATATATATATAATTACAACGTACAATACAAGAAAATAATGAAAAATTTATAAGGGTGATATGTGATACTTCCATATGCTATCATATCATCACTTAAGTATAATTAAGTAATTTTCTCATAATTAATAATAGTAATAATAATTAACTAAGTAGAAAAATAATAAAATAGAAAATTTTGAATTGATAATTCAAAAATCTCAAAAATAGGTAAAAATAAGTAATTATAGTAAGATATACTTAAAATATGAAAATTACAAATCATACGATATAAATGATTATTAAATTATAATTATACAAAGAAAAGCCTAATTTCATATTTTATTACTTTTTAAGTCAAAATAATGAATTTTATGATATTTTTTATATTATGGTTTAAACTGCGCGTTATAACGTCTAAAACAGACCTCGCTACGAAAAGTATGTTTGAAAACGATCAAAATGAACTATAAATTCATAAAAATCAGAATTAAATAAAAAAAAGTTATATGCAATTAATGAAAAAGCTCCAATTGAGCATTTCATAAGAATGGATGACTAATTTGAGTAGTTAGTATCGAATATATAAATAGTTTAGTTATTCCATTTAGATACTTATTACCTTTTCTATTCCCTAAATATTATAAGCCCTAAACTAAGCCAAGTGACCGTAGGATTGAACTTAGAACATAAGGTTTAGGGTGATCGATTAATAAATCCGATAAAACCCAAATTATAAACTATTGGGAGAAAAATTAGTAAAAATGACCCCGTAAGATTGAATTTAAGCAAATAAGTAATAAAATAGGAGACTATAAAATTTTTAAATTTTAAGCATAATAAGTACTAATTACCGAAAAGGCGAAAAGTATAATCGAATAACTAATAAATTACTAGAGATAAGTATACTAAAAATTTTAGAATGACCAAAATAATAATTAGGAATGTTCACATGTACCCCACATGTATTTACGTGTAGATAAAAATACACGAAATTATCTAAATTGGCAAAAAAAAAGAGTAAATAATTACTTAGTCATTGAGTCTATCGACAGTTGTAATAGTCTACTAGGTAATTTAGTATCTATATCAGGATCACCTAATATTTGTTAAGCCTTGAAGTCGCAGAGTCGCAACAGTTCCGCCGTATAAATCATTCTATGATAGTAACTGGCCTCACAGTGCCTACCATAGACATGATCTACACAAGGCGTCGATGACTCCTCGCTTTGAAGTAAACAGTCCGATTAACAATTACACTACAATTATGATAGATAGTACAAATTTCTAATAAACATGTATAATTATATATAAGTCCACAAAGCTTCCCAGGAAGTTTTACATAAATATAATAGTTCACTAGATTACATAATAACTATCAGTATTTCATCCCTAGTTACATGGTCACCCTAGTTACACATTATACTAATTAATTTGATCCTCACACCCCTGACTTCAAACGGACTAACCTCTGGGTAATTGTAGAGCGGCGTAGTGCTTGAAGTGTTCAGAAATCAGAAGCTACAAAAGGATCTATAAGGATATGAGCAACTACAGCTCAGTAAGTTGAATTGGAGACTCATGAATGCATACAAGCACAAACAGGGTTATCAAGCAATTATTTTCACGCAATGCAATAATCAAGTGTCATCGCACAACATAGTCCGGTCTATTGTGAAATCAGAGAAATTTCACCCGCTCCAATCCGTGTTGAGGATTTTCCATGTTATGCAGCAGCTTACAACCAAACCTAGGCTTGTGCAATGGAGACTTCGCTCCTCCCGTAATTACTTTCGAACCATTGACTTCACCCTCGCCACGACCTTCTTTCCTATTACTTAGTTCGACTAAGGATGAAGAAGGGACCCATTTGCAATCCTACGCTATCCCTTTCGAAAGGGTCGGTATTTGGTTGGAGAATCCTAAGATCCCCTAACAGGTTGCAATGCATGACATTTTCGGTTATTAGGGTCGAATAAGATTAAATTCCATTTAGGGTGTTCAAACAATTTCATACCAATTCAATCAGTCACAAAATCACTTACATTACAAATTCAGCACGAATTCAGATACATTAAACACATGCGTAAACTACTTACAATCACAATCATATATAAGCTTAAGTCTCCGAGTACTACAAAACTAGTACTCTATTACAATAAGCAATAACCTAACTTACTTGGAATCGTTCGATCCCTCGATCCCTTAGTCGCAAGCTGATTTGTCTCTGGGTATCCTATAATATAAATAGGTCTTTTTAGTACTTATACTTTATGGATTCATATTCTAAGTTATATTCTAACTCATTTTTTTCGTATATATCTATTATGTCTTAATGATTCGTTGTACTCTAATTCGGGGTTCGAATCCTAAATTAGATTTTAAATTTTGATTCCTAAGCCTTAAATATGCTCGAATCCTAATGTGAAATTAATCACATTAAGCTCGAGTATCCAAATATCCTCTTGGGTCTTAATGTGGTATTCTAAATATTCGGTACACGCTAGCCCTAATTCAGGTATCGAATTTATTCCCGATGTGTGGAAATCTTACATTTTGAGACATTTACTTAAAATTAAATGTTATTTCAGATTTATTATTTTTCTGATTTCTATTATAATATTATCTAAATAACCCTAATTTTTTAGATTTATTAATTTACAATTTCACATATTACTAATTTCTTATATTAATTACCTAATTTCCTAAATTAACCATACTTAATACTCCAAAGGCTAGGATTAGGGTTCCACATCAGAGATTAATATCCCTAAACATCTAATTAATATCTAAATCAATAATTAACATCATAATCACCTAATTAACCCCAAATCACCTAATTTTTCCATCATTTTAGGGATAAAAATTAACTTAGAAATTTCGAAAATTAATTTTTAAAAAAATGGCTTCATAGCACTGTTCTATATCATATGAGCATCCTATAGAAAAAAATTGAGCTCCAAACTACACTCCTAAGCTTATTTATTTTCCGTTCTAATCATGATCAGTTTTGAACAATTTATTAAGAACCCTATATTTTCAGACATAATTAAACTAAATCACTATTTTTCCCTAAATCTACATACAATAAAACCTCAGAATAACAAGTTTCATAATTTCTAGGCAAAATAACTAATTTTATAAAATTATTCAAAATCGGGAAATTTAAGAGACTAACCGGTCCGAAGCTTTCTGGCCGTCCAAACCCGGTCCGAGGCTGTCGGCCGGCCTAGACGGTGGGGCTAGAGTGGTGTGGTGGTGGTGGCTCGGTCTTAGGTGGTGGTGATGTGTGGGTTTCTCTCACTACTTGAATTTGCATAATTTTTTTTTTTTTTTCTGGATTTTCTCTTGATTTTTTTCAGTTTTCCTATTTTTCCCTAATGCTAAACTGTCCAAATGAGTTATGGAAATTTCCCCCCTATTTATAGACGATTTTTGTAATTATTATATATTAATTAGACAAGACTTTGCCTAATTTCCTTGATTTTTAGCTTTTATGTTGTCTAATTTTAATTGGTTGATTTTTCTTTTACAGATCTTGACTTGCCACGACCTGATTTGGATTATTCTAGCTTCTTTTGATTTTTTTCTGATTTTTTTCATAATTAATTTATAATTTTCTTTAATTATTTACTTAGTTTTTGACCAATTTAGGTAATTTCGCGTATTTTTATTTACACGTAAATACATGTGGGGTACATGTGAACATTCTTAATTATTATTTTGGTCATTATAAAATTTTTAGTATATATTTAATCTATCTTTAGTAATTTATTACTTATTAGATTATACTTTTCGCCTTTTCGATAATTAGTACTTATTATGCTTAAAATTTGAAAATTTTATAGTCCCTATTTTATTACTTATTTTCTTAAATTCGAGTTTACGGGATCATTTTCACTAATATTTCTCTCAATAGTTTAGAATTTGGGTTTGATCGGATCCATTAACCGATCGCCCTAAACCTTGTGTTCTAAGTTCAATCCTACGGTCACTTGGCTTAACTTAGCTTCAGGGCTTACACAGACTCCTACCAAAGTCGAGTACTTCTTTGTCAAGTTACTATGTATGCCAAACGTAATGACTACCCATCTCTCTGAAGTGTACCAAGTTGTAGATTACAAAGAGACTAACAAACCTTTTACGATTACTCGCTTGCACCAAAGCAGACTAATTACTTGACATCTCCCTTGCTAAGAAATTGAGAGAAAGAGACCGAACTGATCCTTAGCTACTCTTGCTCGGACAAACAACTTAACAGTATACTTTTGTTTACATCCTCCAATGGCCCTGCCAATGTATCGCTGTCATATGTATATAAGTACATGTAGAATCTACTACACTAATTGTTACTTTTCTGGAATATTTATTTTTATCATTTTGTGTTCTTATACATTGCTTCTTTAGTGTAATACCCTTTTTATCTTTTCCTTTTTAGGTATGTTACCCTAAATTCTTGGGTATAAATACCCTTATATTTATAACTTAAAGAATCAGATTGAACATTAATACACTTAACATTTTTCTCTCATAAATAGGACTTTGTTTACATTCATTTTACTCTTATTTTAACTCTTCAGTAAAGTTAGGTGACGAGTAACCTCACCACACCAATTCGGGTTTTATATTAAGTTGCTTCGTGAGTTCTTGGAAGTTCAATCGGTGCATCATATTTTTTGGAGCTATTCATGGGTTTTGCTTATTTTTCATTCGCGTTAATCCCTTTTGCACATTTCCCATCACTTTTTTTTTCGAACTTTCGGCAAACTTAGACCCATTCAACAACTGACCTTTTCTGTTCTTAGTCATAGTCTGCAATAGATCTTTATATGTTTTGAAACAAGCTTCGCACCAATAGAATAAGGAATTTACCAAATTTATTTGTTCTCTTGATTTTGAACAATCTAAATATGGTTTCTCTTTGTTAACTAGATTGAATTTGAAAGATTTTATTGCAATATTAGTTTATGTTAGTGGAAATTATTGCAATAAAACAAGTTATTAATAGTGCTTTCACTATCAAAGACTTAAGCAAAATGAGATTTTTTTTGGTATTGAAATATTTTGAAATAACAGTATTTGTCATCTTCATCAATGGAGGTTTTTATTGGAATATTGAAAGATGTTGGGTTAACTAGCTCAAAACCAATTAAGATGCCTTTTTTGTCTAGCCTTTTTTTAGATCACACTTCAAGCGAACTTTTGCTTGATCCTTTTTTGTTTAGACAATTGGTGGGTTGGCTACTGTATTTAACCATCATGCATCCAAATATCTCATTTTCTGTACAACAACTTAGCCAATTTGCCATTGCCCCGTGTGCATTACATCTTCAAGCCTCTTTGCATGGGCTCCATTACTTAAAGGGTACAATTGAGTATGGTTTGTTTTATTCATCAAGCTATTTATTCGGTTTGCATGTATACTCTTATGCGAATTAAGGATCTTGTAGGATTGATAGAAAATCCTTATCGGGGGTATTGTATTTTTCTTGGCTCCTCTCTTGTACCTTAAAAAAAAAAAAGACATAGTTTCAACTTCTTCTATGGAAGTTGAATATAGGAGTGTTGCATTTACTGTTAAGGAATTGTTGTGGATTTCCTTCTTATTATAAGATTTACAGCTTAAAGTTGATCTCCTTGTACCATTATTTTCGAATAGTTGTTCTATTTATTTACTTATGGACAATCCATGTTTTCATAGCCGAATAAAACACATAGACTAGATGCTCATTTCACTTGCCATCATGCTTTTATTGGTTTTTTGCGACTTCATCATATTCCTTCTTCTTCCTAAGTTGCAGATGTTATGACTAAAGTGGCTTTAGATTAGTAGTGGCATCTTTTCTTGTCCAAGTTGAGACTTTGAGATCATCCAACTTGAGAAAAAGGGGGAGGGGCTATGCAATAGTATAGTTTGTGCAATATATTAGTTACATGTATAGTTTACTAGGAAGTTAGTTTATTATTCTTTTCTGTATGGTTATTACACACGTGTACCTTGTACATATATAACAGCGCACAACTGATAAGCACAAATGTTAAGTAACCGAATACAAAAACAAACTTTATCATTTATCTTTTTCTCTTTGATACCTCTTCAACTATTTTTAACTTTCATGGTGGAACTTTCTTCTTGCTTCAATTTCGTAAGCCCATCATAAGTACGCATCTATATCGACTAAGATGATGGTAATATTAATAAGCTACTATCAATAAAAATTAAAATAAAATGAAATAAAAAGAAGATGTCAACAACAATAGTAGCTAACAATCATTTTATAATATATAGTTTTAGAAGGTATTTCCTTTTTTATATTCCATCCATCTTTTATTGTATCATTAATATATTTCCATAGTTGTATTTATCAAATCATATTATCATATTATAATATATAGTTTGAAACTCTTTTCATTTTTATATTTTATTTTTTTTATTGCGTCATTAATGCATTTTCATAATTTTATATATCAAATTATAGCATATTATTCTATATATTTTGGAAAGTTCTTGCCTTTTTGCCATTCTATCTTTTATGGTACGTTAATACTTTTCCATGATTTTTCTTGTCTAACAACTTTTTAATATATAGCTTCAAAATCTTTTTCTTATTTCTTTTTTATATTCCACCTTTTTATGGTATCATTGATGGATTGCTATAATTTTTTGTTAAATCATATCATAATATAATTTACAATTTCAAAAGTTGTTTTATTTTTTTTTATATCTTGTATTCTTATGGTGTCATGAATGCATTTCCATAATATTTTTGCATATCTTTATTTTTATAATTTGTAATTATTTGTCGGTTATTTATTCTATCTTGACACATATAAATAGTCTTTTATTTATACTCAATAACAATTTTGATAATATTGAATTTTCTAGAAAGATAAAGATCTTCGTTCCTTTTTTTTTTTTTTTTTTCTTTTGAACAATCAAACTCGACAAAAATTCATCGTTTTTGTTACCTTCATGCGCTAATTCAACGTTACAGGGTTTGTACCTACAATTCTGCATCAACATGTGTTTCTATAGAAATCGTATTCCATTTCGTCTATCCATCTGTTGTTGGTTGCAGAAAAAATGGTTGATGCGAAAGAAAATCGAGCAGAGGAGAAGAAATCGAATTCCACTAAATTTCATATGACACGAGTAGGGAGGTGATGAGATGCAAATCACCCGTTTATATTTCATGATCGATGATGCAGAAACCATGTCCGTAGTTTCTGCGTTACAATTATCAAGAAACCATGCATGTGGTCTCTTGGTATGACTATTAAGAAAACCGTGTGCATTGTTTCCATATCATTGATGTTGAATTATAAAGTGGCTTGCGTCCTCATCCCTTCCTACTTTTGTCATGGGAAATTCAAGGTGACTCGATATCTTCTCCTTCGCTTGACTTCCTATCACATCGGCAATTTTTACTGTAGATAATGGTGGATATACAGACGGAAATGCAATATAGTTCCTATGAAATGAGGTAGAAGATAAAATAAAAAGAGAGATGGTCAATCTTTACTCCCAAAAGATCGATGTTTCTATTGCTTTTTTTTTTTTTTCCTTTTTTAATCACTTTTCCTTTACCTTGATTAATCTTTGCTTTAATGATATTTGTTTAATATAATTTCGTAAACTCTTGCTTTTATATATTTTATTGTTTGAATAATTTCAAAATCAGATTCTGATCGATAATTCATCTTGAGTAGTTCTTTACATAAAAATTACATGTATTGTATAACTTGGTAATAAAAACATGTGATAGAGAGAGAGGGTGAGAGAGAAAGAGTTTGTAATTTTTTGTTTCCAATGGAATATTCAATAAGTAATATATAACAATTCCTTTATTTTCATAACCTTATATTACCTAACTAATTTCTTAGCATGCTCTCTTTGTAATACATAAAAAATATTATACTATCTTTACATTGTTTAAAATTAGTCATTATTTAAACTTTTATTTGCTTATTGCAGGCTTTTTAACTAGTTATATATAATTTTGGAATGTCTTATCTTTTTGGTAATGCACATTTTTATGTTTTCATTAATGTAATTTCATAATTTTATTTGTCAAATTTTTTATAAAACATAATTTCAAAGTCTTTTTTTTTTTTTTATCTTAGCTCTTGGGTTTTTTTTTTTTTTTTTTCACCATCATACCTCTTCGATGTGAACTTTTTCTTTTAGTTATATCTTTCCGATTCAACTTTCAATCATAAATCTCTTTCCTCAAAAAACACGTACTTTTATACGAGTGAGGGTAACTTTTTAGAGTAACTACAATAAAATGAAACAATATAACTCTTTGCATTATTGATATTTCCTTCTTATATTGTGAAAAATTAATGCATCATTTTTATGGAAAGTGTGATACACATGGAGTTACATCAATTTATAAGGTCAACTAGTCAAATAACATGTCAATAGAACGAAACTTTTGGTTCAAGTGATTGAAACATATAATAAGTTTTTAATGACTTGGCTATTAGTAATTTTGGTTTGAGGTATTATAGTTAGTATTAGAGCTAACTTCTTATTAGTAAGGTCTCATGACGGAAAAAAAGATCATGATATGCTTATGTGTTATTAGTTTTACATGGATTGTAGGAGAGGAGTCGCATTATTTTATAAAGCCAAGTAGTGGAGTAATATATAAATACTAAGTAAAAATTTTTGGGTCAAATGGTTGAAATGAGCATATTAGTTTATTGACTACTTTTGACTTTAGATAATATGAAAAGCCATCAAATAATTGTATAAAGCTTTAATGCATTTTTGTTAATATAATAAAAAAATAGTGTTTAACCCTAATTTTATAACAACAATTTGTAAGAGATTTGTTAAAATGTCAATTGTGATTTTTTAAAGTAAAATTTATAAGTACATTTTAAACTAATAACTGCATATAATGTGGCTGTTTAACTAGTTATAATTATAATTTGAGAGATATGAGCCTACTGTATATTTGACATCGCATAAATACAAATTCATTAATGTCTAATGTTATTCTCGGTAAGCAGTAATAGCAAAAATGTAACGTTGTTTGTAAAATTCAGTAACGATCCTAACCTTAAAAACTTAAGAAGTAAAGATGTTACACCATGAGCTAATGTAAGTATTATTATTATTTGGAATGTTGTTAATGAAATTATAATACCCCATTTTTATAGCTTTAGTCAAAATCAATATATAAAAATAATCCCTTACTCATATCTGTATGATCATAGTATATAGATATGCATAACCATAGCAAATGCAATATGAATAATTTTCTAACTGAATCATATCGTATATACTCGATCAAGTTTAATTCTAAGAGCAATTAAATCATACAAACACCAATAAAATTGTTGTTATTATCAATCCAAGAAAATAAAACTAGTAACTCTTATTTGAAATAAAAGCCACCCTTTTAAATAATAAAGAGCCAAACTTCTTAGAAGTAATTATTTAATTAGAATATCTTTGTAATATATTATGAATATCTTTGTAATATAACGACTTTAAAATTGTTTTTTAAGATCGTTACATCGTGGATCTAATAGGCATCCACTTTTTAGGTTGAGTGGTTTGATGGGTTTGGACTGTAAAGCCTTTTACTTTTATTGTTAAATCATTTCAATAGATGCATCTTTACCTGACTCCCTAGAGAATATGAATATTTGATTGTGATCTAATTTCATTCATGTGATGGAACGTCATTGTCCAAAATTCGAACGTGAAAGGGCTCCACGAGTAACTTAGAAGTCTTGAGCAATCCTAGTGGACCATATCGGAATAAGCTATAATTGATTTTGCTTTTTTTTTTTCTTTAAACCCCAATTAGAAAGAAACTTAAAAGAATGTCCAGCGCAAACTTAAAGCTTAAGGGTTTAAGTGGGGTTTCCAACGAGATGATTATGATATGGTGGCTAAAAAATGATTATGATCTCGTTGGAATAATCTTTTTATTATCTATATCTTATCTGTATATGTAGTCTATATCTAATTTATATCTATTTAAAATTTATTATTTAAAAAATTGTTTTATTTACATTTTATCTGTTTTTATTTTATAATTTTGACAAAGACGATAATTAGTTTGTCAAAATTAGGAAATAAAATTCATATATTTTTAAGAGAAAAAATTTGAAAATAAAATATATCTTATCTATTGGAAATAATTATTTTAATTGTATTTTTGTAAATATAAATAAATTAAATGGTAGATAAAGTAGGATATATATAAAATTATGTTTTTATCTTTTTTATGTCTTATTCTTACTAAACATAAGATTCAAGTAGACATCAATAAGACTACAAAAAAAGATCAACTATAAGAGCTTATATCATACTATAGAATCTCTTGGGTTTTAAGTGGAATATATGTTAAACTTTCAACTTTAACTCTACCTTTTATATGAAAAAGTAGCTCCCACCTAAAAACATAAATAAATATATAAGGAAATAATATTATAAGAGCGCAATTGGGTTGATCAATATTCTAAGCCCAATGATTCAATAATTTGACTATTTTTTCTTACATTTATTATAATCAAAATCCTACAAATGTTAAATATTATCATAGCAATTTCAATAAGTTACTAAAATTAATAGCTTTTAGCAACAATTGATGTCAGGTAATAGAACTCTAAATCATAGAAGTGCCTTTGATACAATGATCAACAAGACGAAAAGCTATGTGAAGTAAAAGATGAAAAGGTTGTTGACTGCTACTAACAACCTAACAGAACTTTTCAAAAGACGAAAAATGGAGAGAAACGAAGTCACTCTACTGGTAAGTAACAAGGGAAAGTTGCTCAAATTATAGTTTATGAACACTAAGATTAAGTATGCTCAGTGGCAGCACTTATGTGATGGTTGATTTCTAGCATTCATCAAGGATGAAATCGTATGGCGTATCAAACCAATGGATAATACCTCAGCATGCAGTAGTTCACTAGTTGAAAGAAGGGGATTTAAGTGCTACACTAGGTAAAGTGTTATACTATGAGGACACCTCTTAAGCTTGTAAGGAAATACTTCTATAATCCTGTTGGCCTAATACGATCTTAGATCCGTATAATAAAACTAATAAAGATGTTAATTCAGTAAAAGGAGAAAGTTATGATATCTCTTAAATAAAATCGTATAACTACTTAGAATTTATTGAAACTTTAAGATTTTATTTACTCCATAAGAAGCGTCCATAGGATGGATGGGTGGCTTTTAAGGAAGCAGCTAGCTCTAAGGATAAAGTCATGCAATATATTACGTTAAAGTAAATAATATATCAATGTACCCAGTTCCAAACCGTTGTAGCTAAATGCAAAAGGTAAAAGTTGTAGTTGACGATCAATGGTGGTCATTAAAAATTAAAGAAAATATCAATAGAAAAAAAAAAATGATTCCATTTCTTAAGAAGAGGAAATAATTTTCCTCGTTTTCCATTAGATTTTTTGTACTGCTTTTAACTAGTGACTACCGCCAGTAACGGCGTTCCATTTTGTAAATGAAAAAAAGATTTCCTTATAACTATTATAAATATTAAGTTATGCAATAGATCTTGTCTGGTTTGATGCAGAACAAAACCTCCTCATATTACTAATTGAGTTTGCTAGGTGCTTGTAGTGATATGTTCATAAGTGAATTAATATTGAAGTCCCATCTCACAAGATTAGTATAAGATAATTATAAGAACTATTTCATACCCCAATTAGTAAATGAAAAAAAAATAAAATAAAATCTACTTAGGTTGGATAAATCCTACTTCCATAAAGTTCTACAATAAAGTCTACACGATTTCTGCGTATAAAAGCTCTACCGTTATTTGTGAGAAGTGCAACTAAGAAGCTTGAGTTGATGAAATCTTAAAATCCAAAATTTAAATATCTAAAACGAAATAATCAAAACGTATTTTCTAACTGATTTTTTACGCAATAAAGAAATAAATAAAAAAAAAACACTAGCTATATTTTGTATTATCTCCTTCTCTACCATATTTTCTCCACTTTGTCACTAGAACTTACTCTTACAATTATTTCACAATTTATTTAACTTCAAAACAACAAAATGATTTTTAAAACTGGTAAAATCTATTCAACCCCTTCTGAACTTACAAAATAATTCTCTTTTTTCCACTTTCGAATTCTAAAAAATGTCAAACGATATAAATAAGCGTTCTTCCAAGTTATATGTTGATGGCTCGAAATTGACTTCACCGGACGGAAACAAAAGGAGAACAATATCTGCAAATAATGCAGCATTAGCGATTCAGCCTGCCACTACTCAAACATTGAACATATGCTAATAAAAGGAATCCGAAACCTCTGGGGAGGAGCATCTTCGTACTTGCAAAACGAATCCTAACCCCAAAAATGTCTACGATAATTTTCGTCCATGCTTCAAGCTCAAGCAATTTTGTAGATTCGTACCCAACGGGTCGGAAAATATTAACGTGATCCAAATCTATAAAAACCCGATCGTCAAATGCTTAATACGTGATAAATATCTAAGCATGGCTTACTATATGTTATATTGTCAAAGATGTGACATGATCTAAACTGAGAGAAAATTGGAATTCCATTCATTCTATATTTCTTATCACGATATTTATTTTATTTTATATTATTAAATTATAATTTTATAAAAATCCTTATTACTTAAAATTAAATAATAAAGATTCCTTATTTTAATAAAAAAATCATAATTCCTTCTAAATTTTATATTTTTCCTAAAAATGATCTCATCTCAATTTAATAACCACCAACACTACCACTATCATTATCTACCACCACCACCACCACCATCATTATTGCCACTACTACCAACCACCACCACTATTGCCAACCACCACCGCCATTGTTGCTACCATCAATCGCGATCACCTTCGTCAGTACTAAACACTACTCTCATCGCTACCACCATCACCATTGCAATCGCTATCGCCATCGCCATCGCCATCACCACCGCCACAGCCACAACTGGCATCATTATCATTACCCTTACTGCCGCTATCATTATCACCATCACTATTACCATCATCATTATTACCGCCACCGACCACCGCCACTGCTGACCACTATTGCTATTACCACCTCCACCAACCCAAAGCCGCCACCACCAACCTAAAGCTACCACTACTAACCATCGTTGTTGCCACTATTACTACTATCACTATTACTATCGCCGCCTTCACCACTACTATCATCTCTGCTACCATTATCATCGTCATCGCTATTGATTACTACTGCAACTACCACCGCTATCGCCGCCGTCATCACCATCACCTATTATTTTAAGATTGGTTAAGAAAAAAAATAGATTAAGGGTAATTTTGTTAATAATATTCTATTACAATATATTTTTAAATTATTTGCAAATTTAATCAAACAAAGTAATAGGTATTACACTTTTATTATATTTTTTTTTAAATTATAATTTTATTTTCCTTTCAGAGAAGTGATTAGGCCATAAGTATTTTCTGGAAACCGGAAATGAAATTATATCCACATTAATAATTAATAATAATAATAATAAAAAAAAAGATTTGCTTTGGCGTAGTGCGAAATTTGTCATTGTCATCGTCGAACCGTATCTGTGTGTCCTATGCTTTTGTGCAGACAAAAATGAGGTAGAAGATAGGGTGGCAAATATATGCTTCTATTATATTCCATGCATATTTGAAGAATAAACCTAATCTTCTTAAAGCCCACTCATGGATAGTGTCGCCCGCCATTCAAAATTCCCAGATTCTCCAATCCCATTGCATATTTTAATATTCATTACATAGGCAATATCCAAAAAAAGTTTGATAGATATGAAGTTTTTGTCATACAAAGCAGAAAGGTTACCACATGTTAGATATTTTTCATAAATACAAGTTAAGATCGGTGAAAACATTGATGGAATTCTGTTTACATTAAATGGTTCATCTGCACAGTATTGTCTCAGTCCATATTCGTGCCAATTACGTGTTACTATGCATAAATGAAGAAGAAGAAAAAAAAAAGAAGATTCGTATTAAACAATTGTTATACTTGGCAAGATATTATTGCCAAAAGCAAGAACCGAAATATTGAACAGGATGGAAAAAAGTTTACTCCTAAATTCCTAATGTTTTAAATGCGGCCAACATGCACCGTGTCATTATAGAACTAAAAATTCAAGAATCAAAATCCATATTTGTGATCTCCATCATGTATGTAACATCAATTTAATAGGTTTAGCATAATTTGAAATTTCATAATCTGGTACTTGAAAAGAACTGGACCTAGCAATAAATACGGTATCATGATACAACATCAATTATAAAAAAAAAAAAAAAAAAAAAAAAATTACTAAAAACCAAGGGAAAAATATCTTGTACGATTAGTCAAAAATGGTATTACATTATGGTCATTTTTTAATTCAGTAGATTATCCCAAATTTACAATGAAATAGTATTATCAACAGTAAAAAAAAAAAAAAAACAATCGATAGTTTTATGAAACTATATATAGATATATATTGCTAGCAATATATACAACATCATGATATAACATCAATACTAAAAGAAAGTACTAAAATCAGGTGTACCAAATAATCTGGACTCAAAACTTACTTAATATTTAATTGTGATAATAAATGGAAAATAAAAAGGAAAAATTAGTTAACAGTAGCATTATTGAACTCCTATTCACATCTAATTCGCTTGTTAATAAAACACAACTTTCAAGCAAGTAATTTACGAGCTAACTTTAGCAGCAAAGCAATGCGATTAAACATTAAAGACATCAAAAAGGAATTTCCTTTCCCTTCCTAGAAAATGACAATTAACCGAAAGCTCAATTTGCTGACGAATTTCAGAATCCTACACCCATGCAACCTAAATTATGCTCACCACATCGGATCCCATCTCACACAATCTTCCTACTAGTGGGAGTGGGATGGGACCATACGAAGCCCTATATAAACCACCGATCTCACCCAGATGATCCATTGTGCTTTTCAGGGCTATTCTATTCATAATACTGTTTTTTTTTTTTTTCAGGTTTTTTTTATTATTGCATTGAATTTAAAATATAGTTTTATGAATATTTTATGATGGCAAACTGTGCACTTGAATTATAAATATATTTAGTGCATGTGGTTGACACTGATTGGATTTTACTTTTGCTTTCATCATATCATAAATAATGCTGATTTAACTGTCCACTTTGTCTATATAATGGAACTTGATCAAAACATCGTGGACATCGTGCCTAGGACTTCCTTTACAACATCTGATGGGTTCCTTAGGTCTCTCTGTTAACTCTAGTCATCACTGTTATCGTTATATTTCCCACCACCACCCCTTTTTTTTTTTTTTTTTTTTTTTTTTTTTTGCACAATAAGAAATTATAACATATAAAACAGATATACAGCAGTTGGTGATGAATTGGTTAAATTTTCTTACTATTTCGATGATTTTTCGACTCTGGGTTGATCTGTTTTCTTAATCTAGTAAGCTCAGAACTATGAAAATATGCTGTTGTAATCTTTCATCGGGACTTTTTGCAGGCATTTTATTGGAGATGGATTGTACTGGGAGGTCCAATGGAGCAAAGTATGAGTGCTTGCTCTTTGGTGAGTTAATTAACCTTTAATTAGAGTCATCTACTCCACTGACATCGAACCGGGATGATCGGAGCTAAGAAATGACTTTCGGTTTAATCGTGTAAAATTGTTATTGGAATGCAGATATGGATGACACCCTCTACCCTTTGAGCTCAGGGCTGAATTTGGCTTGCAGGAAAAATATCCAAGGTATGTCTAAACTCGGATTGATGATGCAAATGGTGTCGATAAATTTATCTTTATAACCAAAATCCTATAGATTGAAACACATCAAGTGGACTGATTAACTGAATGGGGGTAGGTCGTATGATACCGAAGGAGTGGGAATTCGACTTCAGGATCTTGCGTTCTATTGCTATGTTAGATTTAGCTGTATAACCAACTAAGCTAAGTGTAAGATTAGTGTTGTATAGATTAGTGTGGGCTTTATATTTTACTGCTTTACATATACATGTCATGATGACCCATTTTCTGAAAATCAGAGTTCATGCTGCACCACCTGCATATGGAAGAAAGTGAAGTACCAAGGATGTGCGTGGAACTTTACAAGGAATATGGAACAACTATGGCTGGCCTTAAGGTGAAAAGGAGTGAAACTCGTCTAAAAACTTAAGGTTATAGATTTAGGAGTGGTCTTACGTTATGTTTTGCTTGTTTTCGCTTTCAGGCACTCGGATATGAATTCGACAATGATGAGTTTCATGCCTATGCTCATGGAAGATTGCCTTATGAAACACTGAAACCGGATCCTGTCTTAAGGAACCTCCTGCTCTCCATGCCACAGCGCAAGATAGTAAGCAAAACCTTAAAATAACTTTGTTTTCTCCAGAAATGAAAATGAAAATGAAAATGAAAATGAAGGCACGCTTAGCAAGTCCTAAGAATTTTGCTGCTATGAACAGATTTTCACAAATGGAGACAAAGCGCATGCAGCTCAGGTTCTCAACAGGTTGGGCTTGGAAGATTGTTTTGAGGGCATCATATGCTTTGAAACTCTTAACCCTCCTACCGAACCAGATGAATCCCCGGATTTGCTGGATGAAGATGGAGTTCTTACAGGAGGAGATTCGGAGGCTGATAGTGATAGTGATCTTAATACTTTCACCTCGAAGTCACGGATCCTCTGTAAACCCTCTGTGGAAGCAATGGAAGCAGCTATCAGGATAGCTAATGTTGACCCCAGTAAAACGGTAAGCAATGATAGTATAAACTTTTCACATGAAGCAAGCACGCCTTAATAACACAAACCGTCTTATCTAAAAGCTTCGTTTTCAGAATCAATTAACTTGAATACTCTTTTTTTTTCCCCTTCCCTAGATTTTCTTTGATGATAGTGCTCGGAACATTGCTAGTGGTAAAGCAGCAGGGCTCCATACTGTCATTGTAAGCTGCTAAAGTCCAGTCCTATGTTGTACTGAGAGCTGATGAAAAACAAGTGGATTAGACATCTAATGCATTTTGAAACAAAAATGGCAGGTTGGGAGGTCAGTGTTGGTTCCAGGAGCAGATCATGCCTTGAGCAGTATCCACAACATCAAGGAAGCCATACCTGAAATATGGGAAGAAGATGGAGAGCCTCTGGAGCAAGTTATCCAATCGACCAGCATCGAAACCGTGGTTCTAGCTTGATAATTGCTGTTCTAAAAGGACCATTTTGTAACATAACAGAATATCAAACAGTTAAGATTTAATCTGATTGTGAATTTGATGATAAAAGCATATACGATCATAGCAGCTTAAAGGACTGCACTTTTTATGTGCACATTGTCTAGCCAGAACTTGGCAACTTCTCATGTAATAAGAATATGAATCTGCATTAATGCTGTAACCAGCTAAATTCCCAACTAATGATACTAAATTATTAAGGTTCTATGTATCCAAGAATGTTGCATGCTGTGATTCAGATTGTTTGGTTCTATAGAAACCTGTTTCACCTTTTGAACTGTAAAATGTATTCACTTCGATGTATAGGCTTTAACTCGTGGATCAATTAGTTACGATGCTAAACTAGTATGATACCAAAATAAGTGGTGATGAGTTTGATTTCTTAGCGTGTAGTTTTCGCCACCATTTAATTAAATTATTCAACTTGACTAAGTGCGTAGTAAAGAAATTTAAAGATAAAATAGTGAATTTTTTTAAATATTAACGTGGTATCTACGAATACCAAATAAGTTTTTTGTTATGTGGTGCAGTAAAACGTGGCTCATCATAGGGCCAACTGCATGGGGTAAATTCAGGTTTAGATCATAGGTAGATACATAGTCATGTAGCAGTTGTTGTTTGTAACGGGCAAATTCCAAGTGCATTCATCACTTTGAGTAGGTGATGTATGAACAATTACTGTTTCTTTTCCCTTTTTATCAATTCTACAATGTGGTCCTGTGTTCATCTACATTAATATGCAAATAATACGATTATGACCAGTCTTTCACCATGTATAGGCTGCAAAACAACCCATGAATCCCGCGCACCGGATATAAAAGCGAAAAATATAAAAGTTAATACCAACCTATTCAAACCATTGCAAAGTTGATACAATTGTGTTACTTGACTCTTCAATTAGTGACTTCT
Source organism: Lumnitzera racemosa (assembly GCA_024138005.1). NCBI lineage: Eukaryota > Viridiplantae > Streptophyta > Magnoliopsida > Myrtales > Combretaceae > Lumnitzera > Lumnitzera racemosa. Next base: position 103,466,041 of record JAMXBC010000004.1, read on the forward strand.
ACATGATTGGCCTTATTTAATGTCAAAGCTTATACGTACGGAGGAGTTGTTATAGCATCGAAAATAGTATTATCAAACCTAGATTAACCTCTACAATTCAATCCGGTTCAAACTCGGTTCAACTCCAGTTTAACTTTAGGTCTAACTCGATTTTCTCCTTTATTTTTGACCTCCTCACATGTCCGAGTCAACCATCCTATCCGAGTTTGATAACATTGATCATAAAAGTTGAAAATAAAGTTTAGGTTTATGACTTAAGAATGACCTAAGTTTGACTCTTTGAATTAATTGATAGGATCTAGGAAACCAAAGTCCATGGACTTGTGATGATTTAGGGAGATTTGATATGACGAGTTTTAAGTAAGAACCATTGACCAATCTGCTTACTCTCAACCATTCTCATATGAGTCAAAGGGATTCTTTGAGTTTTGACTCAAGGAACTTATAGTCAGATTCATCAATAGGAGAACTCATTTTGATTGTCGAATGTTAGTGCAATCCAATAGACATTTTCAATGACTAAACTCCATAAGTATTCAAGACTCCTCATTATAAGCAACTCTGAAACTAAGAGAAACTCCATTGTGTTATTGAATTACTATTTGAAAGACCAAACAAACCTGTAATGAAGAATGTTTTAGTCCTCCTAAAAAATAGTGGGATAATGCTATATAATTTCTCCACTCATCACATGTACATTTGAACTCTATAGGATTGCGTGCTCTTGCTCCTTACTCTTTCTTTCTAAGTCATCCACATATTTCATTATCAATCACTCCTCACCATGTATATTGTGATTAGACCCTTGCATTAGTAAGTATAAAATATAGAAGCTATGGATCTATGATATTAGACCACACAAGGTACCTTAATTGTGACACATCATGATGAACACTCTCTTAGAGAGCTAACCGCAATGTCCTTTTTCTTATCAACTATTCATAAAGCATTTAAGAAGCACTTATGATAATTATACTTAAAGTGACAAAACACTAGCACTTCATATTACTTCCAATAAGGATAATAATTCTTCCTCATTGGCACAAAATATATCCTTAAACAACTCACAGACTTCTAAGGTCTTAATATATATACATAGGAAAATCACTTAACAAAAGTATCTAGAGAGTGGAGTCTCTCATAATGTCACTCTTAAACTTAATCTTAAGCCTTAGCAGAATTGATTAAGAAAACTTACTAATGTAATTTTGTAGTGATATTGTAGTAATAGAAATTGCAATATAAATAGCGTTATAGGAGTACGAGCAAAACTATGATTTAAGAGAGGAACGTCTCTCAATGTTATGCATATATGCAAAGTTAACAATTTTATCATTTATATGCTTTATAATATTATACGTGATCTTTCAATAATTAACGTGAAATCTAACTCCTTTAACCTAGGATTGGGGATTTAAATCCACAACAGTTCCTGAACCACTAAAAAATAATAGATCATTAATCATTGAACTACCTTTAAAGTTTTTATATTTAGTTTGCCCTTCCCCTTCCATTGTTGTAGCTTGTCCTATAGTTTTTCCCTTATAAATGTGATCAAATTTAGATTAGTGTAAATATGTTGATGAGTGTCATAAAAGGTAGTGCAATAAACAATGTATGCTAGTGTTAAGAAAATGTACAAATATTGATGTAAGAGGAAACTCCTTATTGATGAGTGGTTGACTAAAGAAGACTAGCATGAAGTAAGCCATAAGAATATGAATTGAGTAAAATTTTTAAGAGATATTGATTTGCTAAGCAATAACCTATGAATTATGAAACAATCTTACATCATGCAGCAACTTAAGTACTAATAATGTAGATGTACAGGATAAATGGATGCTTAAACCCTCCTTGCCCTTGTCAAAAGAACTCTTAAGCAAGTGCAAATTATAGATATGTATAAGTAGCTCTACATTCAATTGGCTAAGTTTAATAACAATTTTATTGTAAGTAAGGGTGACTATTTAGATAATTGATAAGATTAAATAATTTGACCCAATATGAAATTGCCTGCAAACATTTAGGTTAATGGGCTTATGACATATCTCGTTATATCTAGTTTAGCTAGTTTTAACCTTTTTTAATAAAGCCTAAATATATATTGTAAGGTTCTATAAAAATTGTTGATCAACTCACGATTGAGTAATTCGAAAACGATTTGTAAAATTTAAAGTGATCGTATAAATTATCCAATTGAGTCCAAATTTTACAATAGAATTAGGAAATATAAGTAAAAGTGACCTTATAAGTTTGGATATAGGAAAATAAATAATAAAATAATTAATCATTATAATATTGAATTATATATATTATCCGTTATTTATCGAAAACACGTAAAACGAGTTCTAATAACTAACAAATTGATAAAAATAAATTTTATGTATCCTAAAAATCATAAAATAATATAAATAATATTTAAGAATATTTATTTGTACTATATAAGAATTTACGTGTAGGTAAAAATACGTAAAATACGTAAAATATGTTAAAATGATACTAATTAAATAAAATTCATAAAAATTAACGAAAAATTCAAGGGAAGTGTAGAATGGTCTAGAAATAGGCGTGGCATGAGAAAAATCAACAAATAGGAATTGGAAATTTAAAAAGTGAAAAAGAAAAAGATAAGAGATACATGGCAAATGGAAATTAAAAGAAAAACCCTAAACTCATCTATTAATTTAGAAACCCTCATCCATAATTTATTTTGATTAGTTGAGAGCTCTAGAAAAATTAGAGAGAGAGGTGAGAAGAAGAGAGAAATCAATTTTACCAAAAATTGACAAATTATATTGTAATTAGGGCTATATAAGGAAACCAATACCAAATGAAGACCTAACATGGTGGCTGTTGGGGGTCCAAGGTCTGACATGATGGTGGTTTTGACTAACCTACCCTTGCCACTGATGGAGCTCCGATGGTTGAAGAACTGAAAACACATGATTTTTGCTTATAAATTGCTATTTTTATTAAAAATGTCAAATATTGTGCAAAAATTATGAAATTTGGTTTCTTAAGGTATTTTTGCATGTAGAATTAAAATATCAAACCATATTTTTAAAATTAGAAGTTCTTATATAGGTTCCTTAAGAATAGACTTGATTTCAACAAATTTTGTATGAATTTTCAAAAAGAGTAAATGATGTTATTTCAAGCTAATTTTTTATGTACATATTCCTCATATGATATATTTAATTTACATAAAAATAATTTTTGATAAACTATAAGTTTAGTATTTATTAAAATTATTTTTGTTGAATTTTCCATGTTTTTCATATGAAAAAACATAATAGGTTTTTAATTAAATTCTTTAATGAATCTAATTTGTAATGATTTATTTAGTTTATTTATTATTATGGGAATATTCTTGTTAAATCTTATAGTTTTATTTGGTCATTTACCTAATTTATATATTAAACTATCTCAGTACTTCTCATGATTAGAATATAACAACTATAATTTACTGAGTATAATATGTTTTTTGTAGTTTAATGGAGCTTGAATACTAGTTATTATATATTTACCTAGCATTTAAGCATAATATGTAATAAATACATAAGTAAAAGGGATATATTTAAGTTAAATTTTTTATTTAGAGTAAATTAAGTATAAATTCTTATTTATGATATAATTCGACATCTTGATATGTTATTAGATGATGAAGGATGGTATATATAGTGTTAGAAGTGTTAGATAAGTTATATAAGTGTATAATATGTAATAATACATCATATGTGTATATAAGAATTTAATTAGTAGAAAATATTAGATAAAAATTAATAGTATTATAATATTAGGAATATGAAATAAATCTAATTTGGAATGTAAATTTATGTAATTATGTGAAAAATATAAGTTATTCTTACATCAAGAGCTAATTTGATAATTAAATTTGAAATATAATTCGTCCTACTAATCAAAATGCTAATTAGGAGTTAAAATAAAGATTTATGATATCTAAATATAGTTAAATGGATTTCCCATATTAGTCTGGGAGGAATTCTTAGAGTTTATAAATAAAAACAATAATTAGAAGCTAAAACAAAACTTGATTCAGAAATTAATTTATAACTAGTATGGTTGTAGGAGATATAGAATTTGAATAATTTAGTAAAATTATAATTCTAAACTAAAAACTAATGATTTAAAGCTCATATGTATATATATATATATATATGTATAAGTAGTTACGGAAAAATGTAGATCATTCTTGAATCATAACCTAATTCAAAAGTTGAAATCGTAATTGAAACTTGGCTGAACAAGAGAAGTAACTTTAAGAGATTTAAACATAAATCACTAAATATAAGACGACCATAAACTAAAGATAATCATGATCTAAATTATAGAATAAAACCTATCTATGATACTTATGTAAATATTAAAACAATATTTATATTATAGAGATTATCGACAATGGCCTATGTGAATTGAATTTTGAGTGGCAAACGAGAAATCTAGATAAGTTAGGCTCAATATTTAATTGTATTTTAGAATACTGTTTTATAGTATTTAGAGATTTGAGATCATACGTGATTGTGTTTGCTAGACAATTAGTTGTATACATGCTTATATGTGTGTGTTTCTGGATGTGGTTATATCATTCAAGTTTGAAATTCATGTGATTTGTATAAAATGATTGAAGACCTTAAACTGGACCTAACTAAATATACAACTTATAAGTTTAAAATGGACTTGCATAGTAACCCATAAGGGGAAACGTTTAGAGTTTTCCAGCTAAATAATGATCCATTCGAAAAGGATAGTGCTAAATATTATAACGGTTCCCTTCTTCATTTTTAGTCAAACTAAGTAACATGAGAAGAGATTACGACAAGAGTAAAGTCAATGGTTTGAAGGTAGTCGGGAGATGAGCAATGTCTCCATTGTACAAGCTTGGGTTTGGTCGTGAGTTGTTAAAATTTGCACTAAACTTCTTAACCCGGATTATAGTGAATGTAATTTTAATCTAACGACAGACCAGATAACCTTGTGTAATAGCATTTGCTTGTGCGTGCATTGCATTTAACTAATTTGGTTGATAATCTTATTTATATTTGATGTATAGTTTGAAATCCCCATCCCAACTTACTAAGTAGTTGATTGCTCACAACCCTATAGATGTTATTGAAGGTGTTAGCTAAGAAGTGGCTATAGAATTACCCTGAAACTAACAACTATTGAATCATGAGAAGTGAGGATATAAAACTGAAGATTGGTTACACTCTCGAAGTTTGAGTCTTAACTTTAAGTCTTTAAATATCAATCTATATATTATTGAATTAAGTTATTGAATCTTGGTAACACTACTTGAGATATCTAAGTATTAGTATATATTTTTTATATTTTCGTAGATAAATAATATGTTTAATTTATGAATTATTTACTTCAAAGCATATTAGTCTTATACATCTTGTATAGATTAGGTCTAAGATAGCAACTATAATATCAGGTTTTATTCTATAATGGTTTATACGATGAGATTGTTATGATTCTGAAACTTTGAGGCATTACATGTACTACACTACAATAATTTAGGCCTTTTAAAGTGGTCAAAATCACCCTTATAGAGTAATTGAGGGGGTAGTCAGAATAATAGAGTAGTTAAGATACACACCTTGTAGGTAAGGTGTTGCTATAGACTGTAAGGGCGACTAAAACTGCCCTCATAAATTATTACTCTTATATAAAATCGTTAAGCAGATTGTAACTGCCCTTAAAACCTTAGGAGATATGTTTTTTAATGCATTTTATAAGGGCACTTTAGAACGCCCTAATAAATCTAAAGCAGTCATGATCGCCTTACATAGCTTTTGGTATGAATTTGTGGATGAACACATGAACTCAATATTACGCATAACCAAAAGAATGGGTTTGGGCCACAAGATGGCTCGAAAAATAAATGATAGTTGAAGGTTGATCAGGGGTTCCTATGCACTGACGATGGATATAACGCATCAACGCCTCACACGAGCTTGCGTCACACCTAATATGATACATAAGTATAGCTAGAGGTCACTCGCCACTAGTCCACGCTCAAATGAGCTAGATAAGAGTAACTCAGCAGTAAGGAGACTTAGCTCAAGAGAGAGTAAAAATCTAATATATTCTCTATATGGTGATCTTTCGCTATTACATTATGGGGATATTTATAGTATCCAATTAAGGTAAGTCCTAAATTACAAAAATGTACATAAATGGATTCTTATTTGCTAAGAAAAGGAGAATAATTTATAAGGAAAGCATGTAAAAGAATATCCACTATTAGAAAGGATAGTATGGATATCAGAAATGATAGTGCATGCACGTTTTAATTAGTTTGCACTTCTGACAATACCGTGAGCTGAGCAAGGGTAGGTTCCGATCAAGTCAACGCAACGTTGGCATTTAAGTAGCTCAGATAGTCGAGACTGGATTGAGGTTAATAGGGATCAAGGACCAATTACACGCTCCCGAGCTCGAGGGCTCTCCTAAGTGGTCCGTTGAATTGTTCAAGGAGAGTTAAGTGTCGAGGAGCAGTGCTTGCCCCAGCCTGATCTACCAAGCTACTTTGTCTCCATGCCATCCAAGATGTTACCAAGATGATCAACCAACATGCCAAGCTGAACCCTCCACTAAACCGTAGTCTAAGTGCTAAATTTAAATGCAGCAATTTCCATTGTATTAAGGTCGAGAAGAACTGTAAGGAGATGACCATCCGAGGCCAAACCTAATGTGAGCTGACCTTAAACCAACCACTGTCTAGCCTCTTCTGATGATGAATAGGCCTGAACCGAGGTCCATCTGTACCTGGACCACAATACTGTCAGAATCGTAGCACAAATGTGCACGCACTATTCTTTACTAACATTTGTACTATCCTTTCTAATAAAGGACGTCTGTATTTTTTCTTTTGCAAGATTTCATATTTTCATTGTAACTTATTCTCTTTAGTTTTTAGCAAATAAAGACCATTCTTTTGTAATTTTTGTAACTTAGGATTTGCCCTAACGGAATAATATAAATACTGTCATACTATAAAAGTTAAGGACATTAAGATATAGAAGAATGTATTGAACCTTTTTTTTTCTCTTAAGTAAAGTATCCTCCTACTTACTTTTGAGCTATTCTTATCTAGCTCATTCGAGCATAGACTAATGGCGAGTGACCTTTAACTACCTTTGTACGTCATATTAAGTGTAACCTAAGCTCGTGTAAGGCATTAGTGTGTCATATCCATTGTCGGTGTACGGGGACCCTTGCTCTCCTTCGATAATCATTTACATTTCAGGCCATCTTACAGGTTAGACCTACCCCTTTTGGTTACGTGTGATATTGGGTTCATATGTTTATCTACGGGTCTGTATCAAAGGTTAGTTCAAGGGAAACTCATGTTCCAAGTCTGCTTTAGATGATTGGTTAACGTTTACTGTCAGCTCAGCATCAACATTATTTAGATTGTTGTATTCATATTTAGTATTAGGACTAATGCATAGCGAAGGGTTCAGTTCAGCATGTCAGCTGGTCACCTCGGCAATACCTTGGATTACATGGAGAGCAAAGTAGCTCGGCAAGTTGAACTAGGGTAAGCATTGCTCTGCAGCGCATAACTCACCTCGGATAGCTCAACGAACCACTTGAGAAAGCCCTCGGGCTCAAGAGCGCGTAATCGGTCCTTGATTCCTATCATCCCCTTCAAGTTGTTTGAGATTTGGGATCAAATCTGATTCAGCTCCAGGCTGCTCATCTTTAAGAGTGTAAGGTTGGAGGTTGGTAATGTTGAAGGTGTCTGAGACTCTATATCCTTCGAGCAATTCGATCTTATAAGCATTAAGGCTGATCTTTTAAGTACTTTGAAAGGTCTGTCGACCTTGGGAGACAACTTGCTCTTCTTCGAGTTTGGGAATCGTTCCTTACTAAGGTATATCCAAACCAAATAACCTGGTTGAAATGCTCTCTTCGTCCATTCTCGGCTTTGCTTCTCAAGCTTAATATTAGCTTGACCCAATTACTCTACAACTTTCTAGTACATGGTTTTGATATCCTCAACTCTTTCAACGACTGGCCAGTCATCATCAAGCATCGATAGGTAGCTCTTCTTCCCCAAGTCTTATCTCCAGAAGTCTTTGAACAAGAAGATAAGTCGATCCCTAAAGCTCCATTTCTCTTTTTAATTCGACACAGGTTAATACTGAAGCCTCTTTCTTCAAGGTTCAGCTAAGTTGAGACTGCATGACCTTTACCTGCTCGCCAGTCATTAGACTCAATTTCATCCTTCTTCTTTCATGCTTCACAGAACATGTACTCCTCCTACCATCATACATAATTGCTCTATCAAACATCCATGGTTGTCCAAGTAAAATGTAGGATGCGCATATAAGAAGCACATCACAAAGCACTTCGTCTCGATATTTGCCAATGCAAATCAGCATGGATACCTGTTTGTTCACTTGTAGAGCTCCCTAATCATTAAGCTAATGAAGCTTGTAAGGTCTCGGGTATAGTGTGGTTAGTAATCTCAGCTACTGGACCATAAATGTAGAGGCTGCATTGGTGTAGCTTCCGCTATTAGCGATCAAGGCACACAGCAATTGACTCATCTTGCACCCAATATGAAAGAGATTTTCCTTCTATTTGTCTTTAGATACGAGGCTAATGCTCATCGTTCTCCTCAACACTAAAGTGGTTGGCAAAAAGTTGCCCTCCTTATTGTAGATAACTTCCTTCTCGGATAGTTCAATCTATTCATCCTCTTTCAACTCCTCAACTTCTTCATCAGTGATGTTGACCTCAATAATCGGCATCTTGCCTCGGATCACCATTGTTCGCCTGTTTGGACACTAAGCGGCCACGTGTCCAAATCCTTGGTATTTAAAACACTTCATCTTACTCTTCTTTCTCTCGAAACTTTAGCCCTTTTCAAACTTCCTTGAGGGTTCATTCTCCTTGGCTCGAGTTAGCTGGAAAGGATTGGTCCCAAGAACCTAACTTTGTTTTGTTCGCACAATTCTGCTCGGAATAGTTTGGCTGCTACCTAGTCAGCTAACAAGTGGTCAGGACCTTCCTATTTGATGCCTTTCCACCCTCCAAGCAGCTTAAATTGCGACATATAAGCGTTCCAACATCTAGGGTTTCCAAAACATCCCCAATCTCATACTTTAATCCACCAATAAACCAAGATACAGTTTGGTCCCCTAGCTCTATGACTTCACATTAGATCACTAACATTTGGAATTTCTTAACATAAGTGTCTACACCCGATCCTCCTTATCTCAATTCTTACAGTCTTTTGAAGGTATCCTGTAAATAATAACTCAGTATAAACCTTCTTCGCATAACTCTCTTGGTTTCATCCTAACTCCTGATCTCTTATTCTCGTTCTCTTTTCCTTCTTCTAGTAGCTTGTAAGTTCTTCCATCATACGTCGACATAACTAGTGAACTTTAATAAGTCGAACTTTAATAAGTCTAACTTTTACATTATTAGGCACTTCATGGCATTCAAACTACTTTTCAATCTTATTTACCCAATTTAGGTAGTCCTTAGCATCTTCACCTCTAGAAAAACTTGGAATACGCATTTTTAGTCCTTAAGGGCTCGCACATTTCTTTCCTCAAGCTCATAGTATTCCTCTACTTCGTCGCCTCATTCCACTTCTTCCTCAATCTCTTCAAGCATTAATCTTCATCTAGCATCCTTACCAACTCCTTCAACTCAAGGTGGTGGAGCTAGGGCATTAACTTGGCCAAACTGCCCATTGTCTCACCCTTACTATTCACGTTCTTTAGTAGGGCTATTTCTTCCTCACTGTCTATCTTTTTAGATAACAGTTACCAAACTAACTACCAAGTTGATAAACCTATCGAGAAGTCATGCACTAACTGAGGTGTAAAGTTTCCTTCCTGTCCTTAGCCATGTCGAGTACCACTTTCTTAGTTTCTTAAAATTCCTTAAACACTTAAGTTTGACATTGATGGATTCTTCACATGACAATTACACAACAAATGAATAGTCAACCACACTCTGTTTTTGCATATCGAAAACGGGGGGAAACAAAGCATAGAATAATTCTCAACTACTACACTCTATGGTTAATAATAAAATCATAATCACACGAGAGCAGTAACAAACCACTCCAATAGTACATGAATAGAATCCAACTCTAAACGTAGCTAAGATGATATGAATTTGTGAATGAACACACAAACTCAATATTACGCGTAACTAAAAGGATAAGTCTAGGTTGCGAGATGGCTCGAAAAGTAAACGATAGTCGAAGGTTGAGCAAGAGTAAAAATCTAATATATTCTTTGTATGATGATCTTCGGCTATTACGTTATGGGGGTATTTATAGTACACAGTTAGGATAAGTCTTAAATTACAAAAATGTACATAAATGGATCCCTACTTGCTAAGAAAAGCAGAATAATTTACAGGGAAAGCACGTATTCGTGCAAAAAGAATATCCATAATTAAAAAGGACAATACGAATGTCAGAAAAGATAGCGCACATGCATTTTAATCAATCTAGGCTTTTAACAACATTGTGAGCCAAACAAGGGCAGGTTTCGATCAAGTCAGCACGACGTTGGCATTTTAGCAGCTTGGACAATCAAGACTGGACTGAGGTTAGTTCAGGGGTTACTCATGTTCTGAGTCAACTGCGGATGGTAGGTTACCATTTACTATCAGCTCAACATTAGTACTATTTAGATTGTTGTATTTAGATTTGGCGCTTGGATTAATGCATAGTAAAGATTTCGGTTCGGTATGTTAGCTAGCCACCTTGGCAACACCTTGGATTGGGTGAAGAGCAAAGTAGTTTGGCAAATCGAATTGAGGTAAGCATTGCTCTTCGACGCTTAACTCACGCTGGACAGCTTAATGAACCACTTAAGAAAGCCTTCGAGTTCGAGAGTACACGATCGATTCTCGATCCTTATCAACTTCTATTAAGGCAATCGAAGCCACCTTAAGGCAATCGAAGCCACCTTAAGGCAATCAAAGCCACCTTAAAAAGCCCTAACCCACCCCCCTCTTTTTTTTATTTATCCCTATTAAGGCATAACATATTGCCCTAAAAGAGTTTTTTTTTTTTTCAATAGGCATTCTCATTTTCCTGCTAGAATTCAATATTCAAAATAGGTAAGATAACTACAAACCAATACAAAAGATAGAAAATTATTATATCTATTTGGATCATAGTATACATCAAAACAACTAAATTAAATAAGAGGCAATAATCTTACAATAATCAAACACAATTACAACATCATCTTTCATTGTTTTCATCAAAACAACATCATATTGTCAATACAAAATACTTTGAAATATTCGTTTTTCTATAATTCAAGGAGTCCTAAACATTTCTCATCATAAAGGCAACTACCAAAAGACGCTTGCTCAAAAATCTTCCATCATCCTTCAACCTTTGCATGACTATCTTTGGAAAAGCATTTACTAAAAAATCTTCAATCTTCCTTCATCCTTTACATCACTATCTTTCAAATATCATCATCATCCTCCTTAACCTACAAATAGAAAGCAAATATATATTATTGTTGCTAAAACAATTATTAGATATTAACAATTTTACTTTTGAAATTAAAAAAAAAAAGAAAGAATTACTTACATAAGATAACAGCTAAGCAACCGGTACGCCAATAGAATCTCTAATATTCTTTATCAATTATATGGTCTAAGAAGACATTCGTTATTCTTTATAGAGACACAAAACATATCTTTACACCAACTAGGACTTAATGCTTGTCCTCTTACTTATCATGATAGATCAATTTTTTTGGACTATTCACTTTTGCAATTTTTTCCCTAGTAAATATACTTTTCAAAACAACAAAACTCCCCTCTTACCAAAAGAAATGCATAAGTGTAATATAATAATGATCCTCGCTATGCATAGAAAACCAAACCTTTTTTATTGAATGATCATAGGATTGCAAAATCACTCTTACTAAAAGAATTGCTAATCCCCCAAGGCAATGCAAGTTCTCATGTTTTATGCCAAAACTATAAAAACATTATCATAACAACCCAGGTAATATTTTCCTCTATAAATTTTTTGTCTTTATGATATCAAAGCATTATTGCAATCATGGAACTTATAAACTACTATAGAAAATATTTCTATGTATAAGACTTATAACTCATCTTGATCCTTATGATATCAAGACATTAGAGCATCATTTAGTGAAAAAACTTACAAGATAGTGCACATATAATCCCTCAAATAAATATAATGCATAAAGCTATAACCGCTATACAGGCCATCAAAGTATCTTAACAAGCATCCTCTAAATATACATGTGAAAACATTCTATTACAGGAAAAGAATATGTTTTTCATCAATTGTTAAATTAGGTTAAATAAACTCAATTAGAGCAACTCCAACCTTCTTTGTTGTCCTCATCTCAAGCTAATGAGTAGAACTTTTCCTAGTTGCTTAATTAAGTGGTATAAACTTTTCTCGTATATTATATTCCATATTAACAGCTCCAACCAAACAAACTTCAACTAAGCATACATACTTCAACCAAGCATACATACTTTAGCCATTACCTTAATTACCTTCTCTTTAACCAAAACATACTTCAATTAAACAAAGGCTGGATCAATTTAAATATATGGATAACAAAGTAGAGAAAAATTATATACCAATAAATTAATAAAACATACCAACGCTAGAACTCAAAGGTCTATGATGAATAGTTGGCATTGATGGTGCATCATCTGAATCTAGTGTTAATGGTAAAAATCAAAGGACTATTTGAAGGCAAAGATGAGTTACTCTTTTGGTTCAAAAGTTCCTTAAAAGTGACTTTATTTCATGCATTTCTTCTCGCATTTCTTTCAATTAAACAGTAGCTTTGGATTATTATTAACCAACTTGCCAAATGTGTGGTCAAAACTGCTTAGCTCATCTAATACCATATCTCCAATTAATCTTGGTAGGACCTCACCATTCTCTTCAATACTATCAAATGGCTGTTTATCTCTTTGAAGATCAAAGTCACTGCTTAGAAAGCATCGATGGCCTATATAGCAATACTTGCCATCATGCCTTAACCATCTCGAATGTGTATGCTTATAGCATGAAGGTCAGGCCAATTCACCTTTTGTACTCTAACTTGAGAGGCCAGTATAAGTTGAAAAGTCATTAATTGTCATTTGGAAATTTTGTTTTGTAGAAGCATCCTAACTGTTAATCCCATTATACCATTATGACATAGAGCAGCCTCACACGTAGCGATGCTTTCAAAAGTAGCCAACACCGATGAAATGACATCCAAATTCAGCGGGATATAGATAAATTGAAAGGGTAAAGAAATGGATTATGTCTATTATGTCAATATTTTCATGTGAATAATTTCTTTAGTTGATAATTAAATGAATGGCTTCTTTTATCTACGTCAACATAAAAGCTCTTCAATACCCTCACATTTCATAAAAGAAGATCCAATTTTTCCATGACGTGGACATCCCAAAAGAAGAAAAAAGAAATCAACTATTGGAATAATAAAGGATAAATTGCAATTTGACTCTGTTAAATATTAGGCTCACGTAATTAACCCCACAAACTTCTAAGAGATTTACCTCTCCTAAAATCCCTAAAAAGTAATTCTAGAAAACCAAAAAGTGCACGTAAAACACGTAACCTAAATAGTTCATGGTGCCATAATGCAATTAGACTAAGGTAAGCCCCACGAATTGAGCACACAAGTTGAAAAGTCAAAAGTCCTTAGTAAAAGTTCCTTCAGTAAATCCTAAAGCCACTCACAGAGATCTTGCGAATCGACATCGACAAGAAAAAATTGAAGCTAACCAAATCTAGAAGACAGACTTGGAATTCTTATATTAGCTTAAGATAATGATAAAAATTTCATAGTCCTGAATCTTAAAATGTGCTGCAATAGTAACTAGAATAGCAGCTGCAATTACATTTATAATCAGAAGAAGAAAAAAAAAAAAAAAAACAAAAGAAAAGAAAGAAAGAAAGAGCTCAATAAAACCTTTTGCCAATCGATATCCTCCAATAATAACTAAATCAATAATTTGTGTATTCTAAATGATAATTACTAGAATAAGCTTGTTGAGTTTCCTAAAATTTTATCTTAAACTCTTCAACAAATTTCGAATTCCCCGAGGCCACACAACGATCTGGATGCCACCTCTGTTTAAAACAAATACCAGAAATGTCTCTGCAAGTATTTGAAAGAGCAACTGAAAATGGGAAAAAAAGGAAAAAAGCGGAACCTCTTTCAATGCAAATTTTATGAGAAACAAACTAATCAGACACATTATCGCATCAGCATTGCAACTTTTAAGATTTTTTTACTCCATAAAAAAATTACTTGATAGAGAAGATAACCCAACAAAATTCCACAATCGTTTCGAATTTCCATATATTCAAGTATATTCTCCATAGTTCCATTTCGAATCGAGAAGCTCTACATTTCGCATCCATAGTTAAGTTCATGATTACGACAACATTTGTAATCTTGATTCTGATGACAAGGAGTGGACTACGACCAAAATAAAAGTTAACTGCTGGACAAAAGTTTTTCCTACAAATCATCTAAGCCAACAATCATTTGCTTCTGCCGAGTATAACCATATCGTATACCATTACATCATACAACCATATTAATATTTTAAAAATCGTAATTAAAAAGAAAAACTACGGACAAAACTCAAATGCTCGTTAGTAATATTGTATCTACTCAATATGGTACAATTGGTTATGGCATACACTAAAAGTCATTCAAATATACGAACTAATAGCGACAATGACGATGGATCAAGGTTACGGCCATGCATATACTCAAATGGAAAATCTCAACACTTGGTATGACATTTACACAGGATGTCACTAATTACAATGTCATCTGCGATCAATAACAATACAGTACATGGAAACTCAATCCACACTGCAACAACTAATTACTACTCCAAACAATTTCCAGTAATATTTTAAAATTACAACAAAATCATCCAACGACCCCAATGCTACACCAAACGGAGGACATCTTTAGTAGACCTAATAAACAGTATTGTCTTACATTTGGGCCATCTTTAGTAGACCCAACAAACAATATTGTCTTACATTTGCATAAGTCTGATGCAACTCTAATAAGGTAAAGTTTGATAGTATAATTTTTGTGATATTAGATTAAAAAAAATATATTATTTTATATTTAATTTATAAAATTATTTTATTTAATAACTAGATAAAAGTTAGATTAATAAACTTAATAAAATACTTAAATTTTATTTCATATATTCTATAGTATAAAAATAAAATTAATTAAAAAAATTTTACATTATCAAAAATATCCATTTATATTATAATATTAAATTAATAAATATTATTTTTATTAAATATTATAAAAAATTATTTATTTTATAATATAAATAATTAAGTTTTTAATATAAATTTTATATTACAAATAAAAATAACTATCCAATTCTTTATACTTATTTTATCCAATTATTTACAATCAAACCCGACTGAAATGAAAAGCGAAAATAGAAGGCCATGATTGTTTAATAGACATCAAAATACATATATCCTTCACAATCTGTATAAAATAAATTTATATGTAATCAATGCAGATTCTTACCTGTGAAGTGTAAAGGGGAGAGAGAGGAGTTTGCTCGTGGTCTATATTACAGCGGTAAACAGAGAGAGATAGTCATCGATAGTCTACAGAAAGGTCTTTCAAGATGGAGAATGTTGCTAGCAGCAAATAAGAAAAGACAGGTGGCCATTGACGGTAGACGATCTTCACGCTGTTGGAACCCAAGGTTGCCAGAAAATCTACTAATTTAGGGCTTTCAATTTCACTACCAAAACCCTAATTTCTAAATGAATATTTCCTCGAGGTTTGATTTTTATGTTTTCTACAAGCGTTTTTTTTTTAGCGTTTTTTACAATGAATATAAAGAAGGAGATTGATGGATATATGGAGAGGCGAAGGTTTAAACGTACGTTGGAGCAAATGTACATGCATGAAGACAGAAAAGGGACACAAGTAGGAAATGATTGGAGAATAGAAAAAAATAAGGTTGATCAGTTGATGTGTTGAGAAGATGGCCGATTGAGGTTTTACAGATATGCACTGTAACAGAGGTATCTTGGTATAAGTGAAAGTTGGGAAGATTAACAAAGGAGAGAGAGAGAGAGAGAGCGAAGTAAGAGAGAGGACAAAAGATCACATTAAGCTTTTTTATTTATTTTTTTTCTTTTCTTTTTATTGGACAAATAGCGGATGTATCTTTTCAATTCAAATAATTTTCCCCCCTCATGGGAAGCATCCTGCCTAATAAAAGTGACCACCCCTATGCTAACGCAATTTATATTTTACCATTATTTTAGCTTGGCCGCCTTAATTGGTGTGCCCCTTTACATTAAATTTGTCGTAGTGCTAGGTTTCATTTTAAACTATAGGACACTCCCCCATTTGCTAGACTCATGGTGTCTGGAGCTCGCTGTATTTTTTTTGGGCTATCGATACAGTCAATTTGGATTATAGATGGTTACGACAATTCAACGGTGTTTATTAACTACTTTTTATAAATACTCATTAATTTCTCTAATAAAAGGGACTTAATTTTGCAAATATTCTAAAGATTGCTTACGAGTTCACGTTCTAACTGGCTTCGTTTCCATTATTTTTATATCTTTACAATAATGAGATTATCTTAAGAAATTGCTTGTTCCTTTTCTTTAATTACTCAAAGCTTTATCACTTTCATTGTGATCATTCACAACATGTTCAGTAGGGGAGAATGGCCCCAATAAGTTCCCAATTCCCTTGTTTAGATAGATTTAGGCTATACGTCATTTATTTCCTGTCGAATCCCTTTTCCGTGAAAGCAAGGAAATAGAATTCTTAAGTCGTGACGAAGAATCTGCATTCTCCATCTGTTTCCCTTCCTTAATTCCACGACTCCCTTTATTAAAATCCAAATTTACAACTTCTACCCCTCATAATATCATCAAATCGTACACAACACTCCTCAGTTACACCATCAATCTAGGGTTTCTAGCTTTCCTCCATCGATTTCGCAAGTGCATTTGACGAAACTCTAACCCATCGTTCCGTTAACTCGTCTAGTCTTGGAAGTACTCCCGCCTCCCTCTTTTTTTTCACTCCTAATTGGGCCAGGGTTCAAAGTTCGCAGCCCCAAACCTATCGCCAAGTGAGTTTTTAATCAAGTGTTCAACAATCAAATGCTGTTTGCTACAATTCATCCATTATTACAATCTATGACATTTGCAATGATGTACTTTAATTGTTTAAGGTCCCTCTGTACAACTTGAGAAAATGGTTTCCTAGTGCTGATTTTCGTATGATTAAGGAGAAAGCTAAAAAGGAGGAGACATTCACAATGAAAGTGAAAGAGGATTGAGTTGTTTATTCTAAGTTGTGGCAATGAGAGATTGGGTTTCCCAATTTTCAATCTTCCTAGCCCTTATTTAAATTCCAATTGCATTACTTTTACTATTGTTGGACGGTGACTTCGAGTTCTCCATGAATCGGGCTTCGAAGGTGCAGAAGGAAGGAGGGAAAATGAATACAAGATTATCGATTTGGGGATTTGTGTTTTTATGTTGATTTTGTTTGTTTTATTCACTAGAGAGTAGCTTGGATAGTTGAATTTCTATTCAATATATATATTCTCGATAGCATTATTCTAATTAATTGTATTATGTTGAAATAAATATCATAATAGTCGTTTTTATTTTATTATATATCTATTTTATTCTTTAATAATTATAATCTTATTTCTTCGTTACTTTATTCCGTAAACTAAATGTCTCATCAAAATAAAGGTTATTTCTTCATTACTTTATTCCGTAAACTAAACGTTCGTCAAAATAAAGGTTAGTAAGTAAAATATGAAATACATGCTGCACACACTTATAAATCCTTAGAATCATAATGATAAATACTAAATTTTATGATATAAATCCACTAATTTACATTACTAAATATACGTGATCTCATCCTTTAGGAACCTTTGTATCTATTGGAGATATTAAAAAAAAAAAAAAGAAAGAAAGAGAAAAGAGATGACAAGAAATATTAATAAAATTTTAATTATAGTTGTTTATCTTTATATTGAAATTTCATAAAAACAAATTACATGTTTCCTTGTTAATATAAGGAAGGGAAAAAATATAAAGTTAAAATTAGTAATATAATTTTTTATTATACTAAAATACAATAAAAGTCACTACAACATTTGAGCGTGCTTTTATTAGAAGGGTAAAATTATAATTTTATATTAATTCTTTTTAATTCTCCTTACATATTGATATTATCTTTATGCCCCGATCAAAGTTTTTCATGTCATATTCCTCTCTATTCTTTCCTTGTCAAAGGAATCCTCGCAGCAATCTCCGCTTTCCTTGCCACTATCGAAACAGTGTAACTGACTGGTGAGAGGATAGGAAGTCTCATAAGCTGGCAACTTTGTGACCATTCGAGTTTTGTCAAGAATAGTTTGCTCCTCAGACACTGTCACCTGGAAACTCAAAACCCACTTCTACTTCCCAACAAAAACAATATGCAGAAAAAAGGATGCTTTCTATTTTCTCTCTCTCTCCTTCCTTAGAGTCACACCATCCCTGTTCTCTCTCCTCTTCTTATCACACTTCTTCCGCCCCTTCAAATCCCCAGTCTCACTCCCCATCCCAAACCATCATTTTTCCAGTCAAGCCCTCCAACTTCGCACTATTTACAGCTTCCCCCCCTCTACTTCTTGCCTTCAAATTCAAGCTGCCGTTGCCCTACTCGCGTTCGTTCCACTGCGCCGCCGACGCCGCCGATTCCTCTGCTCTCTCCGATGAGGATGATGACGGTGAAGATGAGAAATCGGAGTCTGGTGAAGGAGTGTGGATTGAGATCAAAAGAACGAGGAAGAATTCAAGGAGGATTGTGTCGAGTATTGGTGTGGATGCGCCCTTGGATATTGTATGGAGCATTTTGACGGATTACGAGAGATTGGCGGATTTCATACCGGGTCTTGCTGTTAGTAAACTGATGGAGAAGAGAGAGAATTTCGCCCGTCTCTATCAGGTAGGCATGTACGTGTTCTCTTCAATCACATGATTCTGTATATCAAGAATATACAGTGTATATGTATATATCCTGCTTTTTTGCATTCTGCCTCATGAATCTCAATTCAGGATGGGGGTAGAGAAACTTTTGTCCCTGTGTGCATGTGCTTGATTTGTTGAAAAAACCATTCCCACAATTCTCACCACGGTGATTGCTTGGAGCATAATATAAAACTAAAACTAAAACTAAAACAGAATTGCAGTTGTTTACTACATTGTTTTTGTTTAATGTCAAAAAGCTTATGACATGTAGAGGTAAAAAGCTATTCTTTAGGAGCAAAAGTTTTATGGTGTACTATTAGTTTCTTTGATTGACTGGCTGGCCGTGCATTTCACTTATTGCAGTTATTTACTAGGGCTAATGTGTAGTGTACTATTCAAACTTTGCCAAAATGAAAAATTTATTATTTGTATTTTGAAAACATCAATTTTCTGTCTAATTGGAAATTTTATGATTATTTTTTATACCTAAACTAACTCTGTCAAATTTGTTTGTTGGTATAGACATAAGGATAAATTTAGAATTAAATATTTCAATCACTCAAAATTACCATTGACCACCGGTGGGGAGTTGCACAACCCCCTCCTAGGTGGTCACTAGCCATCCTCCAATAACCTTGGGATAGTTAGAACAGTCATTTAAGGTAAAGTAGATCGTGATCAACTTCAAAAAGTGGGTTGTTCGATCCATATGGTCAATTTTTGATTTATCCTTATATTCATTTAATAAAATTAATTCGAGTAGTAAAAATGATCATGAAAATCTAAATTAGGTAGCAAATTAATCTTTTCGAAGTACAAGTAGTAAATTATATATTTTGATAAACTTTAGGTATCATTTGTGATATTGACCCTATTTAGCAATGTAATTACAATTTCTAAGAGATGGAATATAAAAGTAATATTTATTATTTTGTTTAGTTACACTTAAAATAATATTTGATATTAGTAACGGATTAATAATATATCAAAGAAATACTACTATACCCTTGTTCAAGTGCATGGCTTGACTATTGGTAAAATCTCGTGGTAAAATATAGAAATTTGCAGGAAAAGTCTTAAATGTAACTGTTCTTTTGGCCCTACATTCAAGCAAGTACAAAATGCAATAGCTTTGCAAATGAGAAATAGCCATTCTATTCAATTCCTAATAAACCCATAATAGGCCATTCATATTTATTAGGAAAGGAATGAGAATGTGTTAGCCTGTTATATTGTGCCGTTTGACTAATAAAAAAAAAAGAACCAGACTGGCAATACAATGAAATTACTATATTGCCCATGCTTTTCTAGAACCCAGTAATTAGAGCTATGGAGGAGGTGCTCTGTCCAGGATGAGGGTTTGAGGGCTTTGGTGGGGCTAGGGTCTAAAAGACAGTTAAGAAATATGTTGATAAATAGAGATATAATAACGATTCATAGGGTCTTACCATTGAATAGTTTTTCATTACACAGGATGTTACTAATGAACAGCTATTCAATATTTGACAGGATTTTCTTGTTCTGCTGAATAGCTGTTATTTCAAGAGGTGGAATGTTATTGTTATTCTTCTCTATTTAGTAAGTGAACGAGTTGTAAATTTTTTAATAATAAGGTAATAAAACCTATATAGGGTTATAGGGCTCACATGTGTGTTGCATTGCCCTTAGTATTGAAAAATCAATAAAAGTAGAAGGGCCTTCTTTAGCTTGTTAACAAGTATCAGGCTCCATTGTCATTTTTTTTCTCATATATACTATTCCCTATTAATTTTTGTAAATTGATAATTTCATATGGTGATTTAAGTTATTGCAATAGTATTTGGAGTAATTCTTACTTTTAATGAGTCACTGTCCATGTTTCATGTTGTCACGTATGGATGAAAAAGGCTAAAAGTAGGATTTGCACTAAATTGTCTTTAAACACGAAAGTGTTTGGTTGATATGAACATGGATTAGAAAACTTCCATTCCCTTTATGTATATCTTTGGCATGCATACTATTTAGTCATATTGATTATTGTAATGGAAAGTAGCTGGTGATAAGATAGAAGGTGGCGGTTAATCTTGGGACTAGAAAGGAATTCAGAAGGAAGGGCTATGTTTTCTAATTTTTGAAAAATGATATCATTTTCCTTATTTTGAACTGAATATTTTCATTATAATGGACATTGTTATCCATTTGCCTTCTCAAATTGGGGATGTAAATCTTTTTTAGCCATACATTTTCAAATGATTTGGCGACATATGTGAAGAAATCAAAAGTCCACCTGTTTGAATATGACTGCTAAGCATAGAGATCACGCATTTTGTAGGATCTTTTTCTGAAACTATGAGTGAACTTAATTAAAGGCTGTACATGCTAATTTCTATTTGTTCTCCATTCCCATCATAGCCTTACAGGGATAGGTCTCTCTTTGTATCACATGCTAATTATCCCTTCTCCAATAAAGAGAAAGAAAGTAATAATAATAAATAAATAAATAAGCAAAGGAGAAGGAAATGCCATTGTGAATGATCTTCACATTTTCTTTTCTCTCGTGGAGAAAATTTGTTCACACACACTTGGAGCTGGATATTATTATTTGCTTGGATGGTGATGAGGATCTTATACTATGTGTTGATGTACTTGTCTATGTCCTGCAGATCGGACAGCAGAACTTGGCACTTGGGATAAAATTCAATGCCAAAGGGATTGTCGATTGCTATGAAAGAGATCTTGAGATTCTTCCTTCAGGACAGAAGCGCGATATTGAATTTGAGATGATAGAAGGTGATTTCCAAGTATTTGAAGGAAAATGGTCAATTGAACAGGTAAACAGATTCTTTTCAGCTATATTGATTTATTAGTTGAAACTTATGCACGTTGTTTTCTCTCCTACTTACTTGTGTATGGAAACTAGAAAGCCAAAATCTCAGATCTTGATTAAGTGAATATGCTAGTACAGTTTGGTCTGGAAATATGGAATGGAGATACAGTAACATCAACAAAAATGAAGATGCTCTGAAATTCTGTGCTATAGTCACTTGTTCACTACTTCTTGTGTTTAGCAAATTTACCATCACCTACTTTAGAGAACTTGTAGTAGGATGACCAAATTGATGTGATCAAGTGAATTGTCTTCTTTTTAAAAAATAATACCTGTAACTGGCTGCTAATGTCCACGGTGGCATTATCTTGATTGAAAGGCATGGCCACTCACTGCAAGATGCAAACTCTTGTGGCATTTCACTTTCAGATTTCAACTTCAAGTGATTTGAGTCTATTAGATAGTAAAGGATATCAATATCTGTGATAACTGAGCTAACAAAAAATAGGGGGAAAAAGAGAAGAATAGGAAAAACAGAGGAGAGGGAGGGGACAGACTACCCTCTTGCTCATGTTAATTTAATAGAAACGTAAATTGTATCACCGATATAATCATATGGGGTTATACTGCAGGTAACTGGCTTTTTCAACAATTAATTATTCGAAACTGAAAAATTTATTATGTGCTTGTTTTGTGGAATTTTTCTGAACTTTTCCCAACATTTGTTACGATCAAAGTTGTAAAATTATTAGATATTATAGTTGTAATGTCGAGATTGGTGGTTGCTAGTGGACATTAGAGGCAGATGATGGTGGAAGGTGAAGGTGATAAGCGATGGCTGGTGATGGTGGTGGTGGTGGTGGTTAGTTTATAATCATGAAAATTTCCATTTTGAAAAGATTTCCCCATTGTCCTTTGTCATTTTTCCATTGTTGTTAATCATCGCCATGGAATGCCAGACGCTTCCGTTATCTTTAACCACCATTTACCATCAAAAGCTACTAGTATCTATAAGCTGATAGGGTGGCTTATAGAATATATAATAATTGCAGAGTTTTGATTACAACCATTGTGTATATGTAAAATGGAAAATCAATTAATAGAGGAGACCAGAAATGTGAATCATGATCTGTTATTATTAATAGTGAAACATACAAGTGAGTCTACATGTACGGAGAGATCAAGATCAAGATGTATCTCAAACTCCATGCTAATTACCTTAAATAATCTGTGCAAGGTGAAATATAATATATAACTAATGTTGTTCACTAACTTGAGTCAAACACTTTTACTATGAGCAGACAGCATCTTCTTATATTATATAGATCACATGTTCAAGAGTAACTGTATTTTTGTTGCCTAATCATTTCGTAATTCATTTGTTGATCTCTAACTTTATCTTCTTATTTGCAAAATTTTGTCAACAAATATGTACCTAATTTCCACTTTGTGAGTTTCCCTTTTTCTTTTTCAGTTGTGCTTTTGTGATATTTCATCAGTATGATGAGATTATAGATAGATCTTGGGCTAGGTGAAAACGGTACATCCTGGTCAAAGCAATTTAATTTTGCTGTCCAATATCTTTTTGAGTCCAGCTGCTATTCATTATTTAAGATGGTATGTAATGGTTCTAAAATGGGTGGCACTGCAGTGCTATGAAGAAGGAGATGATCCTGAACTCTCACGGGATCCCAAATATCGAACTACTCTTAGATACACTGTTGATGTAAAGCCAAAGCTGTGGTTACCTGTGCGTCTTGTCGAAGGGCGACTGTGCAGTGAGATAAAAATTAACCTCACATGCATAAGGGATGAAGCCCATAAAGCAATTTGCAATCCTTCGTCTGCTCAGTAGCATTACGAGGTATTTCATTACGTATACCTCCTATCAGAGCTAGGGCAACAATTTCTTCATTTTTTCCCCCATGCTGAGTGAATTGCTCGGTAACCATAATCGAAGTAGTAAGTTGTTGGCTTTCCAGCTCTTCTCCACATTTATCGTGGTAATCTAGAATCTGGATGATATATATGTATTAGCAGAGGAGAGAGCGGATTTAATTTATCCGTGATTTGGTCCAACAAAATAAAATAAATCTGTGATTGGATGTATATAAGAAAAACAATTCTTTTCCCTTTCTTTTACTTGCTAATAGGCATATACATGCTATCCGCAAGCTACCCAAGCTTGATCTGGTCTTTTTTTTCTTTTTTTTTTTTATTTGATAATGGTGAGTCAAGTTATTTGAATAGCTTATTGCGCAAGGTTCAAGCTTAAAACTTTTGGTTCAATGAAGTTGCAAACCTAATCGAGCTCCAATCAGGCTAGTATATATTGAGTATGATCGAATTCAACTTGAGTTTAGTTTATGATATAAGTTTAATAAAAGTTTCTAAATGAGAGAGACTAAATGATCATAGCTGAGCGATGCTCAAGCTTATTAAACAGCATTGTAAGCCTGATTGTCTTACAAAGACATTAATTATTGTAGGGATATAAAATAAATAAAGTCGATCCTAAAGTATTCTAGTTTGATCAATATCTACTTGGATTTGATTTAATTTAATTATAGCAAGGTTGAGCTGGAGCTTCCAACCATTCAGTTTGATAAGCCACGGTCCCAATCGAGTTTTGCTTTCACTGTGGATAATTTCATAAGAAATCAAACCTGGTTGTTACGACGGCCTATGGGTTCCAATAAAAGAAAACCCGTATGGAGGGGGGTTTAGTAGGCTTATATGTCACGTACCATTTTAAGAAACTTTATATGTCTATAGAAATAAAATATCGTCCTAAAGAGTACATGGAAGAAAAACTTTTCACAATTTAAGATTAATGAATATTTTATGGAAAAAGCATATTGAAAAGATGGAATATTTGTTCTTTTTTGGCTTTGAAATAAATGTCTTTAGAAATTTTTTTAACATTTTTCTTAATAAAGAACATATGGTTAACGGATTACCCTAGGCACTTAAGGATTTAACGGATAAACTTTTCAATTTTTCATAACCTCACATTGATATCATACCGAAAAATCAAAAGGTTTAATGATTTTTTTTTTTTTCCTGAAGTTACCATTACATTTTCCTTACTACTATCGATTTCTGAACAAAAGCACAACACGATTAAGAGCGAGTCGTGGAAACTTAATAAGAAGTCAACGTAATAAACAATATAAAAGATATGATCATTAACTCATTATACAAATAACCATGAATATAATGTAAATAGTCATCCATGATCTCTATTTAATTTTATATAATTTAGTATTAATACCAAATAAGATGTGAGCCTAACTCACAAACACCAATTGTCCTCTCTAACTTTAGGTGATGCTTTTTCCTTGCTATAATTTCACATTTTCACTTCCCCGATCATAGTACGATTAGTGATTTTTTCTTTTTATTTTTACAGAACAAAATATGGTGAAACACCCGTGACGCTACCGCTATCATTGCCTCTGATATCTTTTCCTTCAAATGCTCAATGATCTCTGTTTTTTTTTCCCTTAAAACGCTGTACTACAGAATCAATATAGGGAAGATATCGAATGCCCTTTTTTTCGTGGTTGGTTCAATGCATTCCTTATTACCAGATTAAGCAATTAACACAATGATCGCACATTATATGATTACCACTTGGCACTCAAGTCCGTGAAGGCGATGTGGATGGGTAAACAAAAACATATATAAGCAACTGATTTGACTTCATGTAATATCGATGTAATTTTCTTGAATGTATCTGTTTATTGAAAAAACAAAAAAAGGAAAAGAATTGTACAAAACGTAATGGAAAGTATCCCAACTAGAGGACAAAACTCAAACAATAATAAGATGAAGAGTACGAACATATTACAAGAAAATTTTTAATAGTATTAATATATTATATGAATGAATTAGTACCGTATAACTAAAAATAAAATTTTAATGTGTAAAAATTTAAAATGGTAATTTTTTAAAAACTTTATACTATCATTACTATTTACATGCTGTTCATTTAGAAGCGTGGTTTTTTTTTTTTTAACATATTACTTAGAAGGATAGGCATATAATAAATACGTCGATATAATAACATTCTAAGAAAATTTTGAAAAATAGCATATGATCAAATCAATTATTATACATGTGTTATTTACATACTATTTATTCAGACACGTGATCGTTTTTTAATATATTACTCAAAAAGATAGGTATACAATAAATGTATCTACATGAATAATTGTCTAACTTGAAAGAATATAAAATGAAATTCAAGGGTCAAATTCATGAGTCTTACTTTTCTAGAAAAGTAGCTTTATATTTGGATGTATTTTTACCTAGAAAATTGTTCCTTTGTTTTATTGACTGTTGCACTGCTATATTCTCTTTTGCGTGCAACATCCTATCCATGACAAAATAAATGCTAATGGATTGTTAGGACCTTTATAATTAAATGGCATAAATACTAATCCTTGAGTAAAATGAATTATATTAGATTCCCCCTCTCTATGCTTATTGTAATAGTATTTGGAAAAAAAAAAAAAAAGGATTGAAAGTTGTTTTAGCTTTACATTATTTCTTTCCTTGGCATCCACAATTTAATTTAATTTGATCATTTTCATTGGTTAGGATTAGGAGAAGCCTACTTTAGCATATGTTAAGTCACATAATTGCTAGTTTGCCAAATACCTTGATGTTTCAAGGTAGGAGATGTAGTCGTACACCCTTTTGAGCCTCGAGCAAAGTCATCTCAAGCGTAGCGATTGACGTGTATTTGATACAATACTCGAATTGTGTGCAACACTTTCTTAACCAAAAAAGGAAAGAAGGAAAGAAAAATCTTAACAAAAGTTTCTAATGACTTACAGATAATCACATCGTATCTTAACGACTCGCATGATCTGAAGAATTCTTGTAGGATTCTCATTCTGTGATGCCTCATAAGTAAAGGCACACAAAATGATAGAAAACTTGCATGACTTTTCCGAGTAATCGATTTGGCATTTTGTTGTTTGGGCAATCATCGTCCTAAAACTTTACTTGATCAATGTGACCAAAAACGCGAACTTCCAATCTTCCATAAGGTAGGACTTAAATGAGAAGCCCATCAAGATGAGGATTGACTTTGGCTATTGATCATCCGTAAATGACCAGACTCTATATCGTTTGAGAGAAACTAGAGATTAAAAAAAAAAAAAAAGCAACATTATATTATTAAATTATTACTTTGAAAGATCAAACAGGATTTCGAATGAAGAACACTCTTCTTTTTCTCAAGAATAATAGGGTTGATGCCATATAATTTCTTTATTTATCACATGTATATTCGAGATTTTTTAAATTATTTATTACTCCTTCTTATCTTTTTTTTTTCCTTTAAGTGTATCATTCCATGTCACTCCTTTAAGATCACATGTAGGGCGAGATTCGTGTCATACATACACAATTATTGCAATTGGATTTCCTCATCTAGGTATCTTTTGGCAATAAATTGAATCATTCTCTCCGGTGCAATCAAACTTGTTTCCCTACTAACAAATCTTTTAAGGGACTAGCAATAGCTGTATAACACTTGATAAAACAATGGTACTGCTTAGACTTGGACAATCCCGAGTATGTGCTCATAGTTGCTTTACGGTGATCGACAAAAGCCAGTTGCATAATGCTTCAACCATGGTTTGTTCAGTACTCAAAACTTGGTAAGAGACAATGTAACCAATTTAATTAGGTCCATTTGAAAGAGGTACTTACTTTCTGTTTAAGTAGAGCATATAGTCTACCAAACAATACAGAGCATTGGACTAATGATCAGCATGTAATTCAGATGGCATCAAAGAAAACAACGACAAATTTTTAGAAAGAGAGCTAGAAGATTCCATTCATGATATAATGTAATCCAAAAAAAAAAAGTTTCGATCTCACCTGACAGACATTCGAATGAAGTGATCATCAATTGAACTGAATCCTTTAAAAAAGAAAAAGATGAGGAGTTAAAAAGAAAAATTCCAAGAGATTTTGCAAATAACAATGAACATTTTTATTTTTTTGCTAGTAAATGAATCACCGGAGTTTATTTGAATTATATTTTTACAAAATATTTTATTTCATCTCATCAAAATTAAAAAAAATTTAATTCTTGAAATATTTATTATGCAATTATATTTTTCATAAGATGTTCCGATATATTGAAATATCTTCTTTTTTTTTTCATCTAAGAAAAATATTTTGAACGTAATAAACAGGAAATAGTGTTAACCAATAAGGTTACTTCATTTTCAATAGCAGCTGGCTTTTAGTTCCATTTGTCTGTCACCGCCATGGCCTTTGAGATCTACATCGGTTTATATTAAATCAAGACTGAAATAAAATCAATCCGACGACCACTTTCAACACGTAATTATTAAATGACCATCATTATCAACAGGTTGTTATCGAGACAGCACAAAAGAAAAATTATACTTGAGGCGAATTCTATGTTAAATTGTATAATTATATATGATATAAATTATCAAATTCACCATATATAACGGAAAGTTACGTTATAAACTTTTGTATGTACAATTGTAGATTGTACATAGTTAATACAACCACCCCTACCGTTTCGATGAATTTAGAAGAGTTAATGATGGATTTATTGCATTTAATACTTTAATATTAAGAGTTAAATTTATTTCGATGGGGAGGTAAGGTGGCAATAAAAAATAATAATAGGAAGACAACTTGGAAACTAAGGTGGGAACTACAAATTTGATAGGAAGCCAATATTCTATGTAGATATATCATATATATATATATATATTTCAATTAGGAATCATCCAATATTCTAAAACTTTACATTCGTATTTTTACGTAATTTATTCTTTCACAAACTAGCTTTTCTCAAAGAGAAAAAAAAAAAAAAAAAAGGAAAATGGTTGAAGTGGCTATTGCATCGAAGACAACAAAATCATTTATTGGTATCTTAGGAATTTTTTCTTTAAATGATTAATAAAAGAACTTTTACTTTCTTTTTTTGTATATCTGTAAAATCAATGATTGAAAACGTAAAAGATTCGTTGTTTTGCCCTTAACAAATGAATGGCATAATACGCGGATTACTACTACTCTAAGGTAGACAGGTTTTCTAGACTATCTAGCCAATGCAAGCAAACTTTTCGCCTATATAAACCCCTATCATAGAGAGGCCTATTCATCCCAACTCCTCACCTATTACCACTTCTCTATTCATAAACTTTCTCTCTGTCTCTTTCTCTCTCTCTCGCTTTTTAGCCCACAACCCCTACTTTCTTTTTCTCAACTTTGTTGCTAAGCCCCTATATATTACCGATCATCAAGGTAAAACTAGCATTGCCTTGTGCTTGTACTAAGAAGGAAAAAAAAAAAAAAAACAATGAATATAACTTTGAAATCTATTTTCATAGCCCTTGTGGTGGTGCTAATCTTCCAACAGGCAACTGCTGTCCGGCCCGGATTGTGGCACGGTAACAACGGCTTTGCCAGGACGGATGGGGTTCGGTTTGTGGTTAATGGGAGGCCACTCTACTTGAACGGTTTCAATGCCTACTGGCTAATGTACACGGCATCCGATCCTTCCACAAGGGACAAGGTTACAAGTGCTTTTCAACATGCTTCCAAGGATGGTGGTATGAATATAGCTAGAACTTGGGCTTTTAGTGATGCAGGATACAGACCTCTCCAAATCTCTCCTGGCTCTTACAACGAAGACATGTTCAGGGTAATTCAATAATCAAGTAGTTTTTTTATTTTTTTTTTTAATTTTCGTAAGGTTTATAATTAATTTTCTTACTGGTTTTATAGTAGTATTGAAATAAACTTATAAAATTATGGTTGGATATAAATAAACCTTTAAACTTTTAAAAATTGTTTTTACCTCGTTATTACTTTTGAAATATATACACATATTATTACCAAATTCATCACCTAAATGTTTATTAACAACAACGGTAATTAGGTGATAGTATAGAAAACAGTAGATACGTGCATATTTTTAAAAGGTTAAGAAATCACATTTAAAAGTTTAGAGTTGTATATATATCTGATAAAAAATTTTTTGTAAGAGATTTACTTTTTTCTCAATTTTTTCGTTTTCGCATGGTGGATAATGTATTTGTACTTTTTGTAGGGTTTGGACTTTGTGATATCTGAGGCGAAAATGTATGGAATACATCTGATCCTAAGCTTGGTGAATAATTGGAAGGAATTTGGGGGGAGAAACCAATATGTTCAATGGGCAAAGGAACGTGGCCACAACTTGAGTAATGATGATGAATTCTTCACAAACGCAATCACCAAAAGATTCTACATGGACCATGTTAAGGTATCTCATATTCTTTACTTCAACTTTCCCATTAAAATTTGTGTAAGGAGGTTGTAAAAGGAGAAGAACCTTTTATATATATATATATATTTATATTCTGTTTTTTTTTTTTCAAATAAAAAGCGAATTTTTCTCAATTTTATTGTGAAAATAATAAAAATACAAATCAAGAGAATCGAAAAGTTACCTCAATAAAATAAAGCAAGAACCTAAGATGAAAAGGCCAAATTTTCTTATTTGATTTTTCAGCTTTGGTCACGTTAAATGGGGGAAAAAAGGCACCTATGACGTTAATAGTGGAACAAAAATATTGATGACATCATGTCATGATTGTTCGAAAGTTTATATTCATCATACGTTGGCATGGACAAAACATCAATATGACACGATAAACCTATTATATCAAGCAACAATAGCAACCAACTGCAAACTGAGTAATGCATTGTCGATCCATTTTTATAATCTTCTTAGTCATAAAGTTTATAAAATCACACATGATCCAAGGAATGGAAATTCTTCATAGAATCGAATAGCATGAACCATTTGACATGATTCCTACATCCTATACGGTCAATTAGATCCAACCCTTAGTAAATGTAATGAATACTCTTATCTTTTGTTGATTGCTCTCATTATATATATATATATATATATATATATATAATCGGGAGATTTGAGTTTTTGTAACTTTTTATTAAGTATATTTATAATATATTTTTCCGGTTATGTAGTCTGAGTTTTCTTACTTTTTCACTTAACTGTATGGATATTTTTCAATCACGTAGCCCAACTTTCATGCTTTTTTAAAATCCTTGTCATACTTTTTTAATTACATGAAGTGTAATAAAATTCAAGCTATATTGGACATGTAAACAAAATGTGAAGTAAAAAACTACAAAATTGAATAGTATAACTTAAAAAAAAAACAAGAAATAATACATATATACTAAATGATAAACATATGAAATAGGGTTATATAATTAAGAAAAGAAATAACACAAATATAACAGAATGAAAATCAGCAACTTTATTAACTTAATAGAAGTTTTCGTAAAAACTATTAAAAGACTTGTAGGTCTTATCGAGCGAAAGCGACTCCATTTTTACCATTTATTTAGAACTCAACCCACAAGTACAAAGAATCAGATTATATATATATATATATATATATATATATATATCACTTGAAAACCCATTTGGGTTCAATTCACAAAGAAAACCGTGTCCAAACAGTTAATAATTCCATGCCATCCAGTGATTTATCCAATTGATAAGCACAATCACAAACTGAATACCTTACGGCTCCACCATAACGGCCAACTGTATCCACTACAATTGTTATCCTTCTTATTAAGGTTCTGTTTGATTTGGATAATGACCTTCCTTTCTTTTTTCCGCTCTTTTTCCGGTATTTATATAAATCAAAACTTTATCATCACTCTTGATAGGCTGTGATTGTTTGAGGCTTTTAGCGGCGAATCATTCTGGGATGTGAAGATGGGGACTGATAGCTAATATTGGTAGTTATCAAAATAAAAGAATATCGATAAAAAAAAATAAATGATTTATGGCTTTTTCTTTTTCTTTTTTTTTTTAAAAAAAGGAAAATCATACTTTTATCTTTCATTAGAATTATTCCTTCGATCATCGTTAGTAGCCAACTGCTGTATACGGTCTACCACAATTTACTACTAAAGTTTTTGTTATAACAAAGTATAAATGTCCGAAAATAATAAAAATAAAATAAAAGCATTTGACCAATACAAAAAACTAAACACAAACCTAAGCTTCTATTCACCCTTGCTTTGGCACAAAATATAGGCCCTAGAATAAGAATTTTTTCAAGTTCGGTAATATAGTCGTCCACGAGCTTGGACTTAGATCTAGTTTTGGTTATTGAGATTTTAAAAATATATATAAAACGGCATTAATATCCTTTTAGTGTAAAGGTATAGATACTCATCATGCAATTGGAATAAATCAGTTTTGAATTCCTCATTCTCATGGAGAAACGACAAAAACTATATATTAAGACAAAATCCATTTCATTTAGTCAGCCCAGTACAGAATTTAGATAACTTGTAGTTGTAGCTTAAACTCTTATTGTTTTGTGTCTAAAAAGCGTAGATATGGATGGTAATGAAATGGTGTGTGCACTGCAGGCTGTGGTCACAAGAAGAAATTCAATTACCGGAGTTTCATACAAGGACGACCCAACCATTTTTGCATGGGAATTAATGAACGAACCACGTTGCAATTCCGACCTATCTGGAAAATGGCTTCAGGTCAGGTCCCAGCTACTCCTTTTGTCTTATTCACAAATTGATAGAATTCCACGTAAACTCATAAAATTCAACAAAGATAACATAATCAAGTAAGAGGATGTAGAAATTTAACTCAAAACCCCACTCGGCAATTTTTTTTCTTCCACTATTTCACCATCATATTAAAATTATCTAATAATGATAATATAAAATATTAATAATGTAATATTCTTTTAATATATTATCTAACATTCATTTTTTAATATTATATGTTCAATAAAATATACTTTAAATATTATAGATAATTATGTACTACAAGAATAGTCATCATCAATATTATGGTCAATAATTAATTGATACAATAAAGAATATTTATAATGCCTAATATTACTAATATTATATTATAATATGGTGTCTAACTAATATGGTATAAATATAATATTGATAATAAGTGGATAGGGATGTAATCGAGGTAAATTCAAGATGAATTTTATAAAATGTGAACCTATTTATATAAGGTTTGGTATTTTCTAAAACCTTATAAAAACCTATAGAGTTTTTCTTCATATTACTAAAACCCACCTCTATAAGGTTTTGGGTTTCTAAAAACCACCCTATTGAATTTTTCCTCATATTACCAAAATTGCTCCTATAGAGTTTCGGGTTTCCAAAAACCTATTTTATCAGGTTTTTCCTCTTATTAATAAAATTCACCCCTAAAATCATTATGGACTTGATACCTAAACGATCTTACCCTAATTATATAAAATATTTTATTTTACTTTTGATTTTTTAAATTATTGTTATATTCTTCAAAGATTTTTATAAATAAATGCTTAATATACTTATCATTCTTCTTGATAACAATATAAGACAAAGTTGAAATAATTTATTATTGTTTATTTTATAGTGTTTAAACTTGATCTTAAACTGTATAAGATTTTTAATTATGTTTGAAAAACTAATAAAAAAAATTATAAGAGACTCTCTACAAAGTTTTTATTAAGTTAGATAGATTAAATATCTTATAAAAATCCATCCAATTACATCTCTATTGGTGTTAAAAAAAAAAAAAAAAAGAAAGAAAGAAGAAGAAGAAGCCGTAGAAGGTCTCACTTCTCTAAAATATCCTCCTTTTTTGGCCGAAAATGCGAAAAACTTTGGCATCTCCAAACGTTTTACTTAAGTAACTTGAATTTTGTGTCCACCCATTTTGCAATTTGTATCCTCGACTGCTTCAAAAAGGAAAGGAAGTACCTCTTTATTGTAATTATGCCTATTTCTTTTCCTTTTCAAGTTAATATATTGGATACTCTTTTTACTTAATTAGGATGGAAAGGATGTTTACGCATCAGAAAAAGAAAACTTTGATCCTTCACTGGAATAAAATAAATTAATCTTCGTCAACTTAAAGTAACATACCTATGTGAGGAAATTTTGTGGGCTGTCCTTGTATCTTCGGATTATATTTTTGATACATTTAGTTGCGTTATAAATGCAAAAAGTACTTTTCTTGTAAAATCTTCTAAGACTGGATCAAAAGTGCCGTGGCTTTTTTTTTTTTTTTAGCTAATATAGCTATTACTACTATTGGGGGAGAAAATACTAATCTGATCCATTATGGTTATGTTTTGATGAAAATATAGTCTTTAACAAATTAATATTATAGGGGCCAGAGGCCACCCTCTGGTTTTTAGTGTTTTAATATTGCTTTTAGGACTCCAGACGTTTTATGGAAAATCTACATTTTCCTTGTGAAACATTTTCCTAGAAAAAGTCTGGTTTGGGTGCACGTTGCACCAATCAAATAATATATATGTATATTTTTATACAATTGAGTATTTATAGTAATATAATATATATCAAACAAATATTTAGATATTATAAAATTAATAATACTTGTATACTATTGATAATAAATTTATATAGTTATTATCATTGTCATCACCATCATCATCATATAACATAATATAATCAGTTAGTAAAATGTACTACCTTATTTCATTGATATATAATAATTATGTCATATTATTATAATCATATTATCATAGTATGTTAATATTTTGTAGAGTTTTCATATGTGATATTAAATAATAAGATCAATAATACCTAATACATATTACGTTAGATAATTAACATTTATATATCATTATACAGGAGAATAATATTACAGATATTTCATTATTCAACCCGTTCCATCTTTTGTGAGAACAATATTTGTTTCTCTGGGATGAAGAGCCCCTTAGGCCTTCCACTCCTCAATCTCAACCGTTATAATTTTTATACACTGAAGAAAAAGAATATGTATTACACATAAAACCAAACAGATTCCAAACAACTTCGATCAGATCAAGACTAAACAGGCCCAACTTATATCGAGAGAACACAAATAATAAATCACGTTAAGTCTAATGGCATTGATGTAATGGTCGTGTTGGACAGTGTCTCTAGGCGTTGTTTTGCTCATGTCTGATTGTGTTTGATGTCCCTGTAGGCTTGGGTGAGTGAAATGGCTGCATATGTCAAGTCTATTGACAGCAATCATATGGTGGAAATTGGACTGGAAGGATTCTACGGACCCTCAACACCAGATAAAGAGCAAGTCAATCCTGGTGGATGGGTTTTTGGGACTGATTTCATCTCCAACAATCAAATCCCCCAGATCGATTTCGCGACGATACATTTGTACCCCGAGCAATGGTACTCCAGTCTCATTTTTTAATCCTTCGGTTTGAACGGTTTGTATATAAATATTGAATGTTTTCAATGCATGCAAGGGTGCCTAGTGCGAGTGAGTTGACACAAGCGGCTTTTGTGGATAAATGGGTGGCAGCACACATTGCAGACTCTACTTCAATCCTCAGGAAACCAATCCTTATAGCTGAATTCGGCAAGTCATCCAAGACTCAGGGATACAGTATCCAAAAGAGGGACAGTTACTTTGAAAAGATGTACAATGCAATCTACACCAGTGCCAGTAGCAGCGGCGCGTGTGCCGGTGGACTCTTTTGGCAGCTCCTAGCCAAAGGCATGGATAACTTCAGGGATGGATATGAAGTTGTCTTGGAGGAAAGCACGTCGACTTCCAACATTATCGCACAGCAGTCGCGAAAATTGTCACCCCTCTCATGAAATGGTGAAGCAATTTGGCAAATAGGAATGCATGATTCCATATGCTACTGTGTTTTGATGATGTTAAGATTTAAGTAGTGTTGATATATAGAAAAACAAAAGGACACTAGAAAGAACAGAGTATGTTTTACAAGGATCGTGTCGTGATATGATATGTTCTAATAGCAGTCATTAACATATATCAAATAGGTTGGTTACTTGTTGTATTGCTAATTGCAAGAAAGATAAAGCCATTACTTATGCAAAGATACGATGTTTTCGGTGAGTTTACATGGTGTGCATTGATCGGTCATCTTTATTCAAATCATGCAACGATTATATGAATGATCAGACGTGAAAATGTACAAAAATTGGCTAAAACGGCATACGATTTGGTAATATGAGCCTTCGACCTTGAATCGGGTATGCATTTTTCGGTTAGATTTCCAACCTTTTTGAAGGTTTCATGATAATATGAAGTTTCAAGATAACTGTAGTATCTTAGCAAACGTAGAATCTTTTATCTTGTCGATCTATAAAACCCGGAAACATAAATAAGTGAAAATAATAGCAACTATACAATTACTGATGGAGAAATTTTAGTTTCGAGAATTTGACAATTTAACATTTTATAAATAATTTCATAGTAATTGAAACCCAAATATTAAGAATATATGTCTAAGGTAGTAAACTAAAAAAATTTTCAGTATATAATGGTGCTTAGTAAATTACATATAAGATATAAGTAAAATTTTATTGAAACATATTACAACAGTTATATGCAAAAAATTAATTATTATTATTATTATTATTATTATTATTGAGAATTTCTAAATTCACTCTCTCGTAATAATACTAATACGTAACATAAATTTATAAATACCATATAACTATTAATAAAATTTAACTGTTATTCAAAAATACATGTCTATATTATCTCGAAATCTTTTTCTCGGGGCCCAAGCCTTCTTATTTGATTTGCATTAAGCCCTATCATTTCTGCTTTTGGACACTTGGCAGCCAAAGAGAGAAGACTGCTTTATTGACTTGGTTGCGCTAGCTCTTCTACTTATTAACTCCAGCATCATGGTACTTTGCTTTTTCTTTCTTCCTCTTTCATCCTCTCAAAGGCCAACAACATCATCTCCGCTTCAATTCTCCATATCTCTGTAAGTGCTCAAACAAACATGGATCTGCCAATTCTCTTGAATTCCTAGCTTCGCAAAGTTATCAAGTTTTATATCAAATTTTACTCCTATAGCTCAAAAATCTCCTAGTAGAGTTGCATCAACTATCGTTTTCATTCTCTAAATATTCCACCAAATTTCCTTCAATTCTTGTTCAAACTACTAGAATACCTGTTAACATATATTTCATCTATTTCCAGTATTTAAACATAGCAAAACAACCTAGAAAAATTAAGATCAAAGAATCAACTATGTTTTTTAAAAGAAAAATAAGTACAAAGATAAGGATTTTAATTTTGATTCGACTAGAGTTAGTTTAAGATTAGTTTTAGGTAGTAGAATAGCTTATTAGGAGGTAGCCTATCTTTTTTATAATACTAAGCATAGAGGTATAATTGATACAATATTTGGCTTAAGCTTGAACTTGGCTTAAAAACTTAAAGCTCGAGTTCAACCGAGCTCTCAAATTTAAGCTGAAACTCAACTCGAAAATATATTTAATAAGCTCAGGTTCGACTTGAATAGCTCGATTAAGCTCAAATATTTATAAATTTTCTCTAAATAATCTCAATTTTATTTATATTTAAAAAAATTAAAAATTATATTAAATTCGATTAGGTTCGTAAACCTAACAAGCTTAGTATTTTAAATATCGAGCTCAACTTAATTAGCTACTCAAATAGCTCAAGCTTAAGTTTGACTTGATTATCGTCGAATCCAAATAAAAACCGAGCTCAATTCAAGTAGTTTACAAATTAACGTAGTTCATTTACATCCCTATTTAAGCATATATCTTTTAACATGTTCATATCACAAGATTTTGTTTCTTTATACATTGAAAGTAGTTTAATGTTTGATTTATTCAAAACATGTGGTATATAAATACGCTTAGCTTTGCTTAGTATATAGATAGATTTATATTATTTAAATGTATCTTTTCCATTCTCTTCTTATCATGATGACTAGTCTTATTTTTTGCAACATGTCAATAACTTTTTCATTATATAGACTCTGTTTTCTTCAAGAGTTAATAAATGGTATAGTTTTTTTTTTTTTTTCCTTTTTTGCAAACTGTGTTACAATTTGGAGAAAAGGAATTTTGATCCTAATCCATTCCAATAAAAGACTAATGATAAAATTATTAAGCTGCAACAGCTTTGATAAGATATAATTAATTTGAATATTAGCACTGATATTGGAAGATCAAAGCTGAAATGTAATAAATAAATGAAATGTTTATTTTGTTATGTTTATCTGTTAATTTCAAAAGTGTAATTTGTTATTCTATGCTTTGATTTAACGGAGACTTTTGCTCCAATAATTATAATTGATAGAATAGTTATGAAAGAATTTAGTTTAACTTGATTACGAAACATGTTGATTAAAAAAGCAGAATAAGTTGATTATATACCTTGGATATAAGCACAACCTATATCCCATCATACTCGGATTAAATCAATTTCTTTTCCGTCTGACAAGTGAATGGAAGAAAACAAAAGGATCGAACTTTTGGATACAGCTTTATTGGCAACATCATCAGCAAACTTTATTAACTTCCCGTCTACGCAGCGCAACTAATTGAAGTTTTTGTAGAAATCTTAGATTGAGGTGTAGGTCTTATCCAATGAAAGAGACTTAACTTTTGGCCATTTATTTGGGACTCAACCCACTAGTAGAGTAGTAATTAGATTCAATATATGTCTATATCTCTTGAAAACGATGTTATTTGCAACTAAAAGGATGCCCAAACAGCTAATAATTCCAGCTCATCCAGAGATTTATCCAACTGATAAAGCACAAGCACAGACTGGACATGCTTATTAGGATCCCCTGGATCATCATGTAGTCCAACTCTATCCATTACAATATCTCCAAAAACGACCTATTTCGGCTCTTCTTCTTTTTTTTTTTTTCTAATGCTATCATGATCCTTGTTTAAGAGTCATTAGATATTACTGCAGTAATTTCAAAATTAGAGTTGCTAGACACCTTTATCATCCATCCATAGTAGAGAGTAGATTTTTTTAAGAAAGAATTATTTATGTTTTCACATATTATAATTTTATCAATTTTTACTCGTCAAATATTCATTCATCTAACTTATTAATATTGTTGAAGCTTTTTACACTAACAGGAGATGTTGCCATTAAACTTGCTTTAATTCGACATTAAATAGCACCTTGAAAACACTTTATATTATCTTTCTCTCTCTTAGTACCCTAGAACAATTAAAATCAATTTAGCCTTTGAGAGTGAAAGTGTCTCCAATTTCAGCTACAAATGGACATCCGTGGGTTTGAAATAAAAGATCTAATATAGTTTTTTCCTTAATTATATATATATATATATATATATATATGAATGTACATTTCCACTTATTACAAGTAGAAAAGAGAGAGATTTCAACCTATATTATTTCTATAGAAAGATTGCCCTCATACCAACAAGATTATAAGGCCTAGATAAATCTAACATAGTTTCTTTTAGTATTATATATTACATGAAAGAAACAAGTTATATATTTCCATAGTCTTGTTTCAATTCGATTTAAATTTTTTTTTTTTTTGAATTTTTCAAATCAAATAAAAAGAAGGAAAATAATTTCCTTTATCTATCTAATCAAGAGATTTACTACAATTCTATCATAGCTCCCTGAGTATGGACTTGTTTTAAAAAATAAATTAGATCAAATTGGCCCATATAACTAGGCTTGAACTAGCAAAAGGAGCCACTAGGTTGAATCGTGGAAAAAAAAAATTGTAAAAATGCAACTAAGACAAGTTCAGGATGGATCTTATTAAACTTGAACTCATCCCTATATGATTGGTGTTTGTTACAATCTTATAAAAACCTTGTAAAATTTTACCTTCTATTACCAAAACTCGCCCCTGTATGACCTGATAGAAATAGGTTTTCATATGATCCAATTGAGATAAAAGAGAGAGTAGAGTAGAGTAGAGTAGAAAGGTAAAATTAAGGTTATACTTATTAACTTATACACAAATAAAATTTGAAAATCAAATATATTGTATAGTATAGAACTTGTATTAAATATGCACCATGCGTTGGCTAAGAAAAAATATTTTTATTAATATAATATTTTTTACTAATCGGTTTCCTATCAAGTTTTTTTGCAATCACAAATCTTAATTGGCAATTGCATGAAGAGAGAGAGAGAGGCCATGATATTGGAAACCCGTAAGATATTAGGTAATGCCATATAAAATTTTTATTAGGTTCAATAAATCGGATATTTTATAAGAATCTATATTATTGCATTTCCTTAAATTAGGCCTAGTTTTAGAAAAAAATAAAATAAAATTAAGCTTATGTCGAGGACAAGCAGGGCAAGTAGGGAGAGAGAGAGAGAGAGAATGAAGAATAAAAAAATAAAGAAAGAAAAAAAAAAAAAAAAAAAGAGGCCTGCGTGTATGGGGGTAGTCTGCATGTCCAGAGAGAGCGCATGACGTTGGAAAATGTTATCAATGATCCATTCTACGTAGCCGTCCCAATAAGAGTATGACCATGATGTTTGAAGATGTTCTCATTTATGATATTAATTTGACCCTTCTATTTTACAAGGCCTCGGAATTAACGATTTAATGTATTAAGGAATGAGAAGCTGGAATCGTTTCCAGGTAAGAGAAAAGAAAAAAACTTGTCACCAAAGTAATATTTAAAAGGAAGACGGTTCAAAAGTCAAGGCTTGATCTGTGAAGGACCAAACCCATTGAATTGAACTGGAAACGAAGAGAGGTGGGTTGGTCATGGTTCCACTGTGAATTGGCATTTTCAAGCTCGATTCTCAAGTTTAATTGTAGCATCTTCTAGTGTAAATACTTTATAGTTCAAGCCAGTATCGTCGAATCCAAATTAACTCATATTTATAAAAATTATTAGAATAAATTTATTAATATATAATTTGAAATGATCTGACAATTAAGATTTCGAAGATGAAAACCTAATGGTGAAAATTAATTAACGGTTTAAACTGAAGACTTGTTTTTAAGTCATCATATGATTATCGATTCCAATATTAGTTAGATACAATGTATAAACAAGTTAATATTATTACACAATATTATCCAGTCTAATATGAGAATAAAGAAATTATGCACACCTTAATTCAAGGTTTGGTGAGTTTCAGCACAACTAAACCCTTATACAATAAAAATATTCCTCATCCCATGATTACCTCTAAACCAGTAATCTCAATCTTGCAATGACCTCTTCTCCTATTACTTAATTTAACTAAGGGTAATAAAAGAGCTATTTCAACTATCTTTTTCCAAATGATTAATATTTATTGAAAAGTCCAAGTTGTCCCTTAATGATTTGCAGAACAAGGTAGGTTAAGATTATGTCCAATATTGTTTAGTTCAAGTTAAATAAGTTCATAAAACTTAACAAGCAACATTTCATCAAAACACTTGCCACTCTCCGAAACGGTAAAGTCGTAACAGCTCCGCCGTATAAACCATTTTAAGATAAAAGTTAACCTTACAACCGCTATCCTAAACCTAATCTATACAAAGCGTCCATGACTAACCCGCTTTAAAGTAGACAGTTTATAATTTAAATAAATTATTTAACTGAGGAAATGAGAAAATATATATATACACTATAATTCAGTTATTACAATTAATATTTACAATATTTTACCGTAATCTATTTCCTAGTTATTACATTATTTAGAAATAAAAAATTATAAAATAAAAGCGTAGACCCTAAAAATATATGTTTGTTATTCAAATGTTTTTCCCCACTCCCTAAGATCCAGCAGTTGCTAGCTTTAGAGTGGTTGTAAGCCGCTTCTTAGTCAGTATCTACACAACGTTTATAAAGATGTGAGCAACCACAACTCAGTAAGTTAGGATGAAGGACTTAAAAATATACCATAAACATAACGAGGTTATCAACCAACTTATTAGGTGAAATGTATGTTCAAGTAAATGTCATCGCACAACGTTGTCCAGCCTATCATAAGAAGAAAGAAATTATACCAGCTCTAATCTGGGTTGAGAAGTTGTCGTTAATGCAATAGCTCACGATCAAACCCAGACTTATGCAATGAAAACACCGCTCCTCCCGTAACTACCTTCGATTCCAAATTGCCACGCCTCATTTCTGGATTTTTCCTCCTTTTTTTATTTTTCCTTAATTAATGATGAATTTTATTTAATTAATTATTATTATTTTTGCACATTTCGCGTATTTTAAGTAATTACGTGTATTTCTACCTATATGTAAATTCATATACAATACAAATAAATATTCCTAAATATTAATGAGGTCATTTTATGATTTTTAGTATATATATAATTTATCTCTAACAATTCGTTAATTATCGAAATGAATTTTACGCATTTTCGATAAATAACGAGTTATATACTTAAAATTTGGAATTTTTATATTCTTTTATTTTATTACTTATTTTCTTAAATTCAAACTTACAGGATCATTTTACTAATATTTCTAACTTTATTTATAATTTAGGTTTTATCGGATCTTTCAACCGATCGAAATCTTAAGCGACTAATTGTGGAGCTTACAACACCATAACTAAGATTCAATCAATAATTATAAACGTACAAGCATTTTATGGAACGAACTAGTTATAAGCACAAATAAGTACAATGTTAAGCCTCTAAGTATTCTTAAATAATACTCCAAAAATACAGTAAATTAAGTATTGATCCCAACTTACCTAAATCTAATAAAGATTTTGTACAGCTAAATTTTTGTTTCTTTTTGCTAATAATATTACATAATATAACTTAAGAAAATAAAAATTCGAATCTAATTTGTTAATTGAGAGACCAATATTCATACCACTAAAATACCACGGTATTAACTTGTATGCCTAGTAGTTTGGTGCCTCGCTTGAAACCTACATATAACTAATATTTTTATACATCCAACAAAGATATT
Source organism: Lumnitzera racemosa (assembly GCA_024138005.1). Taxonomy (NCBI): domain Eukaryota; kingdom Viridiplantae; phylum Streptophyta; class Magnoliopsida; order Myrtales; family Combretaceae; genus Lumnitzera; species Lumnitzera racemosa. The sequence continues at coordinate 103,508,762 of JAMXBC010000004.1, forward strand.
TCAAATGGAACAAGGATTTTAATAGTTTATTTATGATAGCAAGTTCACTTTACCTATAAAATCCCATAGTGCATAATAGTCAACTTTTATGTTGTGAATTTCATTTACTATCTTCTCTATGGTATAATATATAAAGTTTATTTATGATAATTTTTATCTTTAATACCCCTGTTTGAAGGTAGTCTTATTTTTTCATAATATTAAGTATATTTCTTTTAACATATTTATATTGGATTTCACTTCCTTATACATTTAATATTTTAGTGTTTAAGTTAAATAGATACTATATAAATACACTTAACTTTGCTTAGTATATAGATAGATTTATATGATTTAAATGTGCTTTTTGGATCCTCTTTTAGTATACTTGTTAAGCTTTGAAAATATGGAAATATTAAAAGAAGTTGATGAAGAATGTATTTGATGTGAATTTTGGCACCAATATCGAGTTAGACTAAGGCTAAACTTAACAAACTGATGTGACATTGTAAACGAATGAATGATTTATGTTGTTATTTAATTAAACTTAGTTTACTCAAAATTTTTGTCTGAGGCAATATATTTTGTTATGTTTAACTTGTTCTTTTAGACTTTGATTTTTATAAGACTTTCATTCCAATTATTTTAATAGGAAAAGTAAAAAGAAAAAATAAAAAAGAAAAAAAAGTCCTTAACATTTATCTTTTTTTTTTTCATTTTAGTCCTTAAGGTTTCAAAAGTTTCATTTCAATCATTAATGTTTATAAACGTTAAGTCCTTCCATTAGTTTTACCATTAATATTAACACATGGCAATTTTGATTCGTTCAAATAACCGATTTAATTAAATAAATTAATAATGTATATTATATAAGTAAAATTCACAAAAATACTAAGAAATACATAAAATTGATTTAAAAAATCAAACAAAATAAAAATGAAAATCTAAAAAATAGCATATATTATTTAGTAATAAATATTTATATACATACCTATTAATATTTATTTTGAAATAAATTAATAAAAGTTAACAAAAATTATAGAAATTTTTTTTAAAAGATATAGAAAAAACAAAATCCGACTAGCCCCCTAACATTGGGGTAGATGGAAAACGACCACAAGAGCAAGTAAGTTGGGGAAAATACCCCTAGTAAAAAGCGGCCATCCACAATAACCTAAAATTAAAAATAAAATAAAGTGAAACCCAATCTAGTTGATATCAAGTCGTGAGATCCAATCTCAACCTAATCAAGTTTCGTGTGTTTTTCCCTTTTCTGTTTTTACTATGGCAAGCTTTGCTACCTAAGGGAGTTGTGACCAATAGTCACCCACCTTGGTATAGCACAGTGATCCACAACTACCGACGAGTTGCTACTTACTTACTCATGTACCCATTTTTCAACCACCTTAATATGTTTGAGTAGTCGAATTTTATTTTTTAACTATTTTTTCTTCCTTTCAAATTTATATATATGTTTAGTTATTTTATTTATTTTTTATATGTATATACATAAGAGTGTGTGTATGTGTACGCTATCATAGTTATTATTTTATCATTTTTTAGATTTTTTTTCGTTTTAATTAAATTATCATTATTTTTAATATTTTCTATATTTTTATTACTTTATTTTTTAATAATTTATTATATTATTTACTAAATTAAAATACATGGACCAATAGAATAGTGACATGTGTCATTGTATAATTTAAAATCTAACGTCATCAATTAAAAGGACTTATCTGTAAATATTTACGAACGTTAAGGATTAAAATAAAATTTTTGAAACGTTAAGAAATAAATAGAAAAAGAGATAAATATTATAGACTTTTTTGTACTTTTTCCCATTTAATTGATAAGATAATAATGATAAGCTCTATAGACACCAAATTTTTTTTGCCCCCTTATATCTATTTATTTGTCATCATTTTTTTTTAAATATAAAGTATAGGATCTAAATTCAAAAGTACAAAAATTAGAATATTTAAAAGAAGTACAAAAAAAGAAAAAAAAAACAAAAAAGTGTATAAATAGGAAAAGAATAAAAAAAAAGTAAATAATAGTTTAGAAATAAGGTTTTTTAGTTAGATAAGTTTGTTTCTTTTTATCAAGCATGTTTTTATTAGCTTAAGTATATTTTGTTTGCAATAATAGATGAGGTACAAGCCAATGGTCCAATGGATAAATCATATGTATGCAAGTTAGAGGATTCAAGTTTAACTTTTGTCATAAGTGTTATGTACCCTTTTTATTCTTTGTCTACATCTAGTTGGCCCTTTCTCTCATCATTCCAGCTCAATTCCCTCCATTCATAGCCTTATTTGATTAATTTTCTATAAGATTTTACCAAATTAATGGTAAAATCTTGTAGATTACTTAGAGCACTTTTAATCCATACCCATTTCATGTCTATGTGCAACCATTTGAGGGGTTAAATTAGACTTGAAAATCTGAGAAAGTTTGAATGCTTAAATTTTCCTCCAGATTCATTTTGCTTGATTTGAGCTTTCTTAATAACATTCGAAGCTTCCATTTTTGTTTTTCAGTAAGAAGGGAATGCATTTTGACCACTCATTTCACTGAGTTATGAAGAATTGTGTTCAAATTAAAATCAAAATTTGTCAAACCCATTAATTGAAAATGGGTGAATTTAATCAATGCTTTTGACTTCCCAAACTTGATTCGTGCCGTAAATGTATAAATAGGGGGTTTGGAACTCATTCTAACATGAAATCTTGTTCGAATCACTCAAAATATGCGCAAACGTAAGCTCTTTCTCTCTAGGCTGAGAAGCTTGCTTTGTGTCTCTAAAAATTGTTTAAGTTTGAAGAATTTCAAGCCAAAAAAAAAAAAAAAAGTTTCACTTATTAAGCTTACCCAGATCACAAGCTCTCCAAAGCTCCCTTTTTTCTAGCCTTGTTGTAGCCCCTAGCTACTCGACTAGCTACCTAGGATTTGGCTAGTAGCTACCTAAACATAAACCACCACCATATGGTGGTTCTTACAACAAACCCTTATCATTACTGAACTCACCACTCCTGAAAACCTAGAAATCTACCCTCCTTTGAGCTATAATAACCACACCGTTGACTTGGCATCCAATTACCACCAAATTACCTCCATTAGCTGCGACATCACTCCCTTACCCATATTCTCCAATAAGATACTCATGAAAACAAAACTCCTCACTGGAACAATACCTTAAATCAACCTAAAGCATCCCTAAGTCTTGTTGTCGATTCTCTTCTTCCCCTTCTTTATCTCTCTTCTCTTGTACTAGTTACATGTAAAGCATGTGAGGCCTCAAGTCCGAGTTCAACTTGGACTACGCTCCTAACCTACATGCAATCACCTGTTGATCCAATCCCTTTTCTCCTTTCTTTTGTCTTTTATTCATTTATTTAGTTTTCATTTTTCTTTTTTTCTTCCTTATTTTGTATAAATGTATGTGTGTGTATGTGTAAGCCTCATAATCTTATATTCGAGGATTAGTCTGTAAAGTTTAGAGCAATTAGGTAAGTTATCCAATCAAGCCAAAATTTTTACAACGAAGTTAGAAATAGTAGCAAAAGTGATTATGTGAATTTGGATTTAAGAAAATAAATAAGAAAATAATTAATCACTATAATATTGAATTATATGTATATTACTCAATATTTATTGAAAATGCGTAAAACGAGTTTCAATAATAAACGAATCGATAAAAATAAATTATATGCACACTAAAAATCATAATCACTCAAATAATATTTAGGAGTATTTATTTGTACCATATATGTATTTATGTGTAGATAAAAATATATAAAATTACTTAAAATACCCAAAATATATTAAAATAATACTAATTAATTAAATAAAATTGATAAAAAAATTAAGCAAAATCAAGAAAAATATGAAAAAGTAAAGAGAATTCTAGAATCGAGGTGTGGCAAGTTGGAATTGAAAAAAAAAAAAAAAGTTAACCAATAAAAACTAGCTAAATAGAAAACAAAAAAAGAAGAGATAAAGGACATTTGGCTAGACATAATTCAAGAAAAATATCCAAACACATCTATAAATTTAAAAACCTTCTTCCACAAATCATTTGGCTCAGTTGTAGATTAAGAAAAAATTAGGGAGAGAAAAGAAAAGGAAAAACTAAATTGACTAAAAATTAGAAAAATTGTGTGTACTTAGAACTTATAAGAGGAACCTATGACTAATGATCACTTAGGAGTAGATAGCCACCACTACTAGATGATAGTGGTAGTGCCCAAATCGGCCAACAATGCTATAATGGTCGAAGTAAGCAATACTGTTGAGTCTGATTTTTGTTTTATTTATTGAAAATATTAAATAATTATGAAAAATTATGAAATTTAGTATTCTAAAATATTTTTGTATGTAGTTTTTAGAAAAAAATATTATTTTGATAAAATTAGGTCCCATGACACATAGTGCTTAAGAAACCTATAAAACCAAGCTTACTTTTTATTTCTTTTTCTTAAAAAAAAAAAAAAAAAAGAGGTTGTAATGATCTAGTTTTGGTTTCAAAATTTTTATATAAACTACATAGGATATATATTACAATGCTATGAAAAGTATTCCTTAAATTTAATTTTCTAAATTTTTACTTAATTTTTAGGCCCTAAAGTCATGCATAAAAGCACTTTGTGGGATTAATTTAGTAATTTAATGTTAATTTGGTAAAAATACTGATTTAATATGTAATTAGGTATCTTTAGATGAAAGTTGATGATGTGGAATTGTACTTGTAGAGTTTGAGGTATTAGCTGTATGTAATATGCATATTATGCAATAAATAAGTATAAAGGAATAAAATGTACAATAATATATTTAAGTTTATTTTATGATTTAGAGTGTAATTAGATATTTTAAGAAAATAGATACAGATTAAGAATAGTATTAGTGATGTTGGAAAGGTTAGATGTGTGTTAGATGTGTAAATTAGAAAATAGTGGATAGTATGTAAAGAGGGAAATTAGATGAGTAAAATAAATTAGATTAAAATTTATAATATTATAATATTAGGAATATTACATAAATCTAATTTGGAATTTGAATTTAGGAAATTATGTGAAAAATATAGGTGATACTCACATCAGGAACAAATTCGATCGTTAAATTAGAAATATAATATATCGCACCGACTAAAATATTGGTTAAGAGTTAAAACAGAAATTTAGGATACCTAAATGTAGTTAGATGAATTTCACATATTAATTCGAAAGGAACTCCTAAGATGTATAAATAAAAATTGTAATTAGAAGGTAAAACAAAACTTAATCAAGAAACTAATTTAGAAATTGAATTAGAAACTAGTTTAGTCATAAGAAATATAGAACTAAAATAATTAAGTAAAATTATAATTTTAAACGAAAATCAAAGGATTTAAAGCTTATATGTATATGCACACATATGTATGAGTGGTATGTTAAAATGTGAACAATTTCTAAATTGAAAACTGATTCAAAAGCAGAATCAAAGTTGGGATTAATATAAATATATTAGATAGTAAATCAAAAACCTAAACCAAAAATTATACTCATCAAATAAATTATAAGAAAAAAGGTTAAATGGCATTCAAAAGACTTATAAACAAAGGGTAATAAAAAGAAAAAGGTAAACTAAAACCTAATTCAAAATCTGAAATTGTAATTAGAATAAGAAGCAAATTCGAAACCTAATTCTAATTTGATGTTCTAGATTAAAAGTTGTGTGATTTGTATGAAATGCTTAAACACTTTAAACCAAATCTATCTAAATGTATGACTTGTAAGTCTAAAACAGACCTGCATAGCAACCTATTAGGGAAAATGTTTAGGATTATTTAACCAAATATTGATCCTTTAGAAAGAGATAGCATTAGATAATATGATGAGTCTTTTCTTCATCCTTAGTCGAACTAAGCGACAGGAGAAAAGGTAGTAGTAAGGGTAAAGTCAATAGTTTGAAAATAGTCAGAGGAAGAGTAGTATCTCCATTGCACAAGCTTAGATTTAATGTAAACTCCTCAACTTAGATTAGAATAGATGTAATTTATCTAATCTCACGACGAACCAGATAACACCATACTATAGTATTTACTTATACATGCATTACATCTAACTAATTTGGTTAATAACCTTGTTTATTCTTAATGTATAGTTTTAAATCTCTATCTTAACTTACTGAGTGATTGGTTACTCACATCCCTATAGATGTTATTATAGATACTAACTAAGAAGCGATTAAATAAATACCCTAAAGTTAACAATTATTGGATCCTAGAGACTGAGGATATAAAACTATGAATCAATTATACTCTCATGTTTAAATTTTATCTTTAAAGCTTTTAGTATCAATTTATGTATTACTTAAATAGATTATAATTAAGCTACTAAATTTTGTAAATGTACTCGAGTTATTTTACTATAAATATGTATTTTTCATAACTTTATAGTCAACTAACATGTTTAATTTATGAACTCTTTACTTCAAAGCAAGTTAGTAATGGACGCTTTGTGTAAATTAAATTTAAGATAGCGACTGAAATATTAGTTTCTATTTGAGAATAATTTACACGACAAGATTATTACAACTCTATTACTTTAGAGCGTGACAATATATATATACATAAAAAGGCCAAGAGTGGTAAAAAGAATAATGAAAAACAAGAAAAAAGTTTTACTCCATTTTTATTTAGATGTTTGCCTTCTTTTCAAGAATTTTCAATAAATGATGAATGAATGAATAAAAAAAAGTGAATAATTTACTAAATAAATAAGTAAATGACAATAAAAGGGTACGATAATTTTGACTCATAGAAAAATCCATTTTCCAAGAAAAAAACAATCCAAAAATTGGATTCCTTTTAGTTTTTAATAATAAGCATTCAAAATTTAGAACTCCTTCAGTATTTTTCTTAAAATTAAAATAAAATAGACAACAATATAAATCCGACTGTTTTCCAATTTTAAAAGAATCCAACATACTAAATTTTATGAGATCAAACCACAGGAAGTTTGATCCCTACTAAAATGTATGTAAGCTCCTACGAAGTGAATTAAAATAAGAATTTTTTTTTTATCTTCCCTTTTATAAATAAATTTATTTTCTTCATTTCTTTTGTAAATTAAAATCTATTCATTTCTTTATTTGTAAATTAAAGTTATTTTTCCAAGACTAAAGTATATTTTGAAAAATAAAATAAATTTTAATAAGATAAAGTGATACTCATTTCGGATTTAATAAAATAACCCCTCAAATCCAAAATCTCTAATTTTCAAAAATTATTTTCAAAAGCGATTTTTCTCACTCACCAATAGTTAGATTAAAATCAATTCACTAAATTGATTTTAATCTAACTCTATTTTTCCTGACTCCATCCAAGTGACAACTTCAAAGCTTTATTTCAAATTTAAAAAGAAAATCAAATTTTCTTGATTCTTAATCGAGAGTTTATATCAAATAGGTATATGGCTTAATATAAATAAGATTAAGGAAAATGAAAACCAAAAAATTTCTAGCTCGATAGCCTCTATTTTAGATTTTTTAGCATATAAATGGGTCCAATTCACATTTGTTAAATAGGCTATGATTCACCTCTCCGTTTCAAACGCAATTAGTAGGTAAGTTATGTTACCTATTAAGATTTCTTATGTATGATGAATCCATTTAAATTAAAATACAAGGTATGTGACCATTAACACGTATTACCACTCCAATTAATGATGATATAGTATTATTCTTAATTAAATTTGAAGAAGAGTCAATTCTAAATTATGAACCGGTTGAATACTTGGCATTGCATGCAGGTTTAGATGGCTCAAGCTCTAAAACTGGTTGAATACTTACCGTTGCATGCAGGTTTAGATGGCTCAACCTCTCAAATACACGAGTTTGAACTGATTTTTTTTTTTTTTTAAACAAGTTATAATATATATATATATATATTAACATAAATTTTTATGTTCATTACTAGGTGATTCCTTCCCTAGATAAAAAAAAAAAAAAAAAAGAGAAGAAGAAGAAGAAGAGGATTCATTATGTACCTCCGACATATGGGCAGCCTATCCATCAAGTTCGGATTAATCCACAAATGAATAGAATAAAACAAAACATCAAACTTCTGGATACAGCTTAATTTGTCGGCTATATGATTAGCAACTTTATTAACTTCTACGTAGACGTGACGCATGTGGGTCTCGCTCGCTCGGTGAAAGAGACTCTATTTATTTGGAACACATCATTCATGCAGCGAAGGATCAGATTCCACATATATATCCATGTCTCTTGAAAACCCATTTGGGTGCAATTGGCAAAGAAACCCGTGTCCAAACAGCTAATAATTCCAGGTCATCCAGAGATTTATCCAATTGATAAGCGCAATCACAAACTGGACGTGCTTACTAGGATCCCTACCACTCGACCATGTAAGCTAACTTTATCCACTACCATGTTTCAAAAAAGAGACCTGTTTCAGCTATTTTTATGCTTCTATCATCAAATATTATTGTATCAATTTCAAGAATACACCTGTTCGACGCCATTAGCATCGATTGATATTAGAGAGCAGACTTGGGGCTGGTCCCCTTTAAACTAAGATCGGCCCGTTTTAGGCTGGTTCATTTGGCCAAACAGTTCGATGAGTCAGTTTTCGATTTATGAATTTTTTTTTTTTTTTTACAATTGAAAAAAAAAATGTTCTTTTATCTTTATACTTTATTTTTAAAAAATCTACTAATGAATCACAAGCTATTTCACTTTATTAATTATTAAATACTAAAATTAATTATTCATACTCTATTAATTATTGGGCACAAGATTAATAATTTACATTTTTAATAATACATAATTATTATTTTATGTCAACAATTAATGAATTGACTAAGTAAATCTCTTTTTATATGCAACATCTCAAGAAAAACTTATCAATATAATTAATGTATGACTTGATTTGTGATAAGCAATACTTACTATGCTCTTTTATTACTTCAAATAAAACTTCAAAAAATAATATAATTGATGTGAGAGTTGGACTGATATTATAAATAAAATAGCATCTATCTAATATTTATAATACACTCGCTATTTTATATGTGATATAAATATATTCCTTATAACTTTTAATGATATTAAATTATAAATACACTTCTTTTTTATAGTTTTTTTTTTGTTGAAAAATTCTTTTAGTGATTTAAGTAATATATTTTATACCATAACTACATACTTTTACTAATATTAAAATATATGGGTTTAATAATTTATTTTATAAACTTATATATATTATTCGATCTTAATATCAACTTTTAAATATAAGTAATAATATATATTCAATTGTATTTTATATTTTAATTAGAAAGAATACTTCAATTTATTTCTTTTTTCATTTTTTTAATTTTCGGGTAGGAACTAGGGGATTGAGCTGTCAATTCCTTTGACTTAGGCTTGAACCAGTCGGTTTGACGAGTCTAACACATTAAACCGTGCCGACCTGCTAAACCCGATAAGTCGAGCTATGGTTCAAGCTAATGACTCATGAGTCTAAGTCGATTCAATGAATCACTAGGTCGGTTTCGATCTAATTCATGAGTTGAATCCGACCCTTCCCTAGATCTAAGCGAGAGCTAATAGATATGGTGATTTTCCATTTTCCATGGCCAAAAGCATCGATAGGAAAAGAGAAAAACAATTTCCCATTTTATGTATTTAAATTTTTCATGGTTATTAGATATTTGGGGGCAATCACTACTATCACCTTTTTACCACTATCTAGCGCTAAAGGCCATTAACATATACGTACAACCTCTTAAAATTAGTATAATAATTTAACAACTAAGAAATTTAATTATAAAAAACGATTAAAAATCTAAAAAACATCTTTGAATAAATAAACTACCCCTTGGCTTTTACATATTCTCCTTTGGTTTACTCCAAAAGATTAATGGTATGTCTAATTTTCATAAAGTAGAAATAAAATCATGATTCTTAAGAAATAGAAAGGTAATTTCTTATAGTTCCTCTAAGATCTTATGGAAAGATACAAAAATATGTTTGAAAAAACAAGGAATAATTGTTCTCTTGGTCCTATAAATGAATTGAATTCTTCATTTTATATAATAACAACTCTGTAAAATGGTTATTTTATCAAGCATATGCAAGAATAAGCTTGCAAGGAAGAATTGTTAGTCTATTCCATCCTTATAAAATCAATTAAATGTGATGCTATTGCTGTACTTGAATTTCGGCATTAATAATCAAAAACCACCCTAATTGGCTCATATCTCTCTTAAAAGGAAAATTTCACTAAGTTCAGGTATTAATAGACATTCATCCTTCTTTTACATCTTTTTTTTTCGATCATTATAATGTATTATCATAATAGAAGAGAGAGAATTTAAGCCTCTACAATTCTTATGGAATGGCACGTTGATGTCAATAAACTTTTAAGAAAATAGAATTACAATTTCATTCCTACTTTATTAGTTATAATTAATTAAAATTACTTTTCTAACCTTAAAAGAAATTATAACATTCAAATTAAGAACATTTTTGATAAATAATTCTATTTGAGTATTTAATACCATTCCATTCCATTATATTTTAAACATAGGAAAAGATTTTTTATTTCAATCTTTTATTCTATTCCATTTCATTTCAATCCATTCCATTCCATTCCATTATGGACAATTTTTTCGTACCAAAAGTGACATAAGTAGATATAGTATGCGATGTATTAACTTCAAAAGGAAAAGAAAAAGGAAAAGGCATAGTAACAATAAGTACCCTTTCTCCTTCTTTTTATATATATATTTTTGAGAAAAAATTGTATAAATCCACCTCAATGAAGGCAGAGAATTTTTATAATAGAATTGAATAGAAGTATCAACTTCAATCACAAATGCATAAATCATAGTTAAAAGGTATTTAAATATAACCGTTGAAACAACCATAAAGTGGAGTTAGCCTATGTAGAGGTTCAACATAGATATGGTTGAAATATGAACAAGGATGTCCCAAATAAGTTCACTTCTATAGAAATAATTGAATATCCAGGCTTCATCACTTGCCGTTTGAAGAAAAGGAATCACCTTCATTGTAAATAAAATTAAAGAGATTTAAATCAAAAGATGCTTTTATTATACCATTCTGCCAAATAAATTGGCAATTGAATAAGGTATGTGACCGTAATACTATAAGTTTAACTAGGAATCCTAAACATGCATGGACATGTTAAATGATGCAATAGACTCTCCCTCTCTTTCTTTTGCCTAAATGCACTACCAATCAATCAAAGCTTGCCAACTTCTTCCTTAAAAAAAAAAAAAATATATGTTTCCTAAATAAAGATACCATTAGTAGTTATTTTTCCATGTTGGATTCTACATTAATAATTTAGTGGTCTCGTGGATTAGGTTTGACTCTCCCCTCCCTTATGTAGTTGGAAAAAGAAAAAAGAAAAGAATGTGTATTAATAATTGCTTTAACATATCTAGAAGATTATATCATACCCATGATTTTGTAATATTCACATGAGGCATGGCTGCCATAAAATTACCTTTAGATTTGTATGGGAATATATTAAACAGAGAAGATTAGTGAGACAGATAAAGGGCCTTGTAATATACCAATGAATGTGAATTTCTTTCTAGCTTGTCAATTTTTCTTGTTTAAATTATGGGCAACCATTTGTTAGTTATGCATAGAACATCTAATCTTCTAAAATGTATTTTCACCTATCTATAATTAACCCTCAAACTATCGCTAAATCCTCAAAAACTGTGATTATTTATTGTCCCTTCTTGTGATGATTTGGAGGGTATATGCAAATTTTCAAAAATAATAGCGAGGTGAAATTAGGCATTTTGAGTTTAGAAGGTCTATGTATATTTGATCGATAATATTTGGTCCGTGCTAAATTACTTCTTTTCATGCTTTCTTCCACTCTTTATCCTCCTTTATTATATATTTTCAATGATGATATGGCTTCTCGGTTGAATATCCATATTCTTAATATGGATATATATACTTGAAGAGTTCTTTTTCTTTTCTTTTCTTTTCTCTTCTCTTTTTCTCACCTTTTTAAGTTAACTATTTATATTATAGGAATGAGGATAAGAGAATCGAACTTGTTCTATCAATTGGAAGAGCGGTATTTATACCAATAATAAATCCAAACAAATCCACAACAGCTTGGATCAAGAGTACAATATAATAAATGGCATAAATCTAATAGCAATGGTATACCAATAATACTGAGACTTAGCTTCTAAATAATATGATTCAGAATGGGAGAGTGAAAATGTGCATATGTTAAGTCTGTTGACAGCAGTCATATAGTGGAAGTTGGACTTGGAAGTATATGGTTGACAGCAATCAAATGATGGATATGAAGTTGTCTTGGAGGAAAGACCCTTGATTTCCAATAGTATCGTGCAACAATCGAGCATGTTGTCATCCCTCTCATGCAAAAGAATTGGCAAATAAAAATGAATGATCCTATGCTACTATATTCTCATGCTGTTGTTAAGATAAGTGCTGATAAATATGTCTTCCAGTAGCAGTCAGGAACATACCAGATGGGCTGATTACATCTTGTATCCCTAATTAACAGGAAGATAAAAGCATTAGTGATGCAACAACGAGATGTTTTCAGTAATTATACATTGCATGCAACTTTTCAAGTCACAAATTTAAGCAAGGGAAAAAGTAAAGGAGTAAAGTTTAAAAGGCAGCAACATGGATTGAAGAAACTAGATGCTCCTACCAAAATTCCTCTACACATTGGTCAACTGTCTTTATTCAAATCAAGCAAAGATCACATGAAAAATCAGGAATGAATATGTACAAAATTGGCTAAGACAGCATACAATTTGTAATGTCTGCCTTGAACCTGGAATCTGAATAAATTTCTCTTTTGGATTTCTTACTTTTCAAACTACTTTTCTATATGATGGTTCCATTCTTGATTACAGAATTTTTCAAGATAACCGTGATGCCTGAACGAATGTAGAATCCTTCATCTGGTCGCTCTGCCTCTTCTATGTTCTGAAAAACCAAGCAAGATTAGAATTTTTATCAAAGGCCGGGAATTACCATGTGAAGCCAGTTTAAGCACTACTTACATCGGTGTTCTTTATAACCACATTCTTCCCAATTCTTGCATTCTTGTCTATTATGCAATTCCTGTAGGATAAGGTTGAAATGATCCTATATATCGATTCATAAACAGAATTCTGTAACTTGAATAACTGAATGATCCCTTACATAATCTTGGTTTCTTCTCCAACACCTATTGGAACTTTTCCTTCTGCCAGATTTTGTGCTCTCTCTGCCTCAGTTTGGTAGCAGTCTGCACCCATCATCATGGTATCCTAGTACATGCGAGACAATATTATCGATTGAACAACTAAAGAGATCGTTATCCTAATGTTTCCTGACGTTCAAATAAAAAAACTTATAAGCTATGTTCTTCTCTGAATGCATGTAATCCTGACAATGATTGAGTTGTTGAATAATTCATCATTAATTATTTCAAGTAATGAATATAAAATGTACAAGCTTAAGCTTGTAGGATCAATCATTAGGAGGTAACAAACCAAGGTATTAAACAAAACCTTACCTTGAGATCCACCCCATATTCAAGTCTTGATCGCACACCCACAATAGAATGTTGAACCTTACACTCCCTTAAAAAGCACCCGTGTGATATGATAGAATTAGCGACCTAAATTGGCAGATTTACATCCAGCTCATATATATAGTCCAGATGAATGTTGAGCACGAAATATGTATAATATAACCTTAATGTCTTGAATCATTACCTGGCACTTCTCTATTTTAGTCGGTGGCAGGAACCGAGGAGACGTATAGATTGGCTTCTGTGGATCATAGAAGTGAAACTTGGGAGGCTTCACGAACATTGGAGAAAAAATTGACATTAATGCATGATGACAACTAAATATACTTCGAGCAATGACTATGAGAATGAAAGAAAACTACCTGATCTGTTAGAGCCAAGTTTGCATCAAAGAAGGACTTAATGGTTCCAATGTCTTCCCAATAGCCATCAAAAAGATAAGCCTGAACCGGGTTAAACCATAGTCATTCAAAGTTACTGATTTCAATATGGTGATGATTGCCAGCAAACCAATAAAATTTCATCGGATATCTCTGAAGAGACAGCACACCAATTAAATGAAGCAGTACAATTTCAAGAATTACCTGAACGTTGTAGTCTTGTGCAGCCTTTGGAATGATTTCTGATCCAAAATCATTGGCAGATGGATAGTTCCACCTGAAAACAAGGAAATATAAACTAATAAAAGTGGCTTCAAACTCCATTCAATTCGATTTCATTTTAAGCATATGCTTGATCTTCTGGAATTAGTTATAGAAACAGAATCAATTATTGAACATTAAATTCTACAAGAATGAAACAGCAAGGTGTATGATGTCTCCTAAGGACTTTGCTAACATGTATGACGTCACGTAAGACACACTACTTTCATTTCTTGCAACCTAAGCTAATCCTTCAGAAATGAAAATTGCCATTAGTATAATGAACTATTAAGTAAAAAGAGGATCAAATGATGGCACATAAATTTAAACACATGAAAGATCAATAAAACATCTTGATGAATTTGAATTACAACCATCTGATCTATAAGCTTAAGCATACAAATTGATATGGACTTTACATGTTTTTAACAGAACGTAAGCAGGAAAACTATACTTCTATCTTTTAAGTAAAAGGAAATAAGATAAATTTCCTTTTCAATCACCAGAGAAACATTGAAGCACTATCACTGAGCCTTTACTAGATATTCACCAAATTGTTTGGACAATATGGTGAACTTTCATTTACCTAAGGATTTTCAGCAAGACATCTGTTTTGAACAAGTAAATACCCATTGACGCAATGAATGGGAATTTCTTTGCATCCGAAGCTGATAATCCAAGAACTTTCGTATCTACTTGCTGTAACAAGGAATGTTCAGTGAGATTGCTGAATTCAATAGGACATCAAATAATTAAACGGGACAAAAGGGAATCGAACACAACCATAGATCTCAAACTGTCACCCTTGGGCTTTTCAAGAAACTGAGTGATTCTTCCTGTTTTATCTGTCTTAAGCAACCCAAAGTCTGAAGCACGACTGCAAAACATAGATATTTTTCAATTGATGTAGGTGAAAGAAGTGGTTCTTGAAAGACCTTTATTCATTTTTCAGAACTAATTACCTTTCGTCCATGGGAACACATGAAACAGATATGTCTGCATCTGAATTCATGTGCTTCTGCTCAAAGAGGTTATGCATCAACAACATAAAACGATAAATATTAAGTTGCATCATATCAAAAACAATTGAGATTTTAGATCAAATTGTTATGAATATAAAATGTTCATGGTGTCAATGCAAGAGGTCCTTGATTTGAAACACCTACACACTCATTCCACTGCTAAGTGGTTCACGTGATGGGCTTCAATCTAAGTTCAGCTGACAAGTAGTAGGAGTGTAAGTAGTAAACATAAGTTCACATCAAATCTAAAAGGCTAAAAGCTTTTATATTAGATAATTGTGGATTTAAAGTTTATCGCAGATGTAGAAGTCCTGAACTACCTGAACAAAGTCCATGTAGTCCATTCGATAAAGCTGGTCACCGGATAATATCAGAATATTCTCTATATGTTTATGCTTCACGTCCTGCATTTTTAGACAAACAAAAGATTGAGAAAGTACCCACCTACTTCATCTTTGAAATATGTCCATAAATACTTATTCATATGATCCTACATGTCTTATATCTGCTACGCAACACAATCATTGATCAACTAAAAGTTGACATGTGAAAACAATTAAGATGTCTTACAGCTATATTATAGGTACCTCAAATAACCAGATGAACTGTCTTACTGCATCTGCTGTGCCTTGAAACCATCTCTTCCCAAATTCTCCAGGTGTTTGAGTAGCTGCCAGCACCTTCATGGCCACAGAACCAATTGTCAACATAAAACACAGCGTCTATCACCTGACTTAAAAGCTTTACCCCTAAAACTTCTATATTAAATAGTCAAATTGACTGCATAGAGAGAAGCAGAGAATCTAATCAAACCTCCACAAATCCATCCCCGAAATTCATCCCACTTCCCAGATTGTATGTTCGAGCAATGTGTCGATTGAGGGATTGAGAATTGAATTGAGTGAGGATGTATATTTTGTTGATTCCACTGTTGATGCAATTACTCATGGGAACATCTATTAGCCTATAACATCCACCAATTGGAACCTAAAAACACAAATGACCACAAATATAAGATATAAAATGTGGGCATATAAGAGAGGAAAAGAAATACGGAAATACAAGTCATCTTACAGCGGGTTTGGCTCTCATCTGAGTAAGGGGAAAGAGCCGCATTCCTGCACCTCCTCCTAGTATAATAGAGGCAACACTCTTTGGATCGGCTTCAGGTTTAGGAAATATTTGTGCCTGAAATGGCTGGCATTAACCAAGGGAACCGCTTAGAATATAGAAAACATTTCTAGGAACAAGAAAGTAGGCAGTTGTGGTTAAGCATCAGAGTAATTATCAGTTAATTTATTGACAAATCAACCGTATTGCACTAATTATGAGCAAGCTTCAAAATGCACTACAATAATAGTGAACTGGACATAGTTTCCTTGTCCCTAAACAGTGTTCCCTTTCATATTCCCTATAAGCCATATGTAAACAAACAAATGCAAAAGGCAAGATACATATCACATCGTTAATCTTTCATGGCAGCAGATGATGATACCATCTAAAAATAGCGAAACTTGGTCTTCATGAAGTTTCTGAGGAAAAGAAACCGACATGACCTTACCATAAATTCTTTAGCAACATCAGCAAGATGGACATTGTTGACTGCTGCTGTTTTCGGTGCAGTAGAGCTTCCTGTTGTGCGATTAAGTTTTCCTATCGGCATATGAAAAATTCTGCGTTTTGAATGATGAACATCCACTGCCCTTCCAAAGAATGATGAGGAAGGACATCTTTCATTCCTTGGCGGCAACTTGGAATACATGTTTAGTGCTTCCATGGCGATGGAATTTCTGTCAGAGTAGCCTGTTCTTGTTCCTTGTAGTTACGATTGCTCTTTTGCTTCTCAAATCGGCAACAGGACAAGTAAAAGTAAATAATGAGTCAGTTTTACTAAAAATAACAATATATTGAAAAAAAATCCGAAAAAGGTTTTCCCCAGAACGAGATACCCTCAGCTACATTGGTATCGGTTCCCCAAGAATCCTTTGTTTATGATTTTGCCACACAAACAACCGAAAAATGGCAAGAAACAGATAAAGATTACACATAAAGGAATACTAATATAGTTCGAACTGATTCAAGAACGTAACTTTAACATTGAAATTTGAAATTACTAGCATAATAAATCATAGGTATTAAAAGAACAAACATGAGACACTAATTCAGGAACAGAGCACTCCGAAGGCAAAGAATGTCGTAATTATGCATGCAGTGAAATTCCAAGTGCTTGTTCTTTCAACAATGGTAAATCATACGAAAATAGAAACCTCATCTGATTTCAAGAAATGAATTATGAATAATGCATACCTTAAACACAATATGATTATCATCATGTGTAATAATATTTAAAGATACCTGCCTGTTTCCTTAACGATTATGCTACATTAGAGATAGTGAACCAAAAGTTTGCCTATTTGCCTTGCCTCTAGATGGAGAAAGGAATGGACTCCAAACAAATCAGCCAACTTTATTCATTAATGTCTCTCCAAAATCTTGAACTATTCGGAAATCTGAGGAAGTTTTCGAGATTCTCAAGCAGCTTTAGAGAAAAGCCACTTATTATAGTGTTTATGTTATAGAGTAATTAACAAATTTAATAACTAAGCTTATATAACTAACCAACTCTAACGGCACTTCCCTCTTTATCAGGGTTTCTGTTTTAGCAAACAACACGTGCAAGCATCGTTATAACCGTCTTACCAATTCATGTCTGCACGTTCCTTTATCGGGTTTTTCAAACGTTCCACTCGATTTATAAAAAACAAAAAAAAAAAGTTAAATTTTAATTTCACGTATGATTATCGTTGGTATTTTTGTAAATTGCAAATAATTTGAAAAATAATTCACTAAATAATATACACCACGTGTAAAAAAATGCGATGTGTAACAATCAATTAGATTCGAACAGCATACAATGGTAGTGAGTACTTAAAAATCTACTATCCATGTTATTGCATATCTAAAAATAATGAATCGTTACACTCTACGTATCGTTTCAAAGTTCTTACTAGTAATCATTTGGGCTCTGCACCTATAAGGCCTATAAAACAACACACAGTTAAGGGACATCGAAAAATCGTCCAAGGTGAGAAGGGTAAGAGTGGTCAAATTGACTACATAGAGACAAGCAGAGAATCTAATCAAACCTCCACAAATCCATCCCCAAAATTCATCCTACTTCCCAGATTGTAGGTTCAAGCAATGTGTCGATTGAGGGATTGAGAATTGAATTGAGTGAGGATGTATATTTTGTTGATTCCACTATTGATGCAATTACTCATGGGAACATCTATTAGCCTATAACATCCACCAATTGGAACCTAAAAACACAAATGACCACAAATATAAGAGATAAAATGTGAGCATATAAGCAAGGAAAAGAAATACAAAAATACAAGTCATCTTACAGTGTGTTTGGCTCTCATCTGAGTAAGGAGAAAGAGCCGCATTCCTGCACCTCCTTCTAGTATAAGAGAGGCAACACTCTTTAGATCAGCTTCAAGTTTAGGAAATATTTGTGCTTAAAATGGCTAGCATTAACCAAGGGAACCGCTTAGAATATAGAAAACATTCTTGCCGTTGTGAGGCTTACTAAGCTTGGTCCGTACAGGCCTAGAGCTTAAACCCATAGGAGTAGGCCTTAGGTCACAAGATGCATCAAATACAGTCAAGCCTGAGAGGTCCATATCCAAAGTGCCCTATTAACACTTGCCACCACCTCTCCCACAACACACCCCTTCCGAGAGTTTCATTGCCAAGGCTTAAGCAAGGAGAAGGGATATGTGGGCTACTCAGGTGTGGCCGATTTAACTCAAAGGGGTCCAACCTGGCGCGATGGGGCCAACGTGGTGGGTACATAGGTTTGTACTGGAAGCTAGCCACGATGGAGGTATCCAAAGCAGAGGATGCCTGATCTGAAAATGTTCAAGGTGAGAAGGGTAAGAGTGGTCAATAGTTGTTCCAAAGTAAAGTGTCGAAGACCCGAGCGAAGCTTAGGTTAAGGTATCAAAGCAAGACATTCTTGCAACTCACTGGGCAAGCGCTTCAAGACTTCAAACCGATCTATTCGAATAGTGCTCAATAAGGACCGACCAGATACAATTCTGTCATGTCTTTATCATACCGACCCGGTAGAAGTCAGATGGGCCTTCAAGAGACTTCTTGTTGAAGGAACTTTTTCAAAATATGATTTTTGCATGCCTATATTCCAAGCATTAAATGCGACACGACAAGTGTCTTGTTATAGCAAACTAGCGTGCACCTACATGCCTTTTGCTTTTTAAAGGTGATCGTCCGATCAAATTACTTTCCATGTATCTGTTATGCAACATTCCAAGGGATTCATGATTATACAGATCCTTATAATTGCCTATATAGCTTCCTAGGTAATTTGTCTATAAATAGGAGGATCTCAAAGAGAGACCATTTTTTTGCAATCTCTTTGTTTTTCCATCATCAAACTAAAAACTTTCTTCGAAACCTTTCAAACTTTCTTAAAGCTTTTCTTCCTTTTCCAAGTACCACAGCCATGTCAACCAATAGATGTGAGACCAGTTCCTCTTCGTCACTACATCACTCTAGTTTAGAGTCTACAAGGAGTGATCCCCCTCAGATACAGGAAGATGAGGTCTCGTCACTAGCATAACTAGACAAACCTATAAGGATGACTGTGGAACCATTAGACAGGGCTAAAATCATCAATGTCATCCCCATAGATGTATATGCGTGCATTCCCCTATCCCCACCCCCCTGCCCAAAGGATTTGTTCGATGCTCCTGAGACAAGCAAGGGCCTAGCGATCATGTGAGTAGAAGCAACTTTCTTATGGAGGCGATCCCTAAGTGGCAAATTAAGTTACCAAGCAGGGACAAACAAGTAGCGCTATTGTCAAGGAGGTGTTTCATAGTATTCGAGAAATGCTTGAAGTTCAAGCAATACCTCCCTCCAAGTCACTTCGAGAAGGAGTTCTTCAACTACCACTGTTATAGTCCATCGTAAGTCCTTCCCAATAGGTAGAGGGTACTGAAAGCTTTTCAGGCGCTCTGCAGATATCTAGTGATAAGGGCTACTCCCGAGCTCTTCTGTCACTTTTACATGTGAAAGATCGTCAAAGGGTGTCCTTACCTCTAGCCGTACCCAAAGAAGAAGCTGTTCTACGGCCTTGTAGATTCAGTCAAAGGCTAGCAAGAAGAGTATGTGGTGGTTAAACCACTTGAAGAGGCAAAATTTTGGACCAAATGGACCAGGATGGCTTGTACCGAAGGTGAGAAGGGGCTTGGTCTCAACGATACTAAAGCCATCTAAGAGATCCTAACCTTTATGGCATTAAGACATGGCCAAGAAATCAATACTGCGGAGATTGTGGAGAGGTATTTCCAGTACCTAATGTCCAAGCTCTTCCTTAGCATGAAGAAAGTTGTGGTAGAGAAATGGGTTGAAGGTGCAGGTATGTCCGGTACCTAATCAAGTTGTGCTAGTATTGAGGTGCTTCCTTTGACGCTTGTAGGATGGGAGGACTCCCTTGGCCATACCAGTCATGACAATGTTTTGTGAATGGTCTTTGTAGTTTGTTTTCCTTTTCTAAATTTCGATTCAATTTCTTACAAGCAAAAATTTAGCCTCGAGGATGCCTCATCCCTCTGTAAACAACCTGATGAGCCAACGCCAGGTGCAAACCAAGGCAGACCCACTAAAGGTAAAGTCAATAAGGCCAAAACCAAAGCCTGGGTAGACCAACAAGGTACGATTGAGGTCTATTCCTTAAATGATTCCTCTCGACATCTGGGACAAGCCCGTGGATGTAAATCCCTTGGGTATGGCTCTGACTACTCTTACCCTTGTACCCTCTACCGAGCCCATTGTCGTAGGCAATGAAGTTGCTAAAACGGAGGGGCCTAATGTGTAGACGCTTTCTCCTTCTAGGGCAAAGGAGGAAGAGATTGAGCAAGAGGCCGCCCTTCCTCGAGCTGCTGACCAGAAGCACAAGGCTCCCGAAATGGCCAAGAAGCCAATTCTTGGAGTGAAGAAATAAAGGCCCCTAGCGAAGGTACCTTTAAACAAAGGGAAGTAGAATAAATGGCCCATAGCTCATCCCTATTAAAGCATCGACGACATGGGGGATGCATTTTTTAAAGTTCTCAACAATTTTAAGCTAATGGGAATAGAGCTAGACTCATTCCAGGAAGTGTCGTACACTTCCCAAGACGAGGAGCTCTAGAAGGGAGCCCTTGAGTTGGAAATGAAGAGGGTCCGAGGGAAGCTCCTCAAGCCGAAGTGTAAGGTCTATGCCAACGATCTGACGTTGCAACACCGAACACTCAACTACCAAGCTTCAATGGAAAAGTGTACATGACAAAGTGCTAATCAAAATAAAGTTAGAGATTATCGGTGTTCCATGTGCACGAGATCAGCTTGCCATCCAATCTTTCCAGCCTATATGCTCCATTATCCAATCTCTCCTTAACTCTAACTGAGTCTTCCCAATTGGGGGCTAACTTGCCTTGACTTTCACATGAACTTGTAGCTTCTAGTTTTCGATACATTAGGTCACTAACCTTGAGTTCCTTGTGTCTAAACTTCCGATCATAATACCAAGCGGCCCAATGTTGGTATGCAGTTACCCTAATAGCAACAAGGTATCTGATTTCCTTTATGGTGTCAACGATCACTTGCAGTAGTAAGTCATTAAGGACGGTGTCGAAACTTCGAGTCCAGCTATTAGGGAGCTCAAGTTCGATGGGGAGGACAGCTTCTAACCCAAAAGCAAAGCGGAAGGGGGTCTCGCCTGTAGAAGTGCGGTAGGTGGTCTTATGCCTTACAAGATATTGGCCAATTCGTCGGCTTGAACACCTTAAGATCGGTTCACATGCTTCTTCAAGCTATTCAAAATGACCCAATCGGTTGCCTCCACCTATCCATTTGATTGGGGGTAGGCAACCGAGGTAAAGTATAGGGTGATGTGGTGCTTAGCATAGAGCTCCCCGACGAACTAGGAGAGAATGTTATTTCTAACGAAAGATTCAACACTTCTCTCCGTCATTCTAACCAATGCTTTAGCCTCCACCCACTTCATGAAGTAATTGATGACAACAATTATTAATTGTCTTCCACCTAATGCTTTCGGGAAGGCACTGAAGATATCGATCCCCCATTATGTGAACAGCCATGGACTCGTTATGGGTTGGAAGGCAATGCTGGGCACGTAACTGATTAAGGTGTACTTTTGGCACTGCGGGCACTTCTAAGCTACGGCCTTTACGTCTTGTCTCATGGTGGGCCAGTAATATCCAAGCTCTAGTGCTCGTAGGTATAGGGCTTGGAACTGAATGTAATTACTACACACTCTGACGTACAGCTCTTCCGTGACACGTAGCCTTTCCCATTCTCGAAGGCATAAGAGTAGGGGAAGGCTAACTCCCTTATGATACAGGACGCCATCGATCATCGTATAATTGGTGGCGTAGTACCGAAGTTTCTTCACCTCCCTCCTGTCTTCTAATAGCATATACCCTACTCCAAATAACTCCGGATAGGATCTATCCTACTCGGCTCTTATGCTACTATAGTTAGTTCCAAAACTTCAACCGAGCCTAGAGTTGTGTTGTTTTCCTGTAGGTACTCTATGTAAGCCCTAAAGTTAAGTCAAGAGACTGTAGGATTGAACTTAGAGCACAAGGTTTAGGGTGATTAGTTAAAGGATCTGATCAAACCCGAATTATAAACTATGGAGAGAAATATTAGTAAAAATGACCTTGTAAACTTGAATTTAAGAAAATAAATAATAAAATAGGAGATGACAAAATTTTCAAATTTTAAGTATAATAATTGTTAATTATCGAAAAGGCGAAAAATGTAAGTTAATACCTAATAAATTACTAGAGATAGATTATATGTATACTAAAAATCATAGAATGGCCTAAATAATAATTAGGAATGTTCACATGTATCCCACGTGTATTTACGTGTAGATAAAAATATGCGAAATTACTTAAATTGGCCAAAAACTTAGTAAATAATTAAAGAAAAATATTAAATTAATTAAGAAAAATCAGAAAAAAATCAGAAGGTTGTGGATTAATGCAAATATGGTCGCGGAAGGTCAGAATCTAAAAAAGAAAAATTAACCAATTAGAATTAAACAACACAAAAACCAAAAATCAAGAAAATGGGGCAAAGTCATGTCAAATTAATGCATATTAATTACCCAAAATGTATATAAATAGGGAAAAATTTCAGAGAACTCCTTTGGACAGTTTAGCATTAGAGAAAATAGGAAACTTCAAAAATTCAAGAGAAAATCTAGAAAAAAAAAAAGAAAAGAAAACTGTGCAAATTCGGCTAGTGAGCCAAACTCACACCTCACCACCATTTGGGACCGAGCCACCACTACTACACCACTACTACACCACTCTAGCCCCATCGTCTAGACCGGTCGACACACTTGAACCGGATTTGGACTGCTAAAAATTATCGGACCGGTGAGTCCCTTAATTTCCCCGATTTTGAATAATTTTGTAAAATTAGTTATTTTGCCCAAAAAATTATGAAACTTGTTATTCTGAGGTTTTATTGTATGTAAATTTAGGGAAAATAGTGATTTAGTTTAATCATGTTTGAAAATATAGGGTTCTTAACAAATTGAGCAAAACCGAGCATGATTAGAACGAGAAATAAACAGGCTTAGGAATGTAGTTTGGAGCTCAATCTTTTTTTTTTTTTTTGTAGAATGCTTATGTGATATAGAACAGTGCTATGAAGCCATTTTTTAAAAAATTAATTTTCAAAATTTTTAAGTTAATTTTTAGCCTTAAAATGATGGAAAAATTGGGTAATTTTGGGTTAATTAAGTGATTAAGATACTAATTATTGATTTAGATAGTAATTAGATGTTTAGGGATGTTAATCTCTAATGTGGAATTCTAATCCTAGCCTTTAGAGTATTAAGTATAATTAATTAGGAAATTAGGTAGTTATTGTAAGAAATTATTAATATGTGGAATTAAAAATTAATAAATCTAAAAAAAATTAGGGTTATTTAGATAATACTATAATAAAAATCAGAATAATACTAAATCTGAAATAAGATTTAATTTTAGGTAATTATATAAAAATGTAAGATTTTCTCACATCGGGGATAAATCCGATACCCCATTAGGACTAGCGTGTACCGAATAGTTTAGAATACTAAAATTAAGACCCAATAGGATATTTGAATACTCGAGCTTAATGTGATTAATTTCATATTAGGATTCGAGCATATTTAGGACTTAGGAATCAAAACTAGAATCTAATTTAGAATCTGAACCTCGAAATAGAGTAGAATGAATTATTAATATATAATAGGTCTACATGGAAGACAGAGTTAAATTATAACTTAGAATATGAATTATTAAAGAATAAGTACTAAAAAGACCTATTTGTATTATAGGACACCCAGAGACGAATCGGTTTGCAACTAAGTGATCGGGCAATTGAGAAATTCCAGGTAAGTTGGGTTATTACTTATTGTAATAGAGTACTAGTTTTATGGTACTCGGAGACTTAGGCTTGTATATGGTTGTGATTGTAAGTAGTTTACGCATGTGTTTGCTGTATCTGAATTCGTACTGAATTTGTAATGTGAGTGATTTTGTAATTGATTGAATTGGTGTGAAATTATTTGAACACTTTAAATGAAATTTAATCTTATTTGACTCTAACAACCAAAAATGTCATGCATTGCAACCCGTTAGGGGATCATAGGATTCTCCAACCAAATACCGACCCCTTCGAAAGGAATAGCGCAGGATTACAAAATGGTCTCTTCTTCATCCTTAGTCAAACTAAGTGACAGGAGAAGAGGTCGCGGCGAGGGTGAAGTTAATGGTTTGAAGGTAGTCGCAGGAGGAGCGAGGTCTCCATTACACAAGCTTGAGTTTGGTTGTGAGTTACTGCATAACATGGAAACTCCTTAATCCGGATTGGAGCGGGTGAAATTTCTCTGATTTCACAGCGGACCGGACTACGTTGTGCAATGATACTTAATTGTTACATTGCATGAAAATAATTGCTTGATAATCCAGTTTGTACTTGTATGTATTCATGAGTCTCCAATTCAACTTACTAAGCTGTAGTTGCTCATACCCTTATAGATCCTTTTATAGGTCCTGATTTCTGAACACTTCAAGTATTATGCCGCCCTATAATTACCCAAAGGTTAGTCCTTTTTGAAGCCAGGGGTATGAGGATCAAGTTACTTAGTATAATGTATAACTAGAGTGACCTTGTAGTTAAGAATGAAAGACTGATAGTTATTATGTAATTTAGTGAACTGTTGTGTTTGTGTAAAACTTCCTGGGAAGCTCTGTGGACTTACTTCTAATTATACATGTTTATTAGGAATTTGTAATACTTATCATAATTGTAGTTTAACTATTAATCGGACTATTTACTTCAAAGCGAGGAGTCGTCGACGCCTTGTGTAGATCATGTCTATAGTAGGCACTGTGAGGCCAATTACTATCATAGAATGGTTTACACGGCAAGACTATTGCGACTCTACAACTTCGGGGCGTAACAGTCTATAAAGATCTTGTTATCCTTCACCTCGAGCTACCATATGCTAGTGAAAGCCAGCTTGGATAACTAATCTACCATGGAATTTTCCAGTCGAGAGATCTTCTTGATGTCCCATGGAGAGAACTCCATTAGCAGGCTCTTCACTTTCTCGAGGTACCCGCCATAGTGTCGTCTCTGGCTTCGTATTCACCTTAGACTTGTTGGATGACTAGCATAGAGTCTGAGAAGATTCACAACTACTCGACACTGATCTCCTTGGTTAGCTTGAGACAGGCAATAAGTGCCTCGTATTCGGACTCGATGTTACTAGAATCAAATCCAAACTTAAGGGTGTAGTAGATGGTAACCTTATGCGAGCCGGTTAGAACAAAACCTACATCTCCCGCCCCTCGAGATGGATGATCCATCAACGTGGAGAGTCCACACCAGCTTATCATCGCCCAATGATGTTTCCTCCTCTCCTGTATATTTTACCACGAAGTCAACCAACACCTGTGTCTTGTAAGCCGTTCGTAGTTAATATTGGATTCCATATGCATTTAATTCCATTGCGTACTTCATCATCGGTCCAGATGCATCAAGTTTCTGCAGCATGGTGTACAATGGTTGATCCGCGAGTAAGGTAACCTGGTGCGCATGAAAGTAAGGCCTCAACCGCCAGGCTGTGATGACGACAACCAAGGAGAATTTTTCTACCTAAGTGTACCTAACGTCAGGCCCATGTAGTATATGGTTGACGTAATACACTAGCCTATGCTCTCTACCCTCTCCTCTAACCAATACAGAAGAGAGTACCCCATCACTTAAGACCAGGTACAAGAATAGGTTTACCTCTTAGACAGGCTTGGAGAAGATTGGTGGATGAGCAAAGAAGTCTTGGAGTTACCGAAAGGCGATGGTGCACTCGGGAGTCCATTCAAAACCCTTGGGATTTTTGAGGATTTTAAAGAACTCCATGCATCTATCTACGCTCTTTGAGATAAATCTATTTAGGACAGCTACCATGCCAGTGAGCTTCTGTATGTCTTAAACTGAGTTGGGAGGCTTCATTCCCTTAATGGCTATGATCTTCTCGGGGTTAGCCTCAATACCTCTCTTATGACCAAAAATCCGAAGAACTTACCAAAGCCAATGCCGAAGACACACTTCTAAGGGTTCAGCTTCATGTCGTACGTGTACATTCGATCGTAGGCTTCCTAAAGATCCTTGACATGATCGGTCAACTACTGGCTGTTGATGATCATGCTGTCGACATATACTTCCATAATACACCCAATTTAGGGCTTAAAGAGCGTCATCACCATTCACTAGTATGTAACCCCGACGTTTTTTAGTCCAAATGGCATCTTGGTGTAGTAATGTGCGGTAATCGGTGATGAAGGAGGTATGGACTTCGTCCTTTAGGTCCATTTTGATCTGGTTGTACCCCGAGAAGGCATCCATAAAGCTCAACAAGGCATTTCCTAACGTAGAATCGACAAGCTGGTCGATCCTAGGGAAGGGGAAACAATCTTTAGGGCAGGCTTTGTTGAGGTCAGTATAATCGACACACATACACCACTTCCTATTCTTCTTCTTAACCAGTACCACATTCGCCAGGCACGTCGGGTACTTTTCTTCCCTCATGAAGCTGGCTTTAAGCATCTTTTACACTTCCTCCTCTATTGTAATTTGCCATTCTTGAACAAAATGCCTCTTTTTCTATTTAACAGGCCATACTATAATGTTAATGTTGAGGTTGTAGGACACCAAGTTAGGAGAAATTCCAGGCATGTCCAATGCCGCCTAGGCGAACCTATTAGAATTTGCCCATAGGAAGGCAATGATTTCATCCTTTACTTCAGCTGGAGTCTTAACCCCAACTTTTGTAGTCTACTTGGGTGAGGTTTCAATCTGGACGTTTTCAATTTTTTCTCTGAGCTCACCCCTCTCAATCAGCCTCTCCTATGGTCTCATTTCTAGGGCAAAGACGCCATCTCCTTTAGCTGCCTTAACATATAGCTCTCATAAGAGCTTCTGATCATATCTACATACTCCCACCACAGTTGAGGTCTGGAATTTGGCCTTCAAATCAAGGGAGAATGTAATCACCCCAAATACATTAAAGCTTAATCTTCCCAAGAATGCATTGTAAAAGGAGGGGCAGTTGGTCACAACGAACTCTACGGGTCGTTATACCATATAGTTGTCATCGCCAAGTTCCATATCCAATGTAATGATACCCTTGGCTCGTACCATATTTTCGTTGAATTCGATCAAGTTATGGTGGTACGACTTCATTTTTGCTAGTAGCTTCTTCCTCATCCTTTTGTACGTATGGACAAAGAGTATGTTGGTGGAGCTGCCAGTATCCACCATAATCTTTAGGACCTCAAATTTTAAGAATCTCACCCCTATCATTAAGGTATCTTAATGAGGTGTATCAATCCCTTCAAGGTTTTCGTCGGAGAAGGAGATGAAAGTGTCTAACTTCTGTCTCTTCTCCTTTATGTCCAACACTTTACATCCAGCACCTCTAATGGGCCATTTACCAAGCTACTAGTGCTTAGTTGATTCCCAAGCTGCACCGCCCCCCCCCCCCCCCCCCCCCCCCCCCCCCCCCCCCCCATGATCACATTAATGAAACCATTAAGGGAGCAATTGTTGAGGCAATCGTGATTCTACTTCACGTGGGCATCCTCAATTTGTCGCTTCCAAAGTGCCTTATTTCCATCATCGTCCGAACGGTCATTGTTCCTCCAATGGGCCACATATTCATCAAAGAAGCCGTACTATATGGCATACTCGATAGCATTCTTCAACCGGAAGTACTCTTCAGTAGTATGGCTATGGTCTTCGTGGAACTGACAATATTTTTCAAAGTTCTGACAACTAGGGTTGCCCCGTATTTTCTGCAGCTTCTGGAGTAAGTTTCGATACTTCACCTTAGAATAGACTTAAGCAATAGGCCTATTCAGGGGCATATACTCGGTGTAAATGGGAAAGGAGAGAAGGTCATGCTTGGCCTAGTGCTTCTTCTTCTTAGAGCTCCCCCCCTCTGATTTGCTCAGCATCCCACCACCGAGGTGATCTTTTACGGACAATTTTTTCTTATCTTGCTTTCCGCTCAACCTTTCTCAATCAATGTCATGCCTACACAAATGTTGTCTTCCTAATCGATGTACTTTTAGCTTTGTTCCAAAAGTCGGCTAAGGTCTTTGGCTTGCTCTTTGCAAGTGATTGGAAAAAATCTCCTGAAGGTCGGATGCTGAGCTGAGCCGTATGGACAGCGGCCCCCTCGTCCAACTAAGGGATCTCGACCATGGCGTTGTTAAACTAGGCCATGTAATCTCGTAGGGACTCACCTTCACCCTACCTTACTAAGTACAAAGACAATGTGTCCTTAGACGGGGGCTTACTAACCTTGAAATGGATGTCGAACCTCTGCGCTAGCTCATTAAAAGAGTCGATGGAATTGTTGGGGTCCAAACTGCCTTCCTCAAAGTGCTTGGGAAGGCCTTGCATATTATAGCATCCCCATGACCATGAAGGTTCATAAGGGTATGGAAGTGGAGAAGATGGTCATCAGGGTTGCCCGTACCATCATATTGGTCCAGGGATGGAAGTTTGCCGTTAAGGGGCAACGCTTCATCTCAGATACCCCTAGTGAAGGGGTCCTTATTGCTGGCGACTAGCCCATCAACGCCAACAACCTTGCTTTCCTGCTGCTTGGAGAGCTATCTTACCATGGCACGAAGCTCATTCAGGTCAGCATTGTCTGCCAAGTAAGCTCGTCGTATAGCTAAATGAGTCTATACTCCCTATAAGTCAGCTTCTTGTTTGTTGCTAGCTAGAGCTCGATCGCAAGTAGTCGCAAACCTTGCTGGCTGCTAATGCAATGGTGGATCAAGGTGCTAATCCTTACCATTCTACTGTTGCTGCTAGATGTTGTTCCGCTTAATACAGGCATCCAAAGCTTCGAGGGGGAGAGTTTGTGTGATGTGCCACTCCACATCGTTTAGACAAGCATGGAGCTCCCTGTTCTGCACAGTATACTCCTTATCCAAGCATTCCATGTGCTCCTCCAATATAGCCCTCGGGAGAGGCTGATTACCCCGAAGTTGGTTATTTACCAGCTGTTGATTTTCTTGCTCATCACGTTGAGACATGATGTCCAAAGAATTGCTCGTAAGGTATGTGTTTAATGTGTTTGAGGTTTTAGGTTTAGGGATTCAATTTCCTACAGACGGCGCCAAATGTCATCTCAAACTTGCTAGTAATCGTTTAAGCTCTGCACGTATAAGGCTACAAAACATCACATAGTAAGGGAACGCTAAAAAGTTGTCTAGTATGACCACTCTAATACTTAAGTTAACAATGGACTCTTAAGAATATAGAATACTTAAGAGTGATACGTAGGCTTAGTATGCAGAGTGTAGAGAGCCTTAACATTTGGTGGTGACTTAGTATTTATAATGGAGTGGAGCTGGCAGTTAAAGGTTAATTAGTGAGAGAGATCTTCTCTCGCAATTATAGAAAAGTAGAGTCATTATACCCGACATGTCCCACTTATTTAAGGCGTAGCTATTTCATCCTCATCTTATGCATTCTTACCGTTGCGGGGCTTATTAGGCTTGGTCTGTATAGGCCTAGAGCATAGGTCTACAGGAGTAAGCCCTAGGCCATGAGATGCATCAAATACAGTCAGGCCTAAAAGGCTTATATCCAAAGTGCCCTATTAACACTACATTAATAGACCTACTCAAAGGGCCAAACAGGCCCTGAACCGTTGGTTCACAGGCTAGTTCTATGGTGTACTGTAATCGGCCCATATGTTAGCGATTCAGGGGCTGTTCAATTGGCCTAGGGGTTCATGAGCTGGTTTGCAACTCTTAAACCTTTTTTTTTCCTACCTTTCTCTTCATTTCATTTTTCCCTTTTTTTTATTTTTTTCCCTTTTCTGTACCGACCATTCAACCCCTTTTTTTTTGCTTTTCCTTTTCTCCTTGTTGACCCTTTAACCCTTTTTTTTTCCTTTCCTCCTTTACTAAAGCATACATTTCGAATTATTAAAATTTAAAATATAGAAAAGTCTCTTATAGTACATAGAACTAATCTGATCGAATAAAGTAAAGTGGTCAGAGAGAAAAATATTTTTTAGTATATTTTATAGTCGCTCAAAAAGTGCTTATATATCCACTAATCAGAATCAAACCGTCATAGTTCAGTTTTGATTTTTAGAAAACCTTTAGTTTGTTAGTCAATTTTACATTTTGTGAAAAGAATCTAAGCATACATGACTGTCCAATTTAATTTTTTTGAAGAATAACATTTTCATTTAGTCATAATTTGGAAAATCCTAAGGCTAGATCACTACTTTTGAGAAGACCATGCCATTTGGTTTTTTTTAATAATTAGGAAAAAGGTTTTTTCTACATGATAAAACTTTTTCGAAAATGACACAAAGAAAACTTACTATATCTCTTCTTGAAGTAGATGTTCATGTTCGTGATTAGGAGTGAAACCTGCAGTTGAGCTTGGACTTCCATCAGATCAGTTCCAGCCGCTGAAGTAATCCTCCTCCTCGCTTAATGTCTCGCATGATTCTTGCCGTTTATAGGCCGTCTTATACCAGTCTTCTATGCAAGCGCTTGCTTCAAGATTGATAATAGATAGAGAGGTTCATCGTTCATCTACGATGAGGCCTGCTGTACTAAACACTTACTTAATAGCGACTGTTGAAACCGAAGCAGTGAGTACTTCACAAGCAATGCGAGATAAAAGTGGGTAGTCCTTCATGTGCCTTTGCCACCACTCTAAAATATCGAAGTCCTTAATGGAGATATTCTCAAACATTGGACCAAATTGTTGCTACTTTAATT
Organism: Lumnitzera racemosa; assembly: GCA_024138005.1. Taxonomy (NCBI): domain Eukaryota; kingdom Viridiplantae; phylum Streptophyta; class Magnoliopsida; order Myrtales; family Combretaceae; genus Lumnitzera; species Lumnitzera racemosa. The sequence continues at coordinate 103,540,440 of JAMXBC010000004.1, forward strand.
TTGAACCAATAACTATTCACTCATAAATGAATAATATCGCTGCTTAGTGGGTAGCGAAGGAGAGACTAATAACTAACCACCATATTGATTTTGGTAATGGTTAAGCATCTCATCTATGTCAGTCATCGCTACCGTTACTTCCTACTGTGCTTCCAAGATGTACACATCTTAGGAATCCATTAGATCTTCAATATAACCGTAATAAGTTTTCAAATACATTAATAATAATTCTACTTTACAACGAGAATCTACAATAGTTGCTACAAAATAAATACGAGAAATGTCTTTATAAGAAGATAACCACTTCAACGCCATATCATATACACATGTATGCAGGTTTGGGTCCTCACAAGCCTGAAGTAGCGTGCCGAGTATACTAACGGCTAACATAACAAACAAGTGTACACTATGTTACCCCTTGAAGTTATAGAGTCGCAACAGTCCCGTCATATAAACTATTCTATGATAGTAACTGGTCTCACAGTATATATCATAGACATGATCTATACAAGGCGTTAACGACTCCTCGCTTTGAAGTAAACAGTCCCATTTAAGTGTTTAACTACAAATTTCGTAATTATCACAAATTTTTAATTGACATATATAATTATATATAAAGTCCACAGAATTTTCCAGGAAACTCTATATAAATATAACGGTTTATTAATTTTACATAACAACTACCGGTCTTTCAGTCTTAAACTACAAAAAACACACTAGCTACATATCTACTGCTAAGCAAATTCATCCTCATACCCCTAGCTTCAGAAGAACTAACCTCTGGATAATTGTATGGCGGCATAATACTTGAAGTAATCAGAAATCAAGACCTGCAAGAGGATCTATAAGGGTATGAGCAACTACAGCTTAGTAAGTTGAATTGGAAACTCATAAGAGTATACAAACACAAACAAGATTATCAAACAATTATTTTAATGCAATGCAACAATCAAGTGTCATCACACAACGTAATTCAGTCCGTTGCGAAATCAGAGAAATTTCACCCGCTCTAATCTGAGTTGAGGAGTTTCCATGTTATGCAGTAGCTCATAACCAAACCCAAGTTTGTGCAATGAAGACACTGCTCCTCCCGCAACTACCATCGAACCATTGACTTCACCCTCGCCACGACCTTCTCTCCTGTCACTTAGTACAACTAAGGATGAAGAAGGGACCATTATGTAATCCTGCACTATCCCTTTCGAAGGAGTCGGTATTTGGTTGGAAAATCTTAATGATCCCCTAACGGGTTGCAATACATGACATTTTTGGTTATTAGAGTCGAATAAGATTAAATTTCATTTAGGGTATTCAAACAATTTAACACCAATTCAATCAATCACATTACAAATTTCAGCACGCATTCAGATACATCAAACACATGCATAAACTACTTACAATCACAAACATATACAATCCTAAGTCTCTGAGTACCATAAAATAGCACTCTAATACAATAAGTAATAACCCAACTTACTTGGAATTTCTTGGTCGCCCGATCACTCAATTGCAAGCCGATTCGTCTCTGGGTATCCTATAATATAAATAGATCTTTTTAGTATTTATACTTTAATGATTCATATTTTAAGTTATAATTTAGCTTATTTTTTCCATGTATACCTATTATTTACTAATGATTCATTCTACCTTATTTCAGGGTTCGGTTCCTAAATTAGATTCTAGTTTTGATTCTAAAATCTAAATATGCTTGAATCCTAAATATGCTCGAATCCTAATGTGAAATTAATCACATTAAGCTCGAGTATTCTAATATCCTATTGGGTCTTAATTTAGTATTCTAAACTGTTCAGTATACGCTAATCCTAATTGGGGTACCGGATTTATTCCAGATATAAGAAAATCTTACGTTTTTTATATAATTACTTAAAACTAATTTTATGTTAGATTTATTATATTCTAATTTTTATTATTTTGTTATCTAATTGAACCTAATTTTTCATATTTATTAATTTTCCAATTCTACATATTCCTAATTTTCTACAATTACTACATAATTCCTTCATTAATTACACCTAAAACTCTAGGATTAGGTTTCCACATCAGAGATTAATATCCCTAACACTATAATTACTCTCTAAATCAATAATTAATGTCTTAATCATCTAATTAACCCAAAATTACCCAATTTTTCTATCATTTTAGGGCTAAAAATTTGCCTAAAAATTTCAAAAATTAAATTAAAAAAATGGATTTATAGCACTGTTCTATATCACTTAAGCATTCTACAGAAAAAATTTGAGCTCCAAACTACACTCCTAAGCCTATTTATTTCTAATCCTAATTATGCTTAGTTTTGCTTAATTTCTTAAGGACTCTATAATTTCATATGTGATTATACTTAATCATTATTTTTCCCTAAATCTACATACAATAAAACCTCTGAATAATAAATTTCATAATTTTCTGAGCAAAATAAATAATTTTACAAAATTTTACAAAATTGGAGCAGATAAGAGACTCACCTGGTCCGATGGCTTTTGGTCTTCCAACACCGGTCCAGGTGTGTCGGCCGGTCCAGGCGGTCAGTCCCAAGTGGTGGTGGTGGTGGCTCGATCCCAAGTGGTGGTGGTGCATGGATTTGGCTCACTAGTCCTAATTATACAGTTTTCCTTTTCTTTTCTTTTTTTACTCTAATTTTTCTTTTGAATTTCAATGCTCTCTATTTTTCTCTGATTTCTAACTATCTAAAGGAGCTCTATAAATTTTTTCTCTATTTATAGAGCTTTTTGGTAATTAATGTGCATTAAATTAGACAAGACATTATCCAAATCCCTTAATTTTTGGCTTTTGTATTGCTTGATTTTGATTTGACAATTTTTTTTCTTCACTTCCTGACTTGCCACGACCATATCCATCTCATTCTTGATTTCTTTGATTTTTTTTTTTTGTGATTTTTCCTTAATTAATTAATAATTTTCTTTAATTATTTAATAAGTTTTTAGCCACTTTAAGAAATTTCGCGTATTTTTATCTACATATAAATACATGTGGTGTACATGTGAACATTCCTAATTATTATTTAGGTCATTCTGTGATTTTTAGTATACATATAATCACCTCTATTAATCTATTAGTTATTAAATTACACTTTTTGCCTTTTTGATAATTAACAATTATTATACTTAAAATTTGAAAATTTTATAGTCTCCTATTTTATTACTTATTTTCTTAAATTCAAGTTTACGAGATCATTTTTACTAATATTTCTATCCATAGTTTATAATTTGGGTTTAATTCGATCATTTAACCAATCATCCTAAACTTTTTATTCTAAATTCAATCCTATGGTCACTTAGCTTAGCTTTAAAGCTTACATACTAGGGCCTATAAGCCTGCGAGAATGTCTTAGTAACATCATGAAAAACTTTCAAAACTTTCAGCAACTGAATACATATATTCCAATTACTAAGGAAAATGTTAACTTGCTGCATGTTGTACATTACAAAGTCACACGACAGTTCACTATAAGGAACTATGCTATACAACAACTTGTAAGTCGAGGTCCAGCAATGTTGTACATGCATCTTAAATTTCCGAGGCCTCTTCCTGCAATCCATGCAAAAATTCCTCTACTTTTTGTAAAGAGATGGCCTCTTATTATTGTTTTAACGGTATTCTTGATTAAAGCTATATTATCCTGCAAAGCTACCATGCCATTTTTGACACACAAGTTAAGAATATGACATGCACAACATATGTGGAAACCCCCCCCCCCCCCCCTCTCCCCAACGCTGGTTGACAGTAATTTCGCAAATCAAATATTGAGGTAGTATTGGCACTTATATTGTTAAAACCAATAGAAAAAATTTTCCTCACTAATTCATATTCATTTAGCATTTCTCTAATAATTTTATAGATATTTTGCATCGTGTGGTGCTTATTATAGACCCTTAAAGCCAATGGTCGTTTATTAAGTTATCAATTATCTTCTATCCAGTAAACAGTAACACTCATATAAAAATTATTACGAAAAAAAGATCTATCCATATATCTGTACATATGGACATATGTGTATCGAGTGAAGTGAACTTACCTGCGAGCTCCCTCTTACCTTTGTGGTTGAGCTCCTGCGTGGTTCGAGTTAACGTGATGCAGTACTGTCGTAAGCTAGGGTTAAATGTCTCTTACTTATTGGCTCTGTCACTTTAATGCACCCACGTTGAATGATAGGTGCATGTTCACTAAGTACTATGGAGGTTATACTAGTGCCTCTCTTAATCATACCTTATCAACAGTTGACCAGATGAACTACCGCTTCGAGCAATCTGTCGCTACATACTATTTATTCCCACCTCCCCAGGATGCTTTGACCTTAAGTGCCTATTAAGGATACCATATCCCTTTCTCATTTTCCAAGAATAACTCGCATTGCAATAGTTGCAAAATATCCTTGAGTTCCCCCTTTCATCTATACCTTTATAGAAATGCGTAGTAAAAATATTAAACTTATCTGTTTAGGAGGCTTACTTGAGCCTGAAGGTTTCGAATTACTGGACCATAATGTCCCATATTTTACCCCTCTATTTAGGAATAATTTATATCCCGTCTTCCTCATCCTCGAACATGCTTGCAGGGAAACTCATCCATGAGGATTCAAATCCAACAAGTTGTGTAAGGATACCTATGTGAAGAGGTTCAAATCTAGTGTGATGTTCAAGAACACTCATGTATGGAGGTTCAGACCTAGAAAGTAGTATGTATTAGTAACTTATGCATTAAGGTTCAACGTCAAAGTCAAGAGGTAGTATACCGCAATTAATCATGCGATGAGGTTCTACATCAAAGCCAAGAGATGGTGCAACTCGTTCTTCAACATTCTTGTAAGCCCTGTAATTAATTATTCGAGGTTCGATTCATAGAATTTAGGGCAATCGAGTAAATTTCCGATCTAACCCAAATTTTATAATAAACCTAGGAATAATTGTAAAAGTGATCCTATGAGTTTAGGTTTAGGAAAATAAGTAATAAAATGATTAATTAATGTAATATTGAATTTTATGCAAATTGTTTATTATTTATCGAAAACGCTCAGAATGAATTCCGATAACTAATGAATTTATAAAAATAAATTATATACACGCTAAAAGTCATATAATAACTTAAATAATACTAGGAGTATTTTATTTATACCATATATTAATTTACATACAGGAAGAAATATGCAAAATTTCTTAAATACCCAAAATATGTTAAAATAATACTAAATAATTAAAGAAAAATATGGAATTGTCCAAAATTGAGGCGTAACAAGCTGGAATTAAAGGAATAAAGGCAACCAATAAAAACAATCCAACTAGAAAGTCAAAAATGAAAGAAGATAAGGCAATTATCACCTCAAATTCATGAGAAAAAAGTTCTAGGCAGTTCTATGAATACCCAAAATTTTATAGAAGCTCATTTGGTCTATTTAGAGTCTAAAAAAATTAAAGAGAACCGAAACAAGAGAGGATTAAAGTTTTTCTCAAAAATTACAAAAAATCTATGCAATTAAGGTTTTAGAAGAAAACCCATACCCAATGGCCACCTGGAAATGAATTGCCACCACCCTATCCCTACCACCCAAGGCTGTCGACACACTTGTAGCCACCACTGGTAGTTGGAAGCTGATTGGTTGAGTAAATCAAATTCCAACCCCATTTTGATTAATTTTATAAAAATATTAAATATACTTAAAAAATTATGAAATTTTTTATTTTTAGATATTTCAGTATGTATATTTAGGGAAAAATTTTATTTTGATGAATTCATGTGTAGAAATATACTGTCCTTAAGAAACCGCATAAAACCTATCATATTTCAAATTAGAAATAAATAACCTTAAAAGTATAGTTTTGAACTCAAAATTTTTTTGTAGGCTAATTAGAGTATTTAAAAAAATTTTATGGAGCCCTTTTTCATAAATGAATTTTCAAAAATTTTAGATGATTTTTAAGCCTTAAAATGATGCCTAAAATAGGTAATTTTAGGCAAATTAGATAATTAAATGGATAATTATTGATTTAGTGTATAATTATATTTTTTAGGATGTTGAAATCTGATTAAGTATGATATTTGTAACATTTAGGGTGTTACATGTAATTATTAGGGTATTATGTACTATATATGTAATAAGTAAAAATGGCAAATTTTAAGTTAATTTTGTAATTTAGGATAATTGAGTGTAAATTCTAATTTGGGATGAATTTAAATATTTTGAGATATTATTGAATGATGAAGGATAATATATGTAGTGCTAAGAGCGTTAAATAGGTAAAATAGATGAATAATAAGCAATAATACAAAAATATGTGAAATGAGGAATATAATAAATAGAAAATATTAGAATAAAATTGATAATATGATAATGATAAAATTATATAATAAATCTGGTAAGGAACTTAAATTTAGGTGTTTATATAAAATATATAAAATTTTCTTAAATCAAAAGTAAATTCGACAGTTAAGTAAGATAAAAGGTATACCATACGAATTAAAATACTGGTTAAGGGTTAAATATGATATTTAGGATACCCCAAAAATAATGTGATTAATTTCACATTGTGGGTCGAAATGAGTTTCTAAAGTTTACGTATAACACTGTACTCAGAAACTGAACTAGAATCTAATTTAGAAACCAATTCTGAAACTAATTCCAAAACTGAACCAAAACTTAACCTAAATCAAGAATAATTGTAAAAAAACTTGAAAACCTAGATAATTAGGTATATTAAAATCTAAACCAAAGATAACAATAAGCGTTATAGGATAAAATCAATCTATAACAGTTATGTGGAAAATTGAAACAATATTTGTATTATAGGGATTTTTTAGCGATGGCTAATACAAGTTGTGCCTTGAGTGAGCAAGCAAGGAGTCCTGATAAATTAAGATTAATACGTTACTGTATTTTGAAGTACTAATTTGTAACACTTGAAGAGTTGAAATTGTACTTGATTGTGCTTATTAAATAGTTGGCTATGCGCATGTGCTTGTTCTAAGCCAATGATATGATTTTGATTTGCTGCTCTCAATTATATTTGTATGATTTGTTTGAAATAACTGAACACCTTAAACCGGATTTGACTAAATTTATGACTTATAAACATAAATCGAACTTACATAGCAACCCATTAGGGAAAAGCTAGGATTCTCTAGTCAAATACCAACCTCTTTAAAAGGGATAGCATTTGGATAGCATAATTAGTTTCTTTTTCATCCTTAGTCAAACTAAGTGAAAGGTAAGAAAGTCGCGGCAAGAGTAAAGAAAATGGTTCAAAGCTAGTTGCAAGAGGAGCGATGTCTCCATTACATAAGCTTGGGTTTAATCAAGAATCGTTGCATTAAACAAAAACTCTTCAACTCAGATTTGAGCGAGTACAATTTTTCTAATCTCACGATAGGCTAGACAACGTCATATGATGGCATTTGCTTAAACATTCATTATATCTAACTAATTTAGTTAATAACCTTATTTGTGTTTGATGTATAGTTTTAAGTCTCTATCCCAACTTAATAAGCTGTAGTTGTCCACATCCTTATAAACATTGTTATAGGTATTAGTTAGAAAGCAACTTATATTTATATTAAAGCTAACAATTGCAGAATCCTAGGAAGTAAAGATATAAAATCAAGGATATGATACACTCATAAGTTTGGATTTTATCTTTAAAGTGTTTTATGTATTTCTCAAGTAGATTATGTTCAGGCTACTAAATCTTATAATATATTCAAATTATTTTGGAATAAATATGTATTCCTTATAATTCTATAAGTAAATAACATGTTTATTTATGAACCGTTTACTTCAAAGTAGATTAGGCGAGAATACATTATGTAAATCGAGTTTATAACAGTAGTTGAAGTATCAGTTTCTATTATAGAATAGTTTGTACGACAAGACCATTACGACTCTGCCGCTTTGGGGGCATGACAATTCTCTTAATGTTGGTACACCTAAACGTCATCGAACTGTTATGGCTCAGACAACATACTAGTTCCAGTGATCTTACCCTTACCCTTACCCTTACCTTTCCCGTTAGGTGAAGAACTGTACTTCTTATCAAAGAAAGCATGACGCAAGAATCGTTCCATGGGTATTAAATTTTTTTTCCCTTATTTACTACAATAAAGGCTTATGAATAAAGGACATGAATAATATGTAAAACAACATAAAATGGAATAAAGAATTATACTCAAATCTTGGTGGTAATTGAAAGAAATATTTCTTTCACAACGTTTCACAATAAAAAAATGCGAAGGCAAAATGGTTAAAGTTTGAGTGTTTTAATGAATTTGTGATGAAGTAATAACTAATGCACTATAATTTTTGAATTCTGTAGTCTGTACCCTTAAATTTATAAGGAACAACGAAGGTTTGAATGCGTCGTTTGAATTTTGAAATTTTGAAATTTTGAAATTTCAAATTTGAATCACTCCAGGTACCATAATATTTTAATTTTGCTTGCACCAAAAGAGAAAGCAAAGAGAGTAGCGAGAATAATGAGTGAACTTTCTACCGAAAAAGAAAGTAGAGGGGGCAGAGAGAATATAAGAGGATGCAGTTCAAAGTACTGGCCCTTAATTTTATTTATTTATTTATTTTGGGGCAGCCGTTCTTTTTCTCTCTTTTTTTTTAGGAGGCACCTAGCAGTTCAAGCCCAGTCTCAAGTTAGTTCACGGTTCAAAATCGACCTTCGCACGAGTCTATGTATATATATACACATGATGTGTATATACCCATTAAATTTTTTCAAATAATTTTATCATGCAATTTTTATCGACTATCTTGAAAGATAAAAGGTTAATAAATTAATAATATATAAGTACTAATAAAATGATATCACAAAAAAAAAACGTAAATAGTACCGATAAAAAGATTCTTTGATATTATTGCAATGTGTGCAAGATCGCTACATCAATTAATTTTTTATATTTGTCTAATTATCATTATGTTTAGAATTTTTTATTTTCCAATTTTTGGATATTAATTATTTAATTACAATGATCCACTCACAACCAAAATATATATATATACATAGAAAGGAAGAAAGGACGGAAGAAATAAAACATTATATTATTAAAAATAACAAGCTTGCGAAGATTAACAGGATTTGTTGATCCTAGATTAATTATTTTCTACGTTTTTTATCCTAGACCTCATAAAAAGAGATTTAAGACTTTCATGCCCTTCATACTCTATCCTGCAAATTTAGAGTCGACATTATACACAAGCCCCCAAACGACATGCAAAATACAAGACGTGTATAGATTTTAAGCCGGTAGAATAATTGGATCACTAGGCCTTCGTGAGAGTACAATGGGCTTGTCCTCGAGGTTAAGCTGGAGTGGCCTACAAAATAGACAAGGATGTGTAAACTGTTGAGATAAGTCCGATGGGCCACTCTAATGTTTAGATCATATTGTAGCTTATTTACATCCCTCTCAAGGAGAGAGAAGTGGACTATTTGGATCCTGAGCTCTTATTAACTCATAATCTGCAAACTGAGACATCTTGTCTCAAGTTTTAAGGGTTTGGAATTGCTAAGATCTGATGCCTTTCTTCTAGCATTTGATGCTTTATGGGTGTCGTACAATCAAGTCTTGTTTTCGCGGTTGTTGTTTGACCTGAGGAGGTCGGCCCAAGCCTGGAGCCCATGTTCAAAACCAACCATCAAGAAGGAGAAAAATCTCTTTATTGTCTTAAGACCATCCATGGTCGAATGGTCCTTTCATTTATTTTTTGGCAAGTTGAACAATGGGGCCATCACATGGAAAAATAAGGCCGTATATAGATTCACTATCCTACTCGTCAAAACATCAATTAAGGGACACAATGATGACCCAACTATTTTCCATCCTCAAGCTCAAGATATAGGAGTAAAGGAGTGACCAAAACTAAGAGGACTGACGAGACCATTATACATATTCTACATTGGCCTATCTATGTACACTATAAAGTTATTTCCGGAAAACATCTGACCCTACTGGCCTTCCTCTTGCTTATCTATACTATATGTCCACATGAAACAGGCTACAGGACATTCTTTAACTATACAAAATATTTGGCATTATTTTCTTGTGCCTTCACCGGTGATGTCCCTAAATTATTTATCGATTCTGAGGGTATTACAAAGATGTCCAAGTTCGGGTCTTGCTGCCATCCATGATGCAAATGATGTCTCCGCTGCATCAGCACAGTAAAGGTAGGACCTGAAGGTGATTAGGAAAAAGTACCTCCTGCAGAAGGGGGAAAAAAAAAATTAGCAGAATATACGACTGGCATAACAGTTTCCATGAAGCCACATGAACTGGATTGTGTTTTCATGTCACTATCCACTTAAGACCTTGACCTTCTAGAAGAAACAGAGATGGATCAAGGAAATGCTTAGCACATGATAAAAATGAACAACACATATGGTGAGAATTCTCAACTAACCTTAATGCCTTAGTACCCATGTCAAGGAGATATGAGCGCTTTTCATAGTCGTCATCATCATTATCTAGCTTCTTCAGTTCTTTTCTATAGAAAAGAATATCATCTCTTAGATGCCCGGCACCACCACATCTGCACAACAAAGTTCCAGTCACTGGGAGGAGCAACAAAACTAGTACATGTTCTCCAAATATGACATGTTCATATTTTCAAAGTAGTATTATTTTACGGGTCATGTGATGATAATTCCTTTCTTCTATACTGAAGAAAAAAAACCACACAATTCTCATAGAGAGGAAGTACCTTTCAATCATTAGATCAACATCAGATTTGCTCTTGGGGCCACACATGAGAACTCTTGTGAGATTCAGTATGTCACTATAATCACCCATCTTCAGCACCTCTTCATCGGACGACCGTGAAGGTAATTTCTCTTCAAGCACAGGAGTCGGGCGCAAGGTAGTTAATCTATTTAAGGACTGTGGATCAAAGCTGGCCTTTGCCTCAAGTTTAATGCCAATAATTGCCATAGCATATGCAACTCCTCCAAATCCAGTGTGTGAGACAAAAAGATAGCTTCCTGCAGAGCTGAACATTGTAGTTTAGTTAAGTTTCAAAAGCCATTTGGGATCAGACAAAGATTCAGATAATAGTGTACAAGCAACTTTAGGAAACTTAATTTATATATTTTTGCTGCAAACATTGTATCGTCTGGTCTACAAAGCTGAGCTGATCTAAATGCCACCAGTAGGAAACTTTATGGTTGCAACTTATAAAATGCAACACAACTTCAAAAACACTGAAAAGATTCCTATGCCCAAAAAAAATAGAAAGAAAGAAAGAGAAAAGCATGGTTGCTGCTTTTGGTGATTCATTAGTTCCAGAAAGTTTAATGAGTGAACCCTTTCTATGAGCATGATTCTTAAAAAACATCAATAATTAGGATTGGCTGAGCCTGAGCGGTCACATCATTTAAGACTTCTGTTACTGTGATATGGGAAAAGAATTCGCTATAGGAATCATTAAATCCTTCCTGGCACTAACTAAGCAAATATTAGATAAAGAGCAGTATAAATTGCAGAAAGGAAATATGACAAGAGTTTGTACAAAATACTTCGTCACAGAGGAATCCAGGTCTATTCTGCAAACTAACAAAAACAGAAGAAAGGTAAAGATCAATGTGCATTCTGAATCCTAATCTACAGCTAGAGGTAATATACACTAACTACTACAACAGTTAAACCTCTTTCTTTTTGTTAAAGGAAACCAACGATCAGTTGCTAACAGCCAAGAATAAGCAAAATAAGGAAATATCATTCAATAATTGATATATTCAAAGCCAATCAAGCAATCCTATCATATCAGATGACTGAACACTCTGTGAAAACTGCAGAAAGGTATATAATCAAAGTCCAGAAACTTACTCATCCTTACAGTATTGAACAGCATCGACATCGGACGCTAAGGCTTCTCTCTCTCTAGTCAGTGGGATTCTCCTATATGAGATATTATACCCTTCATCCTTCAAATTAGCATACACTTCAGCTGGTGTCTTAATATCATCAGTATCCACATTCTCCCAGTATCCTATGATACTTGAGTAATCTGCTGCAGGACTGTATTCTTCACGGTGTAAAAGCATCCGACCACTAGACTGCCTAATCTCAGCAAGTATATCTTCTTTGAGGCGTGCTTCCAAATGTTCAACCTGCAGGAGATCGAAAGAACATAAGATAACACTTAATGGCTCACTCCTACGAAAGATAATTTTTCCATGTGTACAGACCACTGGACCCGTGATTCCAACATGTTTCAGTGTATCAACAGGATTGTTCAGTTCTCTAAGAACAAACGGTGTGCCACAGATGTAGACAACTGCTTCCTCTCTTATATCAGTAATTATCACTTTTGGAGTTGTTCCTTCCACACTTGGTTTGGCACCAAGATAGGCCAGCATCTCCATAGCACCAGAAGTTGTTGGTGTGGCCATGCTAAACACAGGGTACCCTACCACCTGAACAAATATAGTTTTTAAGATTAGCAAAAATAAGATTGCTTTATAACATAAGCCTTCGAAAAACATCCTACAAGCTATGACTCAAGAAAAGAAAAAAATAAATAAATCCTCTGCCAAAGCTGTAGGATGTAAAGTGGCACCAGATATGGCAATACACAGGTCAGGGCTATGAAAGAAAGCTGTCAGTCATTATCTGCTTCAACCACTCCTATGTAATTTAATCAATGCCTCTAATGAAGGATGTGATGCAACTTTGCAACCAAATTAACCCAACAAGCCAAATTCCATCTTCTAGTCTAGCCAGAGTAAGCACTTCTGGAGTTCTTTGAACAAACAGATAAATAAACAAAACAAGCAGAATGCCTATGAGATTGAATCTAAATTTACTCATAGCAAGAAAAGTGCAACAGAAGTCCTCATCCTTTATGTGTTTTTGTCAAATAAGTTCTAAACCATTCAACAATGTCAACCTAGTAGGCCAACTGGGCTTTATGTAGACATGACACATGGTGCATGACTTCAACAAAGACTTTACATGAATACTTAGAGAAAAGGTTAAAAATGAATTGACACTTCAAAGGCTTATTGTCCAATCAAAAAAGGTTATGAAGTTTAGCAGTTCCAATATATTTATATCCCTTATTAGACACTATTTTTGGTGTGAAAACTTATTCACAAAATTGTCTTTCAGGACATGTCAATATCCTTGAATTACAAATATAAGAGCAAGTTCATTCATTTGAATTAACCATCAAACAAGAAATCTTGCAACATCTAGCAAAACACAAGTAATAAGAAGAATTGTCTTCCCCCACCACACGAAAGAAAACCAACAACCAACACCCCCAAAATAAAAAGAAAAGAGTAATAAGAAGAATTGGATGGTTCGTGATCAATTATGCCAACTCTACCAGTTAGAAGATAGACTTAATGTCGACAACCTAAAAGCATTATGACATTATATATCTTAACAAATATATCGATAAAAGCCAATTAAAGTGGAAAAAAAAAATCATAACATAAACAAAAAGATAACAAATGAAAAATGTTGCTAATTCAGATAACCACAACAATGTTGGCAATATTAAACCAATTAGAATCAGAATAATATGGATAAGATATATGAAGAGAAACTGATCAATAAGCTAATGAAATAAAAAATTTTAAAACAGGGCACTAATTTGGGGGGAAAAATAAAGAAGGGATATTATAAGTAAAAGAGTGAAAAATACTGGATTAACTACACCCATGACCCAACAGGAACCCTAAAGTTCTATGTCAGATGTATATGTTCAGAAGAGAATCCCTTATAATTTTTCCAACAATCTCCATAATTTAAAATCTAGTATATTGGAAAAGAGGGGGCCAAATTTCCATCTAAGAAGGAAAAGTAAGAATTTCATAAATGAGCATAACCTTTTCCTTTTCTCATACAGAACCTAAGGGTGTTCTCTTTATGGATAACTTCTGAATGTGGAAGATTAAAATGCATAATCTCCTCATATGCAGGAATAGAATTCATTATAAACCTATTCTTTCTTCTTCTTTGTTATAGGATTGCGTATTAGAACTCAAACTAGGACTGCTAATAACACGACCAGATTCACTTTCCAGTCTAGGCGTCTTTCTTCCACATCGACCTATGGTGAACGATAAAATTACAGGCTTGTTGAGAGAGAACCCGACGATCTCTGGTTTAAAGAAACCCACAATCTTTAACGGAAAATCACTTTTGATCTTTTCATTCTAATCTTTTCATTCTAGATACTGACTACGTTTAAAATATACAAACAGTGTCGTTGCCTCAACTACACACCCCATAACTGCATCTACGACCAACTGACATGCGTACATGTACCCTGCCTCTCTTGCCCACTACCCAACACCTGGACAGACAACTAACGTCATGCAGCCCTGCACAAGAACCTAAACAACAGCCAACTGACTACATTTAAAATATTACAAATAATACATGAAAAATAAACAAATAAAATACATAACACGATGTGAGCATCTAGACACAACACACATACTGACTAACATATATGCATAACATTCTTCTTCTTCTTGTAAGATCCGGCATGACATGTGCACAACTAGACCTAGATAGTTCATATAACCAAAGGGTAGACTTTCTTCCAGTTAAAAGATAAGGTTCCAAACTGGGTACTAGAATGGAAGGTACATTGCTCATCAGAAAACTGAGAAATTTACATAATTGTTGGGTGCACCTGTTTTGCCAATATGTTTTTCCATGTTTTTGACATTACTTCTCCTCTGATCTTTACAATCGAATCTTTATTATTGTCAAATATTAATGGCTCATTACAATAATATCTAGAAATTATGATAACTAACAACTTCAAGTGCCAGTTGATGGTGGGAAGGGACAGCAGTGAACATATTAGCCTATGGCAGTGTTATACAAAATGATAACACACAATCGAACGAGAGACTTAAGATATCATTCACCTGATTCCCTATTAACTCTAGTTAACTACTGAGACCAGCCTTCAACCACTAAGATTGCCCACACCACCACTTACTGCAAAAACTACTAGGAAACCAACTACTCTTGGTTAATATAGTGATAACTGTAAACATTGGATAATAAACAATGTCAGAAGAATATGAACCACCTTTCTCAGACAAGTAGTGCACCTTTAATTGAAGAAGGAATCTTCACACCAAGAAGGCTAATGATATTTACTTTCAATAACGGGTTACTGAGCTCATAATCAGCTTGCAGGCAGTAAGTGTAGTAAAAAAACCACTCTAGGTAAAGATTACAATTGAAAAGATAAAAGTAACTATGATGATCCTCAATGGGTATACCTTATAAACATGTGGTGCCCCATGAATTTTTATGCGGCTGGAAGTCCTCTGTCCTGGAAAGAAATACATTTTTAGTATAGAGCCTTTGCCCAAAACAGAACCATTACGGGCTTTGACAATGGCCTCCATCACAGCATCTCCATTCTGAGATTCATGTGCTACTCTCAATTCCCCCTGAGCATGACAATCGATAGATAGTTACAGCTTTGAAGAAAATTACAATGGTAGAATAAAACTACAGTTGCACATGAGAAACTTCAAGAACAGATCTCATACCGGGACAGTAAAAAATCGGCCAGGCCTCAACCTTATACTCCATTTCATTGCCTGAACCTCTGGTCTCTGATGTAACCAGTTTTTGAATGTCATCCGGTACTGTCCTTGTCCACAAAACCCATCAAATGCTTCACTTCCCAGATATGTAGCAAATGCAATCAAGCGAAAGTATCTCTCCAGATACTCAGCTCCACGGTTTAATGCCACTCTCCGATCTCTAGGTTCAAAATGCTGTTGGTTAATAACCTTTCTGTACTGCAAAACAGCTTGACGAATGTTTTGCAAGGCAGAACATCTATCAATGATAGCATCCAAGGCTTCCCGACATTCCAAGCCATTCTCAAACAACCTTGTTATTTTTGAAAGCAGCAAAATATCATTTATGCCAAAAGCACGACCTAGCTCCTCATTGTCTCTTGTTCTTAGGGTACTAGAGGGAGATAAAGGACCATTGCCACCATTTTCTTCACTGCTTGAAGTATCATCATCCACCGCCTCCTGGGCCACACCATCAACTAGGATTTTAAGAGGTCTGCCATGATCAATTCTAAGTTTAACAAGGCAAGCGATCACAGTTCCTGTCGTTGTTCTTCCTCTCCCCATCTGTGATAGTAAAACAATTATTACAGTAAAAATAAACTCAATCTTACAAGAGAACAAGAGGCAAATATGAAAAAAGCAGCAGGAGGAGGAAAAAGCCTGTACCTGGCAATTGAAAACAAAAGCTGTGTCCTTGGATGCAGAAGCAATATTCATGGCCAATGTGTCAAAGTCTGAACTTTTTGGTGCTTTACCATCAGTTATTGGTACCCGTGCATATTGAATGGGAAAACCATCAGATTCCAAGCATTTGAAGACTTCGAGAGGAGTTTGAACAGATTTGGAATCAAGGTGCTCCCATGCATCAAATATTTGTCCATCCTGTGTCTCATGAATTACCATGATAGCACCCCCATAGCGTTCAGCCTCTCGCAGGATATCTTCTTTCAAGCGAGCTTCCATTTTCTCCACCCTCTCCCTATCAATTCCCTGTATGCATGTTTCATCATATTTATTGGCCAATAAAAGTGAAGAAATAGAAACCAAAAGGTGAAAACCCCCAGCTGGACTAAAAAGTATAAATCATCTTCTAATTCCACAAAGAAAAGAAAAACAACGGATTTTGGACATGTCAGCAATATCTACATCAATAAAAGGCAAGATAACATTCTTAAGTGAAAGTGTAGCAGTCTCCAGACATAGGTCTTCCTTATACATCTACACAAATTTTGAGCAGCAACCAAAAGGAGAGAATTCTATCTCTAGATTGTGCCTGCAGCAAGCCTTACATCAATACTAGAAGAAGAAAGCTTTCTGTGTTGGAGCATGCAGATGGTTTCATAAAAAGCCAACTAGCTAACTGGTTTTCAGAGTATTCAGAGCACTTTGGTTGAAATATTAAACATCATACCGTATACTCCAGCATGTTCTTGTAAGGCCTTTCAACTTCGCGGAGAACAAAAGGCTTCCCATTAATGTATATAACAGGCTCTTCTCTCATATTATGCCAAAAAACCGGGCGACCATCAATTCGACTATCCACCCTCTGAATAACAGACTTTATACCATCAATCGTTGGATTCGCAACACCATAAACTGGGAAGCCTGGAACTTCTCTAAAATTGGGTGCACCTTCCACTCTCTCTGGCAAACTCAGGTTTTGACAACCAGGACAGTGATCGCTTTTTAGAACAGTTTGGCTTCCAAGAACCTCCCCATTTCTCCTGGCTGCTACTACACCCATCTCATTAGGGCGGCCATCAGCAGATTCTACAAGCTTCTTTAGAGATGGTTTCAAACTGGTGTATCCCAGGGCACCCACTGGATCTCTTCGAAGCAACCTGAAAAGCCAATTTGATTGTCAGAAGACAAAATTTCCCAGAAGAAAGATATTGCTTTGTCAAATACTAAAGCAAGTGATTAAAATAGTGGAACATAAACAATGATGATAACCCTGATGTTTGGGAAACTAATGATGGGGGCCCAACACAAGTTACATTAACCGTTCGTGTACCTTCATATTATTTTGGCAATCCATCTGTGCCTCAACATACTTATAAATCTCATAGATTGTATATTACCTTAAACATCATGAAGGAACCAGAATTTTAGAGAAAATTGCATCCAAGAACAGAAATTAAAAACCCACAAATGCTACACAATATGAGATGCCAGAATAACAAGTCCCAGACCATTCTTTGGCTCATGAGACATAATGGCACAAGTCAGCCTCTATTCGGATAACAAAATTACAGAAAGCATTAACGGTAAAGGACTTGCAGAACAGCACTTATCTCTGCAATCAGAGGAAAACTGACTATAAGCAATAAGAGAAGAGGGGAGTTCTTCACTCCATGTAGACTTAGATAAAATTCATGAACAATTCAGAAGCACCAATTTCCGGACTAATAACCACCTAACTCTTTATTTTACTTTTTGCTAAAAGAGATCTTCAGCCCTCTGTCTCACAAACTGTGCACTAAATTTAAATGGATCATACGCTCTATACTAAATGTTACATAAGAGACAAGATCCCTTCTTTAAGAATACAAATATTTGAATATGATCAATGTGTGCATATATATAATTATGGTAATACATGTCAATCCCTTACCTTCGTATTATACTGTAAAGCTCAGGCCTCGCTCTCATCCAGTCAGCAAAACTGCTGTGACCAAGGGAAGTAGAGCTCAAGGCTGCTCTCTCCGAATGGATATATACAGCAAAGCATATAAGAAAATAATATCTTTCCAAGTACTCCATAAAAAATGAAAGTGATGCCTCTCTCTTCATCTCATCAGGTTGGCGCAAAATACTATTCCGGTAAGTGGCAATTGCCTCACGCAAGTTCTGTCACACATTTTCAATTATGAATTTCAGTGATTCTACTCATAAGAAATGACTAGAAAGAATACACTTGAATTCTAGAGATCATTAGTGAGTTGTTTTCACCAAGAGGTAACCAACAAGAGATACTAATGATAATAGTCATATATCACTAAGAGGGTGAAACACATTTAAGGTTGCACTGGCTGGAATGATACAATTAGTGAGTCACACCTGCATGGAGGCACACTTGTCAATGACTTTGTCAACCTGCCTTTTACCTTCCACGCCACCCTGAAGGCAAAGCCAAAGCACAAGTCATTATAGAAACTTGTAAAAGTAGCAACTAGATGATGCCCAAACTAAGTACCTCCAAAGCTCGAACCAAGCTTCTTATGACAGCATATTCTCCTCTGCGAATAGCCTCCTCAGAATTTGGTAGGTTGTCTGTGACACTGGAACCAGTGTCCACTACCCTTCCAATGGAATTGAGCCGCGGAATACCTTGAAGCATGGAAGGAGCATATAAATTTTTAAAATAAAGGAGATGGTGGACATTAATAGAAATGGAGGATGTACAACCATAGGGCTTCGTATCATGTTTAAAGAAAACTTATGAATGAAATATCCAGCTCACATGAGAACTTGTCGGTTACTTTTGATATCCAAAGGTATATTACATCTCAGAATTATAATATTAGAAATAGTGGAGTTAAAATTCTAATGGTATAAATCTGACTTAAAAGGATTATATTGAAAAAGATACACCTGCTACCTAGAACACCAAACAATCTCAAATCTTCCAAAATGCTTCACTGATAAAGTCAGGTGCAGGGGAAGGGAATATGGGGAGGTATGCCAGTGATGGCTACTCGGTAAAATTTTAAACTGAGTCATGCATATCTCAGATAAAAAACGAAGAACTGCAAACAGGGTATAAAAACACTTTCTAGTACTAATGATCAAAGGAAGTGCAAACACTTCCACATGCAATCTTTGGGATAACATGAATACCAGAGGCACCAATACGGTTGAGGTAGATCAAGGTAGCAATGACCATTCCAGTTGTCGTCCTTCCACGACCCATCTGACAATTGAATATTATTTCCGTCTGGATGTCTGCTTGGGAAATTTTATCAACCTATGATGAAATAAAAAGTTAATGAGGTCCATTCTTTGAATAAGTAATTTAGTGAACAATTGTTGCTATATGGTACACAAAAATAACACAGCACCCGAATTGTGAAGCCATGGCTAGAACAAGAATGTCAAGAGGCACTGGCCGTGCATAAGCATACAGAACTAAATTAACATATACATATTTGTAATATCAAAAGGAAAGCACTCAGCAAAGATTTCTCTTTGCAAAACCATTATGCAAAAAGCGTTTTTTTAATTGTTCACAAAATAAAATCCTATCTTACAGCTACCAAAACGGAAAATCCTATGCCACAAAGATTTTGCAGACAAGATTCTTGGGATAATTCGCAATTCACATTGTAGTTGGGATGCAAATCGCAACATCATGACCAACAATTTTACATAAATATGTTTGGCTTCTGAGACACGAGCTACTTCAAGAATGGGGGAGTGTTGTAGTGGGCTTGACTCACCAAGATATCAAAATCTTGCTCCTTTGGTGATTTCTCATCAGTCACTGGAACACGCTCATAGTCCACAAGATACCCTTCAACTTGCAACTCTTGGTACACCTACATCAGGAGATAACGTTGACATCATGAGTGCTCCATTACATAAGACTTCCCCTTTTACAGTGAGCTTGCACTTCATATACCTCAAATGGGGTCTTCACAGTGTCACAAGACACTGGTTCCCACCGATCTACCATTTGACCATCAGGCAGTTCATCAGTGACAAGGATCTTATTTCCATATCTGCTATGTCGAAATTTGCAGCAAAGCTTGAAATCATATGAAGTAGAGAGCAACCAATAGTGCAACAAGGGACATTTTACATGTGCGTAACGTGTAGAATTGCACACAGCATGCATCGCACAGCAAGATAGATTGTAATACCTTCCTGCTTCCCTCATGATATCTTCCTTTAAGCGTTCCTCCATTTGTTCAACCCTGTCCCTGTTAATTCCCTGGTTTAATACAAAGAGTCATATACAAGCCTGAATAAACACATCATAAAGCTTATGCAAACCATCATATGCTTCCAGGTCCATCATTACATGAAAATTAAAAGTGGATTAAACTGCTTTAATGATTTCCTAGGAGATTGATTATAAGCAGAAATTTCTATGATCCAACAATTGATTACTGGAAATGCAAGCCTCAAGTAAACCTTTTCTCTGCTTTTTGTGTTGTAATTAACCATAGAAAGACATCCTTGGAAGTTAGATGTAAATGCCAAATTTCTGTCTGAGGGCCTTTCAGAGGGTTCTAGGACCGTAAACAGGGAAGCCCATTGATTTTTTTTCCTCAATATGAGCAAAATATAAGTATAAACTATAAAGTAGTTATGTCCTATTTACATAACACATAGAAGCTACCTTCTTACATAGATCCAAAAAAATAAAATAAAATAAAAGCACAGGAAAGCTTAAATAAATGAATCTTCATATTTATTAGAAAAGAAAATATTGTCTAAAATGGAATTTCCTGTATTAGAAACCTTATTAAGAAATGAGCTCTTGTCATTTTCATGATGTTGCAAACTTTTCACTAAGCTGAGTGTATTTTTCAATGTACATTTCATAATATATTACAATAGATGCACAGCAATAAAGACCTGAGGAAATATTCCCCCCATCTAAAGACTGGAAACACAGCTGGAGGTTAATAATAAAAACCATTCTATCAAAACAAACATAATTGAAGCTATAATCTGTGTTACATGGATATACAGTTTATAATATTGCAGATTAAAGAAGCAAGCAAGCGCATATCATGTAGTAACTGCAGCTATTAAAACAATAGATAAGAAGAAAGAAAGAAAGCAAATCAGAAAGTAGGTTCTTCTCAAACGTACCGTATATTCGAGATTAGAGAATGGTTTCTCCACATCACGCAGGACAAAGGGGCGTCCATTTATATAAATAACCTTCACAACATGAAAAGCAATTATTAATGAACCAAATATCCACATGACCATACATAACCCCATCCTTAATCTATTGAATGACCAAGACAATCTTTGTAGGTAATTTCAGAACCATGAGAAAAGAGCAGTAGAACATGATAAAATATTACAGCTGTGTGAGGACTGGAAATATGCTAAACTTGGCAAAAATATGACACCTGAAGGGCCCAACTTGCACCATCCTATCCTACCTGAGTTTAACTCTTACATTTTGGACAGCTGTTTGTGAGGACCTTCTCTCAAGGTTAAAAAATAAAAATAAAAATAAAAAAAAAAGGGCACTATAAAAAGGAAGTTGGTCTTTTCCAATGAGGTGTACAGCACAAAAACCCTTTCCATACATGATAGAGGCATTCAAACGGAAGAAGAGAAGAAAGGATGTATTCTTCTCTAAAGATAACCTTCACAAAATGAAAGGCACTGATTAATGAAAGAAATATCCACATGACCATACACAACTCCATCTTTTATTTATTAAATGATCGGGTCAATCTTTGTAGGTAGTTTCAGTATCATATCAAAATTGCAGTAGAACATGACAAGATATTACAATTGTGTGAGGGCTAGAAGTACAGTAAACTCAGCCAAAATATAACACCTAAAGGGACAGGCATGCACAATCCTATCCTGCCCAAGTTTAACTCTTAGATTTTCAACAGTTGTTCATGAGAACCTCCCTATTGAAGTGAAAAAATAAAAATGGAACTAAAAAACGGAAGTTTGTCTTTCTCAATGTGGTGTATAGCACAAAAAACCTTTCCATACAAGATAGAAGCATTCAAACAGAGGAAGAGAAGAAAGGATGAATTCTCCTCTAAGTCCTCCCCAATTATTATATTTCAAGAAAACAGTCAGCTGAAAGGCGAGTGCAGCATTCAAAATCCTATGTGAAAGTACAGCATCAAAGTTTGAAAATGGAAAGCCTGTGAGTAGACTTGTACTGATATACCAAGGAAACTTGATAAAAAGTTGAATATCGTCAACTCCCATAAATGCAGCTACATATCCATATCACATACCATTCCCTCTATCCCAGGATTGAAAATCACATGGTACATAAGTTCATTATTGTTCCTAAATTAATAGAGGTTGCCAGGAACAATGATTCTCTCTCCTTCAGTAATTCAGAGGGGAAAAACAATTTTTTTGTTCCTATCATTTGTAGTATATATAGAATTACTATTTCAAGACAACTTCCATAAAAGTATTACTTGAGCTTATCCGAAAGAAAAATTTCCATCTATAATCTATATCATCCTATTGCTCATGAAACAAGGACATCTGAGAAGGATTGTCAAAGGTCACACCAAAAAAGGGATTGTCAGAGGTCCAATTCATAGAAATATGAACCGGAAAATGCTTCCTCTAATTGCCAGCTATAAGTATCAGATAAGTTCGTGCAATGTTCCAAAAAGCAAAGCTTTCATCTGCAATCAAATAGTTTGCATTGAAAAATAAAGACTGCAATACACCAAGCACATCCAATGACAGCAAATACAACAATTTAGGACATTTGACCAAATTAACACATGCACATTAGTGCTTACTGGTTCTTCACGAAGACTAATCCAAAGAACTCTTGCCCGCAGCACATCCTTCTGAGCACCAATATGCTTCAGAACATTCCGGATTCCATCAACGGTGGGAATTGCAACACCATGGACACGTAACAACTCAGCCTGTAAGGAACATATTACAAAACAGACCAAAGGAAGAAGGGGGACACAAGTAGTTACGAAATATCCACGATACAACTAACTGAAATAGCTAGAGTACTCCAAAGAATCCATAACAGCTCTCTCCTGACTGGGGAACACTATCCATCATATGATTCAGCTGAGCTCATTCAATCACAACATTCAATAATTCAACTGTCCAATTTAACATTATTAACCTCAGAAAACACAAAGGCAGCAAATCTTAAATCTTTGCTCCCATCCCAAAGGCGTAACTTTATCTCCAATAAATCCATCTAAACAAACTTCCTTCCTAGTAATTACAAAATCATCACTACTGAAAAGTATAATCTAATCTGAATTCAAGAATAAAGTAGTATAAACAATCAAGCTACAGAACCCAAAGCAAAGTTCACAACTTTGATAAATGACATTGCACTCACATTCTCTTTAAACTCACAAAATCAAAATCGCAAGAAAAGCATTAGCCATTTTATTTTTGAAAAACTTAATCACTAGAATATTCAATTAAATGACTAATTAATCCAAACAAATTAAATGAACTAACTACTCAAACATAAACTAAAATTCAAAAATTTATTTAAAAAATAAAAAGTATTGCATTCACATTATAATAAACTAAACAAGTTCAAATTTTTCTTCTAAAACGATTTTTTTTATATATATATTTTTCAAAATATCGCATGTAGCAGCAAATTCAAGAAAGGCAAATATAAATACCTGACGATAATTAGGAGCGCCTTCGATTTGCGGAGACAAACGTTTGTTTTGGCAACCAGGAAAATGGTCACTTTTGAGAATGGTTCTTTTTCCCAAAACTGAACCTACTCTTAGCTTCATAACCTGCTCTGGTTCTTTTCCCATCGTCATCACTTGTTATTTTTCTCTTAATTACATACAAAGAAGCAACAAAACAGTCTTAGTATCCTTCTTCTCCTTTTTAATCAAATTGTTAACAAAAGATTAGGTTTTTTCGACGATTCAATCCAATGCGTTCTTGTTCTTCAAAATCAGTCCGTACGTAATGAACAAGAACGAAGACAAGACACAGAGAGAGAGATAAGAATGAGGAGGGGGAGAGCGAGAGAGAGAGAGAGAGAGAGAGAGAGAGAGATTGATGTGTGCGTATGTGTTCGGAAATGCGAAATAAGCTTTGAGCTAACATGGGATTTTGGATTTTATAAATCTTTATGTGATTTGCTATGACCATGTAAATGGAGTTCTTTCGGGAAAATGATGACATAAGAACGTGAAACGCGTGTGGATACGGTATTTCTCTTTAGTTTATTCCTTTCTCTCTCTCTCTGCCTGCGTCTCTCGGAGCAGTGACATGGGGGTTGAGTCGGGTTCTAGCTTCATATTTAATTTCACTTCCAACTTTCGAAAATTAGGGATGCAGGTTCACGGTAGTATTATCTTAAGGTTTTAAAACTTAATTTAAAACCCTCAGGTTTCGAAAATATAAACATATTCGAGAGGAAACCGATTTAATATAAAATAATTATTAATAAAAATATTTATTTTTAATTTATATAATATATATGCCCTGTATTATTTTTATACTATAAAATATATTTAATTTTTTAATTTCATTTATATATAAATTTATAAGTATAATCATAATTCTCTTTAATAGCTTTTGGCTCTACTCTCTCCTTCATCTAATCTAAACTTTATGAAAACCTACTCTGGCAACATCATCTACTTTCTAAAATATAGCCCATATAAGATACTTTAATCTTTTAGGTTTGGTTTATGGTAATAAAAAATAAAGACTTATGGGATATTTTTGAGAGACAATAAATCCAATAAGGGTGAGTTTGAGATTTAGAAGAGCCATTCCAAACCCACTCGATTACATCCTAAGTGAAGTACAAATGACACTAATAAATAAATATTACACATTAAGAATGACTTCACATTGAAATAGATTTTGGAAGTTTTATGCGAGAGAGCGAATGTTTTGTGTATTTACATGGCACATTACATCTGATCAAATTTTTACAAATGAATTGCAACAATGCAAACATAACTAGTTTTAAAGAAGGAACGCACAAAACAATAACAAAAATAAATCACAATATCGACTAAAATAAGAGATTTGAGATATGATTGTCTCACCAAATGTTGGTACAAGATGATAAATTATAATTTATGACAATTTAATTGAACTTTTACTATATTTATTAAATTTGATTATATTAATTAGTAAAATTTTAGATAAGTTGTATAGATATTTGCATATTGCGAAATTTTAAGGTATCTTAAATCTGGATATAAGTTTTAGATTAAACATGGAGTCAAATATTACTTTATGCTCCAAGCATATAAAATATTAAACTTATTCCATATATTGTAAACTTTGCAACAATACACACACTACCGTTTCCAACATCTAAAAAGAATGAATCATTTTTAAAAACAAATCTTGATCATTAGCTTTAGTTAATAAGTTCATCAAACGGTCATTAACAAAATCCCTTTTAAAAAATTGTCCTGCCTTACTTTTTTCCAGTGAGTATACTGAGAGAGAGAGTTTTACGAATATTTTCACTCATAACATGCATACTTAGATTCCAGCATGAGGGTGAGAAGGCAAAGAGTAAAACTTATATAATAAAAGATATAAAATTAATAAAAGTAGTTGATAATAGACCATTTTATTTATGGGTCCCCAAATCTAGACTAACTTATTTTAATTTTCAAGTTAAGCTCTTAACAGCTCAGATATCTTTCCAAGAGCAAGGTTAAGCCATTAAGGGGTCTCCCTAACCTCCCACGAGTCATGTACGAGCTTTGGCTTGTTCAGAAGAAGATCTCAAAGTTTTTAGGAACCTAAGCCTCTTAGTTTAGGTCAGCTAGGCCTAAGACCATGGAATTCAAAGTAATGCCACGCGAAAACAGCTAACCAAAAGTGCGAAAACAATTAACCAAAAACACGGCAACAGTCTTAACTAAAATGAAAGTTGATAACCGTCTCCAGCTCACTTGCATGAAATCTAGTGCACGCTTTAATGATAGGATCCATTTTTCTTAACGAGCTCTTCCTTATCGTTCACTGGGTAATCATCTATACACTTACATATTTTTGCCTTCACTTTGTTTGTATTTTCTTTAATATTCAGTGACAATATTGAAACACCTTTTTAATACACCTTTAAAACTTATGAGCATTCTTTTGCGAGCACTTATCCCCTTCCCTAAGTTTCTCAACCAGCCTTTGGTAAATCCAAACATAATAAAAAGCAATATAAAATAAATAAATAAACCTGAAAAAAGATAAAAATTAATCAGTATACTTGTCCTCAGTTTCTAACAAGATAACTATCAAGATGGCAACGCGTAATAAGTATTAGAATAATCTGATAATGAATTAGATAATCCCATAAATTAACTGGAAATGATGAAATCCAACATTTTCCTATTAAATATATGAATTTTCAATTTAATATGTTTCTTTACAAGTAAATCTTTGTTCTTACTATCTACTCGCAAGCCCTACTGCAAAGTTTTAGTCTAGACACATAAAAAATAGATTTTATTAATGAAACGTTTTTTAAACTTTTTAAAAAGCTATCAAGATAAATTCAATTTTGACGTAATATTATTTTCAATAAATATTGAATGAACATCTTGAAAGTAGTAATTTTCTTTTTTCCACTCATTGCACGAGGCAATCCATTTTTTAATCTTTTTTTGGGTCAAAATCAATATGAAAAAAATATATTTAAAAGATATGGAAAAGAAACATTTACTTATTCCTTGTTATTTATTCTTTCCTATATAAATGGTATTATGAAACAGTAACATGGTCAAATTCAGACAACGTTTTAAACTGTGGAAGTTTATGTAGAAAAGTTTTCTTTTTCTTTTATTAATTTTTGGAAATACATTAACCGTGGGTGGATTGTTTTACTGTTTAATTACATAGACTCGTATGGACATTTTAACGGCATTTATTTTCGGCCAACTAGTGTACATAGTATAACTTCAGAATACGTGGAAATTGAAATAAATCCATCTATAATCATCTTAACAACTAAAGATAAATCGAATTCGTAGTTTTGAAGAAGGGAATTAACTCTAATTTCACTCGGTTTCTTGGATTTAAATTTTATTATTTTTTCTTCCTTTCCCTTTTATTTTTTCGAGAAACGTGTTATCGGCCAATAGAATATCCTCTGAAGGGACTCGTGGATTCCCAACTACCCATTGTAAGATGCCACCTGACCTTCCGTATTGGATAACTTTTGCTCTGCCATTAATAAATTGATTTTTCCTATTTTTACATCGCCCCTAGAAATAATATAATAAATTAATTCACAGATTAAACGTGCGCCTTTTTGGTCGGTAACATCGTGCCCATCTTCTAAATCACCCTTTGCAATGCAAAAGAATGGTAAAGGATTAAAATTTCCAACTTCCGAATAGATTTTTTTAATAAATATCAATGAACTTTTAATATATCGCTATATTTGTAAAATATAAATGACTATCCACTGTTATTGATTTTTTATTCAACTTTGATTAATAATTTTCCATCGTGTACACATACACATGACATATATTATTTAGTAAATTTTTTTCTTTTTCTCCCTCGGAAATTGTATCCTCCATGTTGCAATATATGAGAGAGTAAGGAAAAATATTATAATGAACAGTGACCGACGTAAATCCATATAACTGCAATGTCGATTTGTTTCTTCTTCTTCTTCTTCTTTTTCCATCTTTTTGGTTTTTTTTTTCCTCACCTATTTAAATCCTATATTTGTCAAGAATAAGATGTAACTATAAATATAAATATAAATAAACTATTATTCTCATATTAAATACCTAATAAATCATTATAATGTTGAAGTTTTTTGCCCATTACTTTATTCAATTTTACAAAAATACCAACTAGAACTCTTTTTTCAATGTATAAAATATATATTTCTTAATTAGCAAATATGCACCTGCGTTGTGAATATTAAAAGATAAAAAAAAAATCATCATTAAGCCATTGAAATAACTTATTGAAAACCAAAATTTGAATTGGTATTACTAATTTGACTTTTCTATATAATAGTATCTTTTTAAGCAGAGGAGAAAAACGGTAAAAAAATAAGATCTAACATAAAAGATATTACCTATATATAACTACATAATATCAACTTTTTTTAAGAGGGTTTTAATTTGTTCAATATAAATATTGCACTAAGATCATTTTCTTTTCCAGGATACAATAATGTTCTTTAACTGATCGGATGATGGTTAAATATATAAAATCTGAAAGAAATATCCTAGTCACAAATTTAGCTCGAATTAGATGCCACTTGACATATTCGCCAAGCACGATTGAGAGAGGGCGAATGTATTTGAACTGGTAAAGTTCCATGAAATGTCCCATCATTTTGAAATACATATGTTGGAAAGGAGAGAGGAAAGGTGAGTGTTTAGTCATTGCATAGAGTGGCGCGAATAGTTTGAATTAATGGACTCCAACTCTTGCGAGTATCTGCATGATGCTTCAATAAAAAATGGTTTTGGGAGTGAGAGGATGTGGGTGAGACGATTATTGTGATTTTGACTATTCAGTTATTTTAATATTATAAGTAAAGTTTAATACAAGGTAGTGTAAAGAGTTGAACAAGAGACTATTCTCTTAATAATATAGATTTAAATAGATATATATATAAATATAGATATAAAAAAGGTAATAATGTAAAATTATGTCATCGTCTAGTTGAGAATGTATGTATCATGAGTCACTTAAACTATGGAAATATTTTAAGGTAATAAAAAATAAATGTAATATATAAATTACAGAGAGTAATAAGATTCCATTACCTAAAGTTGCAAAGTGAGTGTAAGAAAAATAAATTGTATTACATAGAAGATATAATAAAATTAAGATATGTTAAAAAAACATCACATCATTCTTTAATAAAGATGAAATACTCCAACTCAAACTATCCTAAAAACATAGGAGCAATATTATGGTTTATATCTTAATTTTTTCACTTTTTGTAATTACATGTTTTAAGTTTCAATTTGCCTAATTATACATCCATTTGAAGATTTTGTTATTATAGTTTACACCTCAATTAACTCCAATTCATACCATTAGTCCGATTAATATGATCTATCAAAAGAATGACCGTCCACATCCTTAAGAGGTTTATGCAATCCCCGTATGATTGCAGACGGCTATTAATAGGTTGCACAATGTACATTTCTAAAGTGGGCTACGACGTACAGTTTCGCAAAAGGTGGCTGACGGCTATCTATGGTAGGTTGGGCAAGCCCTTTGAGACTGTATGCAGTTGTTCCGCTAGCTAATCATTCTAAATGGACTAACAATATAAATTTAAGTTAATTAAAGTGTAGAGCATGAGAGTTAAATTTTCAATTAAATATATAATTAAACAAGTTAAAACTTCATGTATATAATTACAAAAAGTAAAAAAATTGAAGTATGAACTATGAAATTGACCTAAAAACATAGTGTACTTTTATTTTATAGACTCCTTGCACTTCTATAACCAAGATTAAATAACTTTATCTCATAATGAAACAAAAGAGAAACTTAAATAGTGATAAAGTTTAGTTCTTCATGTTATTTTAACATTTTTACTAAGAACATAACTTGATTTAACTATGTTAATTCTTTTTTTCCCCCTCATTCTTTTCTCCTCTTGTCCTTTTATCATTATGGAGGAAAATTGCCCTTTTTCTCAAATGTCAAGGAAAAACAAGAAGAATAAAAAACAAAATCAAGATAAAACTTTTTTCATTTGAAAGTTTTTTAGATCGGAATAAAATGGAACCAAATCACTCTATAGTTTAAAAATTTTATTTCCAAATAGAATGGTTTTGATTTGGCACAAAATTAGATTTTAATAATAAAAAAGTACTTATAATATGATATTTCAGCGACAACTTTATTTATCATAGATTGTTGTAATCTACTTTAAATGAGGTCTATATGCATGTTTTATATAATTATACACTGTCATATATAAAAATCTTTAATATGTTTGTAATTTGCTTACCATCAATGCACATTTCCTGTTTTAACTAAATCAAATTTAAGAAGAAAAAAAACCTTCAGAACTATAAGATTTTACTTTAGAGCATTTGCAAGATTAAAAAAAAAATAGTTTGAATGATAATCAAAGAAATACACGTGTAAAACTTATTAAAGTATTTAGCTCAAAAAGGGAGGTATTTGCTTAATATAATAGAATAGTATTAGATACATACTTGCATGTTTTGACAAATATTTAATAATAATACAATTCTTAAAGTAGTACTATTAGATAAGTGGAGCGGAGGTACATGTTCTTCTTTTGAGAGTTACTCTCTATTGAATAATAAGATCAATAAAATTAGATTATATTCATATCAAAATTTCCTTTCCCTTTTCCTATTTCTATATTATTGTCTATTGACTAGACAATTAATTACTTTTACGCTAATGATTACAAATAGTATCAAAGCCGACTCATTACTAATAGGTAGACAATTTTAGGATGATCAAAGAAGGAAATCAACGTGCTTATTTCAGCTCAATTTAAAGAAGAGGTTTAAAGATTATAGCTAGCATGGAGCTTTAACCAAAGCCCGGTTCTTTTAGCTTTGAGTCCCCGATAAAATAACCATGCAAACCTATTGGGAAAAGGGAAAAATACAAAAAAAAAAAAGATTTACAAAAATGTGACATCGAGAAAAATAATTCAAAAAATACCGCACTTAAAATCACCTCTTGGAGAGGGGATTTCAATTTGTATTAAATTACCTCTTCAAAAAGCAATTTCTACGAGCATTTATATCAACCAAACACTTCTTCTTCTCTATTTGCATGCACACAGATTCTTAAAAACACACACTCTCTTCAACCATTTGAGAAAACTTTCATCTAAATCAGCAATCTATATCCTTTTTTTTTTTTTACAAATCAATCATAAAATTAAAGTAATCACATCGTGTAGGTATATATTGTAAGAAGTTTTTTAGAAACAGGGAGATAATCAGTGTAGGTACGCATGTGCTATTATCGCTTTCTCTCTCTATACATCAAAATAGGAAAATGTGTTATTTTTACTCTTTTTGATTTGTTTTAAGTATATGTTTTTGAAAGAAATAAATAGTACATTGTTATATACTGGTAATTTTTAAGACAAGTGTATACGTTTGTATATGATATGTTATTTTAAACTTTACTATGAAATGAAATGATATGATTTTTACTCGTTTTGATTCGTTTTAACTATATGTTTTTCAAAGAAATAGCATTATCACTTTATGTATGATGATACATTGTTGTATAATAGTAATTTTATACTCGTTTTTATTCGTTTTAAGTGTGTGATATATTATTTTAAAAAAAATTATACTAATTATTGTAAATTATAATGCATATGTAATAATGTTACGAAAAAGTATTCTTCACATTTATTAGAAGAGAATTTTAAACTTTACTACGAAATTATTATCGATACTCTGTGTATTTCGAAAAAGATCAAGGAAATAAAATCTTTCAATGCCTTTTCATAGAGGTATATAGATTAAAGTTTAATTATCAATTAATTGAAAAATGTAATTAATATATAAACTTGTGTAAATTTTTTACAAGTAGTATTAAAATAATGACATAACAATAACATAGACATTAGTATTATATAATTTTTTGAATGATAATTTAACAAGATTATTTAATTGGTAATTCTATAAGAAAAATTCCTTCCTAATGCATGTAATCAAACGATTGGTTATTAATTATTCCCATTAACTTTCATAATATTAGCTATGAAAAGAAATTAGTCATATAGCAAATAATATAATATTATTATTTACTAATATTTTGTGCAATAAGATCCATTAGCTTTCACAATATTAGCTGTAAAAAAAAATTAATATCTACTAGCATAGGGTAGTATTTATACAAGTTTATGCAATTGATGTAGCAAACAATTGTACAATGGATAATATGAGGTTAGTTTGTTATGTTGGTGGAAATATAGTAGAAGGAAAGGAAGAGCTGTGGAATGACAAGTGCTTGAGAATAGTAGTCGAAGTTTTATTGGAGGCCACGTATGACCAAGTAGTTTGAATGATATGTAATCAACTTTGGGTTGACATGACAACACACCAGATCGAGCTGATTCATAGATGCGCACTTGTAGGCGGAACCAGGGACATGTTATGTACCATCCTCATTAGCGATGATTATAATGTCCAACAATTGATGGTTTCCTCAATAAGACGTGGTGGAGTTAACAGTTTTGTAGAAATATATATTGAAATTCATGAAGTAAACCTACCACCGATAGCCGTTATCGTAGTTAAGGACGATGTCGAATGACACAATGATAATCTTGGACTACAAGTTGAAACCGGAGTGTTCAAATCCCGAGGGGTCCCATCGAATCATGTACTGAGCACCAGTTGTATGTCCAGTAAACCTAATGTCTTAATCACCAACGAGTCAAATAGAGATACCGATGTAGAGAATGAACTGGCATTTGCTAACAATAATGAAGGTTGCGATGATACAAATTGTAATGCCGACGTTAGCCTGAGTGAATATTGGTTGTAGGAAGTAGAAGAAGCATAAATGTCACGTAGATAAAATGATTAGAGGCATGGGTTATCAATATCTATGAATGCAATCGAAATGTCAAAACCTATTCCTTTCCACACGTTAAGTGTAAGGGATGGACTAGTAGCCGATGATAGTATAAGTGGTAATGAATGGAGCTTCAGCGATGAATTGAAAGTAGACATGCAATTCGAGAGTAAAAAAATCTACAAATAGCTATAAGGCTACATCATGTTATAAACCACTGTAACTTCATCATGAAGGAATCCAAATCGACTTTATGGTCTAACAGATACGTTGATTAAGAAAAAGACTGCAGGTAGAGAATTAGAGCTTGTGAGAAGCAACATGCAAGATGCTTTATGATAACCAAGTTCGTGGGTCCACACACATGCCTCAATCCTACAATTAGCCAAAACCACTTGAAATTGGACTCAAACACGCTATCCTACTTTTTGATTAAGGATGTTCAAGAGTCACCAAGCATTAAGGTAAAACACTTGCAGACGACTATTTGTAAGCAATACAGTTGTACTATCCACATAAAGAGAATTAGGGAAGCGAAGTGCAAAGTGATTGAATAGGTTTGCAATAAGTGGGAAGAATCGTATGTGGTATTCCCACATCTACTAAATACGATCTAAGAGTTTGATCCCAATACTATAGTAGAGTGGAAATGGCAAGACAATGATACTACCGAGTACATGTTCTTTGATAGAGTGTTCTGGTCATTTGAACCGTATATTGAAGCATTTATACATTGTAAGCTTGTAGTTACGATCGGCGAAATATTCCTATATGGGAAGTACAAGCATAAATTGCTGATTGTAACCAGTGATGATGGTCAGAATCACATAATCTCACTTGGTTTCACCTTAGTTGATGAGAAATGTTTTAATAGCTGGAGTTGGTTCATAACGTATGTACTCATGCACATTATAAGAGATTGTACCGATATTTGTTCGATTTTGGACCGTCATGCTAAGATCCAATCTACAGTACTGGGTGAGAATGCCATATGGCTAAGGGGTTAGCCTTAACGGTAGTATATTCAACACGTCGTCAATAACTTCAATACTCGGGCTAAGAACAAAGACTGCAAAAAAATAATACAGAAGGCCACTTACCAGTTACAACCTCGAAAGTTCCGCGCCTACTATGATGAAGCCAAGACTATGAGCCCTCATATTAGAGCTTATTGTAGAAGCCCACATCCTAAAATGTAGATGCTGGCGTATGACGACGGAGCTTAGTTTGGTCATAGGACGGCTAACATTGTGGAAAGTTATAACAGTGCTTTTCATGATGATAAGAACTTGCCCGTTGTGGCATTACCTAAGAAAACTTTCTACAAATACAATGACTACTTCAATAAACGTAAGATCGAGTTAGCAGAGCAAATGAGCGTCGATAAAGTGTTGACTAAATTTGTAGAGACAAAGTTTGACTGGTGGCGCAAAGTAACCAGTAGTCATCAAGTTGTGATTTTTTACTACAATGAGCAGATATTTGAGGTCATAACAGTACCCAGACCAACGACACATGGGCAAAAAGGAGAGAACAGCCATACAGTCGCCCTTAAGACCGCACGACGTATTTGTAATAAGTGGCAAACATGCAAAATTCTATGCTCATACGCCATAGCTGTTATGGGAAAAATAAGCATAAACTATCACACTTCGAAGCGATAAAGTGGAAACAGTCCCGCTATACAGACGATTCAAAGATAGAAGTTGACTATACAGCCATTATATTAGACTTAGTTTACATAAGGCGTCCATGATTAACCTGCTTTGAAATAAACAGTTCATAAATTAAATAATTTATTTACCCAAAAAAGTATGAAAATACATATATACACTAGGATTCAAATATTATAATAATGTTTACAAGGTTTCATCGTACTATATTTTCTAAGTAATACATTCTTTGAAAATGAAATATTCTAAAATAAGAGCTAAGACCTTTAAGATATATTTGTTCTTTAGATGTGTTTCCTTACTCCCCAAGATCCAATAGTTGTTAGCTTCAAGATAAATAGAGGTTGTTTCCTAGCTAACACCTGCAACAACGTCTATAGGAATGTAACCAACTACAGCTCGGTAAGTTGAGATGAAAACTTAAAACCATACGTCAAACACAAACAAGGTTATCAACCAAATTAATTAGATGCTATGCATGGACAAGCAAATGCCATCGTACGACATTGTCCTTCCCATCTTGAGATTAGAGAAATTGCATCCACTTTAATCCGGGTTGAAGAGTTTCCATTTAATGCAACGATTTACAACCAAACTCAAACTTGTGCAATTGAGACATTGCTCTTCCCATAGCTACCTTCGAATCATTAACTTCACCCTTGTTGCAACCTTCTTACCTATTACTTAGTTCGACTAAGGATGAAGAAGGGACCAATTATGCCATCCAGTACTATCCCTTTTAAAGGAGTCGGTATTTGGACATAGAATCCTAATATTCCACTAATGGGTTATTATATAAGTCTAGTTTAGTTTTATGAGTCAAATATTTAGTTACATCCAGTTTAAGGTATTTAATCATTTCAAACAAATCACATAAATACAAGCCAGGATAGCTAATCAAAATCATGTCATCAAACTCAGAAACAAGCACATACGCATAGTTAACTATCTAATAAGCACAATCAAGTACAATTTTAAGCCTTTGAGCACTATAAACTAGTACTCCAAAATACAGTAACGTATTAATCCCAACTTACATGAATTCCTCACTTACTCGCTCACTCACTCAAAGTGCGACTCGTACAAGTCATTGCCAATAATCCTTATAATACAAATATTGTTTTAGCTTTCACTTAATTACCATAAATTAGTTTTATCATATAACGCTTATTGTTATTTTTGTTTAGGGTTTAATATACCTATTTTCTTTCAGGTTTTTAAGTCTTTTTCAATTATTCTTGATTTAAGCTAAGTTCTAATTTAATTTCTAAATTAGGTTGTAGTTCAGTTTATGAGTATGGTTTTATACACGAACCCTAAAAACTCATTTTGACCCATAATATAAAATTAATTACATTATTTTTGGGTATCCTAAATATCATATTTAACCCCTAACAAGTATTTTATTTCGTACAGTATATCCCTTATCCTAATTTAACTATTAAATTTACTCCCGAAATGAAAAAATTTTACATTTTTCATATAAATACCTAAATTTAAATCTCCTACCAGATTTTGTATATATTCCTATTATTATTATAATATCAATTTTTAACCTAATATTTTCTCACTTATTAATTTCTTATACTTACATATCATATATTATCAGCTAATATGCACAAAATATATACATCTAATATCCCCATCACTTCAAATATCATCTCCCAATATCAAATAACATTTCAAAATATCTAAATTCATCCTAAATTAGAATTTATACTAAATTATCTTAAATTACAAAATTAACTTAAAATATACCATTTTTACCTATTACATATATACTATATAATACCCTAATAACTATATCTAACACCCTAAATACTACAAATAGCACACTACATCAGATTTTAACATCTTAAAATATATAATTATATACTAAATTAGTAATTATCTCTTTAATTACCTAATTAGACAAAAATTACTCATTTTATACATAATTTTAAGGCCTAAAAATCATCTAAAATTTTTGAAACTATATTTTTGAAAAATATCTTTATAGCACCATTTTAAATGCCCTAACTAACCTATACAAAAATTTTGAGCTCAAAACTGCACTCCTAAGGTTATTTATTTATAAATCGAAACATGTTCGAGTTAAACGGTTTCTTAAGCACTACATATTTCTAGGTATAATTAATTCAAACTAATGTTTTTTTCTAAATCTACATACTCAAAAACCTCAAAATATAATTTTTCACAATTTTCTGAGTATAATTAATATTTTTAATAAAATAAGCAAAATTGAAAGGGAAAATCAGACTCACCAGTGTTAGTGGCTCTGGCCATCATCGGCTACCATGGCCTTATCAACCGGTTTGGGTACTATCACCACCGTATGGTGGTGGTAGGCATCTACTCTTAGGTTGTCGTCAAGTATTGGTTTACCTTATAGCTTCTATTTGCATATATTCTTTTGTAATTTTTTTAGAAAAAACCCTAATCTTTTTTTTCGGTGCTCTTAATTTTGTTCACAATCCAACTAACCAAATAAGCTTCTAGTTTAATTTGGATATTTATAAAGTGTTATGCCCCAAGCGAGAAAGTTATAACAGTCCCGCCGTGCAAACCATTCTATGATGGAAGCTGACGCTTTAGCCATTATCATAGACCTGATTTACATAAATTGTCTACGACTAATCCACTTTAAAGTAA
Source organism: Lumnitzera racemosa (assembly GCA_024138005.1). Lineage (NCBI taxonomy): Eukaryota > Viridiplantae > Streptophyta > Magnoliopsida > Myrtales > Combretaceae > Lumnitzera > Lumnitzera racemosa. The sequence continues at coordinate 103,577,605 of JAMXBC010000004.1, forward strand.
AAGGTTTATAAATAAACATATTATTTACCTATGAAATTATAAGGAATACATATTTATTTTAAAATAATATGAGTATATTACAAGATTTAGTAGCCTGAACATAATTTACTTGAGAAATACATAAAAACTTTAAAAATAAAATCCAAACTTGTAAGTGTATTGTATCCTCGGTTTTATATCCTTACTTCTTAGGATCCTACAGTTGCTAGCTTTAAAGTAAATGTAAACCGCTTCCTAACTAACACTTACAACAACATTTATAGAGATGTGTACAACCACAGTTCAATAAGTTGAAACAGAGACTTAAAACTATACAGCAAATACAAAGAGGGTTATTAACCAAATTAATTAGATGCATTTGTGTTCAAGTAAATACCATCGCACGACATTGTCCAACTCATCATAAAATTAGAGAAATTGCACCAACTCTAATCTGGATTAAAGAGTTTCCATTTAATGCAACAGCTTACAACCAAACACAAGTTTATGCAATTGAGACATTGCTTCTCCCGCGGCTACCTTCGAACCATTGCCTTCATCCCTTACTGTAACCTCTTCACATGTCACTTAGTTCGACTAAGGATAAAGAAGGAACCAATTATGTTATCCAGTACTATCCCTTTTAAAGAAATTAGTAGTTGGCTGGAGAACCCTAAGTTTCTCCTAATGGGTTGTTATACAGGTCTGATTTATCTTTATAGGTCCGATTTATCTTTACAAGTTCTATTTAGTTAAATTTAGTTTAAGGTATTCTATTATTTCAAACAAATCATACAAATATAATCTAAAGCAGCAAATCAAAATCATATCATCAGCTCAAAACAAGCACATGTGCATAGCCAACTATCTAATAAGTATAATCAAGTACAATTTCAAGCCTTCGAGTATTACAAATTAATATTTTGAAATACAATAACGTATTAATCCTAATTTATCTAGACTCTTCACTTACTCAATCGATGTATGACTCATACTAGCCATCGTAAAAAATCCCTATAATACAAACGTTATTTTAGTTTTCACATAATTGTCATATATTAGTTTTATCTTATAACACTTATTGTTATTTTTTATTTAGGGTTTAGTATACCTATTTATTCAGGTGTTTTCAAGTTTTTTATAATTATTTTTTATTTAGGCTAAATTCTAGCTCATTTTCCAAATTGATTTCTAAATTAGGTTCTTATTCAATTTATGAGTACAGTTTTATACGCAAAACTTAGAAACTTATTTCGACCCATAATATGAAATTAATCACATTATTTTCAAGTACCCTAAATATCATATTTAACCCTTAATCAGTATTTTAATTTGTACGGTATATTCCTTATCCTAACTTAAGTATCAAATTTACTTCTGATGTGAGAAAATTTTTATATTTCATATAAATATCTAAATTTAAGTTTCTTACCTAATTTATTATATGTAAGCCTCAAAACTAGTCATTCGAGGTTTCGATCGGTTGAAAAACTCGATCAAGCTTGAATTATAAAGTAAAGCTAAAAATATTGGTAAAATGATCTCGTAAGGTTGAATTTAAGAAAATAAGCAATAAAATGAAAGAATATAAAAATTCCAAATTTTAAGTATATAACTCGTTATTTATCAAAAATGCATAAAATACATTCCGATAATTAACGAATCACTAGAGATAAATTATATGTAAACTAAAAATCATAAAATAACCTAAATAATATTTAAGAATATTTATTTGTACTATATATGAATTTACATGTATGTAGAAATACGCGTAATGTGCTAAAATAATACTAAATAATTAAAGAAAATTCATAATTAATTAAGAAAAAATAAAGAATGATCTGGATATAGGTCGTGGTAGCTAGGAAAAATAAGAAAAAAATTAGCCAATTAAATTAGAACAATACAAAAGTCAAATTGGAAGAAGATAAGGCAATTGTCTAATCAAATTAATGCACAATAATTTCCCTAAACATCTATAAATAGGAAAAAAATTCAGAGAACTCCTCTAGATAATTATGGATTTGAGAAAAATAGAGAGACTCGAAAATTCAAGGGAAAAACTAGAGGAAAAAAAAACTGTGCAGTTAGGGCCACAAATGAGAACTTAGACCCGACGAGCAACTGGGAGTGAACGACCACCACCACTACATGATGGTGGCAGCGCCCAGGTGGGCCGACACATCCATGGCCATCGACGGTGGCCGAAGCCACCCAAATTGGTGAGTTCGATTTCCAACATGATTTTATGTAATTTTGTTAAAAATATTAAATATTATTAGAAATTTTTGAATTTTGTTATTATGAAATATTTTTGTTTGTAGTTTTTAGGAAAAATATTATTTTGATAAAAATATGTCTCGTAATATAAGGTCCTTAAGAAATCATGCAAAACCGAGAATGTTTCATATTAGGTGATAATATATAATAGGTAAGTAAAAAAAATTAATTGATGTTGAGGGATGATATTTGAAGTGATGAGAATATTAAATGTGTAGATTATGTACATATTAGGTGATAATATATAAAACATATAATTTATTTTAACATCCTAAAACATATAATTATGAGCTTAATTAGCCCCAAATTATCCATTTTATGCATCATTTTAATGTCTAAAAATTTTTAAAAATTTATTTTTGAAAAAGAGCTTTATAGCACTACTCTATAACCTCTAAGTAGTCTACACAAAAATTTTGAACTTAAAACTACACTCTTAAGATCATTTATTTCTAATTCAAATAAAGTTCAAGTTTGCGAGATTTTTTAAAGACAATATATTTCCAGACACAAAGTTATCAAAATAAATTTTTTTCCTAAATATATAAACTTAAAAACCTCAAAATACCAAATTTCACAATTTTCTAAACATATTTAATAATTTTACAAAAAAAAATTGAGTTGAAATTTGACTTACCCAACCAACCAGCTTTCAGCCACCAGTTGTAGCTACAAGCATGTCGATAGCCTTCGGCAGTAGGTGTAGGGTGGTGTAGTGGTGGCCGTTCGTTTCAGGTGGCCGTTGGGTATAGGTTTTTTTATAAAACCCTAATTGTACAGTTTTTTTTGTAATTTTTAAGAGAAACCCTAATCTTCTCTTATTTCGGTTCTCTCTAGTTTTTCTAGATTCTAAACAAACCAAATGAGCTTCTGTAAAATTTTAGGTATTTATAGAGCTGCTTAGGATTTTTTTTTCTCATTAATTTGAGGTAACAATTATCTTATCTTCTTCCATTTTTTACTTTTTAATTAGATCTTTTTTATTGGTTGCTTTTATTCCTTCAATTCTAGCTTGCCATGCCTCAATTCTAGACAATTCCATAATTTTCTTGTTTTTTCCTTAATTATTTATGAATTTCCTTTAATTGTTTAATATTATTTTAGCATATTTCAAGTATTTTAAGTAATTTCGTGTATTTCTACCTACATGTAAATACATATATGATACCAATAAATATTCTTAAATATTATTTAAGTTATTTTATGATTTTTAGCGTGCATATAATTAATTTCTATGAATTCGTTAGTTATCGGAATTCGTTCTAAGCGTTTTCGATAAATAACAAACAATTTACATAAAATTCAATATTATATTAATTAATCATTTTATTATTTATTTTCTTATATCCAAACTCACAAGATCACTTTTACTAATATTTCTAATTCTGTTGTAAGATTTGAGCTAAATTGGACAATTTGCTTGATCGCTTTAAATTTTACGAACCAAACCCCGAGTAGCTGATTGCAGAGCTTATATAGAGTTGCATAGATTTTTTTTTCATTAATTTGAGTTGATATTGACCTTATCTTATCCTTTTCCACTTTCTATTTGTTTAATTTGATTGATTAATTCTGTTTCTTCCATTTCCAAGCTGCCACAGCTAATTTTTGAACATTTCCTCATTTTTTATATTTTTCTTAAATTATTTGTGAATTTTCTTAAATTATTTAGTATTATATCAACGTATTTCGGGTATTTTAGGTAATTTTGTATATTTCTATCTACATGTAAATACATATATGGTATAAATAAATTTTCTTAAATATTATTTAAGTTATTTTATGATTTTTAGTATGCATATAATTTATCTCTATCATTCGTTAATTATCGAAACTCGTTTTATACGTTTGTAATAAACAATGGATAATATACATATATTTCAATATTATAATAATTAATTATTTTATTATTTATTTTTCTAAATCTAAATTGACGGGATCACTTTTACTAATATTTCTAACTTCATCATAAAATTTGGACTAAATCAAATAATTTGCTTTATTAATCTAAATTCTATTAACTGAACTTCGATAGCTGATTACGAGGCTTACATGGATTGTACTGCACATATTGGGTATTGGTACAAGATGTATAATCAGCTACGTGTATACGTACATTCCTTCATGCTCTATGTCGATAAGTCTAGTTGGTCATATCTTGACATTCTTGTATGGTATCTAGTTACAACATTGTATAGGGTTGGGAATCTAGGTAGGCCATAGGAGAAATGATTCTACAATGAGATGGATATCCCAAAAGGACCGTTAACTTACACTTGTAGACTATGTGGTGAGGATGGATATAGTAGGAGAAAATGTCCGTAGCAAGGAAGACAACCAATGTCTAGTGGATCCATTGATAGTTCACTTATTGAATGTGTAAAAACCCATGATAATATTATTGATTATATATACGACAGTGTATTTAAGAAGTAGTTATTTTTTCTAACATTTTGTTTTTACCATATTAGTTTTCTAGTAAGCTTACAATTTTTCTTTCCTCTTTTGTACTTGCAGGAGTAAATGGATTTAGGACCGGTAGATAGGTCACTACTTCACTTGCAGCTATCCCATAAGTTTGAGCTAGTGTGGGGTAGTCATGTAAGGAATAGCAAATGGAAAACATACTTGCGAAGTGTTCCATTTCCTATACTGATTGTAACAATATTTCTTCTTCTTTGGTTATAGAAAAACTACTGGCTCAAGTGCTGTAAACATGAGGCGATATTTAGGCGTTGGAATGGCCAGGAGATCCCAATAGGTCCAAGTGTGATCCTGTCTCTGGAGTAGTCAAGCTTTATTGGTGCATGCCAAGTTCCCTTCACACAGTTAGATTGCATGCCCCGGTTAAGTGATGGAGGGAGGAGATACATACGTTTCACTTCCACACTAGTGAGATGACGGTGACACTACAAGATATATCTTTGCTCATAGGTTTGCTAACTAACGACAATGCAAAAACTGGAGTAACAACTTCCATTGGGTGGGCTGAGATATGTCATCGTCTATTAGGAATTCGCCCACTAGAGAGTACTTTAAAGGGTACTATATTGAAGTTGTTGTGGTTAAAGTACAACTTTACTAATTTGCCTTTTAATGCAGACGAAGAGATGGTATAACGCTTCATGAAGGCACATATCATGCAATTGATCGGAAGTATGCTATTCTCAGACAAGTTTAATAATATCATATACCTTATGTTCTTCTCTCTCTTATTGGACCTCACCATAACTAGGCAATACCTGTGGGGAGCAGTTTACTTGACATGGCTATACTGCCAGTTGTACCTAGTTTCTAGGGTCGATGCAAGAGAGATTAGTAGTCTATTGCTGATTCTGTAAGTGTGGCCATGGGAGCATTTCTTATACATCACCCTTTTGTGTTGCAAAATTACTACAGTTGTTGATAGTTTACCACTTATGAGTTGATAAGGGGCGAAGTTTAGCGTAACTGAGTTGCCCACACATGTGGTTAGATAGTACAGAGATGCATTCGATCACCAGCATCTGGAGCAGGTGTGTATTTATCAAAATCATTCTCCTTATTCATTTAGTAACTGTTACTTTTTTCATCCTCATTATTGATCATTAATTTAGGTTGTTTAGATTCCATACGACTACAACGATGTTGCTAGACTCCCCGCTTATTGTCAGTATGAGAGTGACATATAGCTAGCTTGTGTACCACTTATATGCTTCCACATGTTAGAGATGCATTATCCAGACCGCATAGCTCAACAATTTGGCGAGATATAAGAGATCCCAACCTACCTTAATACAGGATAGGCCTTACACAATATCAACCTAAGGGGCAAGACGAAGATAAATTGGGCAACCCACCATATAGATTGGATAGCACAATAGGAAGATTAACATCCTTAAACATATAATTAATATCCTAATCAGTAATTAACATCCTAATCACCTAATTAACCCTAAATCACCCAATTTTCTCATCATTATAAGGCTAAAAATTAACTTAAAAATTTCAAAAATTAATTTAAAAAAAATGGCTTCATAGCGCTGTTCTACATCATATGAGCATCCTACAGAAAAATTTTGAACTCCAAACTACATCTCTAAGCATATTTATTTTCCGGTTTAGTCATGCTCGGTTTTGAGCAATTTGTTAAGGACCCTATAATTACAGATTTAATTAAACTAAATCATTATTTTTCCCTTAATCTACATACAATAAAACCTCAGAATAACAAGTTTCATAATTTTCTGGGCAAAATAACTAATTTTACAAAATTATTCGAAATCAGGTCATTGAAGAGACTAACCGGTCCAAAGCTTTCTGGCCATCCAAGCCCGGTCTAAGGTTGTCGGCTGGTGGTGGTGGTGGTTTTAGTGTAGGGTGGTGGTGGTGGTTTGGTCCCAGGTGGTGGTGAGTGGTTCGTTTGGTTTACTTGTCTAATCTGCACAGTTTTCTTTTTTTTTTTTTTCTGGATTTTCTCTCGATTTTTTCAGTGTTTCAATTTTTCTCAGATCCTAAACTGACCAAATGACTTCTGGAATTTTTTCCCTATTTATAGACAATTTTAGCAATTAATGTGCATTAATTTGACAAGATTTTGCACATTTCCCTAAGTTTTTGGCTTTTAGGTTATCCAAATTTGATTGATTAATTTTTCTTTTTCTGGTTTGAAGCTGCCACGACCTGATCTTGGTTCAGCTTATCATCCTCTGATTTTTTTTTATTTTTTTATAATTATTTTATAATTTTCTTTAATTATTTACTATGTTTTTGGCCAATTTAGGTAATTACGCGTATTTTTATCTACACGTAAATACATGTGGTGTACACATGAACATTCCTAATTATTATTTTGGTCATTCTAAAATTTTTAGTATACATATAATCTATCTCTAGTAATTTATTAGTTATTTCATTACACTTTTCGCATTTTCGGTAATTAATACCTATTATGCTTAAAATTTGAAAATTTTATAATCTCCTATTTTATTACTTATTTTCTTAAATTCAAGTTTACGAGGTCAGTTTTACTAATATCCTTTTCAATAGTTTATAATTTGGGTTTGATCAAATCCTTTAACCGATCGCCCTAAACTTTGGGTTATAAGTTCAACCCTACGGTTACTTGGCTTGGCTTTAGGACTTACAATTTCACTCCCCTTCAAAAAAGTTTTGTCCTCAAAACTTCTGTATATCTAATTTATACTTAAATGACTAAATACAATAATTGATATGCTTCTACTAACCTGGAAGTTAGAAAAGCCATGGATACTACTCCATCATCGCAGCTTTTGGTTCCCAAGTCATCTCCAAGTCTGGACCTTCATTCCATTGAATCTTCACGTACTTCATATCTCTATTCCTTAACTTTTGAACCCGACTGTCTAATATCTTTATAGGTTGTCTCACCAGTTGGAAATTTCTCGTTAACTCCACTGGCTCTATTTCTACTATTACATTCGGGTTTTTAATGAATCTTCTTAACATGGATACATGGAATACATTATGATAACCCGATAGACTTGGAGGTAAAGCTACTCGATACGATACATTGCCAACTTTCTCCAACACTTCAAATGGACCAATGTATCGTGGGCTCAGTTTTCCCCTTGAACCAAACCCGTCTAAGTCCTTTGAATGGGCTTATTTTAATATAAACATAATCACCCATGTCAAATTCCAATGGTCTTCTCTTCAAATCAGCCCAACTTTTATAACGGTCCTAAGCTTCTTTCATCCGTTGTCGCACGATCTTAGTCTTCTCACTCGTTTGATTAATCATATCTGGTCCAATCATGGCATATTCTTCGTGATCCCATTACAGTGGCGATCTACATTTCCTCCCATATAACGCCTCATAAGGTGCCATCTGTATGGTTGCATGATAACTATTATTGTAGGCAAATTCTATCAACGGTAAATATTTATCCCAATCACCTCCAAAATCCAACACGCAAGCTCGTAACATATCTTCTAAAGTTTGAATTGTTTGCTCAGACTGCCCATTTGTTTGTGGGTGATAGGCTATACCAAATTGCAACTTTGTACCCAAAGCTCTATGTAAGCTCTCCCAGAATTTGGATACAAACCGACTATCTCGGTCGGAAATAATACTTTCAGGAACTCCATGTAACCTTATTATTTCTCGAACATACAGCCTATCCATCTTTTCCATTGAATCACCTGTCCGATAAGGTAAGAAGTGTGCACTCTTCGTTAATCTATCCACAACTACCCAAATGGAATCGTATCCAACTTGAGTCCTTAGTAATGCTACTACAAAATCCATAGTAATATGATCCCATTTCCATCTTGGTATTTCTAAAGGTTGTAATAGTTCACCTGGTCTTTGGTGTTCTGCTTTGACTTGTTGGCATGTCATGCATTCAGATACATATTGTGCCACTTCTCTCTTCATCCCATTCCACCAATACATAAGTTTTAGATCTTGGTACATTTTATTTCCTCCCGGGTGCACAGTATAACCTGTAATGTGTGCTTCATCCAAAATTTGCTTCTTTATTTCTGCATCTTGTGGTACACATATTCTTCCTCTAAACCTTATTAGACCTCTATCATCTACCTTAAAGTCAGGGTCCTGTCCATTACTTAATTTCTCTTTTACCTCCATCAGACCCTTATCTTCCTCTTGCTTTTGCTTTATTCTCTCCAATAGAGTAGGTTGCAATTCCCAGTTCATTAACTGGCTATTAGGTTCACACCAATCAAACCCAATTTGCATCCTCTCAAATTCATGCACTAATTCACGTTGAGGTGTTAATAGTAAACCAACATGTTCATAATTTTTTCGACTTAATGCATCCGCCACCAAATTGGCCTTTCCAGGGTGGTAATTTATATTCAGATTATAATCTTTAATCAATTCCAACTACCTTCTTTACCTTAAATTCAACTCCTTCTGAGTAAAGAAATACTTCAAACTCTTATGGTCAGTGTACATCTCGCACCGTTGTCCATAAAAATAATGTCTCCAAATCTTCAAGGCAAACACTACTGCGGCTAACTCCAAATCATGGGTTGGGTAATTCCTCTCATGTGGCCTCAATTGTCTTGATGCATATGCAACAACTTTTCTATCCTGCATCAATACACAACCTAATCCATTCCGTGAAGCATCACTATAAGGCTTATTCGGATCAGGTAATGTTAATACTGGTACTGTAACCAGTCTTTTCTTCAACTCCTGAAAACTCCTTTCACAATCTTCACTCCATTCAAACTTTACATCCTTCTGGGTCAATCGAGTCAATGGTTTAGCAATTTTGGAAAAATCCTTTATGAACTGTCGATAGTATCTAGCCATACCCAGAAAACTCCTTATCTCAGTCACTGAGGTTGGTTGGTTTCAATTCATTACTGCTTTCACTTTATCCGGGTCTACAGAGATTCCCTCACCAGATATAATATGACCCCGAAAAGAAATTCTATCTAACCAAAAATCACATTTACTTAACTTGGCATACAATTGATTCTCTCTCAACTTCTGTAATACCAATCGTAAATGCTTTACATGCTCCTCCTTGGTTTTTGAATAAATCAAAATATCATCAATAAACACCACAACAAACTTATCCAAATATGGTTGATATATGCGATTCATCAGGTCCATAAATACAGCCGGAGCATTTGTTAAGCCAAATGGCATCACCAAAAATTCATGATGACCATATCGAGTTCTAAATGCAGTCTTATGTACATCTTTCGACTTAACTCTCAATTGATGATATCCTGATTTTAAATCTATTCTAGAAAACACAGTTGCACCTTGGAGTTGGTCAAACAAGTCATCAATGCGAGGTAACGGATACCTATTCTTAATGGTAACCTTATTTAGCTCCCGATAGTCTATACACAATCTCATAGTACCATCCTTCTTTTTCACAAACAATACCGGTGCTCCCCATGGTGAAACACTCGGTCGAATAAACTTCTTATCCAATAGCTCCTAAAGTTGCTTCTTTAGTTCCTGAAGTTCCATAGGTGACATCCGATGTGGAGCTTTAGAAATAGGTTCAGTTCCAGGAACTAACTCTACAGTAAAGTCTAAGTCTCAGGATGGGGCTAAACCTGGTAGATCCTCCGAAAATACATCTGGAAACTCATTCACTACCCGTATGTCTGCTACCTTGGGTATTTCCTTCTTTGCATCTACAGCAAACACCCAACAAAATTTCCAATCATCCTCCTTTACTTTTGTCTCCATTTGTTCATCACATATTTCCATCACTGATAAATTCAACCTACTTCCACCAGCCTTTCCTTGAAATATAGTTTCTCCTACATTAAGATTGATAATTTTATTTCTACACTCCACAATGGCTTTATTCTTAGATAACCAATCTATTCCCACTATGACATCATAACCTTGTAGAGGTAATATCATAAGACTTATAGGATACTCCTTCTCTTGAATTTTTATCCTACCATGAGCTACTACTTCTCGTGTTGTTACTTTCTCCTCAGTTGGAGTTCTAACTTTATAAGTTACATTAACAGTAACCACACTAATCTCTTGTTCATTTACAAATTTCTGACTTGCAAAGGAATGAGATGCACCAGTATCAAACAACACAAAAGCAGGTTGTCCATTTATCAGCACATGTCCTGGATTGTACTATTACTATGGTTACCAACTACACTAACATTCATAAATCTTAAAATGCAAATATTTCAATTTAATTCACACTTAGTATTATTACAATAGATAGTCTGAGTACGTACCAGTTACAAGTCTTTCATCATTTTCCTCTTCAACTCCCATGAGCTCCTCAACATGATCATGGTAGTACTCTTCCAGAAAATCTGAGAAATCCTCATTCTCCTCAATTTCCATATCCTCCAGAGCAAAGATACGAGTAGGTGCAGTAGTGTTATCAACACCTTCTGTTCGCTTAGCTCCTTGTACAAACTGTGGACAATACCTGGAGAAATGGCCCTTTCTACCACACATATTACACTTTACTAATTTCATCTTAGGGCATGCCTTCAGTACATGGTTCGAATCTCCACATATGAAACATTTTCCCCTAAGCTGAACACAATTTCTTGGAAAATGATTTGCACCACATTTCCAGCACTTGACATTTCCATCCTTGGCATAAAAGCTCAAATTAGGTACTGATTACGCTGGGTTACTAGCCAGAGTTACCGGTCTCCTTCTCTTCTGCCCAGAATTGCTACTGGAGGCACTAGGATATGATCTCTTAAATGATGGACCTGGTCGATATCCTCTATTGATCTTTTGACTCCACATTACTTGCATCCTCACACGATTATCTTCTAATTGTCTTGCCTTATCTACCACTTCATTGTAAGTGGTAAAACCGTAATCTAACAGCTTACAACACATTGTGGAGTCAAATGCAGTAAGGAACAAATCTTTCTTCAACTCAACATTATCCCGGTATGAGCCAGGTACATATTGTAACAATCTATTGAATTCAGTCTCATACTGGGTTACACTCATACCTCCCTTCTTCAGTTCAAACAAATCTCACACCATTCTGTTTTGAACACTATGGGGAAAATATTCCTTCCTGAATTCCTCCTTAAATTTTTGCCAATCAATGTTATTTCCAAGTTGCCTTGCTCTCGAGTCCCACCATATTCTCACAGCTAACTTTAACATAAATGTACCATAAGATAACTTTTGGGATTCAGGGACTCTAAAAGCCTCAAAACTCCATTCAACTTGGGCTAACCAGTCATCAGCTACATCAGTCCTACCCATCTCCCCCTCAAAATAACAGTTGGCTTTTATAAACTCAGGAAGTTTATTTACCTCTTGAGGTCATTCTATTCGTTGTTCAACTTCTTGGGGTCTTTTGTTTCCCACATTACCACCAGTCATAAGATGTTGAATCAACATTCCTTGCTGTCTCATCATTGTATGCATACTGGCAAGTATTTGCCCAATAGGCATATTTTCTTGTAGAGGCGGCGGAGGTAAATCTTGTCTATGTTGTTCTCTTGGTGGTGATGGTGCTCGTGGTGGAGGGTTTTGATTCCCTTCAGTTCCTCCTTGACTACTCCCATTTCCAGCTTCAACCATAATTGCTTACTAGTTTAACTTATAATCCTGCATTCATATCTATCTATAAGTTATCCCTACTTTTGTTTAGAGAATGTTTATAAATAAATAAATGCTTGCAATATGTACTCATATCAAATAGTAATGACAATAGTATTAAAGTCAACGTACTTAGAAATCTAACTTTCACTGTATATTTCATTCAACCTTACATTATTACTATTACAACTTCAAAACAAAAGATACAACTCGATAACTTTAAAATACATACATCAAATTTACAACTCGATTACATCATTCCTTACATAACTTAGTATAGACTCGATCTTTACAACTGTATAAGATAAAAGGTTACATCAATTGACTACATCAAACTTACTTACAGCGTACATCTAACTTGATCCAGAAGTTACAAAATACATCAAAAGTCAAAATACATCAAAAGATCCTCAAATACATCAGTTTCCATCAAAATCGCTACTGGATCATATCCAAAAATCTACCTAACTAAACATGTCAGTCATCCAACTAAACTAGTCCTCCTCTGAATCCGTGGCAGCTACTCCATCAAAGGGATCATGACCCATATGGCCTCCTACCGAATGATCCTCATGCTCACTCTCTGATGCAGAGTCTATATATACTATCTCTAGAGTCTCAGGGATCACAATCACCTCTTGTACTTCATCATCATCCGACTCAACTGGATTACCAGCTCTTACTCCAGCTATCCCGGTGTCTGCAATCACTTGCATGATTAAGGTATGTAAGTCTACACCAGGTTCATCCTCGTTCTCCTGCTCCTCTTCAGGATCTTCTTCTTCTGGGTCCTCCTCGAGGTCTTCCTCTATATGAACTCCATTCTCTTGGGGTTCAACTGGAGGTGGGTTTTCTAGTGGTGGTCCTGGTATCTTAGGTTCAGGACTAGGGTTCAATGGTATCTCTATACCATCCCCAGCAGGCTCTGGAAACTGTGGAAACCAATCAATGATCCCTGGTGGGTACTGTCTAGGAATGCATGGAATGTCAACAGGGATGTGTGTAATACTGGCAGGGTATGGTCTCCCATCCTCTAACCTAGCAGGAAAATACCGTAAGGGCATCATCAGGGTTATAATTCCCTCCTTCTCCAACCATCTCTGTTCAAAAGCTGCTATAGCGGTGTATCTATTATATTGGGCGCCTAAACTCATCTCCATCCATGCCCACTCGTCCTTCCAGCTATAGCACATTCGATCATGAAACTTATTGATAATCTCATCAACTGTCCTAAATATATTCCAATTGGCTAATTCCATCAGTAGCCATTGTAATTTAACCCTATAATCAATGGGAGATACTTCTCCATTCCATCCAAACTGTATCCAACTATGTATTAATTCTCCCCTTCGACCCTGTAATTATATTTAAACCAATTAATATCTCTATGTTACAGATTATGGGTACTTGTTTATAAAATCTTTTAGCTCCTACTTAATATTACCCACTCTTACTACTTTTATAATGTCTATTTCTTTTAAGGTATGACACTTCAAAGCGAGTTTACTAAAACTACGGTTTGATACCAACCTAAAACTGTTACGCCCCGAAGTCGCAGAGTCGCAACAGTCCCGCCGTGTAAACCATTCTATGATAGTAACTGGCCTCACAGTGCCTACCATAGACATGACCTACACAAGGCGTCGACGACTCCTCTCTTTGAAGTAAACAGTCTGATTAATAATTAAATTACAATTATGATAAATAGTACAAATTTTTAATAACATGTACAATATTATATATATGTGTGTCCACAGAGCTTCCCAGGAAGTTTTACATAACATAACAGTTTACTAGATTACAGAATAACTACCAGTCTTTTATTCTTAATTACATGGTCACTCTAGTTAAACACTATACTAAGTAACTTGATCCTCACACCCCTGGCTTCCAACAGACTAACCTCTGGGTAATTGTAGGGCGGCATAGTGCTTTGAGTGTTCAGAAATCAGAACCTGCAAAAGGATCTATAAGGGTATGAGCAACTACAGCTCAGTAAGTTGAATTGGAGACTCATGAATGCATACAAGCACAAACAGGGTTATCAAACAATTATTTTCATGAAATGCAACAATCAAGTGTCATCGCACAACGTAGTCCTGTCCGTTGTGAAATCAGAGAAATTTCACCCGCTTCAATCCGGGTTAAGGAATTCCATGTTATGCAGTAGCTCACAACCAAACCCAGGCTTGTGCAATGGAGACCTCGCTCCTCTCGTGACTACCTTCGAACCATTGACTTCACCCTCGCCACGACCTCCTCTCCTGTCACTTAGTTCGACTAAGGATAAAGAAGGGACCATTTTGCAATCCTGCGCTATCCCTTTCAAAGGGGTCAGTATTTGGTTGGAGAATCCTATAATCCCCTAACGGGTTGCAATGCATGACATTATTAATTATTTGGGGTCGACTAATATTAAATTCCGTTTAGGGTGTTTAAACAATTTCATACCAATTCAATCAGTTACAAAATCGATCACAATATAAATTCAGCAGAAATTCAGATACATCAAACACATGCGTAAACTACTTACAATTACAATCATATACAAGCCTAAGTCTCCGAGTACTACAAAACTAGTACTCTATTACAATAAGCAATAACCCAACTTACTTAGATTTGCTCGATCGCTTGATCCCTTAATCGCAAGCTGATTTTATCTCTAGATGTCCTATAATACAAATAGGTCTTTTTAGTACTTAAAATTTACGGTTTCATATTCTAAGTTATATTTTAATTCATTTTTGTCCGTGTATGCCCATTACGTCCTAATGATTCGTGTACTCTATTTTGGTGTTCAAATCCTAAATAAGGTTTTAAACTTTGATTTCTAAGCCTGAAATATGCTCGAATCCTAATGTGAAATTAATCACATTAAGCTCGAGTGTCCAAATATCCTATTGGGTCGTAATCTGGTATTCTAATCTATTTGGTACACGCTAACCCTAATCGCGGTATTGGATTTATTCCCGATGTGTAAAAATCTTACATTTTGAGACTTTTTCTTAAGATTAATTGTTATTTTTAGATTTATTATTTTTCTGATTTCTATTATATTATTATCTAAATAACTCTATTTTTTTTAGATTTATTAATTTACAATATCACATATTACTAATTTCTTATATTACTTACCTAATTTCCCTAATTAACCATACTTAATACCTAAAGGCTAGGATTAGGATTCCACTTCAGAGATTAACATCCTTAAACATATAATTAATATCCTAATCAGTAATTAACATCCTAATCACCTAATTAACCCTAAATCACCCAATTTTCTCATCATTATAAGGCTAAAAATTAACTTAAAAATTTCAAAAATTAATTTTAAAAAAAATGGCTTCATAGCACTGTTCTACATCATATGAGCATCCTACAGAAAAATTTTGAACTCCAAACTACATCTCTAAACATATTTATTTTCCGGTTCAGTTATGCTCGGTTTTGAGCAATTTGTTAAGGACCCTATAATTACAGATTTAATTAAACTAAATCACTATTTTTTCCTTAATCTACATACAATAAAACCTCAGAATAACAAGTTTCATAATTTTTTGAGCAAAATAACTAATTTTACAAAATTATTCAAAATCGGGTCATTGAAGAGACTAACCTGTCCAAAGCTTTCTGGCCATCTAAGCCCAGTCTAAGGTTGTCGGCCGGTCCAGGCGGTGGTTCTAGTGTAGAGTAGTGGTGGTGGTTCGGTCCCAGGTGGTGGTGAGTAGTTCGTTTGGTTTACTTGCCTAATCTGCACAGTTTTCTTTTTCTTTTTTTTTTCTAGATTTTCTCTCGATTTTTTCAGTGTTTCAATTTTTCTCAGATCTTAAACTGACCAAATGACTTCTGAAATTTTTTCCCTATTTATAGACAATTTTAGCAATTAATATGCATTAATTTAACAAGATTTTGCCCATTTCCCTAAGTTTTTGGCTTTTAAGTTGTCCAAATTTGATTGGTTAATTTTTCTTTTTCTGGTTTGAAGCTGCCACGACCTGATCTTGGTTCAGCTTATCATCCTTTGATTTTTTCTGATTTTTTTATAATTATTTTATAATTTTCTTTAATTATTTGCTATGTTTTTTGTCAATTTAGGTAATTACGCGTATTTTTATCTACACGTAAATACATGTGGTGTACACGTGAATATTCCTAATTATTATTTTGGTCATTCTAAAATTTTTAGTATACATATAATCTATCTCTAGTAATTTATTAGTTATTTCATTACACTTTTCGCATTTTCGGTAATTAATACCTATTATGCTTAAAATTTGAAAATTTTATAGTTTCCTATTTTATTACTTATTTTCTTAAATTCAAGTTTACGAGGTCATTTTTACTAATATCCTTTTCAATAGTTTATAATTTGGGTTTGATCGGATCCTTTAACCGATCGCCCTAAACCTTGGGTTCTTAATTCAACCCTACGGTTACTTGGCTTGGCTTTAGGGTTTACACTTACTGAGCTGTGGTTGCTCACATCCCTATAGACGTCGTGCAGGTATTGGCTAAGAAGTGGCATACAACTACTCTAAAGCTAGCAACTGCTGGATTCTAGGGAGTGAGAAAAAATATTTAAAGAACAAACATATATTCTTAAGGTCTAAGCTTTTATTTTAGAATTTTTCATTTTTGAATAATGTAATAACTGAATTATAATGTATATATATATATATTTTCTCACTTTCTTAGGTAAATGATTTATTTAAATTACAAACTGTTTACTTCAAAGCGGGTTAGTAATGGACACCTTGTGTAGATCAGGTCTAAGATAGCGGTTATGAGGTCAACTTTTATCTTAGAATGGTTTACACGGTGGGGCTGTTACGACTTTGTCACTTCGGGGCGTAACAATTTCAACTACTAGACCATAAATGTAGAGGCTGCATTGGTGCAACTCCTACTATCAATTATTAAGGCGCACAATGATTGATTTACCTTAAACCCAATATGAAAGAGATTCTCCCTTTGTTCGTCTTCGAGTACAAGGTTAACGCTCATCGTCTACCTCAACATTAAAATGGTTGGCAAAAAGTTGCCTTCCTCACTGTAGATAACTTTCTCCTAGAATAGTTTGATCTGTTTGTCCTCTTTCAGTTCCCTTACTTCTTCATTAGTGCTGTCAACCTCAATGGTTATTAGTCAATACTTTGCCTCATATCACCATTATTTGTCTGCTTGAACTCTAGCCCTTCTCGAACTTCCTTGAGGGTTCCTTCTCCTTGGCTTAAGTAGCCGAAATAGGCTAAGTCTCAACAACCTTACTTGGTTCTGTTTGCATTGGTTTGCTTAGAACAATTCAACTACTGCCTGGTCGATTAATAGGTAGTCGAAATCTTCCTGTTTAAAGCCATCCTATCCTCTGGGAGGCTTGAATTGTGTCATCAAGCGTTCTAACATCTAGGGTTTCCAAGACGTCCCCAATCTCATACTTCAATCCATCAATGAATTGAGATGCAGTTTGATCCTCTAACTCTATGACTTCACATCAGATCATTAACATCTGGAATTCCTTAACATAAGCATCCAACTTAACCCTCATTGTCTTAGTTCTTGCAGTCTTTTAAAGGCATCCTGCAAATCATATCTTGATACAAACCTTCTCTTCATAAACCTCTTTATTTTATCTCAACTCCTAATCTTCCATTCTCCTTCCCTTCTTCTGGTGGCTTATAAGTTCTTCCACCATAAGGTAGCATAACTAGTAAACGCCAACACTGCAAGTCTAACCTTTGTGTCATCGAGCACTTTGTAACATTCAAACTGCTTTTTAATTGTATCTACCCAATCTATGTAGTCTTCAGTATCACCACTTCCAGAAAAACTCGAGATATGCATTCTCAGTCCTTCGACTCTAAGGCATCGTACATTTCTTTCTTCAAGCTCGTATTACTCCTCTACTTCATCGTCTCTTTTCGTTTCCTCCTCAATCTCTTCAAGTAATACCCTTTGTCTCGCACCCCTACCAATTCCTTTAGCTAGGGGTAGTTAAGTTGGGGCATTAACTTGGCCAAACTGACCATTGCCTTAGCCTTACTACTCACGTTCTTTAGTGGGGCTATTCTTAAAGCGCTACCTGTCCTCTTGGATAACAGTTACCAAATTAGTTACCAAGCCGATAAACCTATCCAAGCGGCCACCTACGGACTGAGGTGTGAAGCTTCCTTCTTACCCTTAGCCATGTTGAGTACCACTTTCCTAGTTTCCCAAAGTTTCTAGAACACTTAAGTCTAATATTGATGGTTACTTTACAAAAATTAACATCTAATATTAAAACTAGAATATCAATAACCGATACTCCAATCACTATGACAATTACACAACAAGCAAATGATCAACTACACTATGTTTTTACGTTTTAAAAACAAGGGGAAATAGAGTACAAAATACTTCTCAACTATTAAACTCCAATGTTAACAATGGAATCGTTATCACACGAGAGTAGTAAAAAACCAATCGAAGAACACAATAGCAAAATATAGTTTCAAACGTAACCAAGCTCTGATACCAAGATAATATAGATCTTATGGATGAACATACGGGCCTAATATCACGCGTAACCAAAATGGTAGGTCCGAGCCATGAGATGGCTCGAAGAGTAAATGGTAGTTGAAGGTGATAGGGGTTTTCATGCACCGACGATGGATATGATGCATCAATGCCTTACATGAGCTCATGTCACACTTGATATGATGTATAAGCATAGCTGGAGGTCATTTACCGCTAGTTCGCTCTCAATGGGCTAGGTAAGGGCAGCTCAAAAGTAAAAATACTGATAGGAATCGAACTACTGGCCCATTGACCTGAAGTCGAGCCCGAGGACTGGAAGGCTTGAGATAGCGAATTCTCTTACTCCTGCCGGCTCCTACCGATGCCAAATATCTCCTTACCGAGTCATTCCATAAGCTGAGCCGAATGACTGCTAATCTCTCATAAATATAATGCCAAGAAACGGATGGCCAAGATAACATCCAGTCCTCCCTCATGCCTCACCACTTACTCGGCATCACCCTTGTCGATATGTCAAGAGAAAGACCTTGGATTACATAAATCGCCCTTGCTCAGATAAGCAAACTATTCGTACTTTTTGTCCACATCCTCCAACAGCATTACCAATATAGCATCTCCATGTATATAGTATCATGTGTAGAATCCGTTGTACTAATGATTTCTTTCTTTGTGTCGAGCCTGGTTTTTCACCCTCTTAGTTCCTTTTATAAAATTAGGTCTTCTTTAAACCAACTAGTATTAAACCCTTACCCATTTAATACTAGCCCTCAACTAAGGTTTAAAGAAAACCATTTTTTCAACTTAAAAAAATTTGGAGTCGCCATGTGACCGGAGTCGGGAAAAGGGGTTAAGTTATAACCAATTGGGTGGATTGGTTATAACTTAACTACTAATCTATCGATTTTAAAAAACCAAGTTATAAAACGGCTTTTTGAAAACCACAGAATTTGGATCCGAGAGTTGGGAGTTTTAAACCCTTACGAGTACCATTGACTTTTCAAAATTATCTTAATCTTTAAAAATCACCTTTTTATTTTATAAGATGGAACTCAAATTAGCTATTCTAATTGGACAAATGAAATAATCTAAACTAAAAAAAGGAAAATCAAGTTTTTTTATTTTTATCGTTGCTCCTTAGGTGCCTACGTACCCGTTATTCGGGATTAGACGTACATAGTTTTTTTTTTTTTGTAAAACTTTAGTGATTCATTTTGTTTTAATTTGAAAATAATCAAGTTTACGTTTTACTCAGTTTTGATTTATTTAAGAAAATTCCAAATGTCCTAATCGTTTTTTTTATTTTATTTTTGGAAACTCTAAAATAGTCTTAATTTGAAAAGAGGTCTATTTATTTTCATTTACTTTTAGAAAATCAATTTTTCTAAGTGATTAATCTTATTTTATTTATTTTTATTTTTTATTTATTTATCCCCTTTTTCACTTAATTTATTTATTATTTATTATGGCTTATTTATTTTTTATTTAAACTAGTAACAAAAAAGAATAAAGTTACCTTTTCTTTTTTTTCTTCTTCTTTTCTTTCTTTCTTTTCCTTTTTCCTATTTTTCTTTTTTTTTTTACTTTTATATTTACATTTACAAAATATTATAAAAATAAAAGAAGAGAAAAAAATCAACAATAAATAAATAAACTAAACGAAAACAAAAAGAAACAAACAAAAAAATAATAATAAATAATTAAAAAAAAAAGAAACCAAAATGAAGAAAACAAAGGTTTAGACTAGAAAGAGGATGTGTGGGTCAGATCGGGGCACTGAGTCGAATTTCGAGTTGAATTCAGGTCGGCTTTACTGGATTCGGGTTGGGTTTCCACAGCAGCAACAACCGCGATGTGGTTTGGCTTGTTTCGATCGCTAAAACAAGTGGGTGAGGAGTGTTTTGTGTGTTTTTTATTGGGGAATAGCGAAGTAGGCTGAACGCCGTGGTAGTTGGAAGTCGTTTGGGCGGTGGCATAAAGTGGCAGTCGTTAGTAGTGGACATGGTGTTCGGGTGGTTCTCACTAGAGCTTGGTAAAGGGTTAGGTTTGATATTTTAGGTGGTAAGGAGCTCGGCCATAGACTTAATTTGGGGCTAAGGTGGTCGATGGTGGTAATTAGAGAGGGGATAGTTATGGTGGTTAAGGTTTGGATGGTAGTTGTTAGTGGCACTGCTAAGGGGCACGGTGAGGCGTAGGGGTGGTCATGTCTGGAAGCTCACGTAGTGGGGAAGTTAGTGAAGGTAGTGGTGTGGCTCAAAAGTGGCTAGAAAGAGAGAGTCAAAGAGAGAGTGTGTGGGTTCGATGGGTGTTAGAGAGAGAGTGAGGATTTGTGAGCGATTTCATTGAGTATGTACGATTGTGTGTCCTTATGGATGGTCCATGAGCTCCAATCTATAGTCGAATTCAACCTAGCAACAAAGGAAAGCTCAAATCAAAGTTAATAGGAATGGCTGAATTTTCAGTTTTTTCTCAATCTTTGAAGCTCGATTTGAATGCATAATTGACCAAACTTGGATGCATTTTTTATATCGATTCATAGTAAGCTATGTTTAGTTTGCAATTTCACCATTGATTTAGCAAAATTGTAACAAAAAAGGGTCCAAAAATCGTCCTGAAGTGAGCGGTCTGAAGAGGAAAGCGTTGGAAATCTAGGGAAAATAAAGAGAAGAGGGGGAATGAGAGGAAAACGAAGGGAAAAGGAAAAAAGAGGAGGGAAAAAGTGGGCTAATGTGGCACCACGTCAGCCATATTAGCCAACCCCGACGCACCACGTGGATGCCACATGGCACCACGTTAGCAGGTTCGTCGAATTTGAGGATGTCATGTGTTAGGACACGTGGAGTAATCAAATTCTGACACGTGGCAGTCCCCTGAAATGATTGAAAATAAAAAAAAAAATAAGAAAAAAAAAGTCTCCTTACCTTTGCTAAGTTGAATTTGAAACTTCATACTTAAACCCATTGCTAGCCCATATACTTAACTGTTAGGCCGTTGGCCTTTTCACCATTGATTTAGCAAAAGTGTAACAAGAAAGGGTCCAAAAATCGTACTGAAGTGAGTGGTCTGAAGAGGAAAGCGTTGGAAATCTAGGGAAAATGAAGGGAGGAGGGGGAATGAGAGGAAAACGAAGGGAAAAGGAAAGAAGGGGAGGGAAAAAGTTGGCTAACGTGGCACCACGTCAGCCATACTAGCCAACCCCGATGCGCCACGTGGATGCCACATGGCGCCACGTCAGTAGGGTTGTCGAATTTGAGGATGCCATGTATTAGGACATGTGATGTAATCAAATCCTGACACGTAACAGTCCCCTGAAATGATTGAAAACAAAAAAATAAGAAAAAAAAGTCTCCTCGCCTTTGCTAAGTTTTGAACTTGAAACCTCATACTTAAACCCATTGCTAGCCCATATACTTAACCAGTAGGCCGTTCGCCTGTACCTTGTTAATATATGTAATCAAATTGGACATATGAACTTGATCAGCCTGAGCTAAATTTAAGTTAAAGCCTAAGTTTAACGACCCAACTTCTAAACCAAAATTAAAATCTATCCTAATAACATGTTATTTTCTAAATTTTTTTATTTCAATTTAATTTTTCTACTTTTTTGTAATTTTTCAAATTTCTAAATTTTTAAACTTCATTTTCCAATTTTTTTATCTTTTTTAGGGTTTCTTTACGAAATTTCTTATTTTTTTGTGCATTTTCTTATTATTGATTTTTTTTGTATTTTTCTACGATCCTTATTTTTTTTCTAAATTTCTTAATTTTTTTGGGTTTTCTTTTAATTCCCTATTTTTTGAATTTTTTCTAATTTCGGGCCTACTGAGAAAATAAAAAAAAATTATAAAAATGAAATAAATAAAAAAATAAGTAAAGAGGGCAAAAATTAGGTGTCTACACTTTGTATATTCATTTTTGCCATTTGTATTTTATATATTACTTCGTTGGGAAATGTCCTTTTTGTCTTTTTCTCTTTTGAGCAAGTTGCCCTAACTTATGAATATAAATACCCTTATAATTGTAAGCAAACAAATAATCATTAATATATACTTTTGAGTATTTTTTTCCTTGCGTAAACATTGTTTATTTACTCTTGACATCACTTTTGTCCTTTCCCTTAAGCAAGGTTAGGTGGCAAGTAACCTTACCAGATTAATTCGTATATCATATCGAATTGTACTGTGAGTTCTCAGAAGTTCCATTGGTGCGTCATATCCTCTGGAGCTGTCCGTGGGTTATGCTTATTGTTTCATTCATCATTTTTTCCCTTTCGCACTTTCCTCATTAACCCTTTTCGAGCTTTCTACAAGCTTGGACTCATCCAGCAACTGGTCTTATCTATTTTTAGTTACGGTTCGCAACATCTTAGTATCTGAGCAAAAGTTTTGTGTGAACTGTAGTTGGTTCCTTTTTAAGTTCTGTTACACTTTGTTTGCATGTGTGAAATAGAGTAAGTTATTGTGTTAATTTAACTGTTGTGTTGTTCACTATTAATTTCTTGAAGTGTTTGTTTAAGCTTTAAATCTATGAGAAAAAATGACAGACCCAAGTATGAATGTTGGTACTGGCAATGATAGTCGAGTTATCTACTATGGATGATAGTCTTAGGGAACTCCTAGAAATACTGACGAGAGACTTGATGAAGTAGTTAACTTCTTAATAGGTTTGACCTGAACTATTCATGCGCTGTCTTACCGACCCATTGAGGCCGCGCAAAACACTTTACAAGTTGCTTAACCTGTTAGAGGTTAGAATCCAGCTCGAACTGTTTGTGGTAGAGGAGTTTGCGGACGAATAAGGTGAAGGATAGACCTGAGAGAGCTTGACGAAGAGGAAGAAGAGTATGTACGAATCCCTAGAGCATCCAACCATGTAAAGCTTTGGATTCCGAGTTTCAATGGATTTGAGAATGCTGATGAATATTTGAAGTGGGAAGAGAAGATAGAGCGTGTGTTTAATTATTACCAGTATGAGGATTATGAGAAGGTGAGAACTATTGCTATTGAGTTCTCCATATATGTCGCCATGTGGTGAAAGAATTTTCAAGCCATGAGAAGACAAAAGGGCTACCAAAAGATTAACACTGGGTCTGAGATGAAGAGAATGCTTAGAAACAAGTTCGTACCAAAAACTTATCTCCAAGATACTTTCACTTGGCTTCAAGAGATAAGATAAGGGGGCCAAACTATTAATGAGTATGTTCAAGAGCTTCAAATGCTCATGATCCATTGCAAAGTGGAGGAACCATAAGCTCAACAGTCTCAAGATTCATTACTTGGTCGAGAGGAGACATTCAAGATGTTATAAAGCTCCAACGATTTGATACAATGGATGAAGCTGTTAAGATTGCCCAGTGAGTAAAGAGTCAAAGAAGGAGCTGAGTACCAATGATGATGTTGACTAGCTGACCAGGATAGGTAAGTCACCAAGCACAGTTGAGTACCGAGTCATGCAGAAAGGCCGAACTGATGGTTCGACTTGAACTTATGAGAAGGGACAAGGGTTTAGCAGGAAAAGCAGTTAGATCAAAAGCTTCGAGTGCTAAGGGTTAGAACATATGGTTGCTTAGTGCCCAAATCAACAGATGATAGTCATCAAGGAAGATATCCTGAAGCTAGAAGTAGACATGACTAGTGAGAAACTTGAAGAAGAGAATGTTTTTATCAAGAAAGAAAATGATATGAAAAGGAAGACGTGTTTACTGAAGACTTAAATAAGTTACATATGGTTGTCCGACGCACTATGAACATGGAGCCCTCCCAAAAGGAAGAGCAGAGAGAGAATTTGTTCCATAGTACCTATAAAGTGAATGATCAAGTGTACACCCTTATCGTGGATAGTGGAAGCTACAACAATGTAGCATTAGCCGATCTTATTTCAAAATTAAAGTTGCCGATTGTGGCGCATCCGAAGCTGTACAATTTGTACTGGTTAAATGAGAAGGAAGCATTACATGTTACTCGACAAATACTATTCTTGATTACTAAAAGGAATTACTTTGACTAGATTCTTTGCGATGAGCCTATGTATGCTTCCCACGTGTTACTAGGTAAGACGTAGTTGTTTGATAGGAGAGTTATCCATGGCGGCTATAAGAATACATGTGCGTTCAAAAAGGATGATCTAAAGATAACACTGAACCCGATGCTACCAAGAGGGGTTAATAAATTGCAGACAAAACTCGCTCGCAGATCAAAGAAGGCTCTAATGATGAGTAGAGCCAAGCTCTGAGAAGTCATCAAGGTAGACGAGTCGACCTTTATGTTGTTTAAGCAACTTTTAGAAATGAAGGAGCCAGTGAACTACCCCCAAGAAATCAATTTGCCGCTAGATGAATATGCCAACCTGTTCCCAAAATAGTTACTTGAAGGTTGCCCCCAACTCAAGGCATAGAGCACTACGTTAACTTAGTACCCAGCACCGCGCTGCAGAATAAGCCATCTTATCGTATGAATCCCGAGCAAGCCTTTGAACTCCAATACTAAGTTAATGAGTTGCTAAAGAGAGGGTATACCCGAGAAAGCCTCGGCCCCTGCGCTATGCCAACGCTTTTGGTGTCGAAGAAGAACGAAACCTAGCGGATGTGTGTAAACAGCCGAGCAGTGAACAAGATCACAATCAAATACTGGTATCTGGTCCTAAGGCTAGAAGATATGTTGGATGAACTAAGTGGAGCCAAGATTTTCAACAAGATTGATCTTAAATTTGGCTACCATCAAATCTACATAAGGTCAAGGGATGAGTGGAAGACTGTGTTCAAGACTCAACATACACTTTACGAATGGATGGTCATGCCCTTTGGCTTGTTGAATGCCTCGAGCATTTTTACGAGACTAATGAACCATGTGCTAAGATATCTCATAGGGAAGTATGTCATGGTGTACTTTAACGACATCCTGGTCTATAGTACCGACATGCCGAGTTATTGTGAACATCTCAGAGAAGTCCTAAATATCCTCGGTAATAAGAGACTATTCGGCAATCTAAAGAAATGTTGCTTTTTCCAAGAGGAAATGATATTCTTGGGCTATGTAGTCAGTGAAGAAGGCTTACAAGTTGATGATGAGAAGATCCAAGCAATTGTCGAGTGGCCAACTTCTACTACTTGTATCGATGTGAAAAGTTTCCACTAACTGGCTTCATTCTATAGGCCATTTATCAGGAATTTCAGCACCTTCACCGTACCACTTACCGAGTTAACAAAGAAGAACATCAATTTCTGATGGAAAGAAAGGGAGGAGAGGAGTTTTACCCAGATAAAAGAAAGATTGACCTCTGCCTCGGTGTTAGTGTTACTTGACTTCTACAAAAATTTTGAGTTGAAATGCAACGCGCCAGGCATTGGAATAGGCGCTGTCCTAATGTAGGAAAGCTGACCAATTGCCTTCCACAATGAGAAGCTCCGAGGACCTTAGTTAAATTATTCTATATATGATAAAGAACTTTTTGCACTGATTTAAGTACTGCAAGTATAGCAGCACTATTTATTACCGAGAGAGTTTATTATATATACTGACCATGAGTTACTGTGATACCTCCAAAGTCAGACTAAGTTATCGAAGCAGTACAGATGAGTTGAATTTCTTGAATGATTCAATTTTGTAATAAAATACAAGCAGAAGAAGAGCAATGTAGTTGCAAATGCACTTTCGAGAAGGCATACGCTTTTATCTGAACTGCAAACCCGCCTGTTTAGGTTCACAAATATCAAGGAGCAATACTCTAAGGATCCATACTTTGGACCCAAACTTGCATGATGCATTGATAGAGGAATAATGGATGAGTACCATGTGGAGAATGGTTACTTGTTCTAAAGTGGGAAACTCTTTGTACCGACTTGTTTCCTAAGGGAGTTATTGATTAAGAAAGCTTACAGTGGAGGACTCTCCAGACATTTTGAAGAAAGGAGGACTTATGAACTGTTAAATGGTAAATTCTTTTGGCGAAGAATGAGGAAAGATGTGCACTGAGTTATCGAAAGTTGTGCTGTATGTAAGAAGGCCAAATGTCGAGCTGAGTAAGGGAGAGTAATGCCCCTACCTGTTCCAATGAGGCCATAGACTGAATTGAGCATAGACTTTGTTCTTGGATTGTTGCGAACTGCCCGAAGCAAAGATTATGTAATGGTCGTTGTGGATAACTTCAGTAAGATGGCATACTTTGTGCCCTGCATCAAGACTAACAACACTTCGGCTATTGTTTCTCTTTTCTTGTAGGAGGTTGTATGGATACACGACATGATAAGAAGTGTTGTCTCGGATAAAAACCCAAAGTTCTTGAGTTATTTATGGAGAACCTTATAGCATTGGTTAGGGACCAAATTACTCTTCGGTACCTCATGTTACCCCCAAATTGATGGCCAAACAGAGGTAGATAATCACACTTTGGGATCACTGCTTTGAGCTCAAGTGGGCAAGAACTTAGCTGATTGGGACATCTACTTACCAATAGTTGAGTTTGCCTACAACCAAATAGTACATTACACTACTAAGCAAACCCCCTTCGAGGTGGTCTATAGATTTAATCCCAAGTTATCCCTTGACTACACCCCTGTACCAGTACCCACGCAAAAGGACCCTGACGCCTTGGCCAAAGCACAATCCCTTCAGCACATATACAACAAGGTTACTCGGTACATTGACCAAGCTGTTAAAAGAATGCAAGAGAAGACTAAGAGTAAGACGGCTTAGCAATTCTAGTTGGGAGATTTAGTATGGCTACACCTTAGCAAGGAACGGTTCCTAAGCAAGAAGAAAAACAAATTATCTACATGGGCTAAGGGACCCTTCAAAATCCTCCAGAAGATCAATTACAACACCTACAAGTTGGAGCGACCAGAGGATTATAGGGTTTTCGATACCTTCAATATTGCCGACCTAAGTCCATATTATCCTAACGAAGAGCTGACTGGAGGTCATTTGGATTTGATCCCAAAGCCAAATCAACCTAGAAGGAATGATGGGAATCGAGCTACTGGCCCATTAACCTGAAGCCGAGCCTGAGAACTGGAAGGTTTGACACAACGGATTCTCTTACTCTAGCCAACTCTTGCCAATGCCGAATATCTCCTTACCGAGTCACTCCTTAAGCCGAGCCAAATAACTGCCAATCTCTCATAGATAGAATACCGAGAAACAGATGGCCGAGATAATATCCAGTCCTCCCTCATGCCTGACTACTTACTTGGCATCACCCTTGCCAACATGTCGAGAGAGAGACCCCGGACTGCATAAACTGCCCCTGCTTGGATAAGCAAACTATCCGTACGTTTTATCCACATCATCCAACGACATCACCAATATAGCATCTCTACATGTACAATATCATGTGTAGAATTCGTTGCGCCAATGATTACTTTCCTTATATATTTATTTTTGCCCTTTATATCTTGTATATTACTTCCTTAGGAAATTCCCTTTTTGTCTTTTTTCCTTTTGGGCAAATTGCCTTAACTTATGGGTATAAATACCCTTATAATTGTAGGTAGATAGATAATCATTAATATACACTTTTGAGTATTTACTTTCTTATATAAACACTGTTTATTTACTCTTAGCATCACTCTTATCCTTTCCCTTAAAGAAGATTAAGTGGTGAGTAACCTCACAGAACCAATTCATGCATTATATCGAATTATGCCGTGAGTCCTTGGAAGTTCCATTGGTGTATCATATCCTCTGGAGTTGTTTATGGGTTTTGCTTATTATTTCATTCGTCATTTTTTCCCTTTTACACTTTCCTCATTAACCCTTTTCGAGCTTTTTACAAGCTTGGACTCATCCAGCAACCGACCTTGTCAATTCTTAGTTATGGTTTGTAACACATACTTAGCTCAAGAGAGAGTAAAAATTTAGTGTATTCCCTATATGATATTGATGATATAGATGATATTACATTATGCAAGTATTTATAGTACCTAGTTAGAGTAAGTTCTAAATTACAGAAAATTACATAAATGTATCTGTAAACCTTAAAGCCAAGCCAAGTAACCATAGGTTTGAACTTAAAATCCAAGGTTTAGGACGATCGGCTAAAGGATCCGATCAAACCCAAATTATAAACTATTTAACAAAATACCAGTAAAAATGACCCTGTAAACTTAAATTTAAGAAAGTAAGTAGTAAAATAGGAGCCTATAAAATTTTCAAATTTTAAGCATAATAACTACTAATTACTGAAAAGGCAAAAAGTGTAATATAATAACTAATAAATTAGTAGAGATAAATTATATGTATACTAAAAATTTTAGAATGACCAAAATAATATTTAGGAATGTTCACATGTACCCTACATGTATTTACGTGTAGATAAAAATACGCGTAATTGCTAAAATAGGCCGAAAATTAAGTAAATAATTAAAGAAAAATACAAAATAATTATAAAAAAATTAGAAAAAAAATCAGAAGGAGAGGTTTGCAACTGGATCAGGTCGTGACTGAAAAGAAAAAAAATTGGCCAATAAAAATGTGCCAAACTAAAAGCCTAAAATCAACGAAATGGGCAAAATCACATCAAATTAATGCACATTAATTACTATGTTTGTCTATAAATAAGGAAAAAATTCACAGAAGACATTTGGACAGTTTGTAATCTGAGAAAAATCGAAACACAAGAAAAATCGAGAGAAATTCCAGAAAATAAAAAAAAAAGAAAACTGTGCAGATTAGCAAGGTGAACTGGAACCACCACCCACCACCACCACCCTACCCTAGGACCAGCGTCTGGACCGGCCGACAGCCTTGGACCGGTTTTGGACGACCAGAAATCCTTGAACCGGTTAGTCATTTACTCATCCCGATTTTTATATAATTTTGTAAAATTAGTTATTTTGCCCAGAAAATTATGAAACTTGTTATTCTGAGGTTTTATTGTATGTAGATTTAGGGAAAAATATTGATTTAGTTTAATTATGTCTGGAAATATAGGGTTCTTAAGAAATTGTTCAAAACCGAGCATGATTAAACCGGAAATTAAATAGGCTTAGGGATGTAGTTTGGGGCTCAAAATTTTTTTGTAGGACTCTCATATGATTTAGAACAGTGCTATGAAGCCTTTTTTTTAAAATTAATTTTCGAAAATTTTAAGTTAATTTTTAGCCCTAAAATGATGGTAAAATTGGGTGATTTGGGATTAATTAGGTAATTAGAATGTTAATTACTGATTTGGATCTTGATTAGATGATTAAGGAAGTTAATCTCTGCAGTGGAACCCTAATCCTAGCTTTTAGGTACTAATTATGGTTAATTAGGGAAATTAGGTAAAGAATATGAGAAATTAGGAATATGTGAAAATATAAATTACTAAATTTAAAAAAATAAAGTTATTTAGATAATATTATAATTGAAATCAGAAAAATAATAAATCGGAATTAATATTTAATTTTAAGTAAATATCTTAAAATGTAAGATTTTTACACCTCGGGAATAAATCCGATATCCCAATTAGGGTTAGTGTGTACCGAATAGTTAGAATACCAAAATTACGACCCAATAGGATATTTGAATACCCGAGCATAAGGTGATTAATGTCACATTGGGATTCGAGCCTAATTACGACCTAGGAATTAAAACTAGAATCTAGTTTAGGAACCGAACCCCGAAATAAAATACAACAAATTATTAGTACGTTGTAGGTATACATGAGGAAAATGAGTTACATTATAAATTAGAATAAGAATCCATAAAAATAAGTACTAAAAGGACCTCTTTGCATTATAGGACACCCAGAAACAAATCAGCTCGCAATTTGAGGATCGAGCGACCGAGCAAATTCATGTAAGTTGGGTTATTGCTTATTGTAATAGAGTACTAGTTTTGTAGTGCTCGGAGACTTAGGCTTGTATATGCTTGTGATTGTAAGTAGTTTGCGCATGTGTGATGTATCTGAATTCGTGCTGGAATTTGTGCTGTGGGTGATTTTGTGACTGATTGAATTGTTGTGGTCTTGTTTGAACACTCTAACCGGAATTTAATCTTAGTCGACCGTAATAACCGAAAACGTCATGCATTGCAACCCGTTAGGGGATCATAGGACTCTCCAACCAAATACCGACCCCTTCGAAAGGGATAGCGCAGGATTGCAAAATGGTCCCTTTTTCATCCTCAGTCGAACTAAGTGACAGGAGAGGAGGTCGCGGCGGGGGTGAAGTCAACGGTTCGAAGGTAATCGCGGGAGGAGCGAGGTCTCCATTGCACAAGCCTGGGTTTGGTTGTGAGCTGCTGCATAACATGGAACTCCTCAACCCGGATCGGAGCGGGTGAAATTTCTCTGATTTCACAACGGACCGGACTACGTTGTGCGATGACACTTGATTGTTGCATTGCATGAAAATAATTGTTTGATAATACTGTTTGTGCTTGTATGCATTCATGAGTCTCCAATTCAACTTACTGAGCTGTAGTTGCTCATACCCTTATAGATCCTTTTGCAGGTTCTGATTTGTAATCTCTTTAAGTACCATGCCGCTCTACAATTATCCAGAGGTTAGTCTTTTGAAGCCAGGGGTGTGAGGATCAAGTTATTTAGCTTAATGTGTAACCAGACTGACCTTGTAGTTAAAGGATGAAGACTGTTAGTTATTCTATAAATTAGTAAACTGTAGTTATTATGTAAATCTTCCTGGGAAGCTCTGTGGACTTATTTATATGATTATCTATGTTTAATAGTAATTTGAGTTACTCATCATATTTGTAGTATAATCATTAATCGAACTGTTTACTTCAAAGCGAGTGGTCGTCGACGCCTTGTGTAGATTATCTCTATGGTAGGAACTGTGAGGCCAGTTTCTATCATAGAGTGGTTTACACGGCGAGACTGTTGCGACCTTGCGACTTTGGGGCATAACAGTTCTCGGTTGGTATCAGAGCGAAGTTTTAGTAAACTCGCTTTGAAGCGTCATACCTTAAAAGAAATAGACATTATAGGAATGTTGAGAGTGGGTAATATTAGGTGGACGATAAAAGATTGTATAACATAAATAACCTTAATCTTTAACATAGGAAATATGACTTGGTTTAATTATAATTACAGGGTCGAAGGGGAGAATTAATTCATAGTTGGATACGGTTTGGATGGAATGGAGAAGTATCTCCCATTGATTATAGGGTGAAATTATAATGGCTATTGATGGAACTAGCTGATTGGAATATATTTAGGACGGTTGATGAGATCATCAATAAGTTCCATGATCAGATGTGCTATAGTTGGAAGGATGAGTGGGCATGGATGGAAATGAGCTTAGGCCCCCAGTATAATAGATACACTGCTATAGCCGCTTTTGAGCAGAGATGGTTGGAGAAAGAGGGAATTATAACCCTGATGATGTCCTTACGGTATTTTCCTGCTAGGTTAGAGGATGGGAGACCATACCCTGCTAGTATTGCACATATCCCTGCTGACATTCCATACATTCCTAGACAGTACCCACCAGGGATCATTGATTGGTTTCCACAGTTTCCAGAGCCTACTGGGGATGGTATAGAGGTACCATTAAACCCTAATCCTGAACCTGAGTTGGAAATACCAGAACCACCACCAGAAAACCCACCACCAGTTGAACCCCACGTGGATGGAGTCTATGTTGAAGAAGACCCCGAGGAAGATCCAGAAGAGGACCCTGAAGAGAACCCAGAAGAAGAGGAACCAGAAGAAGACCCTGAGGAAGAGCAAGCGAACGAGAGTGAGCCTGATATAGATATACATACGGTAGTCATGCAGGTGATCGCAGACACCGTGATAGCTGGAGATGGAGCTGGTGCTACAGCTGAGTCGGACGATGATGATGTGCAGGAGGTGATTGTGATTCCTGAGACTCCAGAGATCGTGTTTATAGACTCCGCATCAGACAGCGAGCCTGAGGATCATTCTGTAGGAGGCTATATGGGTCACGACTCATTTGATGGAGTAGCTACCACAGATTCAGAGGAGGACTAGCCTAGTTATACGACTGATTTGTTTTAGTTAGGTTTTTAGATATGATCCAGTAGCAATTTTGATGGATACTGATGTATTTTAGGACCTTTTGATGTATTTCGACTTTTGATGTATCTTTTTGACTTTTGATGTACTTTTTAGCTTCTGGATCAAGTTAGGTGTATGTTGTAATTAAGTTTGATGTAGTAATTAAGTTTGATGTAACCTTTTGTCTTGTACAGTTGTAAAGATCGAGTCTGTAGTAGATGATGTAAGTAATGATGTAATCGAGTTGTAAATTTGATGTATGTATTTGAAAGATTATCGAGTTGTATCTTTTGTTTTAAAGTTGTAATAGCGATGATGTAAGGTTGAATGAAATATATAATGGAAGTTAGACTACTAAGTATGTTGACTTTAATAATATTGTCCTCACTATTTGATATGAGTACTTATTGCTAGTAATTATTAATATTCTTTAAACAAAAGTAGGGATAACTTATAGATAAGTATGAATGCAGGATTAGAAGTTAAATTATTAAGCGATCATGGCTGAAGCTGGAAATGGAAGTAGTCAAGGGGAAACTGAAGGAAATCAAAACCCTCCACCACGAGCACCATCGCCACCAAGGGAACAGAATAGACAAGATTTACCTCCACCTCCTTCCCAAGAGAATGTGCCTATTGGACAAATACTTGCCAGTATGCATACAATGATGAGGCAGCAAGGAATGTTGATTCAACATCTTCTAACTGGTGGTAATGGGGGAAACAGGAGACCTCAAGAAGTTGAACACCGAATGGAGCGACCTCAGGAAGTAAATAAACTTCCTGAATTTATAAAAGCCAATTATTATTTTGAAGGGGAGATGGGTAAGCCAGATCTAGCTGATGATTGGCTAGCCCAAATTGAACGAAGTTTTGAGGCTTTTAGAGTTCCAGAATCTCAAAAGTTGTCATATGGTACTTTCATGTTAAAGTTAGCTGCAAGAGTATGGTGGGACTCAAGAGCAAGGCAACTTGGAAATAACATTGATTGGCAACAATTTAAGGAGGAATTCAGAAAGGAGTATTTTCCTCATAGTGTTCAAAACAGAATGGTGCGAGATCTGTTTGAACTGAGAAGGGAGGTATGAGTGTAACCCAGTATGAGACTGAGTTCAATAGATTGTTACAATATGTGCCTGGTTCATACCGGGATAATGTTGAGTTGAAGAAAGATTTGTTCCTTACTGGATTTGACCCTACAATGTGTTGCAAGCTGCTGGATTATGGTTTTACCACTTACAATGAAGTGGTAGATAAGGCAAGACAATTGGAGGATAATCGTGTGAGGATGCAAGTAATGTGGAATCAAAAGATTAATAGAGGATATCGACCAGGACCATCATTTAAGAGACCATATCCTGGTGCCTCTAGTAGCAATTCTGGACTGAAGAGAAGGAGACCGGTAACTCTGGCCAGTAACCTAGCACAGTCAATACCGAATGTGAGTTTTTATGACAAGGATGGTAATGTCAAATGCTGGAAGTGTGGTGCAAATCATTTTCTGAGGAATTGTACTCAGCTTAAAGGGAAATGTTTTATATGTGGAGATCCGAACCATGTACTGAAGGCATGCCCTAAGATGAAATTGGTAAAGTGTAATAAGTGTGGTAGAAAGGGCCATTTCTCCAGATACTGTCCACAGTTTGTACAAGGAGCTAAGTGAACAGAAGGCTTTAATAACGCCACTGCACCTGCTCGTATCTTTGCTCTGGAGGATATGGGAATTGAGGAGGATGAGGATTTCTCAGATTTTATGGAGGAATACTACCATGATGATGTCGAAGAGATCATGGGAGTGGAAGAGGAAAATGATGAAGGACTTGTAACTGGTACGTACTCAGACTATCTATCGGAATTGAATTGAAATATTTGCATTTTGAGATTTATGAATGCTAGTGTAGTTGGTAACCATAGTATTAGTACATTCCAGGACATGTGTTGATAAATGGACAACCTGCTTTTGTGCTGTTTGATACTGGTGCATCACATTCCTTTGCAAGCCAGAAATTTGTACATGAACAAGAAATTAGTGTGGTTACTGTTAATGTAACTTATAAAGTTAGAACTCCGACTGGGGAGAAAGTAACAACCCGAGAAATAGTAGCAGATGGTAGAATAAAAATCCAAGAGAAAGAGTATCCTATAAGTCTTGTGATATTACCTTTACAAGGTTACGATGTAATAGTGGGAATAGATTGGTTGTCTAAGAATAAAGCCATTATGGAGTGTAGGAATAAAATTGTCGATCTTAATGATGGAGAAACGATATTTTAAGGAAAAGCCGGTGGAAGTAGGTTAAATATATCAGTGATGGAGATATGTGATGAACAATTTGAGACAAGAGTAAAGGAGGATGATTGGACATTTTGTTGGGTGTTTGCTGTGGACGCAGAGAAGGAAATACCCAAGGTAGCAGACATACAGGTAGTGAATGAGTTTCCAGATGTATTTCCGGAGGATTTACCAGGGTTAGCTCCACCCCGAGAGTTGGATTTCAATGTAGAATTAGTTCCTGGAACTGAACCTATTTCGAAAGCCCCATATCGGATGTCACCCATAGAACTTCAGGAACTAAAGAAACAACTTCAGGAACTAAAGAAACAACTTCAGGAGCTATTGGATAAAAAGTTTATTAGACCGAGTGTCTCACCGTGGAGAGCACCGGTATTATTTGTGAAAAAGAAGGATGGTACTATGAGATTGTGTATAGACTATCGGGAGTTAAATAAAGTTACCATTAAGAATAGGTATCCGCTACCTCGCATTGATGATTTGTTTGATCAACTCCAAGGTGCAACTGTGTTTTCTAGAATAGATTTGAAATTAGGATATCATCAGTTACGAGTTAAGCCGGAAGATGTGCATAAGACTGCATTTAGAACTCGATATGGACATTATGAATTTTTGGTGATGCCATTTGGCTTAACGAATGCTCCGGCTGTATTTATGGACTTAATGAATCGTATATATCAACCATATTTGGATAAGTTTGTTGTGGTGTTTATTGATGATATCTTGATTTACTCAAAAACCAAGGAGGAGCATGCGGAGCATTTACGATTGGCATTGCAGAAGTTGAGAGAGAATCAATTGTATGCCAAGTTAAGTAAATGTGAGTTTTGGTTGGATAGGATTGTTTTTCTAGGTCATATTATATCTAGTGAAGGAATCTCTGTAGATCCTGATAAAGTGAAAGCAGTAATGGACTGGAAGCAACCAACCACATTGACTGAGATAAGGAGTTTTCTGGGTATGGCTGGACACTATCGACGGTTCATAAAGGATTTTTCCAAAATCGCCAAACCATTGACTCGATTAACCCAGAAGGATGTAAAGTTTGAATGGAGTGAAGAGTGTGAAATGAGTTTTCAGGAGTTGAAGAAACGACTGGTTACAGCACCAGTATTAACATTACCTGATCCGGATAAACCTTATAATATGTACAGTGATGCTTCACGAAATGGATTAGGTTGTGTATTGATGCAGGATAGAAAAGTTGTTGCATATGCATCAAGACAATTGAGGCCACATGAGAGGAATTACCCGACTCATGATTTAGAGTTAGCAGCTGTAGTGTTTGCCTTGAAAATTTGGAGACATTATCTTTATGGGCAACGGTGCGAGATGTACACTGATCATAAGAGTCTAAAATACTTCTTTACTCAGAAGGAGTTGAATTTAAGGCAAAGAAGGTGGTTAGAACTGATTAAGGATTATGATCTGAATATAAATTATCACCCTGGAAAGGCCAATTTGGTGGCAGATGCATTAAGTCGAAAGAGTTATGAACAGGTTGCTTTACTGTTAACACCTCAATATGAATTAGTGCATGAATTTGAAAGGATGCAAATTGGGTTTGATTGGTGTGAACCTAATAGCCAGTTAATGAACTGGGAATTGCAACCTACTCTATTAGAGAGAATCAAGCAAAAGCAAGAGGAGGACAAGGGTCTGATGGAGATAAAAGAGAAATTAAGTAACGGACAGGACCCTGACCTTAAGGTGGATGATAAAGGTCTAATAAAGTTTAGAGGAAGAATATGTGTACCACAAGATGCAGACTTAAAGAAGCAAATTTTGGATGAAGCACACATTACAGGTTATACTGTGCACCCGGGAGGAAATAAAATGTACCAAGATCTAAAACTCATGTATTGGTGGAATGGGATGAAGAGAGAAGTGGCACAGTATGTATCGGAATGCCTTACATGCCAACAAGTCAAAGCAGAACACCAAAGACCGGGTGGATTATTGCAACCTTTAGAAATACCGCGATGGAAATGGGATCATATTACCATGGATTTTGTAGTAGCCTTACCAAGGACTCAAGTTGGATACGATTCTATTTGGGTAGTCGTAGATAGATTAACAAAGAGTGCACATTTCTTACCTTATCGGACTGGTGATTTAATGGAAAAGATGGCTAGACTGTATCTCCGAGAAATAATAAGACTACATGGTGTTCCTGAGAGTATTGTTTCTGACCGAGATAGTCGGTTTGTATCCAAATTCTAGGAAAGCTTACATAGAGCTTTGGGTACAAAATTGCAGTTTGGTACAGCCTATCACCCACAAACAGACGGGCAGTCTGAGCGAACGATTCAAACTTTAGAAGATATGCTACGAGCTTGTGTGTTGGATTTTGGAGGTGATTGGGATAAATATATACCGTTGATAGAATTTGCCTACAATAATAGTTATCATGCAACAATACAGATGGCGCCGTATGAAGCACTATATGGGAGGAAATGCAGATCGCCACTGTATTGGGATCATGAAGAATATGCTATGATTGGACCAGACATGATCAATCAAACGAGTGAGAAGATTAAGATTGTGCGACAACGGATGAAGGAAGCTCAAGACCGTTATAAAAGTTGGGCTGATTTGAAGAGAAGACCATTGGAATTCAAAATGGGTGATCATGTTTACCTTAAAATAAGCCCATTCAAAGGACTCCGACGGTTTGGTTCAAGGGGAAAACTGAGCCCACGATACATTGGACCATTTGAAGTATTGGAGAAAGTTGGCAATGTATCATACCGGGTGGCTTTACCTCCAAGTTTATCAGGCTATCATAATGTATTCCATGTATCCATGCTGAGAAGATTCATTAAGAACCCGAATGCAATAGTAGAAATAGAGCCAGTGGAGTTAACGAAGAATTTTCAACTGGTGAGACAACCCATAAAGATATTGGATAGTCGGGTTCAGAAGTTAAGGAACAGGGATATGGAGTACGTAAAGATTCAATGGAATGAGGGTCCAAACTTGGAGATGACTTGGGAGCCAAAAGCTGCGATGATGGAGCAGTATCCATGGCTTTTCTGATTTTCAGGTTAGTAAAAGTATACAAGTTATTGTATTTAGTCAATTAAGTATACATTAGATGTACAGAAGTTTTGAGGACAAAACTTTTTTGAAGGGGGGTGGAATTGTAAACCCTAAAGCCAAGTCAAGTAACCATAGGTTTGAACTTAAAACCCAAGGTTTAGGACGATCGGCTAAAGGATCCGATCAAACCCAAATTATAAACTATTTAACAAAATACCAGTAAAAATAACCCTGTAAACTTAAATTTAAGAAAGTAAGTAGTAAAATAGGAGACTATAAAATTTTTAAATTTTAAGCATAATAACTACTAATTACTGAAAAGGCAAAAAGTGTAATATAATAACTAATAAATTAGTAGAGATAGATTATATGTATACTAAAAATTTTAGAATGACCAAAATAATATTTAGGAATGTTCACATGTACCCTACATGTATTTACGTGTAGATAAAAATACGCGTAATTGCTAAAATAGGCCGAAAATTAAGTAAATAATTAAAGAAAAATACAAAATAATTATAAAAAAATCAGAAAAAAAAATCAGAAGGAGAGGTTTGCAACTGGATCAGGTCGTGACTGAAAAGAAAAAAAATTGGCCAATAAAAATGTGCCAAACTAAAAGCCTAAAATCAAGGAAATGGGCAAAATCACATCAAATTAATGCACATTAATTACTATGTTTGTCTATAAATAAGGAAAAAATTCACAGAAGACATTTGGACAGTTTGTAATCTGAGAAAAATCGAACATAGAAAAATCGAGAGAAATTCCAGAAAATAAAAAAAAAAAGAAAACTGTGCAGATTAGCAAGGTGAACTGGAACCACCACCCACCACCACCACCCTACCCTAGGACCAGCGTCTGGACCGGCCGACAGCCTTGGACCGGTCTTGGACGACCAGAAATCCTTGAACCGGTTAGTCATTTACTCATCCCGATTTTTATATAATTTTGTAAAATTAGTTATTTTGCCCAGAAAATTATGAAACTTGTTATTCTGAGGTTTTATTGTATGTAGATTTAGGGAAAAATATTGATTTAGTTTAATTATGTCTGGAAATATAGGGTTCTTAAGAAATTGTTCAAAACCGAGCATGATTAAACCGGAAATTAAATAGGCTTAGGGATGTAGTTTGGGGCTCAAAATTTTTCTGTAGGACTCTCATATGATTTAGAACAGTGCTATGAAGCCTTTTTTTTTAAAATTAATTTTCGAAAATTTTAAGTTAATTTTTAGCCCTAAAATGATGGTAAAATTGGGTGATTTGGGATTAATTAGGTAATTAGAATGTTAATTACTGATTTGGATCTTGATTAGATGATTAAGGAAGTTAATCTCTGCAGTGGAACCCTAATCCTAGCTTTTAGGTACTAATTATGGTTAATTAGGGAAATTAGGTAAAGAATATGAGAAATTAGGAATATGTGAAAATATAAATTACTAAATTTAAAAAAATAAAGTTATTTAGATAATATTATAATTGAAATCAGAAAAATAATAAATCGGAATTAATATTTAATTTTAAGTAAATATCTTAAAATGTAAGATTTTTACACCTCGGGAATAAATCCGATATCCCAATTAGGGTTAGTGTGTACCGAATAGTTAGAATACCAAAATTACGACCCAATAGGATATTTGAATACCCGAGCATAAGGTGATTAATGTCACATTGGGATTCGAGCCTAATTACGACCTAGGAATTAAAACTAGAATCTAGTTTAGGAACCGAACCCCGAAATAAAATACAACAAATTATTAGTACGTTGTAGGTATACATGAGGAAAATGAGTTACATTATAAATTAGAATAAGAATCCATAAAAATAAGTACTAAAAGGACCTCTTTGCATTATAGGACACCCAGAAACAAATCAGCTCGCAATTTGAGGATCGAGCGACCGAGCAAATTCATGTAAGTTGGGTTATTGCTTATTGTAATAGAGTACTAGTTTTGTAGTGCTCGGAGACTTAGGCTTGTATATGCTTGTGATTGTAAGTAGTTTGCGCATGTGTGATGTATCTGAATTCGTGCTGGAATTTGTGCTGTGGGTGATTTTGTGACTGATTGAATTGTTGTGGTCTTGTTTGAACACTCTAACCGGAATTTAATCTTAGTCGACCGTAATAACCGAAAACGTCATGCATTGCAACCCGTTAGGGGATCATAGGACTCTCCAACCAAATACCGACCCCTTCGAAAGGGATAGCGCAGGATTGCAAAATGGTCCCTTTTTCATCCTCAGTCGAACTAAGTGACAGGAGAGGAGGTCGCGGCGGGGGTGAAGTCAACGGTTCAAAGGTAGTCGCGGGAGGAGCGAGGTCTCCATTGCACAAGCTTGGGTTTGGTTGTGAGCTGCTGCATAACATGGAACTCCTCAACCTGGATCGGAGCGGGTGAAATTTCTCTGATTTCACAACGGACCGGACTACGTTGTGCGATGACACTTGATTGTTGCATTGCATGAAAATAATTGTTTGATAATCCTGTTTGTGCTTGTATGCATTCATGAGTCTCCAATTCAACTTACTGAGCTGTAGTTGCTCATACCCTTATAGATCCTTTTGCAGGTTCTGATTTGTAATCTCTTCAAGTACCATGCCGCTCTACAATTATCCAGAGGTTAGTCTTTTGAAGCCAGGGGTGTGAGGATCAAGTTATTTAGCTTAATGTGTAACTAGACTGACCTTGTAGTTAAAGGATGAAGACTGTTAGTTATTCTGTAAATTAGTAAACTATAGTTATTATGTAAATCTTCCTGGGAAGCTCTGTGGACTTATTTATATGATTATCTATGTTTAATAGTAATTTGAGTTACTCATCATATTTGTAGTATAATCATTAATCGAACTGTTTACTTCAAAGCGAGTGGTCGTCGACGCCTTGTGTAGATTATCTCTTTGGTAGGAACTGTGAGGCCAGTTTCTATCATAGAGTGGTTTATAAGGCGGGACTGTTGCGACCTCGCGACTTCGGGGTGTAACAGTATCCCTACTTATTAAACAAAGGAGAATAATTTACAGGAAAAGCACGTAATCATGCAAAAAGAATCTCCATTGTCAAGAAGGACGGTATGATGTTAGAAGAGATAGTACACGTATGTTTGATGTTAGAAAGGATAGCGTATGTATTTTACTCAATTTGTGCTTCTGACAACACTATGAGTCGAGTTGGGGTATATATTTTGATTAAGTTTGTTCGGCGTTAGCAATTTGGTACTCCAACTATAAGGGTTAGACATGGGTTGGTTTAGGGGTGACTCACATTCAGGTCGGCTCCTGAAAATTATTTGCTCAAGCTCAGCACTATAGAGATGGCTTTTTTTTTTTTTTTCCTGATTTGGTGCTTGGATTGAGGTATTGTGGAGGGGTTAGCTCCGTTTGTTCGACTGATTACCTCGATAGCTTTCTAGATGGTGCGGAGCAAAGTAGCTCAGCAGATTGGATTGGGGAAATCATTACTCCTCGGTACTTAACTCACTTCGAATAGCTCAATAAACCATTTGAGAAAGCTCTCAGGCTCAAGAGCATGTAAATTTTCCTTGATCCTTATTGGTTTTACTCCCTAAATACACATTATTGAATTAAGCATCAAAGTGATTGTATTAGAGCAAACTCCATCACTTCACTTGTAATGTTATATTTTACATGAAGAATCTCTATCGACAAATTAATGGAGCGAAAATAGTACGTCAATAGATTTCCATGTGACAATTGGAAATGGATCCTCTTAATCTTTCTCAATTTATTCTCTTAAAATGTTATCGCATGCAATTAATGATTATGGTTATAAGGAAGAAAACAATGTCATAATAATATTATACAATATTTCAAAATTTTAGATAATTTCAACTATTTATTTGTAAGTTTAAAAAATAAAAAGATGGAAAATTAAAAGGATGCGAATCCTACCTGTAAGACCCACAATCAAGTATTCAAAGTTTGGTTCGTGGAATTTAAGGTGATCCAGCAAATTGTCCAATCTAGCCTAAATTTTACGATGAGGTTAGGGATAATAGTAAAACTGATTCCATGAATTTGGATTTAGGAAACTAAAGAATAAAACAATTAATTAGTATAATAGTGAATTATATGTAAAATTCCTGTTATTTATCGAAAACTTATAAAACGAGTTCTGATAACTAACGAATTAATAGAGATAAATTATATATACACTAAAAATCATAAAATAATATTTAGAAGTATTTAATTGTACCATATATGAATTTTCATATAAGTAGAAATATGCAAAATTATTTAAAATACGAGAAATATATCAAAATAAGGTTAATAAATTAAAGAAAATTCATGAATAATTAAAGAAAAATATCGAAAAATATCGAAAAATGAAGAAATCTCCAGAAAGTGGTCATAGTAGCTTAGAAATAGAAGCAAAAAAATCAACCAATTAAAATGTAATAAATAGAAAGTAGAAAAAAGATAAGATAAGGCCAATGTTACTTCAATTAATGAGAAAAAAAAAATCTAAGCAGCACTATAAATACTCAAAAAATTTTAGAAGCTCATTTAGTCTATTTGAAGAGCAAAAAAATTAGAGAAAATCTAAATATTTAAGGTTAAGGTTTATGTACAAAAATTACAAAAAAAATCTATACAATTAAGGCTTTAGAAAGAAATCCACACCCCATGGTCACTTAGAAATGAACAACCACAACCACACCACTCTACCCCCTACTGCCCAAGGCTACCAACACATTTGTAGCCACCACTAGTGGCTAGAAGCTAATCTGTTGGGTAAGTCAAATTCCAACCTGATTTTGTATAATT
Organism: Lumnitzera racemosa; assembly: GCA_024138005.1. NCBI lineage: Eukaryota > Viridiplantae > Streptophyta > Magnoliopsida > Myrtales > Combretaceae > Lumnitzera > Lumnitzera racemosa. The sequence continues at coordinate 103,620,524 of JAMXBC010000004.1, forward strand.
TTGTAAAAATATTAAATATTCTTAGGAAAGTATAAAATTTGTTATTCTTGTGATATTATAGTATATAGATTTAAGGAAAATTTTTATTTTGATGAATTTATGTGTAGAATATATTGTCCTTAAGAAACCGTATAAAACCAAATATATTTCAAATTAGAAATAAATGACTTTAGGAGTATAGTTTTGAGTTCAAAATTTTTGTATAAACTAATTAGAGTATTTAAAAGAGTGCTATGAAGCGCTTTTTTATAAATGAATTTTTGAAATTTTTAGATAATTTTTAAGCCTTAAAATAATACATAAAATAGATAATTTTGGGTTAATTAGGTAATTAAATAAATAATTATTGATTTAGAGCATAATTATATGTTTTAGGATGATGAAATCTAATGAAGTATGATATTTGTAACATTTAGGGTGTTAGATGTAATTATTAGGGTATTATGTAGTGAATATGTAATGAGTAAAAAGGGTATATTTTAAGTTAATTTTGCAATTTAGGGTAATTAAGTATAAATTCTAATTTGAGATGAATTTAGATATTTTCAAATATTATTTGATGTTAGGAGATGATATTTAAAGTGATGGGGATATTAGTAGGCGGTAAGGTATAATATATAAGTATAAGAAATTAATGAGTAGGAAAATATTAGGTTAAAATTGATATTATAATAATAATATGAAATATATAAAATTTTCTTACATTAGGAGTTGATTCGGTAGTTAAATTAGAAGTGTAGCGTACCATACCGATCTAAATACTAATTAGAAGCTAAAACGTATATTTAGGATACTTAAATATAGTTAGATGAATTTCACATTTTAGTTTTGGAAGAATTCTTAGGGTTTATAAATAAAAACAATAATCAAAAGCTAAAACAAAACTAAATTAAGAGAGTAATTTAGAAATTGAATCAAAAATTAATTTTGAACTAATTCGATAATAGGAGATATAGAATTTGGATAAATGTGTAAAATTATAATCCCAAGCTTAAAACCTATGATTTAGAGCTTATATGTATATATATACATATGTATAAGCGATCATATTAAATATAAATTATTCTTTTATCAGAATCTAATTTAAAAACCGAAACCTTAATTGAAACAAGAAATAACTTTGAAACCTAGCTGAATAAGGGAAGTACTTCTAAAAAACTTAGTCCTAAATCATTAAATGTAAGAAGATCATAAACCAAAGATATTCATAATCTAAATTACATAACAAAACATATATATGGTAGTTATGGGAAATTAAGCCAACATTTGTATTATAGGGATCTTTGGCGATGGTCAATACGAGTCGCACCTCGAGTGAGTAAGCGATCCAAATAAGTTGGGATTAATACATTACTGTATTTTGGAGCACTAATTTGTAATGTTCGAAGGCTCGAAATTATACTTGATTGTGTTTGTTAGATAGTGGCTGTGGGCATGTACTTGTTTCTAAGTGATGTTATAATTCTGGTTTGTTGTTTTAGCTTGTAATTATATGAATTGTTTGAAATGATTGAACATCTTAAACCAGATTTAAATAAATATATGACTTATAATTCTAAATTGGATTTACATCGCAACGCATTAGGAGAACATTAGGATTCTCCGGCCGAATACCAATCTCTTCAAAAGGGATAGCGCTGGATAGTATAATCGATCCCTTCTTCATTCTTAGTTGAACTAAGTGATAAGTAAGGAGGTTGCGGTAAAAGTGAAGTCAATAGTTCGAAGGTAGTCATTGGAGGAGCAATATCTCCATTGCACAAACTTAGGTTTGGTAGTAAGTTGTTGCATTAATAGAAACTCCTCAACTCGGATTAAATCAAATGCAATTTCTCTAGTTTCACGATAGGCCAAACAACATCATGTGATGGTATTTACTTGTACATGAATAGTATCTAATTAATTTTGTTGATAATTTTGTTTGTGTTTAACATCTAGTTTTAAGTTTCCGCCTCAACTTACTTAACTGTGATTACTCATATCCCTATAGACATTGTTGCAGGTGCTAGCTCAAAAGTAGCTTACATTTACCCTAAAACTTGCAACTATTGAATCTTAAGGAGTGAAAAAATACATTTAAAGAACAAATATATTTTTAATATCTTAGCTTTTATTTTAGACTCTTTCATTTTCAAATAATGTATTATTTAGGAAATATAATATGATGAAACTCTACAAACATGATTTGTAATATTTGAATCCTAGTATATATATATATATATATATATATTCATACTTTTTTAGGTAAATAGCTTATTTAATTTACGAACTATTTACTTTAAAACAGATTAGTCATGAATGTCTTGTATAAATCATATTTAAGATATCGATTGTATAGTTAGTTTTTATCTTAAAATAATTTGTACGATAGGATTGTTATGATTCTATCGTTTCGAGATGTGACACTACCCTCCACTATAATCTTGTCCCCTAGAAAGGGATTTAATTTTACCCAAATAAAAAAGGTGGGAATAATATTGATAGTGAAAACTTTTACATTTTACTTTTGTGACAACCTTAAGCATGAAGTTAATGTCGGTGAGCCCCTCTACTTTTTCATATCAAATACCGTAAGGGCCACATGCTAAAGATGTGTTGTAAAAGAAATCATAAACCCTTTCTAGGTGGGTCTTCACAAGTGTTAGTTAATTATTGTATTGAAGAAAGAAAATCGTGTTGCTGAAATATTCTTACCATTACAAATGGCATCTTCTCTTCATGCTCCACGAGCTTTCAACCTTTAGATCTTTAATTATTGCATCAACCACTATAAATATAATTATATAAAAGTTGATAGGTACTTCTTTTGTGCATTTTGCGTCTCATCAAAAGCAGAAGTTTGGTAGATCGGTGTGAAATGGCTTACTATAGTCAATTAGGAATTTTTATAAAGTCTTTAAGTTGGATTTGTGTACATAAACTTTATTAACATACCACAAGCCATGTATTAAATATTTTTGTTTGGCCATTAGCCATGTATTAAGTATATAAATAATTTTAATTGAGCAAAATTTTGTTTATAGAGCTTTAATATCCTATGAAACAAAGTTGCCAAAATCTTGACTTGCACTTTAGTATATTATATATATATATATATGTATTTTTTTGTCTTTAGGGGAAAAGAATAATCTAAATATTTGAAATTACAGGCAACTATCTACTTAAATGGAAGTTGAGAGCGAGATATTCTTATTGGTTTGTTTATAATTGCACTAGACTTATTTTAATAGTTTTCATACTAAAGGGTTAACAACTATTGAATCAGTTTGCTTTAAGAAGAAGATAATAATAAGGGTTTTTAGGGTCATTATACATCCCCTTCATGAGATCTTCTATTCGAGATCTAAGTCTTACATTCTAATAGTCAAATAATAGATTAGACGGTTTTATTGACAGGATTATAGAAAACCAATTGGTTACTTGCCGTAGTTTAATCCCAATAGGTAGACAATTTGTAATTTTCAATAAATGAATCTTTGCAAATTAATAAGGTTAAGAGTATTTACATTATTCGCTCGGTTCTAAAACAGTATATTTGTTTTTTCTTCTTCCTCATAAACCCTACGCCATTGGGTAGTGAGAAGAAAATATAAAGAAAATAGATATTGATATTCTTAAATTGACAAGGACGTGGATTAGTTTAGCTTATTCATTGAGTAAATTAACCCATACACGTCGATGGTTAGAGATGTCATAATTCTATATAATAATTATAGATATCAGTTACGCCATTATGATATCTAGAAAAATTCAAGAACTTGAAGCGAACATGCCATGTCTCTTGTTTCGTTATAAGTGCATCTTTATTTATTGGGTTAATTTTATCTTCAAACTTGAAAATAAACATGACACATAATTTCAAGCATATGCAATATATATAATATATATATATACACATATTTGTGTTAAAATTTAATCAAGTCTTTTATATCTTAGTTATTACTTAAGCTGTTTAAATGATGGGAAACATATTTGTTTTGGACTATTATTTTATTTTATTTGTTGCAGGCTCTATATAGTTTTATTGTCATATTTAAGTCTACTAGATCTGATAAGACATAATTAAATTATTTAGTTTCCCTCTTTATATGGTTATTTAATAGTCATTAGATTATATTTCTATTATAAACTCATGGAAGAATTATATGGAAGGATATCAATATTTAAGATAAATTCAAATAAAAAATCAACGTTTTAAAAAGCTCAAATAATAAATTAACATTTCGGTGCAAGGTTAAAATAAGAAATCACAGTTATAACACTATTAATTTTATCTGATATGGTTGTTAAGTGGTATGTGATGTATACGTAGCGCTTATATGTGTATTTATATAATAAATAAATAGAAAAAAATTGAAAAATATAAGAAAGTACTAAAAATTAAGAAAATTTTGAAAAATAAAAAGAAAGTAAATTAAAAATATATATAAAAACTAGATATAAAAAAACTCACTAATATAATTTAAGTAATATATATAATAATATAATTTAATTAAATTAATAAAAAAGAAAAAATTAAAAGTAAATAATAAAAAAGTACAAGAAATAAATAAACAAAGAACTAACCACCTCAAAGGCATGAGGTTGAACATACTTGATGAATCGTCGACCCACCAAGCAACGATGGGTGGCTGACCACCACTCCCTTCTTACCCCCTAATGGTGGTCTTATGACCCAATTGCGATTTCGACCCCTTTTTATCTTATCCTTTTTTCTTTTTTTTTTTTCTTTTTTTTAAGAAAAGGGCAATTGTTGGGTGGTCATCCATTGCTGGATGGGAGGGAGTGAGTGGGTTCATGCCTACTGTCGATTGGTGAGTCATGACTCGTCAAGTATTTTTAAGCTGATCGGTTACTCTAAGAGTAAGGGGTGGTCAGTTTTTTTTTTTTAACTTTTTTTCTTTTTATTTTTTTAATTTTTATTAATTTGATCAAATTATATTGTTATATACTATACTTAAATTACATTATTTAGTTTTTGTATTTTTTGGTTTTTTATATTTTTCTAATTTCCCTTTTTTTTCAAAAATTTCTCAAATTTTTTAATATTTTTAATTTGTTTCTATTTATTTATTATTTAAATACACATGTAAGTGCTATGTATACACTACGTATGTATCATGTGAGCACCATGTGTCACTTATTGGCTACATCAAACGAAATTAACGGTATTATAACGGTGATCCCTTATTATAATCTCTTATTAAAACGTTAACTTTTTATTTGAATTTTTAAAAACGTTGATAACTTATTTAAATTTACTACAAAACATTTATATCATCTGATGTAGTTTTTTCTATACTCATATTTGATCTTGCTCTTCTATAGATAATCTTTTTTATTTTTAAGTGTGGTGACATGAATAGTATGAGGTCATTAAAATTTTATTGTGTGATGTGAGACACACAATTCATAGGTGGTACGAGATGAAGAAATATGTTGCTAGACTTTATTTGCAATTCTCGTAATAGAGATTTCCTTGATCCCCTCCTAATAATTCAAAATAAAACATAAGCTTTCTTAATTTATGTCGACTATCAAACATTGCCGACAAGATCAATCTCTGTTGAGTAATTCTTATTGGTATTATCACAAGTCCTTGTCCCATAACTGATCATAAAGGAGGATTCATATATAATTTGTAACATCCGCATTTATTTTATTTTACCCAAAAAAAAAAAATCGACATTCATTCATTGATTTGCATGGATATTTGAAGAATTCGTGACCGAACGTGTGTGACAATGGAGGAGTAGAAAGGGAAATTTCAATATCGCTCGTTACGGTCAGTGAATAATTCTCGTATGTTTATTCCCTGTATTGAATTTTCTTAGCAGCTTCATTATCATTATTACATGATTTATTATTCTAATTTAATTTTCACATCCTATACACATTATTTTTGCTCTTTTAAATTAATCTACTTCTATTGTCCTACATGATTGAGCTTATAAAGTACTTCCCAACATACTTATTCCTTTTATTAGGTCACTTAAATTGTTCAATTGAAGCATCCACGGAACATGGTTGTTCATTTATTTGACTTAATATAGTCCTTGATTGCATTTTTCAACATGATTATAAACTTTTATAGTTCCTTTTAGCTGAAGCACCTATTGAACACCGTTGTTCATTTATTTAACTTGATCCAGTCCTTTATGACATATTTTAATGTGATTATCTATATTATTTAAACCTCACTTTACTTTGGTGTCTCACATTTTAACATTTCATTTGCATTAATCTATTAATTTCCTTGAGTCTATAAATGTCAATAACCTTAAATCACTGTCTGTACAAAAATGTTCTATTTTTATATCTTTTACATTTATCACCATCATTATCATGTTTACTATATATTCATAATATAGTAAATTCACATTGTATAAAGTAATAATTGTATGCTACATATTCAAACCATAACAACACTTATTGATATACAATAATAAACTTATATAAGTAACCAATACTAAATATCTCCGTATATTAAGCCCCACTTATGTTGTCTCATCTATTACAAAAAGAATATAGATATAGTCATGGTCATATATGTATATATTTTTTTAACATTTATAACTATTTAACATTAACTGCTACATAAAGGCACTATAATTTTCCGAAGGTTGTAGTTAAACTTTTCATTGAACCGTAATTGACTTGATTAGGGCCGGTTCATCGGGCTGTTAGTTCATGGGCAAGTTCTTAGGTCCGTGAATCCGATTTCCATTTTTTTTTTAAGTTTGCAATATATATATATATATATATATGTAAAATATGTATATTAGATACACATATTATATATGTCAATATGTATAATATATATAATATTTTAATATGTATAAATATATATATGTTAATATAATACATATATGTAATATATAATATAATATATATGTTGATATATAATTTAATGTAAATTGTAAAAAAAAAAAAAAAATTGGTTCAAACCTACTAGTTTAGGTGGATTAGGGACTTGAACCGCCTAAACCCACATGAACAATAGGTCGTCAACCTATTCAAATTCGCTATTCACAAACCAGTTTTGATTCACTTAATTGATAGGGTAATTCAATACTAGTTTAGAGTGCAGAACTAACTCTAATCTATATCCGTTCCTATACAACAAAATTATGATAAATACGTACAATAATTTACACATTTAAATTATAGTAAATACACATTAATATATAATAGTACGTGCAATCAAACTTTAGTATGTACACATTTATGTATAATAAGTATGTGTTGATGTATAATAATTCACAAAACATATTTCCTTTCCTTTTTTATCATATTATCCTTCTCCATTGCCTATACTTTCTTATATCCTTAATTTATAATGGTTATTAATTACTAATATAAATTTAAAAAAAAAATCATTTTCTACAAACTAAGTTTTTTATTGCATGCACATGCGCTATGGGTGTATTGATCACTAATATACTTTTACATCTCACTTTGCATACTTGAGTTTTGTTTTTATATACTTTGCATGTTTTTTTCTTCTTTTTAGAAAATATTAATCAGATGTTACAAATTGGTATCCGAGGGTCAAAAAAGAAAAAAAAATCAAAAAATATTTAAATAATCCCTCTTTCATTTCCTTAATCCAAATATTTTTAGATTACAACATGTTTATTTCCAATGTTTAACTAAACATAGGTATATAAAGATAAAATACTAAAATATGTATATGGAAAGTAAAAAGTGGTTATATATTTATATATATATATGTATGTATGTATATGTAATCCTACACATGATCAATGGTCATGCACGTGAGGCCTATTCCTCTCAAAGTTTTTGAAAAATTGAGGTTGTTATTTTTCCACTGGACACCAGCTGACAACCCAGATCAAAAGTATTCGAAGAGTAGAAATATATTTTGCGAGTTAAAAAAATAAAAATAGAAATAGAAATATTAACCTTACGAGGGCAATAATTTAATCAATATATATTATCTCAATGAAAGTGACTGTTCATGGTGAGCACTTTTCAAATTGGGAAGAAATGAGAAGTACAGAAACAAATAATAAAAAACCCTACACCATATTGGACAAAACAGAGTTCAGCACATCTATCCACATGATTGCTACCCTCCATTGTTTTTATACGAACCTCGAGGCCACTTAATGACAATTAAGGATGAAGAATCCAGACGTCAATCTCCATCAAACCACCTCCACAAAGTTTAACAAGCACACACTTCGTCGTACTCCCATCATTCTTTTCTAAACAATAATGTTAAAGACATCTGCTAATTACGTAATACATCCAACCAACCTCCGGAAAGGCAAGAGATCCAAATCGTTCACAATAAGTTACACTTAAATATTAACTTATGGTGAGTTCAAACTATTTAAATAGTTTTTAAGTTGTGTTTCAATGTTCGGATCTAACAAGATCAAAATTTTTATTGAGTACAAGTTGATTTTAAGTTTTTCTAGTTCATATAGAATTTGAGTTTGAATATTAATGTAATCAAGAGAAAGATTTCTTTAACTTCTTTTTTTTTGTCATTCTAGTAACAAACTTTGCCCAGTTACACTCATACTCATTCAGTTACTTTAGAGAGAATTTTAAGTGTCCAATTAAGCCAAGGTTAATCAAGCTTTCAGTTTGCAAATTAAGCTAACTCGAGGTGGTTCAATTTGTTGACCTAGTTAAGCTTCATTGATTTTACATATATTTTTTCTTAATTAAATGAAAGGGGCAAATAGTTAAGCCCTATACTATGTTGCGAATTGTTATGAGCCATGTGGTGAATTTGCATCAAATAAGTCAATTCAATCATTTAAATTAAAGATTAGAGGTTAATCTGGTCCAATATAAATCATGTTCAATTAGCTTCATAGGAGAGAAATAGAAGAATCATTCCCTATATATAAGCTAATATAGCATTTGCTTCAAGAAATAACTATTCTTAAAATATTTGTTACCATTGAATAAGGAACTATGAAATTGATGATGGTGAATTCTCAATGAGGTAAGCTTAGGTGTCATGTCCCAAAGCAGCAGAGTGTAACAGCTTCGCTCTGTAAACCATTTTAAGATATAAGTTAGCCTTATAACCGCTATCCTAGACCTAATCTACACAAGGTATCCACGACTAACCCGCTTTAAAATAAACAGTTCGTAATTTAAATAAATCATTTATCTAAAAAAGTGAGAAAATATATATATACACTGGAATTCAGTTATTACAATTAATGTTTACAATATTTCACCGTAATCTATTTCTTAGTTAACAAATTATTCATAAATGAAAAATTCTAAGATAAGAGCTTAGACCTTAAAAATATATGTCCGTTCTTCAAATGTTTTTCCTCACTCCCAAGGATCCAGCAGTTGCTGGCTTCAAAGCAGTTGTAAGCCGCTTCTTAGCTAGCACTTGCAACGATGTGTATAGGGATGTGAGCAACCACAGCTTAGTAAGTTAGGATAAAGGACTTAAAACTATACCACAAACACAAACACATACAAAGTTATCAACAAACTTATTAGGTGCAATGCATGTTCAAGCAAATGCTATCACACGACGTTATTCGGCCCGTCGTGAGATTAGATAAATTGTGCCCGCTCTAATCTGGGTTGAGAAGTTGCTGTTAACGCGATAGCTTACGACCAAACTCAGGCTTGTGCAATGGAGACACTACTCCTCCCGTGATTACCTTCGAACCATTGACTTCACCCTTACCGCGACCTCCTCACATGTCACTTAGTTCGACTAAGGATCAAGAAGGGGACCATTATGCTATCCACCGCTATCCCTTTCGAAGGGGTCAGTATTTGGCCGGAGAATTCTAGGTTTTCCCTAATGGGTTGCTATACAGGTCCGATTTATGTTTATAAGTTATATCTTTGTTAAGTTCAGTTTATAGTGATTAATTATTTCATACAAATCATACAATACAAGCCAAGTAGTAAATAAAAAATCATATCATCAGCTCAAAACAACCATAATCAAGTACAATTTCAAGCCTCCAAAATACAACACTGTATTAATTCCAACTTACCCGGACTCCTCGCTCCCTCACTCGAGGTCCTACTCATTCAGGCTATCGCCGATAATCCCTATAACATAAATGTGGTTTTAGTTTTTCATATAACTATTATAAGTTAGTTTTATACTATAATGTTTATTGTTATCTTTTGTTTAGGGTTTAATATGTCCGGTTATTTAGATTCTCAAATCTTTTACAATTAGTTTAGGTTTGGGGTTAGGTTCGGGTTCAGTTTCCGCATCGATTTCTAAATTAAGTTCTAGTTTGATATCTAAGTATTGTTTATACCCGAAACTTCGAAACTCGTTTCAACTCATAATGTGAAATTAATCACATTACTTCCAGATTTCTTAAATAACATAACTACCCTTAGTCAGTATTTTATTCCACTAAAATCCTTATTAATGTATCGAATTTACTCCTGATGTGATAAATTTTTACATTTTTCATACAATTACATAAATTTAAGTTTTCTATCAGATTTATTATATATCCTTATTATTTATATAATATCAATTTTTATCCTAATATCTTCTATTTATTATATTTCTAATAATTCCGTATTATGTACTATTACTTATTATGTACATAATACACATATAATATTTCTATCACTCTAATTACCATCTCCCAACATCAATTATCATTTCAAAATATCTAAATTCATCCTAAATCAGATTTTACACCTAATTACCCTAATTTACAAAATTAACTTAAAATTTATTATTTTTCCTTATTACTTATTTACTACATAATTAGCCTAATAATTACATATAACACCTTAAATGCTACAAGTATCATACTTCATCAGATTTCAACTTCTTAAAACATATAATTATTCACTAAATTAGCAATTAACTATTTAATTACTTAATTAATCCTAAATTACTCATTTTATGCATCATTTTAAAGCCTAAAAATTATCTAAAATTTTTGAAAATTCATTTTTGAAAAAGGGCTTCATGGCACTGTTCTATATCACCTAAGTAGTCTACACAAAAATTTTAGGCTCAAAACTACACTCTTAAAGTCATTTATTTCTAAACCGAAACATGTTCGGTTTTGCATGATTTCTTAAGGACCATATATCACGGGACATATTTTTATCAAAATAATATTTTTCCTAAAAACTACATATCAAAATATTATAGAATAAAAAAATTCATAATTTTCTAAGAATATTTACTATTTTTATAAAATTACACAAAATCGGGCTGGAAATCGAACTCACTAATTTGGGTGGCTTCGGCCATCTTCGGTGGCCATGGGTGTATCGACCCACTTGGGCGCTGCCACCATCATGTGGTGGTGGTGGCCATCCACTCCTAGTTTCTCGTTGGGTCTAGGTTCTCCTTAGAAGCCCCAACTGTATAGATTTTTGCTAAATTTTTGTAAAACCCTAATTTCCTCCCAATTTCACCTCTCTCTAATTTTGTAGCATTTCAAACTAATCAAATGAGCTTCTGAAAAATTTAGAGTATTTATAGAACTTTAGGGAAATTATTGTGCATTAATTTGATTAAACAATTGCCTTATCTTCTTCCAATTTGCCCCTTGTGTTGTTCTAATATAATTGGCTAATTTTTTTTTATTATTTTCCTTAGCTGCCATGACCCAAATTTGGATAATTCTTTATTTTTTCTTATTTTTCTTTATTTTTTCTTAATTAATTATGAATTTTATGTAATTATTTAGTATTATTTTAAAAAATTTCACGTATTTTAAGTAATTACGCGTATTTCTACCTACATGTAAATTCATATATAGTGAAAATAAATATTCTTAAATATTATTTAGGTCATTCTATGATTTTTAGATTACATATAATTTATCTCTAGCGATTGGTTAATTATCAAAATGCAATCTATCAAATTTATTATATATCCCTATTATTTATATAATATCAATTTTTATCCTAATATTTGCTATTTATTATATTTCTAATAATTGCGTATTATGTACTATTACTTATTATGTATATAATATATATTTGATATTTCTAATACTCTAATTACCATCTCCTAACATCAATTATCATTTCAAAATGTCTAAATTCATACTAAATCATATTTTACACCTAATTACCCTAATTGACAAAATTAACTTAAAATTTATTATTTTTCTCTATTACTTATTTAGTACATAATTAACCTAATAATTACATCTTACACCTTAAATATTACAAGTATCATACTTCATCAGATTTCAACATCCTAAAACATATAATTATTTACTAAATCAGTAATTAACTATTTAATTACTTAATTAATCATAAATTACTCATTTTATGCCTCATTTTAAAGCCTAAAAATTATCTACAATTTTTGAAAAAGAGCTTCATGTCACTGTTCTATATCACCTAAGTAGTTTACACAAAAAATTTTAGGCTAAAAAATTATACTCCTAAAGTCAGTTATTTTTAAACTGAAACATACTCAGTTTTACACGATTTCTTAAGGACCATATATTATAAGACATATTTTTATCAAAATAATATTTTACCTAAAAACTACATACTAAAACATTTCAGAATAACAAAATTTATAATTTTCTAAGAATATTTACTATTTTTATAAAATTACACAAAATCGAGCTAAAAATTGAATTTACCGATTTGGGTAGCTCCAGCCAACGTTGGTGGCCATAGGTGTATCGGCTAACTTGGGCGCTGCTACCACCGTGTGGTGGTGGTGACCGTTTACTCCCAGTTGCTCGTTGGGTCTGAGTTTTCTTTAGAAGCCCTAATTGCATAGATTTTTGCTAAATTTTTATAAAATCTTAATTTCACTTCTCTCTAATTTTCTATGGTTTCAAACTGATCAAACGAGCTTCTGAAAAATTTGGAGTATTTATAGAGCTTTAGAAAAATTATTGTGTATTAATTTGGTTAGACAATTGCCTTATCTTATTCCAATTTGCCTTTTATGTTATTCTAATTTAATTGACTAATTTTTTTTTTCTTATTTTCCCCAATGGCCATGACCCAAATCTCGATCATTCCTTATTTTTTCTGATTTTTATTTATTTTTTATTAATTAATTATAAATTTTTTAAATTATTTAGCATTATTTTAGCACATTTCTCATATTTTAAGTAATTACGCATATTTCTACCTACATGTAAATTCATATAGAGTGAAAATAAATATTTATAAATATTATTTAGGTCATTATATGATTTTTAATATACATATAATTTATCTTTAGTGATTCGTTAATTATTGAAATACATTTTATGCATTTTCAATAAATAACGAGTTATATACTTAAAATTTGAAAATTTTATATTCTTTTATTTTATTGTTTATTTTCTTAAATTTGAACTTACGGGATCATTTTTACTAATATTTCTAACTTTACTTTATAATTTAGGTTCAATCAGATCTTTCAACTGATCGGAATCCCGAGTGGCTGGTTGTGGAGCTTACACTAGGCCTATGGGTAGGTTGCTTCTTAAGGATTAAACTTGTCTAAGGAACAAATGTAATCTATCTGAGGGCATTAGAGATCTCTTTGACGAGTGGATCCAAATGTTTAAATCAATAATCTAGTAGAGAATGACCATAAAAAAATAAGAGATGAGTTTAGGATTGTTGATCCCATACAACGAAGGCTTCCCTTCATGTTTATAGGATTGGGAAGAATGAATGTGGCAGGTAAGATATTCCTTGGATCTCTTAGTATCTTCATATTGATCATTCCTTAGGATCTTATGACATGATCCAGTTTCTATGAAGTACTTCCCAGCACTCTTTGAAAAATATCGGTTGCAGGCTAAGTTCAGACTTAGAGGTCCAAGGGCAAAAGATACTATTAATAAACTACTCCTTAATTATGAGTTATTCCATAAACTTTTTCTACATATTTTCTTATTTTGTCCATGAGAATGTAGCCCATCAATTAAGCTATGGATCTAATCACCAAGACCTAGTTATCACGACATAAATCTAATCCTAATCAAACCACTTGACTTGAATCTTAAACTTACACAACTCAAACCGTTTAACTGCATAAAACCTACACAAAACCACCTAACCATTACCATTAGGACCATGCAATCTAACCACCTGACAATGTCACCATGACTATCCAAACCTACACAACTCGAACCATCGACTGCATTAAATTCCCATTGAATCACCCAATCACAATCAATATACTTACATAACTTGAACGACTTTCAAATATCCCCAAACCATATTAACAAACTTATATTGAGCTAAGTCGAGCTTTAATTGTCTATTTATGGATATAATGAGCCAAGTAAGGTGTATGGTTTGTACACGGTGGTGGTTAAGGTTTACTAGGGTTAGTAGCTAGAAGTTTCAAAAGAGTACTTACATTTCAGTATCTTTGAGTTTCATTTTAAAATATTACTTATAATGTTTCAATATAATAAGTAAAGTAATAAAATTATTAAAAATAATTAATTAGAAAATAAAATTATTAAACATCTTCAATAAATATTAAAATAAAAATAGTTAACAAATGAAAATACAAATAAAAAAAAAAGCTACTCTCATTAGTTGCCCCAAGCCTTTATGTAACCAGAATTGATTTACAAATTGTACAAGCCACGAATGAAAATGGGTGGCCACCACCATGGTATAATAGCAAAAAAGAATTAAAAATAAGAAAGTAGCAAAAGAACCATCTAACTTCATTCTTTTATTAATTTTTTTCTACCTGTAGTTTTTTTCTTGGTTATAAATGACCACCTACCCAGGCAAAGGATTGTACCACTTTTATAAGGTAGTGGATAACTACCCATGTCCATAGGTGGTTAACAATGCATCAAAATATTTAGACCAATTTTGGTAACCTTGAGGTATGGGCTTGGCTTAGCCACCACCAATTTGTTAGGAGGGCATGTGACCTTTCTCCTTAAGCAATGGTTGACTATCAATAACCTTATAGTAGCTTAAAGGGGTAGTTTACTTAATATTTTCTTTTTCTACATATTTTCAATTTCCCCTTTTCTTTGTAACTTCTATTGCCTCGTTATAATATTTAATTAAATAATTTAATACTATTATTTCATTCAATATTATGTAGACTAGCCAAAATTAGATATTTATTTTCTTAATAGCATTGATAAACAATGATAAAATGCAAGTGCACAAATTATAAGGTTAAAAACATGAATATATACATGATGTAATTTATATTTAAAGAAATATGTTATTAAATACCATTTAGTGTTAGTTAGTGTAAGTCCTATAGCTAGTCACTCAGGATTTCGATCGGCTAAAAGATCCAATCAAGCTTAAATTATAAGTAAAGCCAGAAATATTAGTAAAAATGATCCCGTAAGTTCGAATTTAAGAAAATAAGCAATAAAATAAAAGAATATAAAAATTTCAAATTTTAAGTATATAACTCGTTATTTATCGAAAATGCGTAAAATGCATTCCGATAATTAACGAATCGCTAAAGATAAATTATATATATACTAAAAATCATAGAATGACCTAAATAATATCTGTGAATATTTATTTTTACTATATATGAATTTACATGTAGGTAGAAATAGGTGTAATTACTTAAAATACGTGAAATGTGTTAAAATAATACTAAATAATTAAAAAAATTCATAATTAATTAAGGAAAAATAAAGAAAAATTACAAAAAATAAGGAATGATCTAGAATTGAGTCATGGTAGCTGGGGAAAATAAGAAAAAAATTATCCAATTAAATTAAAATAACACAAAAGTCAAATTGGAAGAAGATAAGGCAATTGTTTAATCAAATTAATGCACAATAATTTCCCTAAAGCTTTATAAATACTCCAAATTTTTCAGAAGCTCATTTTGGATATGAAGAAGTTTAGAAAAATAGAGAGAGGTGAAATTGAGAGAGGCGAAATTGAGAGAAAATTAGGGTTTTACAAAAATTTAGCAAAACTCTGTACAATTAAGGCTTGTAAAGAGAACCAAAACCCGATGAGCAACTGGGAGTGGATAGCCACCACCATCACACGGTGGTGGCAACTCCCAAGTGAACTGATACACCTATGGCCACCGACAGTGGCCGAAGCCATCCAAATTAGTGAGTTCGATTTTTAGCCTAATTTTGTGTAATTTTGTAAAAATAGTAAATATTCTTATAAAATTATGAATTTTGTTATTCTAAAATATTTTTGTATATAGTTTTTATGAAAAATATTATTTTGATGAAAATATGTCCCATGACATATAGTTCTTAAGAAATCATGCAAAATTGAATATGTTTCGGTTTAGAAATAAATAACCTTAGGAGTGTAAAATTTTTGTGTAGACTACTCAGATGATATAGAATAATGTTATGAATCCCATTTTCAAAAATTAATTTTTGAAATTTTTAGATAATTTTTAAGCCTTAAAATGAGAAATAAAATGGGTAACTTAGAGTCAATTAAGTAATTAAATAGTTAATTACTGATTTAGTGAATAATTATATGTTTTAGAATGTTGAAATCTGATGAAGTATGATACTTATAGCATTTAAGGTGTTAGATGTAATTATTAGGTTAATTATGTAATAAATAAGTAATAGGAACAAAATAGCAAATTTTAAGTTAATATTGTAAATTAGGGTAATTAGGTGTAAAATCTGATTTAGGATGAATTTAGACATTTTGAAATGATAATTGGTGTTGGGAGATGGTAATTAGAGTGATAAAAATATTAGATGTGTATTATGTATATGAAAAGTGATAGTACATAATATGTAATTATTAAAAATATAATAAATAGAAAATATTTGGATAAAAATTGATTTATATAAATAATAGGGATATATAATAAATCTGTAGAAAACTCAAATTTATGTAATTATATGAAAATTGTAAAATTTTCTCACATCATAAGTAAATTCGATACACTAATAAAGATTTAAGTGCACCGAGTGGAATAAAATACTGATTAAGGGTAATGATAGTATTTAGGATATCTGGAAGTAATGTGATTAATTTTACATTATGAGTTGAAACGAATTTCTAGGGTTCAGGTATAAAACATTACTTGGAAATCGAACTAGAACCTAATTTAGAAATCGTCGCGGAAACTGAACCCAAACTTAGCCCCAAATCCAGAATAATTGTAAAAGATTTGAGAATCTAAATAACTAGATATATTAAACCCTAAACAAAACATAACAATAAGAGTCGTAGGATAAAACCAACCCATAATAGTTATTTGAAAAACTGAAATTACGTTTGTGTTATAGGGATGATCGGCAATGGCCTGAGCGAGTTGGACCACGAGCGAGCGAGCGAGGAGTCCAGATAAGTTGAGATTAATACATTGCTATATTTTAGAGGCTTGAGATTATGCTTGGTTGTGCTTATTAGATAGTTGGTTGTGTGCATGTGATTAATTATAAGTGATACTATGATTCTATTTGTTATTCTGACTAATATTGTATGATTTATATGAAATGATTGATCACTCTAAACTGAACCTAATCAAATATACGACCTGTAATTATAATTGGACCTGCATGGCAACCCATTAAGGGAAACCTAGGATTCTTTGGTCAAATACCGACCCCTTCGAAAGAGATAGTGCAGGATTGCATAATGGTTCCTTCTTCATCCTTAGTCGAACTAAGTGACAGGAGAAGAGGTCGCAGCGAGGGTGAAGTCAATAGTTCGAAAGTAGTCCCGGGAGGAGCGGTGTCTCCATTGCATAAGCCTGGGTTTGGTCTTAAGCTGTTGTATTAATGGCAATTCCTCAACTCGGATTAAAGCGGGTGCAATTTCTCTAATCTCACAACAGGCCAGACAACGTTGTATGATGATATTTGCTTAAACATGCATTGCACCTAATAAGTTGGCTGATAATCTTGTTATGTTTATGGTATAGTTTTAAGTCTTCCATCCTAACTTATTGAGCTGTGGTTGCTCACATCCCTATAGACGTCATATAGGTGCTGACTAAAAAGTGGCATATAACTAATCTGAAGCTAGCAACTGCTGGATTTTAAGGAGTAAGAAAAAACATTTGAAGAACAAACATATATTTTTAAGGTCTAAGCTTTTATATTAGAATTTTTCATTTCTGAATAATGTAATAACTAGGAAATATATTACGGTGAAATATTGTAAATGTTAATTGTAATAATTGAATTTCAGTGTATATATATATTTTCTCACTTTCTTAGGTAAATGTTTTATTTAAATTATAAACTATTTACTTCAAAGCCGGTTAGTTGTGGACGCCTTGTGTAGATCAAGTCTAGGATAGCAGTTATAAGGTCAACTTCTATCTTAGAATGGTTTACACAGTGGTGCTGTTACGACTCTGTCACTTCGGGACGTGATAGCTACTTGATAGGCATGATAGCTACTTGATAGGCATGATAATAGTTAACTAACCATTCGTTCACTTTGAGCAATGGAATAGGAATGGGATTATAACTACCATGGGACGAAATAAGTTTGTAATAGCCTATGATATTATTTAGTTAAACAAAAAGGTAGCCTAACAATAAATCCATAATAGCCTTATTCTTTCTTCTTCTATCTTTTTCTTTAACCATCTCATTCTCCTTCTACCTCCTTTACATCCATCATAGCTGTACCCATTCACCAAACTAGTTCATAAACTACTCATACTCGATTCAAGTTTTATTCAAATTCAATTAAGTAATTATTAAATTAAGCTTGAGCTACTAAAGTAGTAAATTGAGTTAAGCTCAAGTTTTAAAATACTAAACTTATCAAGCTGTAAGCCTAATAAAGCTTGCACACAACTATCACCATTGGTCATGCTTTCACCATTACAATAGCACACTCACCTACACAACTAGATTTGAGCACTAAGTAAGGTAACTTCCACTCATAGACCACTACACATAATCCTAGCAAGTCATAAACATCGACTAACCACTATACACTACAAATCTATTTGTTATCATACCAAGCTATTCCACTTAAACATTGACTACTATCAATACTTTTGTTTAGTTTTTTTTTAATCAAATAATAGGTTAATTGTTGGTGGTGTTCCGTAGTAGTGGTTGTTAGCCGTGTTTGGTGGTGATGGTTGTTAATGGCGTTCAGTAGAAAAGGAAGAAATGGGTCTAACAAAAGAATTATAATTCAATAGTGCTATTACAGGATGAAAGTTGAATAAAACACTACAATAGTAATTCTATGAGAAATAAGGGACATAATGGAATTGATATTAATATTATGATGAAATAAGCAGGCTATAAAATCCATAATCAGCTATTCAGGGTTTCACTCGTAAAATTTAGGACGATTGAATAAATTGTCTGATTCAACTTAAATTTTACGACAAAGTTAGAATTATTAGTAAAAGTGATCCTATAAGCTCAAATTTAAAAAAATAAGTAATAAAATAAAAGAATATAAAATTTTTCAAATTTTAAGTATATTACTCATTATTTATCTAAAATGCACTCTAATAATTAACAAATCGCTAAAGATAAATTATATGCATATTAAAAATCATAAAATAACTTAAATAATATTTAGGAGAATTTATTTATACCATGTATGAATTTACATATAGGTAGAAATAGGCACAATTACTTAAAATACGTGAAATATGTTAAAATAAAATTAATTAATTAAAGAAAATTCATAAATAATTAAGAAAAAATGTGAAAATGTCCAGAAGAAAAGCATGACATGCTAAGAAGGAAAAAAGAAAATCAAATAATTAGATTAAAACAACAAAAAAGATAATTTGGAAGAGGATTAGGCCAATGTCAACTCAATTTAATGCATCATAATTGCTTTGTGCCTCTATAAATAGTAAACAAATTTTAGAAGCTCATTTTGGATGTCTAGAATTGTAAAAAATTAGAGAGAGGCGAAATTGAGAGAAAATTAAGGTTTTTACAAAAAATTGTATAGTAGGAGAACCTAGACCCAACAAGCAACTGGGAGTGAAAGGCCACCACCATTACCACACGGTGGTAGCAGCGCTTAGATAGGCCGATATACCTATGGCCATTGACGGTGGCTAGAGCCACCAGTTCTAGTAAGTTTCGATTTCTATCTGATTTTTCTTAAATGGTTAGAAATATCAAAATTAGTT
Source organism: Lumnitzera racemosa (assembly GCA_024138005.1). NCBI lineage: Eukaryota > Viridiplantae > Streptophyta > Magnoliopsida > Myrtales > Combretaceae > Lumnitzera > Lumnitzera racemosa. Next base: position 103,640,577 of record JAMXBC010000004.1, read on the forward strand.
AGAAAATTATGAAATTTGTTATTCTGAAATATTTCTGTATTTAGTTTTTATGAAAAATATTATTTTGATGAAAATATGTCTCGTAATATATGGTCATTAAGAAATTATGCAAAATCGAGAATGTTTTGAATTAAAAATAAATGACCTTAAAAGTGTAGTTTTGAACCTAAAATTTTTGTGTAGACTACTTAAGAATTATATAATAGTACTATGACGCTCTTTTTCAAAAATTAATTTTTTAAAATTTTAAATAATTTTAAGGCCTTAAAATGATATATAAAATGGGTAATTTAGGGTTAATTAAGTAATTAAATAGGCAATCATTGATTTGATGCACAATTATATATTTTAAGATGTTGAAATCTGATCGAATATGCTATTTGTAGCATTTAGAGTGTTAAATGTAATTATTAGGATAATATGTAGTAAATATGTAATAGGTAAAAATGATAAATTTTAAGTTGATTTGATATTTTAGAGTTATTAGATTCAAAATCTAATTTGAGATGAATTTAGATATTTAGAATGCTATTTGATGTTAAGAGATGGTATTTGAAATGATATGAATATTAAATGTGTAATATGTAAGTATGAAAAATTAATAATTACGAAAATATTGGTTAGAATTAATATTATGATAATAATAGGAATATATAATAAATCTGATAAGAAACTTGAATTAGGGTAATTATATGAAAAAAGTAAGATTTTCTTATTTATAACAGGGGTAAATTCTATAATTAAATTAGGATTCAGCTATACTGTACGAACTACAACACTAATTAGAGACTAAAAACGATATTTAGGATATCCACAAATAATACGATTAATTTCACATTATGGGTCAGAATGATTTCTTAGGGTGTATGTATAAATCTCTAACAAGAAACTGAGTTAAAAACTTAATTTAGAAATTGATGCGAAAACTGAAATAGAACTTAATATGATTCAAGAAGAATTGTAAAAGACTTAAAAACCTAGATAATTAGGTATATTAAAACTAAAATAAAAGATAACAATAAGCGTTATAAGATAAAAATAACCTATAATAGTTATATGGAAAATTGAAACTATGCTTGTATTATAGGGATTATCGACGATAGCCTTAGCGAGTTTGACTTCGAGTGAGCAAGCAAGGAGTCTGGGTAAATTAGGATTAATACATTGCTGTATTTCGAAGGCTTGAAGTTGTACCTAATTGTGCTTGTTAGGTAGTGGCTATTATGTGCATGTCCTTGTTTTTGAGTTTAATGCCATGATTTTGAATTGTTGTTCTGACCTATATTATATAAACTGATTGATCACCCTAAACTGGATCTAATCAAATATATGATTTGCAATCATAAACCGAACTTTCATAGCAACCCATTAGGGGAACATTAGGATTTTCTAACCAAATACTGACCCTTTTGAAAGGGATAGTATCGAATGGTATAATTAATCCCTTCTTCATTCTTAGTCGAACTAAGTAATAGGTGAGAAGGTCCTGGCAAGAGTGAAGTCAATTGTTCGAAGGTAGTCGTAGGAAGAGTGGTGTTTCCATTGCATAAGCCTAGGTTTGGTAGTGAGTTGTTGCATTAATGGTAACTCCTAAACTCAGATTAGAGCAGGCACAATTTCTCTAATCTCACGACAGGTAGGACAACGTCGTGCGATAGCATTTGTATGTTCATATATTGCATCTAACTAAATCGGTTGATAACCTTGTTTATGTTAGTGATATAGTTTTAAGTCCTCTGTCTCAACTTACTGAGCTGTGGTTACTCACATCCCTATAAACGTCGTTACAGGTGCTAATTAAGAAACAACTTACAACTACCTTGAAGTCAACAACTGTTAGATCCTGAGAAGTGAGAAAAAATATTTAAAGAATAAACATATATTTTTAAAATCTAAGCTCTTATTTTAGAATTTTTTATTTTTGAATAATATATCAATTAAGAAATAGATTACAGTAAAACGTTGTAAACATTAATTGTAATAACTAAATTTTAGTGTACATATATATTTTCTTAGGTAAATGACTTATTTAAATTATGAACTATTTACTTTAAAGCGAGTTAATTTGGATGCTTTATGTAGATCGGGTCAAGGATAACGGTTGTAAGACTAACTTCTATCTTAGAATGGTTTGTATAGCGAGACTGTTACGACTCTACTGCTTTGGGGCATGATACATGCCATAAAGGGTTAAGAGTAAGACCATATGTTATACAATCAATATCACATACGGTATATAAACTTTACCAAAATATATAATTTATTACTTATATTTTGAAAAAATAAATTTAATATCTAATTAGAGTTTTCATTGTTATTTTTACTATCCGATCTAACTTTGTAAGTCCTTTTTGTTGATATGGATATAAGGATAAACTAGGAATTAATCCATAATCGCTAGTAAGTTATACAATCTACTTTTTGAAGTGGATTCTAATTTACTTCACCTTAAGTGATCATTTTAGCCACCTTAAGATCGGAGGATGGCTTGCAACCACCTAGTAGGGGTTGCACAACTCTCTTCATGTGGTCGTTAGCAACCTTTTGACTTTAGAGTGGCGAGAATGTTCAATTCTTAATTCGCCTTTATATCTACATTAGCAAATGAACTTAACAGAGTTTGTTGATGCAATAAAAATAATTAGAAAACTTTGACATAATAGAAAATTGATTTTTTCAAAGTGCAGGCACCAAATTATATATTTTACTAAAATTTAAGTATCATTTATGGACATTAATTCTATCTTATATTATACATATCATATAAGAGAAGTTTTTTTTTTTTTTTTTTTTTTTTTATCAATAAAAAGTTTGGATGGCTTCAACTTTAGACACTACCTTACGGAAATACTTAGTTCTTAAAATATCATATTAATATCTCAAGGAGCTTTTTATTTAAAAAAACCCTTTATTTTATCTCTAAATTCTTTCCAAACAATTCATTTATACTTTTTAAAGTTTTTGTTAGGTTCTACGCTTGATTACGTATCCAAACATGTAAAAAAAAAATTACAATAAGAATATTAAAAAGAAAATTATAGTGTCATTTAAATTTAGAATTAAATTTTTTCTATTCTACTGTTTATTAATTTTTTACCCTTTCCTCTCTTCCCACCCCTCCCCTTCTTCATTTATTTTTTCCCTTTTCCCCTTTTCACTTTTTCCCTTTCCCTACGTTCTCGTTTATCTCCCCTCCCTTGTCCTATTCATCTGTCAAATTAAAAAACAAAACAATACAGAGCTTAGTTACTCTGTCAAGGCGTGTCCCCAGACGAAGGAACTCCGCCCAAGCTCGGCATCTCCACTACGTGGGATGTTTGGCTTTTGAAATCTGTGCCAAGCATCCGACATTGGGAATGCTCTTGCATATTACCCATTAACACGATCTTTATGTTAGCAGTCGAATTCGAATTTTACGCCTTTTATAATTCAAGATTAATCTTTACTAACTTGGCCAACTTGTGTTAACTATAAAAAAAAAGTGAACGTTATGTCACTGATATAGAAACATACGCCATGTAAACGACAACAATGTGTTTTGTAACAACTTGGAGCCTTGGACCACCGTCCTTTACCTTACTCCCTTTTCGATTGAAGTCTTTTGGACTTCTCAATCCAACATTTCGGGCCAACAACATGTGGAAGAAACATTAGGAAGCTCCTTAACCGTAGGATTCTTAGGATGGGAAAGAAAGGGTTTAGTAAAAGCTAAGATATCCGGTCAGGGCCCCAGGGGTCCCTCCTGGCGGTTGTGCATATCACATAATCTATGGAAATTCATTATCATGCATCTTTAGCAAGCAATTTGGTCAAACGGAAATGATTGCCTTGTAGGGTTCCATCAGGACCAACATAAAACAAGGTTTCCTGTCCCTGACCGTTAAGTTTTGACAAATGCCTACCCACATAGGAGATTTTTGGGACTTATTTGGTCCATTTCAGGGGAAAAGAGAAAAAAATTATTAATATCAATACATATTGAAATTATGTAATAATGAATGTTTTTTAAAAAACTATTATTTATATTGAAATTTTATTAATACTTATCCATCACTAATCCAAACACACGGGTATTAATATCACCAAAATTTTCTTATAACACTTAATTTTACCAAAATAACTATTATACAGTAGCAGCTAATTTTTTTTGCTCTTTTGTGATTTTTCCATTATAGCCTTCTCATGATTGGTCAAATTTTTACTAAATGTGTTTATTCTTTTTTTTTTTTCCAGACACGTGTAATGCAGGTACATCCTACCCTAGCAATTCTTAATTAAACTTTCCTCTCTATAATTCCGAAATGGAGACCGGTGAATTACATTTCTACCTTCACCGTGGATCCTCAGTCCTCACCAAGCTCTCATTTAAAATAATTAGAAATTAAATTAAACAGAATTTATCAGAAGAAACCTGAACCATCTAAAACCTGTTCTCCAACCTGTTAGATCATGGATAGATCCAATCATTGCGAACACATGAATCTGCCTGCCATTATTCATCCGATTAACATTCTCAATTAGCAACAAGCATGGGACATGTAGAAATATATCAAGAAATCATGGAAACATAATGTCATCACTCACAACAAGCATAAGATGTTTTGTTGTCATTTTCACAGCAGGCATCAGATATATCTAATACATTAATGTAGAAGAAGAACCGTGTGTAGCAGAAATTGGGTAATGTACGATGTAATTCCGTAAGAACCTCATTCAATGGTTTGAAGAGCCCTGTAGAAGCTCGCTTATCTTCTTCAAAGCCTTATCATACGATATAAACCCCATAAACCAGAATTCATGACCATCTCTGGTTATGACTTGAATGTATTTATCAGAGGGGTTCAATCTATTTGCTGATGGATTCACTGCACTCAACTGATCAAGCAGTAGCACTACCTGCATATTATAATAATTGAAGATTCATCAGAAAAGCTCACAAAGCTGACAATTTCCTTAAAAGAAGTTAAATAAAACAAAGGTAAGAAATCCTGTCATATAAAATCAGTATGTCATGAGAAATAGTCCAACCGACTCAATCATAGAGTCAATTGCAGAATTCTTTTTGGGCTCTTACAAGAAGCATCATGCTTAAAATAAGATAATTGTGAATAAAGAATCTATGATGCACTTTGGAGGTTAAAAGTTGAATGAGGAAAGCATGGAGCAATTTTTCATGGTAATAGAACACCATGCTGCATTTACCAAAGGGACATGTTTGCTTGTAAAGTGATGTTGTGAACTTGCAATGTTAATTTTGCATGAGAATCAACAATTACCTTATAATACATCCATTGTTGCTGCCCCGTGGAAGAATAGTAGCAAAGGGGATTATCACTACAAAAGGCCAGCTTTTTGGTGGACAAATAAAGCATTCCAATCACAGGCCCAGAGGCTGTTGATAAATAGCAAGCATAGGCCTTCAAGAACTTTTCTCCTGGTAATATCTCAAAAGTATGTTGAAACAACTTTTCTTGTCCTCCTTCAGTTAGGACTTTTGTTCCTTGAGCAAGCCTTGCCATTGCTGCGTCTGTGACGTGAGGACTAGTCCTGACTGTTAATTCATGGTAAGGTGACGTTTTTAAAGATGATCCATAGGCAGAAATACATCTTACAAAAGATTACTGAAAGTAACATAGGTTCTTGCATCAGATTTCTAAGCAGATAAACATGACAAGAGATTGTGAAAAAAATGCCATTTGCACAATCATTTCATTTTCTTGCTTCATTTCATATTTACTTCAAAACATAAATAAAGCCATGCAGACATACACACCATAGCATAGCAGACTGACAGTACATTTTCAAAACCTCATATTGGCTCCTAAAGGATGAATATTGATATTGCTTTCCATACCAAAATTTTCAAGAAAACAAATTGTGTCTGCTTTGGAGTCTAAGTCTAGTTCTCCACAGAATGGATTATTGGTGAGCACTTAGCTTCTAACAATAACATGACCTGTTAGAAACTTGATATCAACATTACTCTTCTGTGGAGTTCCCTTTTTCCTTTTTTCCTTTGTTTTGGTGGAATTCAACAAGCAACTAGTTGAGTAAAACCTAAATTCAGATCCTCATTAAAAGGAGACGAAATAGGGGCATCAAGCCCCAACAGCGGAACACAAAAGTGAAACTACATTCTGAGTCCTTCAAAGAAGGAGGATTTCCCAATCATCTCGTTCCTTACCGAGCATTCAGTTCCCATTTTAGTAATAGTAATCCATAAAATTGAATAAGTGAGTTTATCTAATGATCGTAATTTCTGTGGCAACCACCCCATATTGGACTAGCAATACAAACTACTGGGAAAGCATGTATAAATATTCTTCAAGATAGTAATCAAGTTTGAGCAGACATACAATGATTCCAAACATTATCAGCCAAACTTTCTGCCTTTTTGGTGGCATGTTCAAACCTCTTTCCACACCGGTTAAATGCATCACATATCTTATCCATTGGACCTGCAATTTCATCATAAAACTTATTTTCATCAATTTCACCATACATACATAAAAAAGATTTAACTTCTTCACAACATGACACCCCATAGTAACGTTTTTTTTTCCCCCAAAATTTAGTATCTAGATTTTGTAATTTTCATTAGCTATCCATCTCTGACGTAGCATGGTAACATAAACACAACATGGCACAGTTATAAGACATGAACAAAGAAGACCGACGGCAAAACGATACAAATAACTCCAATATGACAGGAGTGCTACACGATTATAAAAGTGATTAATTATCTATATACAATTGGCTTTATGCATTTTTGACATTGAACCCGAATTCTACTGGAAATTGAATACAAACATGATTTGCCAACGTGAATTTGCCACCTCGAATCATATTGTTAGTCTAATCCAATAGTGAACGACATCTACCTAGGAAAAAAAAGGATGCAAACTTCAAACAACAAAATTAAAGTGAGTTACTCCTTTAACTAACGCTCACTCTTTCCAGGCCCCGAAGATGAAGCCGGAACAACAGTAACCTGAACGTAGGGATTGTCACTGTTGCCGTTATTGTTAGTTGGATGACCGTTCGTAACAAGAGGAGTTGGATAGTTCATATTAGAGTAGTGGCCATACTGATTCGAACTAGCCTGATTAGGGTTAGGGTTTGAGTTTTGGTGGTAATTAGGAGGATATGCTAGGACGGGAACGTGATTGTTTTCAGTGCTCATTTTTGAAGACCGTGTTTGGGATTCGGAAAATGGAATAGGAAGGAATTTAAGTTAAGATGGAGAGAGAGAGATAGAGGAGAAGAACTGAAGAAATGGGGATGGAATCAAGAACACTGAGGAATGAGATGAGAAGGAATCTGGAATGACGGTGCAGTGTGGAATAGTTGAAAGAGCTTTGCGCTTTGGTTCTGTATTCGGATTCCTTGACTTTACAGAATAACGGTAACTTGGAGTCCCAGTGGGTCTTCCTCTTCCTCAATGCTGTTGTTGTTGGTTTTTTTTTTTTTAATTAATAAATAACAATAAAAGAACTATTCTACATCCTCTTAGCCGTTTGAGAGCCGTATGGGTCCTACGAATCAAAGAGCCGAAAGCTCTTCGGTTTTGGTATCCTCGTGTAATCCCGGCCTTTTCGAATTTTTCCCAGTTAGTCCGGTCTAACCGCGTCATGTTTGCATTTGGTACACCTAATCCAATATGCATCAGTTCTCGCGCTCACGAGATACGCGTACTAAGTTAACTAATCTTTTTTCATGGGATTCTCTTTTACTTCATTATTCAATTGAGTTTTAAGTGATGATTCAATATCAGAATTTTACTTATTTTTGAAGTTATATAACTGAAAATTTAATTTATTTAATTATATATCTAATTAAAGATTTTATTATTACTATTTATATCTTAAATCTGAATGACTGCCTAAAACTTTAAAGGGTTCGTCTAAACCTTTACAAAAACCATTAGCCACTCTTTGAAGATAATAGGTTGCAACTCATTTAAAAAACGTGAGTAGTAAGACCTACAATCGTGAGTAACTGCCCACGACTTTATGGAGATCACGTGATCCTCCGTTAATCTATAGACAATCATATTAGTAGCTAATTATACTAACTAAATTAACTGTATAAGTTAGAATCAATAAAATATAAATATTGATAACTAAATTTTCAATTAGGTATACAATTTGATAATTCGAAATTTCATATGTATAATAATAAAAAATGATAAAGTTAAAGGATATTGACACTAATATAATATTAACTCTTAAAGTAACATCTAATAAGTTCCAACTCAACTACACTAAAACTTGATTAATTAAACAAATGTTATTATAAAAAACAAAATAATATCAATATTAATACTTAGTTAGTTTCGATTAAGTTCAAAAGTTAGTTGAGTTAAATATTGTAAAATTGAAATTCGACTTAATAAACTAATGTGAAACTCAAAATCAAGACAAACTCTAGTAGATGTAAAACCAAACTTAGATAAATACGGAATCAAACTCAAATAACTTGAGAGTGCGTGTATCTCGTGGTTATATCAACATTAGTCTATCCATACACATGATACCCCACTCCCAGTGACAATCGTTTTCTCATTTTATTGTAAGAAGTAATGTAAATGCCACCTGCTTTCTTATTTAATGTATCGGTCCACCAAATATAACGCTGATGTGATAGAGGCCATACAATGCAAATTCATAAAAACTGAGACGTAAGCTGCAGATCACAAAATACAAGAATTTTAATTTGGTTGGCTTTCCAGTGCGCCGTCCAACCCCCCAGGGGCTACAAAAGAAAGGGCTGCCAGCCGGAACAACCGATTTCAAACATATGGATTTACCTCCTGTATGAAGACCAGTTATAACAACTGCTATAATCTCCCAGTTAATGGCAAAATCAATTGAACTGAACCAGCTAGCTTGTTCTGGGTACCGGAGCAGCAACCTGCAATCAAAAGAAAAGGAACATCATGTAAAGGGAAATGGACATCCTAATCTACTGCTAGAGGAATCAATCAAAACTATCTCTCTGATAAAATATCACCTGCAATTTCAAGTGCTAGAAGATTTACGTTGGTTCCATCATGACAGTACAAGATTTGATTTCCTTTGTAATCAACTCATAAAACCACCGAATTAGCAAAGGGATAAATGTACCATAAATACTTCTACTTTCAATTTTTAACAATTTAGTATCCTTTTTCTTTTTATAACGTAGTGCCTGTACTTTTTATTTGGTTGCAATATAGTATCAGTATTCTTAATTTGGTTAGCAATTCTTTTTTTTATTTTTTATTTTTTTTATTTTGGCCGTAATTTGATTAGCAATTCAATCATCAATATTTTCGCTGAATTAAAAATAGTGACACTGATCTGCAAAAGACAAAAGTTTGGATACTAAATTGTCAAAAAAATGAAAGTATAGGCACTTGTAGTGGATTTATCCCATTGCACCAACTGCTAGAGGAATCAACAGTTTCCTATGCTTAGAGAAACCTCTGCTGGGAGTTGATTATGACAGTGTGTAATGAATGGACTCCTCCACGGTAGAAGAGTTGATATTCTCCAAACTTCAGAGCTCTCCCTGGGACCTTTGATTCCCACACAGTGAGTCGGTAGATAAATTATGGCCCTCTTTCGAATCATCTAATGACCGCTTATGCAGGGTGAGAACCGAGAAAGGAAAGATTTTCATCCTCCCACATGATTAAATATGACTCTTCCTCCTGCTATTTACGCTTGGAGGATCCAAGGCCAGTTCGTATCTGTTAAAGCCTTTGCTTAACTCCCAGGAGGACATCCACCGCATATTTGGAACTTCACAACATTTCAAAACAAGATCTATTTCCAACTTTGCTCATGTATGCTCTACCAATAGTCTTTGCAAGAGCATTTCCCTCCAGTAAAATGATGATATCTGTTTACATCTCTCAAGATGATGGACCTCCCGATAGTTTTAGAAGCGAACTTCATAAATTCATGGCAGTCACCACAAACCCGAATATTTTTCAATATTCGAATTGGCATTAGACCATGAGGTTTCTTGAGCAAACTGTAAGCAAGAGCCAATTTTTCGCTGTGGCAATTAATAGAATCTACTTTTTCCTCCCCATCTACATCGTGAAGTACCAGTCTTGAATCTGGAGAAAATCCAACTTTGCTCAAATCCTTAATCAATCTGTGCAACTCTTCATATATTTCACCTGTTTCAGGATGAGTACGATCTCCTGATACAAACTTTTGAACTTGATTATCAACTTCTACCCAACTATATGCGGCAAGCTTTTTGACATTCCTTTTTTTCATGAGCAATCTAACAGATGCCACATCCTTCCACCTTGCGCAAGCAGCATAAATGTTAGAGAGAATGATGTATGGCCCAGCATTAAGCGGCTCCATATCAAATAGGTGCCTAGCTGCTATCTCCCCATGTGCAATATCGCCATTGACTGTGCAGACGGATAAAAGAGCAGACCATATTAGGGAATTTGGTTCATGAGGCATTTCTTGGATAAGATTTAGTGCTTTATCCGTCTGGCCTGAACAACCAAGGAGATTAACCATACAAGTGTAATGATCCAAACTGGGTACACTTCCATGCACTTCATTGATCAAGTTGAAGTACTTTTTCCCCTGGTCAACTAGATTTGCGTGGACACAAGCTGATAGAACGGCTACAAATGTAATATCATCAGGTTTTATACATTCCTGCAACATTTTTTCATACAGAGCCAAAGCCTCAAGTTCCTGACCATTTTGTGCAAAACCACTGATCATGGCATTCCAGCAAACCACATTCCTAGAGGGCATCGCATAAAAGATGACTAGAGCATCCTTGGTGCTTCCGCATTTACAGTACATATCAATGAGAGCAGTAGAAACAAGCAGATCACTATCTATTCCCATCAAGACTGCCTTCCCATGGACAGTCTGACCAGTAGATAATGATGCCAGTTTGGCACAGGAACTAACAATGCTTGAGATTGTAAAACTATCAGGTTGAACATTCTCTGATAGCATCTGGCTGAACAGCTTCAAAGCATCCTCTTCCCTGTCGTTTTGAGAGTAACCTACAATCGCAGTTGTCCAACAAACTTCGTCCTTGTCGTGGAATTCAGTAAACAACTTCATTGCTTCATTAAAGCATCCACCTTGTACATAAGCATTCAAGACATTTGAAATGGTAACGCGATCAGCCTTCAAACCATTTAACCGCATTTCATTAAACAAATCAACGCATTTCTCCATTTGTCCTACTCTAACATACCCTGAGATCATCGAATTCCATGTAACCACATTCCTATCAACTGCTTGATCAAACAACCACCTTGCCTTATCAATCTTGCAACACTTAGCATACATATCAGTCAAAGCATTCCAAATATACACGTTCACCATCAAATCGCTCTTCCTAAATATTCTCGCCTGTATCTGCTTTCCACACCTTAAATCCAACAACTCCGAACAAGCATGTAAAGCACCAACATAACTATATCCCGTCGCAATAAACCCGTCTCTTTCCATCTCCACAAACACCTCCAAAGCCTTCCTCGAAAAACCATTCCCGGCCAACCCCGCGATCACGGTATTATAGGATACACCATCCCTCACAGGCATTTCATCAAAGGTCCTACACAAATTCACCACGGACCCGGATTTTGAATACAAAGTAAGCATTGCGTTCCGTGAAAAGACATCCTTGTGGGGCATTTTGTCGAACAGATTCTGGGCTTCGTTTACTTTGCCGAACTTTGCATATAACTGAAGTAGGCGGTTGTGGATATATGAATCGTGGGGCTGGAATAGGTGAAGGTCCATGTGGGTTTGAAGTCTTTTGGCTTGGACGATGTCGTTTGAACGAATGCATTGGAGGATAAGTTGAGTATAAGAGTCGGAAGTAGCATGGCCATGGTGATACAGAGAGTCAATGGCTAGAGAAAGGGTGCTTCTTGTTTTCATTTCATGTAATTTTCTTTGCATGGCCCACGATGCTATTGGTAGAGACTCTTGCCATGTTATTTTCTCCACCTAAAAACCAGGCAGGGTTAGAAATGATTTTCTCCAACGGTTATATATATTTCTTCCCATTAACGTAAGAGAACTTTAATATCTTACGTATAAAGATATTATATATATTTTATAGTTTAACAAATTCACTTTCAAATTTATTCAGATGAACTTTCTCTTCATAACTCTTACCCCCTCGAATTATTATAAGGATTAGGGAGTTAAACCCCAACCATATGAAATGTGTTGGGGTTAGAGAGATCCCATCTGTAGGCTCACAATAATGATTTTATGCAAACTCCTAGATTTACGTAAAAGATTTATAAAATCATTTTAGATATCTCAAAATGCTCAATTTATTTTACTCCTATATTATTTATATATAAATTATTCTCATGTCATGTCTACTTCTGATTTTTTTTTTCTCTCTCTAAATTGTTTTATTCGGTTGAAAATGCATTTTTTAATTCACTGCAGCTTTTCTTTCTCTTTTTCATGATTGCAAAATAAATATTTTTTCTAAACGTGAGTTGGCTAAGTTAAAATTACATACATGCTATATTTGATTTGCGTTAAAATCTAATTTTCTGATATATTCTAATTGATCAATTTATTTCATTATCATTAGTTAATAGCATATTCAAATCATATATAAATTAGTTCATATAGAGTCCGTCCATTGCGAAGTGCTAAAAAAAAAAAATGCAAATTATTCTTCAAGTAAGAAAATTATGTATACGATGATGGATATTTTGGATTAAATTCAAATAAGGACAAAAAATTTCTAGTGATTTCAATAAAATATAAACATTATCTAAAGTAGTACAAATATAGAATGACGTTTTAATTGCAATACAATGTCATTAGATATTAGCCATATTATACATTAAATATCCAAAACATTCATATTGTGATGTGTAATTTTCGTCCTCCATTTAAAATGTAATCTCATTATGTATTTATACCACTTTTATATTCTTTATTATCTATTTAAGTCATTAAAATTTTTATTCTCTATTTAAACTTGACTCTAAATAATACTCATCTAATATGTAAAATTTCCTTAATTTTTTGTTTTCATATTTCATATATGTATAGATATGCTGCTTTGATGCCTTTAATATTTCTAATATCTTTACTCTTCACTTTTCACAATAAAAAGGTTTCCTTGTGAAAAATTAACAAAGCTTAAAGTTGAAACCACTCATCCATGTCCTGATTTTGTGCAAGAAGTCATGGTAATGCTTTTTCCATTTGCATAAGCCACATATCTAATGTGTATTTTCTATCTAATGTGTATTTTCATATGAATCGCTTTTATATATTCTAGCAAACAAAGCAAACAAGTCACAGATGCTTAAAAAATTGTCAATGATATAATTAAAATATCATATGTGAATTATCTTTAGAAAAATGGACCTTTTTATATAGAGTTATCAATTTATTATTCAAGAGAGAGTGATGTAGCCACCTACAATAACTCCTCTCTCGTTATTTTTTATTTTTAAATTGATTTAATTAATATGTTTTCTATATCATATATATAAATGTATGATACAAATCCCGATCATCAATTTTGATATTATAGATATAAATGATATAAATATATATAGTTTTCTAAACAAATACCATGGAGCATCTGTGAGCTTCCAAAAATTTGATAAGTCATTGTTTGAATATTAAAAATCATTTTAGTGAAATTATTATCTAATATCGTTAAAACTAGAATAGTATGTAAAAGTAATTTTAAAATTATGTAAGACATTTAAATAATGTTTCTATAATGTTCTTATAATAGTAAAATGACTAACTTGAAAATACAAAATTTTAAAAGTATTTACATATTAAAGGACTGCTAAGTAATAAAATTTACTTTCTAATTTAATAAATTGAAAATAAGTCATATATATATAAATTTTTATAAATATATATATTAATATTCAACCTAAACTAAAATTATTAATCATTATGGATATTTTGCAATAATTCATTTGAATACTCTAGTAAATTAATTAACATAAAAAGAGTTCATTACAAAGTATATAAATGAATATATCCTTTTATAACGTGAACAAAATACATTAATGTAATAGAAAAATAAAACTAAAGAGTTTTAAATATAAATTTCAATATAAACTCTAATCTAAAGCCTACTATTGACCATTCTAAGTAATCTTACGGTCACACAAACGACCTCGCTTCTGTCACTCGCCTCTCTCTCTCTCTCTCTCTCTCACCATTTTTACTTCCTTCTTTGTTGACCTGCTCATCACCCACGCCAGGTGCCTCAAGTCCAAACGCTTCCATGCAGGGTGGCTTTACAGTTCTCGTTCAGCGCGTGAGAAATGGGAGCTTGGCTGACCCATGTTATTTTGACTCTCAACAATCCATTCTAATCAGTGTGTGCGTGGAAGCTTGGCCTCCGTTAGGTCCTAATCGTCATTTTATCGCGGAATTTGCTGTTCCACATTGGGTAAGAACGAAGGAAACTTCATGTTTATCTTTTCCTTCATCGTCAGCCTTGCCCATTCTTTTGGTTCTCGATTTTTTTTTTTTTTTTTTTTTTAACTTCCTAGCTGTCCTGGAATGAGAAAACAGGTTAGCCCCTGTTTTGAGAAAGGGAAAGCAGAGCACTTTAGCGGACCCGAGGAAGCTTGGCCAAAACTCGGCGACGAGCTCGAAAACCGCTCAAGAGATAACTTGGTAAGCTTTACACTCAGTCCAAAACACATTTGCGTTGATTCGCGCAATAAAATTTAACCCTTCTTTCTCCTTTCCCCTACTGGCCTTCCCTCTCGCGTGAAAGGGTAAGCTCCAGCGAGCACGGCGACTAGTCCTAACCCCCACGACCAAACTGAGGCCACTAGTTCCACCCGCGAAAACCCCTTCCAAACTCGTCATTTGGCATTTCAACGACACGACCCGATCAAGGTAAATAACGCTCCTCGCTCGAACCCTTGCACCATTGTTTAAGTTAGAAATCTGACCTTGTTTCGTTTCCTTCCTTTCTTGCTTGCAATGGTGCCTTCTATGGTGAATTCGCTCACATCACCTTCGAGAAGTTAACCAATAAATGGCGGATGCTATATATTGGCTAGGCTAACCACCGTCTCTTGAAGATTTCTTTAGCTACGTTTTCTTATACAACCAATAGAGAGTACAAACTTTGTTTAGATAGGGAAGTCGAAGGTTTTTCGTGTGAGAACAGAGTTTTGGACAGTATAAGAAAAAAAAAAAATGGAATGAAAAATTTAAAATTAAAATAAAAATATAACGATAATGACAATAACAATAATATATTATTCTTAATAATATTAATGACTTGTGACATTCATAAAAATAGCGATGATAGTAAAGATTGGGAAAAGTATAAAAAAGGTTCTTAATATTTCATTTACTTCATTTTAATCTTTAATATTTTCAAATTATATTAAATAAGTTATTTCATTAAATTTTTTGTTATTGTGAACAGATATCAATATATAATTGGTTTACGTAAATATAAATTTTTTTTAATATTTACTAGCATATATGAATTAATTTTTAATTTTTTTTTATTTAGTTTATTTTAATTCCCAACATGTCCATATATAATAAAAAAAAATTAATGAAGAGATTTTTTTATAAATTTATTAAAACATTGAGAACTAAAATAAATTAAATGGAATGTTAATAACTTATTCATATATATATATATATATATATATATAGATAGATAGATAAATATTAGGGACCTTTTTGTATTTTTTTCATATAGATAAGTTTGATAAATATTATATCTCCATAACATTAACACATATATCTCTTGTTGGTTTGATAAAGATATTTAATAAATAAATAGGTAAAATTTTATCGAACACCATTATTTATTTATTTTGTATAAACATAATGCCAAAAAAAAAAAGGACAACAATGATATATGCTAGAATACATAGAAGGGAGACATATACATACATATGTATATGAATATATCTATGTATGTTTGTAATGTTATTAGCTTTATTCAATTTATTTAATTTCATGTGATAACTTTAATATAATATACTAAATATTTTTGTTGTAAAACATTAAAAATGATACATCAAACTGTGGTTTAATCTAGTCACTAAATTTGATATACTCTTTGAAGTTATACAAAATGATTTTAAATATTAGTCATGACGTCATGTATATGTATATATATAATATACTATTATAAATAAAACTTTCTTTGATGAGAAAATTAAAACTTATACGATGTTTATTTTTTTCAATAAAAAAGGGATTATAATCTCACTATAAACTATTAGAGTATTAATACTACACTAGTATATATTATAATAATCTAATGTTGTATAAAGCTATGTTGACTACTCATGTTCAATAATGTGTCTTATATCTATTGTAATGTCAATAAATAAATTAACTAATAGGAACTTATTGATTTTTGAATTAGATCAGTTTGGAGTTAATAATATTCAGTATAATCTAGACAAACTAAGATTAAATAAAATAATAGTATAAATAAATATATGGAATTTACGATTGGAAAATTTTGAATTTGTTCCTCCTATATTTGTTTATATGTAAAATATAACACCCTAAAAAGTTTAATGAACAGATTAAGAGAAATCATGGACAATGAGCTTCAAACCAAATTAATCAAATTTTAAATTTGTATTGCACATATGAGTGTCAAGATTTAGAGATGAATAAGAAACTTCCATTTTAGAAATAGTTGATAACACATAACTTTTATTTTCAAAACTCATAAATGGGAATATGTAAATATATATATATATATGTATATAAGATTTAATTATTTGAATAGATTGTAATATACGCATATAACTAACAAGTGGTAGTACATTAGATAAAGCGCCATAAATTTGGTTTTATAATATTTCATATTCATCTCTAAAATAATAGGTAATCATGGAAATAATTAAGGTAAATACATAGGTATAAAAATTCCAAAATCAAAATGGAAACAACTTTAACCTATACCTATTAGTGAATCTATTTGTAGATTTCTTAACAAATTAAATAACACCCATAACTCTAAATATATATCCATACATACGTATGTACATATATATTTTCCATAATATGTCAAGTCGCCTAAAAGACATGTAATGCTTCCATTTATTTAGTAATTGATAATACCAATATCTTAACGGGCAAATTAGATAAATACTTTATATTGTACGTATAAGTTAAATCACTTAGTACATTAGTTAGATTTAATGACTGTAAGAATTGGCTTACTCTAACTCTAGTCTTGAACTTGCAATCAAAATAGAATGAAAGTTTAAAATTTGTAACCTAAGAATTTTATTGAAGTGAAAATCAAACATTCGATCCTGAATTAATTTAAGTAAATAATCCCTAATATAATAAGCTATACCTAACTTATAAAATAAGTAAATTCAATCATCCACTTTAATTAAGGATTTGACTTGACATCACCAATATTCCTAAAAGAAGTCCGACCCTTCAAAATAGTTATTAATTTACAAGCAAATAAAAGTAAACTAAAATTACATTTAATTAAAAGTTATCGGGTTCAAATAGAAAAATGAGTAACGTTAAATTTAGTTTAAACTTAGTTAGTTTCAAATAACTTACGTACTTGTTTATTGATGTGTTAGGCAATACCGACTTTTGGGGAATTCTCTATCAATTGTCTATCTAAGAACTATTACAATTGGTTGTCTTAAACAGGTGAGTAACCCTCGATGATTATCATATTTGCTTGTGTTTGTAATATAGTTGCAATTTAATTAATTTACAAAAATTGAATTGCTTAAGAGATATGGGACATGTATGTGCTTGATGCTTCTTGCTATGTTATGCAAAAATACTCTAAATTACATGACATTGGAAATTGGATGATGTGTTTATTAATTGCATTCTTGTTGTTGATTGTTTACCTTATTTGTTTGGTAACCTCGTAAGGAATATAACAACTATTCGACTTAAAATTTAAATCAAACATGCATTGTATGACTACATGAAAAAAGCCGTCAGCATCATGCAGGTATATGAAGAGGTTGTACGAAGGTGATGCTTCTTCAAATGTTACCTTGCTCCTACCTTTAGAAACTACTACATATCGGGGAATGTTGTCCTTTAATTCAGGCTCCATCTAGAGATGCATCAGCTTAGGGCTACCTGTACTCTTGAGTATATATGTATTATCAAATCATTATTTTAATAATAAAGTAAACTCCATTTGAGTTAGTCTTGTGTTATTTTGATATATTAATTAATGTGACACTAGGCCCAAGGCAATTTAGCTTGAAGTGGTAGCACCTGAAGCTGATATGTTGGTACTTATTCCCTAACCCATAGCAATCAAAAGGCATAAATCTAGGCTGTACATAGTTTCCTAGTAATTATGTATACTGTTGCATTCATATGTTTGTACATACATTGCAAGCTAATGGTTGATAATTTATTTGCTAATTGTTTATGGTAAGGTATGGAGGATAATCTTACTAAGCTATGGTTTTGCTTAATCCCCAATAGTCTTTCTTTTAGGTTATATCAAAGTTAGGAATAAGTTAGGAGCCAGGTGACAAGTGTACAAGACTCAGATTATGAAGGACAAGTATAGATTAAAATATTATTAGGTTAAACTTAGATTGTGTGAGGAAGAACATTAAAATATGTGTTCTTTTATTTTCAAGATCTCTAAACTCTAGCCCTTTTAAATTTATTTTGAACCAATATCCTTTACAAAGTTTTGACTACTTAATCTTATTGTTTGGTAAGGGATTCCGATTATTTGCAATTATGGTGAATTGTGAAATATTGGTCTTCATAAATATTTTCATGTAAATATGCTAAGTACATTATGATTAAATGTAATAAATAAATATTTAATTAGAGTTTTGTAATCTTTAACTTATAAGGCAATCTTCTACATGTATAATCCGTGATAGTAAGATCATAAGATACATCCTTAACAATTCGTATAATTATGTATGACATAGCAATTTTATTATAATACATAAAAAGAAAACTGTTCCAAAAAATAAATAAATAAATAATTGTTAGTTTTAAAATCGGATGAACAATAATTATTGTAGTAAGCATTGTCGTTAAAAAGAAATGGAATTTTTACATCTACTAAATAATCAAATTTTATTAATGTACGATGCGTATGAACAAAAATAAAATAGTTTAAAATAAGACAATATAATCACTAAATAACTTAGAATAATAGATATTTATCCACTATTTGCTATATCGAATAGTTGGTGATAAAAATTATAATTGGCCAGAAGATAATGGAAAAGAAATAGTGGACAATTATGATTGAACCTTGTCTCTTTTTTTTTTCTTTAATTCTGACAATTTTACATTGAAATTTCTTTTAAAAAATGTAAGGGAGTTTTTATGAAGGAATTTTGGGAAAAAGCGTATAGTCTCCTAAGAAAGAGTACTCTTTAAAATGATGACATGATGTTCAGTGATTTGATAGAAGAAAGTGTTTTAGAGCTATGCAAGCCAGGTAACTTACATTGCTCTGCATTAGCCCTCTTTGGAAACGAGCTGGAATTTTTAGCCTAACCCGTCTTATTGGTGGATGTAGGTTAAGCGAACCAACTCAGCAATTATATTATCTTTCATTTCCATAAAGGCATTATGTAGAGTATTCATAAGTCACAAATCACAATGTAAAATTTTATCGGTTTCAATATATATATATATATTTAATTTTTATTTACTATAAAATTTAATTTTTCGTTCGTTTTAGAAAAATAAAGTTTCAATTTTTCTATGAAAATATATACATAATATGCATACATACATTTCCATCAACAACTAATCCGTAATTGGAAATGGAATCCAATTACCATCTTCTTTGTGATCCAAAAATACAATTCAACTACAACTACTAAGGAATGTTTTAAAAACTAAGGATTTGTATCTCACAAACATTAGAGTAAAACAATTTAGTTAGCTGGAAAAGGGGGAAAAAAAGGAGAATGTAGAAAATAATATTGAAAGGTTACTTAGATGTTTACTCCAACAATTACTAACAACCACAAAGCAAGTTTTCAATTAACTAAAAACAATAGGCATTAGTTGTTTCTTTATTTTTTTTTCTTAGTTGTCATTCTTTTAGTTTTATCATTTGAAAATTGAAATGGTAACACAGTCATATGATTAGCTCAACTAAATTAGATATTTTCTCACATTTTTTTTCTTCTTCTTTTCTTTCACAAGTTGGCGGGCCAACTTGTTTCACAATAGGTTAGCTCATTTTGAGCTACGAGTTAAGTAAGGTAGGCTAAAAAAATTCGCATTTAAGCAGGTGAAAATTTTTTAACTTGACTTACATTTTTTTACATGTTATATGGGCTAACTTACGTAACCCGCTGTACTTGCATAGTTCTACTTCAATGTGTAAAGTTCTGGTTGATAAAAATAGTATTATAGCTAATTCTTTACCAATAAATATACGATTCAAGGACAAATCGAGATAAAAGTTGGTATATTTGTGCATTGATGGATATGGAGCTGCCGAACTAAGGCGCCCGAGTTTACCTTTAAGCCAATGTAAATTATTTGTAAAAAATATCCACCTATTGTTAATAATTATAATACATCTTATATACACAAAACGGCTTCATTAAGAAATGCATTATAAGATTTTTTAGTATCATATAAATAAGTTAAACCTTTTAGAAAAATGTCAAGATTACTAGAATGATCATAATAATTTATACATTATAGCTATTGATCAATAAGGAGCATGTCAAATAAAATTTTATTTAGTTAACTAATTGTTTTCTGATGAAAACTTGTAACTAGACTTATGTAAAATCGATGTAGAATTAGAAAGTAGTTCAATGATGGTGTCACCAAAGTATGGTTCCTAACATACTTCTAAAATGGAAGGCCCACCTAAGAAAGGGGTGATGAAAACAAACTAAATCATACAATAGAAAACGACGAAGAGTCAAGTCAAATTGTAAGGTGATACAATTAGGACATCATGTTTTTAGGGAGAGGGAAAGTGACTATATTTTTGTTTAATAAAGTGATTGAATTCCAACTATCAAGACATTTTTTAGTGTAATAGTCTAAACCCCAATAGATTCCAAGAAGTATACTCATAGAAGAGTACTCTTGAGATGAGTTATCTCTTAGAAAACAATTGCTTCAAGGATAAAACTGTCAAATATATTATGCCTTCCATGTATAGAATTCTAATTGTTGTATAAATCACCTTCAAAAAGTACATAATTCAATTTTATTTATTCTTAGTTAAGGTTATTATAACCCAATTGCATCATCACTAGTTTTTTATTGGGATAAATCAAGATTTAAATCTTCTTTTTTCCTATAGTTAGCTAAAAAAATATTTATTTATTCTTATAATTCGGTATTTTTCATTGTTATTTTTCCATTTTTCTATCTTCTTAATCTATCGAAAGACAACCCTACATTTTCTCTTTATTATCTCCTCCCATATCTCTCTCCCTTATTTTCCTCTCTTGACTCACATTTTTATTTTATCTTTCTGTTTCCCTTTCTTGCTTGAATAAGAGGAAAAGAAAGTACTAATTTTCCCCTTGCTTGAAAACAGAAGAATAAAAAATAAAGTCATATATAAATAAATTTTTCCTTTATAGAATTGCCAATGAATCCTTTTACTATTTATCTTCAAAATTTAATAAGGATTAAAAGTATAAACTATACATATTTTCCTCTCCAATCCCCTTTGGTTTGGGAGAACTAAAAAATGATGTTTCCTTCACCTCTTAATTCCTTTAGACGAACATTGTGTATAAATAATATATGTTAAGAAAAGCACAAAATGAGATATCTAAAATTAATAGATTGAAAATAATTAGCTAATTATTAATGTAAAAGTGCACCTCTAATTAAGAAAGCCAAAATTTGAATGGAAACATGTGTTTGATTTTCAACCATGTGCTAAACACACATTGGATCTTCTTTTAGAAAAACATATGATACATATTATTATGATTAATCATGAGTATAATAATATCTTACTGTTTGAAAAAAAATAATAATATCTTACCGATTGTTATTGTGAAAATAGAACATCATTATCAAACAAAAATTAATAAAAACGACACAATTGTGAAAACAAATCCATAAAAAGTTCTTCATCAAAGGAACTATCTTGACTCAAACCACAAATTACGAGTTTGGTTTTTAAATAATTTA
This sequence comes from Lumnitzera racemosa, assembly GCA_024138005.1. Lineage (NCBI taxonomy): Eukaryota > Viridiplantae > Streptophyta > Magnoliopsida > Myrtales > Combretaceae > Lumnitzera > Lumnitzera racemosa. The sequence continues at coordinate 103,662,743 of JAMXBC010000004.1, forward strand.
ATGTAGTTTAGTTTGAAACCCTAAATCTAATTGAACTGCTTTAAATTAAAAACATTAGCATTGCTAAAAATAGTAAAAAAGGAAAATTTAATTTGAGTAAAAGAGTCTTCATTTCGCTTTCTATGTTATTGACTTAATGGTGTAATTATTGATTATAAGGTGTATTTAGATCTTGATTTTAGTAAATTATCTTCGATTCAATAATAAGCCCTATTGACAATAAAATAAAACTATTGATAATAAAAATAAAATTATCAACAGTTTTTCATAAATGTTGCTATCAGCTTATTTTACTATTAATAAGTTATTTATTATAATTCAAAATAATTTACTATAATTCAAAAATGACTGCACAATAACATAACCAGTTTTAAATGACTACATCATAAAATAATCCGATTTATTTTATTCTATTACTATCAAATCTAAACTTTTTCTTCCCAATATAAAATAGTAAAAGAAATGGAAAAATTAAAAATAAATAAGCAAATAAAAAGAAGGGCAAAAGTAGTTTCAACCTCTTTACGAACTCAGCTAAAGGGCTCCAAAGCGTTCGATTCGACTGGGATCATTCAAAACAATTCAATTGGAAAATCATAAAACACAACGTCGGTTTCGGTTCGATACCCAGGAGCATTTTTAGTACCCACTCCCCACAAGCAGCCCGCCCTGGTCCCGTCTGCTCCAGCTCTGTAAGCCATGTCGGATGAGACTGATTAAAAATTGCAATCATGCTCGTCGTTTGTCCAAACAAATGCTGAAGTAAAAAATGGAAAACATAAAAAGAAAGGAGAGAGAATGGATCAGCTGACTCAAAGCCCCAAGCTATGAAGTTGACATAATGACATATTCATTGATATTGTCTGGCTAGCATATACTATGTGGCATATCCGATGCGATCTTAACTATCTGACAAAGTGGAGTTGATTTTACATGACTAATAATTTCATCTTATTTTTCTGATTATTAGTTAACAAATCAGAGTCCGACGGATACCTAACAAGGATTGAACCGAAATCACATATAATATTCATTCCTGAAGCTATTATCAATGACCGGAAATATTACGGTAATGACAAAAAAGTCATGCCTAGACCCTATACTTAAGCGATGTGGACGTTAGTTTTCCGTAGGAATACAGCATATTCAAATTATCCTTCCGATTGTAAATATCAAAAAAGAAAATAACAGAATAATGTTGCCTTCTAAAGATGACAAGAAAAAGATAGGACCATTTATATATTTTTGTGAGTTTGATGGGCTAGTAACGAAATCCTAGTTACTTGGCAAATGATTACATGATAGAAAAAAAAAAAAGTTATAAAATAATTGTAAGACATATCTTTGGAAGAAAAGAAAAAAAAAGAAAAGAAAATTATAGTAAAAATAAGAATGTCGCTTTTTTTTTTCCCTTTCTTTAATCTTCTATTATTTTATAGAAGAAGGTTAAAGAAATACTAACACGGTGTTCTTGCAATATAGGCCATAAAGCCTTGACAAGCAAATAATAATGTCTATATTCATCAAAACTACAAAATAAGGCACTAGGTTTAGGATTTAGGTAATTTAGATTAGTTCAACTCTCTATTTTGAATAATGCATGGCACACGACCTTTGGAAATGAACCGAGAATCAAGTTAAATAAGAAAAGATTAATCATTTGGTTTTATATGTGATCAAGTTAAATAAGAAAAGACCTTTGGATCCATTATCTAACCTAATTACTTTAAGAATAACATTAAATCCGTTTTTAATTAACTTGAAGAATTTATTAAGCAATAAGGGTACTCATACTTGTTATTCAACAAGTAAGCCCATGTACTACATATGTGATCATCAAGGTTAGTAAGAAAAAAAGTGCAACAAAAAGTGGAGCTAAACATGGTCCCCAAACATCAATGCAAAATAGATGAAAAAGATTCAAAGATTGACTACTACTTCTAGTAAAAGGAAGTCTATAGAACTTTGCTTATAGACAAATATCAAACACAAGGTCTACCATGTAATGTTTTTACAATGATCATATGATGCAATTTGGACAAAGAAGAATGTCCTAACTTATCAGAAAACAAATGACATAGGTTAGGATTATTGCACTTAATAACTGCTAATAAAGAATCTTCTTTGAAATCTAAATCCACTTTAGCTTTTGATTTCAAGATGTGCAATCCATTAAGTGACTTGGCTAATGTAACACATTATTTATTTTTTTAGTCTTGAATCTTGAGCAAAGTGGTATCAATGATGACTCTCAAGTGATTATCTTGTAAAGCTCTATAAACTGATATCAAATTATGGGAAAAGTTCTGTACATATAAAACATTGTAAAGAACAAGTGATGGATTAATTTGTACCTAACCAATGATTTTAATAGCTTAATAGTGCTATTTGATAGTTTTATTTGAATAGGTTGTGTTAATGAATGAATATCAAGAAGAAGTAGTTTATAAGGTGTAACATAATTGGTGGCACATGAATCCACAATCCATGAGCACATATTTTTATTATTAGCATGAAAAGAATAAGAATGTGCACCCAATAGATTCAACTACAAATGCATTAATCATGGAACAACTCCGTTGACTTTTGTTTCCTTTTCATTATCTTCCTCATCTCGTCACATAAACTCTAAAACTTTTGTTGATCAACAACACTTCCAATCGAAGCTATGCTCTCTACCATGTTTGAAGTATAGTCCAAAGGACTTGCCATCACAAATTTTGTATTGTTATTAATAAGATTAGTATCACTTCTCGAACGGGTAGAGTTATAACAATCTCGCAGTATAAATTAACCTAAGATAGAAGCTGACCTCATAGCTGCTATTATAGATACAGTCCATATAAGGTGTGCACAACTCAAATAGCTTGAAGCATTCGTTTTGATACCTGTGAGTAATCAAACCTATAGTATATCTTTACAAAATACCTGTTTTATGTAACCGTTATCTCATAACACAACAGTATTGATATAAACGTCTTATATCTAGAGTTATAATTTAAAATCAGAGTTTATCAAAAAGTCACAAGTTTTGCAAACTATTTACCATAAGTTAAGAAATTAGTGGGCATCTCAAAGAATTCCCAATTAGTTTTGTCAAAATTCAAAAGAAAAGACAAAAGAAAGATCAAAAGCCTAGGTTAAGTTGATTCTTCGTCCCTCACTTTCCCAATTAATAGCATACTAACTTAAGGTTAACAGTATCAAAATATCCTGGTCCTCATTCAGTACCTATAAAGGAGTCTATGGGAATGTGAACACAACTAGCTTTGTAAGTGGGACGGAGTCAAAAAGGTATCAAACAATCATAAGCAAGATTACTAATTATGATGAAATGCAATACAGTCAATCAAATAAAACATTGCACAATATTGTTTGGTCCATTGTAAGATTAGAGAATTTAAATCCGCTCCAACCCGAATTGAGGAGTTTTATCGTGACTCAAATTAAACCAAATCCGGGCTTGTGTAATGGGAAACAGCCTCCTCCCATGACCGCCTTCGAACTACGGCCCACATCCTTATCGCAACTTCCTTACTTGTTACTTAGTTTGACTAAGGTTAGGGAAATGACCATTTCAACTATCTTCATTGAAGAAAGTTGGTATTTGGCCTAATACTCTTAATCGTTTCTCTTAATAGGTGTTATACGTGTCCATTTTTGTTTTAGTTGAATAGACGTTAGTTTAAATCAGAGGTAGCCAAACAAGTTTATACAATAAAGAAATAATGTGAATATGTAGAACAATACACCAAGGAGTTTAACTCTTGTCACAACTAAGTATCGTATACACACAGAGTATGCGCACAGCCAACTAACTACAAACATAGCAATAAGTACTCTTAGGTTTCCAAATACTTTAATACAGTATCTCAACAAATGGTAAAGCTACAATTCCCAACTTACTTGTTCAGACGCTTACTACGGCAGACTCGAGCTGTCAACAATTTGACCACTAAGAAATCCCATATACACATAAAAACTCAAATTCAATTTTCGTAATAATTATGAAAATATTAGAGTTTGGTTTAAAATGGTTATATATATATAATCATTTTAAACCAAAACATATATAAATATATTAACATAATAATATATAGTTTTATTATTATTATATATCAAGTTAAGTTACTAATTATTGAAAATATAAATAATTTATACTATTACATATTATATATATATATATATAACCATTTTAAACCAAACCATATATAAATATATTAACATAATAATATATAGTTTTATTATTATTATATATCAAGTTAAGTTACTAATTATTGAAAATATAAATAATTTATACTATTACATATTATATATATATAACCATTTTAAACCAAACCATATATAAATATATTAACATAATAATATATAGTTTTATTATTATTATATATCAAGTTAAGTTACTAATTATTGATAATATACATAATTTATACTATTACATATTATATATCATTTCAATTATATTGAAATATACTTTTAATTTATTAAATCACATTTTAATTTTAGTAGGGTTACCGAAATACTCACATTCTAGAATATTATAGAGTTATAGATTATATTACTTAAGATTATCCAATTTTAATAAAATTAATGTCATTGGGTTTGTACAAATCTAATGATACATATTACGAGTCTTGTTTTTAGAGACAACTTTTAACGAGTAGTTCAAGATTTTAATATAGTTATATGTATCTAAATAAACATTAATGTATTATATGTATTTTAGGTTATTAAATTGTATTTTACCTAATTTGTCAATATAATACTATAATATGAATATTATTTAACCCTAATATACCTATAACATATCCCGGTCATAAAATATCGGTAATTATATTAAGAATACCCTTTTTATCTAATTTGATAAGCAATCTCATACATAGTTTTTATTTAACTATTTAATTCATTTTAATTTATTATTACTAAAGATACGTCCTGACTTGTAATTTAAGCTATTTTACTATATAAATTCGTAATAAATAATTCGGGTCATCAAATAATTCTGCAAAAATTTCTATAGACTCTTAAAAACATGGAGAACTCATCTATTACTTAGTTTCAATTTTTCAAACTATCGCCTATATGCTCATATTTACATTTTTATTCTCGAATTATCCCAAATTACTCAATTGTGATTCTTTTTTATGCCAAATTAATTTCAATCTGACCTAACGTTGTTATTATTCACTAGAGATCAATACTTCTCCATTTAATTATTTTATTTCATAATTTCTTATTTATTTCACAATTTCAACCTATTTTCGAGCTATTTTTAGGAAAAAAAAATGCAAATTAAAATTTGGGCTACTTAGCAATTACCTATGTATCATACACATCCTAAAAAAAAAAAATATTGAGCTATAAACAACATCATCCAGTATATTTATTTTGTAATTCAAATTTCGGATGGATAATAGTTTTTTTAAGCAAGTATACTAAATATTACAAATTTTTCAAAAATAAAATATCACACTAAAGCATGTTTAAAATAACCTAACTATAATTTTTTTCATAATTTTTTGGGTGGTATAAGTATTTTTTACAAATTATTAAAAAATAGGGTAGAGAATTGACCTTCATATTATTGGGTTCTCTAGAGGCCATAGGGTGGTGAGGGTGTGTCAAACGGCTAAGGCACTGGGGGTACTCCTTGGTGGTGAAGTGGCTCAATAGTAGAACGTCGAAAGCCCTAGGAACTAGCTTAGCTCAGTTAGTGCTTTGTTTTTCCTAATTTTTTCCACGATTTTTTTCTAGTTTCCCTTTGAGTATTTTTAATTTCAAAAGATGTGAAATGATGTTATTCAACAGATATATAGTGGTTTAGGTTAGTTTCTTTTCCCTTTATTTTTTTTAAAATTTTTCTTGCTTTTTTCTCTATTAATTGCAAGTAGGAGGTGGCTCCTTCCTAGAGGATAAGCTTTTGATTAATTAATCTTCAAATCCTACAGCATGCCAAGGCAATTCCAGAATTTTCCAACCACAATTGGATCATTTGGATGAGATTGCTATTAATTTTTAACATTTTAGGTATATTTTATTAATATTTAGTTATTTATTAATATATAGGTATATATCTAATGTATATATCACGCATAATATATAACTATACTCATATAATAAAGTTTCTAATATATCTTTTATTTTTAGAATATGTTCTCTTAATTATTCGAATGAATTTGACACATTATATATATAATTACAATAATTAGGGTTAATTTACGAGTATAATTATTATTTATATCAGGTATACTCATAAAAATATATGTATATTCATATGATAAATTATACTATATTATCTTATTTTAGAGCTTAATTAACTTATTTTTAAGTTCTCATCGCCAATTTGAGTTCAATTTTAGAGATTCTGTGCAAATTGGTGCTATATTAAATAATCCTACTTCTAAGGGAAAAATTAGGATTTTAGGTTATTATTTCCAAAATCAAACTTTACTATGTTACTTCTTTTAATTTTTCTATCTTAGTCGTAAAGTTTGAATTCAATTAGTTAACTTTCCCTAAAAGCTCTAAATCTAGGCTCGTTTGTCTTAAACTCAATTTCAATGACTTACAATTAGAAACCATTTTATTTCCCTGTGATTTATTCACCCCTTTTCCTTTATCCCATTTTGAATACCCATTCAATTGGAAGCAATTGTCAACACTATGACCTTCTCCCTTATAATATTTATAAATCAACATCTTATTTAAACTCCTCTTACCTTTCTTACCATTTAAAACCTCCCTTAGAATTTTGAGACCTTTTAATAATAAACGTAGATACATTAGAATCATTAACGCTCAATGAAATTTATTACTTTTATTTTTCTACTTGTTAAACCAAGTAGCATACTCTATTAACTATTGGAAGAGGTTCTATGAATAGAATGTGATTTCGTATTGACTCATATCCTTCATTTAGTCCCATGAGGAATCGCATTAGCATGGCATGAGATGGATATCGATATAGAGCTTGCAACTCATCCTAAATTCGTTTGAGTTTATTGTAATGGATACTAACTAATTGATTTAACCATCTAATATTGCTAAGTTCAAACTATAATTGGAAAATCAATGGTCCATTCCCTTCGCCATATTACTCTTCTACCTCATTCCATAATTCAAAGGCAAATTGGGTATAAAAAAAGTTTCGTAACAACTCACTCAACATGGAATTAAGTATACAACATCTCACCATATAGTCACTCTTAACCTAATGAGCTAGGTTCGACAACTTATCACTAAGTTTAAATAAAGTTTCATCTGTAAACCCTAATTTTATTTTCGTACCTAATTGAATTCAGAATGATCTATTCCATGCTAAGTAATTTGAACCGTTGAAAATTATATTTCCTATAACCAAATTTAGATTGTTAGATGTGGATATGAAAATTGGATCAAACTAATCTAATCACTACTATTCGATTGAACAGTACTCTGAATAGAATCCATAATTCTAATCTATTGTGGAGTTGAAAGTCAAAGAAATCAATTGATTAGAAAATTACCTTTGCTATGATACCATGTATAAGCTCTTAAAAATTGAATTCAGGATGATCGAGCCTAGATTTAGAGTTTTTAGGAAAAGTTAACCGATTGAATTTAAACTTTACAACTAAAATAGAAAAGTTAGACAAAGCGACAAAGTGAAGCTAGATTTTAGAAATAATGACCCAAAATCCCAATTTTACTCTTAAAAGTAGCAATACTCAATATAGTACTAAAGTGTTCGAAACTTCTAAAATCGAACTCAGATTGTGACAAGAACTTAGAGATAAGTTAATTGAGCTATAAAATGAAATAATATAATATAATTTACTATATAAATATCTACGTATTTTTATGAGTATATTTGGTATAAATAATAATTATACTCGTAAATTAATCATAAATTATGTAATTATATATATAATGCGTTGAATTCATGAAATTAATCAAGAGAACATATCCTTAAAATAAAAGATATGTTAGAAACTAAATTATATGAGTATAGTTATATATTACGTATGATATATATATGGGATATATACTCGTATATTATTAAATAACTAAATATTAATAAAATACACCTAAAATACTAAAATAATTGAAAATCCTATCCTAATAAATCAATTTACCGCTGGAAATTTTGGAGAATCACTATGACAAGCCTTGGAGTCAAATAGTTGTTGATTCAAAAGTAAATGGATCTATTTAGGATACCTCTTACTTCAAATATTGGGGAGAAAACAATAGAAAAACTAAAAAAAATTCCTAGGCAGTGGAAAAGCCCTATAAATACTAAACCCTCAGCAGAACAGCAATAGTTTAGCAATTAGGAGTTAAGAATAGAGTGGAAAAAAAAAATCTGGAAAATAGAACAATTTAGGAAAATTAAACAAAAACAAGGGAAAATTCGTGTTAGGACAAAACCCTAACCTAAAGTAATTTTTCTTTGGAGCCCGACCAAACACCATCAGTCAGCACTGCTCTTAGGCCGTCCGACAACCACCTAATTGCCGCCGGCCATCGAAGTACCCAAGAATACCAAGGTCGATTCTTTGTCTTATTTTTCAATAATTTTTAGAAATTAGTAAATTTACCTAGAAAATTATGAAAAAATTGTACTTAAGTTATTTTGAACATGCTTTCATGTGATATTTTTAATTTTGAAACATTCGTAATATGTAATACACTTCCTTAAAAAATTTACTGTTCATCCAAATGTAGAATTGTAAAATAAATATACTAAATGATGTTATTTCTAGCTGAAAATTTTTGTGTAGGATGTGTATGATATATAGATAATTTCTATGTAGTCTGAATTTTTATTTGAATATTTTTAATATTTATTGCATTTTTTGGCCTAAAAATAGCTCGAAAATAGGCTGAAATTATGAATTAAATAGAAAATTATGAAATTAATTGATGAAATGGACATGTACTGATCTATAATAAATAATAATAGCATTGATTTAGATTGAAATTAATTTGGTGTAGAAAGAATCATAATTAGGTAATTTATGATAATTTAGGGGTAAAATCATCAATATGAATATATAGGCGATAAGTCGAAAACTCGAAACCAAGTGATAACTAAATTCCCCATATTTTTAGGAGTTTATAGAAATTTTTGAGGAATTATTTGGAAATCTAAATTATTTATTATGAATTTATTAATAAAATGGCTTAAATTACAAGTTGGGGTGTATTTTTAATATTAATAAGCTAAAATGAATTAAATAGTTAAATAAAAACTATATATGTGATTGTTGATCAGATTGGATTAAATGAATATTTTTATTATATTTATTAATATTTTCTGATCGGGATACATTTTAGGTATATTAAAGTTGGATAATATTTATATTGTAATGATATATGAACAAATTATGTAAAATACAATTTTATAATGTAAATTACATATAATACGATTATATTTATATAATTACATATAACTATATTAAAAATTCGAACTATCCGTTAAAGTCGTATCTAGAAATAGAACTTATAAAACGTGTCGTTAAGTCTATACGAACACAAAGATACTAATTTTGTTAAAATCGGACAACCTTAAGTAATATAACCTATAATTTTATCATATTCAAGAATGTGCGTATTTCGATAACCTTACACGAATTAAAACATAAATTAATAAATTAAAAGTACATTTCGATACAATTGAAACGATATATAGTACGTAATAGTACATATGATGTATAGTATCAATAATTAATAACTTAATTCGATATGTAGTGATAATACGATTATATATTATGGAAATAATAATAATAATAATAATAATAATAATAATAATAATAATAATAATAATAATAATAATAATAATAATAATAATAATAATAATAATAATAATAATAATAATAAATCTATATCTGTTTTAGATTAAATTCTAATGTTTTCGTAATTATTATGAAAATTAAATTTAGGTCTTTTGTGTAAAGAGGATCTTCCAATACAAAGACAGTTGATGATTTGAGTCAGCAATAGTAAATGTCTAAATAAGTAAGTTGGGATTGTGGCTTTATCGCTTGTTGGGAAATTATTTAAAGTATCTAGAGACTCAAGAGTACTTTTGGCTGTATTTGTAGTTAGTTGACTGTGTGGATGATACTCAATTGTGATAGGAGTTCAACTCCTTGGTGTGCTATTCTGCATGTTTACATTAATTTTGTATCGTATGAACTTGTTGGCTACCCCTAATTAAAACTAACGTTTATTCGACTAAAATGAAACTAAACATGTATAACACCCATTAGGGAAAACGATTAAGAATGTCAGGCCAAATATTGACTTCCTTCGATGAGGATAGCTGAAATGGTTCTTTCCCCATTTTTAGTCGAACTGAGTGACAGGCGAGGAGATCGTGGCAAGGTTGGGAGCTATAGTTCAAAGGCAGTCATGGGAAGAGGGTGTTTTTTATTGCATAAGCCTGAGTTTGGTCTGACTTGAGTCACGATGAAACTCCTCAATCCGGGTTAGAGCGGATGTAATTTCTCTTACTTTACAGTGGATCAGATAACATTATGCGATGTTTCATTTGATTGATTGCATTGCATTTCATCATAATTATTAACCTTATTTGTATTTATACAGTACTTTTCTGACTCCGTCCTATTTCCTGAGTTAGTTGTGCTCACATCCCTATAAATTCTTTTGCAAGTGTTGAGTGAGGTCAGGATGTTCAGATACCACAATTCCTAAGTTAGTATACTGCTATTTGGGAAAGTGAGGATTGAGGAATTAACTGAACCTGGGCTTTTGACCTTTTTTTTTTTTTTTTTTTTTAGTTTTTGAGGAAACTAATTGGGAATTCCCTAGGAGCCCATTAGTTTCCTAACTTATTGTATATAGATTGCAAAACCTGTGGATTTTAATAAACTTTGATTGTAAACTTTACCTTTAGATGTAAACGTTTGTGTAAATACTGTTGTGGTACTAGACAACATGTTGTATAGAATAGGTATTTTGTAAAGCTCTAGTACAGGTTTGGTTATTAATAGGTGTTAGAATAGACGTTTCAAGCTGGTTGAGTTGTGTACACCTTATGTGAACTGTATTTACGATAAGAGTTGTGAGGTTAGCTTCTATTTTAAGTTAGTTTACATGACGGGACTGTTATGATTCTTCCTGTTTGGAGCGTGACACCATGTGAAGACCAGAGATCATATGGTGAACTTGAATTTGTAGAGTGTCAAAGTAGAACAAAATCGAAGCAGAGCATAACAATGCAATAGTGGTGTATTCGAGAAGATAGAAAATTAGTTTTGTAATTGTACATGGAGTTATCTATTACATCCAATGATAAATAACTAACTCTACTTCTATTAGACATGTGTGTAAAATAATATGAAAGAAAAACGACTATAAAAAGTAATTGATGAACTACATTAAGGCTACACTTTAATAAGGAATTACATTGAAATTACTTGCAATATCAACTCTTAATGACACATATAATGGGAGGTACTTGACATACCTTTGAATATAAGGACCTTTTTGTGGTGTCCTTATATATCAGTTTATAGGACCTTTTAAAAAGGTTGCAGTCAAATAGTATGAAACCTAAAAAGTCAATCTTTTTCTTCTTTTCTTCTTCTTCTTCCTATATATATATATATATATATATTGTTGTTGTTATTTTTGTTTAAATTTTGTATTATGGATCAAGTAAATAATTTAAATAAATCTCAACAATCTCTCTTTAAGATCTTTAGGGTAAAAGTATAGAGGTACTTAAGAAGAAAAAATTTTTCTTGGTATTAATATGCTACATATGTAGATTGGTAGTGGACAACTACCAATAATACTTAAATACGTGATAGTGATAATTAGGTACTTTTTGAAAAACAATTCTTCATATTTTCATATGTTAGAATGTTTTTAGTTCTTGCACATCATTAATCCATGATGTGTTAATATTATTAAAACTTTTCTCATATGTAAATGACTTACCTTTTGAGGTCCTTAAGTAATTAGAAAGGGTCATTCAAAAAGTACACTAAAAGGCTGCCTTTTTCTATTCTTTATGTTACTTTGTTCAAATTTTATATTGTGAGTCTCATAAGTAGCATGAATAAAATATAAAGATCTATTTGTAAGAATCTTAAGAATAAAGTAGAGAGATTCTTAATTAGAAGAGAACTCATATTGATGTGATAATTTAAGAATTTCATTGGTAACCTTAGTGTTAATGATAGTCTAAAGCTATTCTCAATGGTAAAAAAAAATCATAGTAATAAGATCCTATTAGGCTATATGACTATACACATATAAATATCAATAAGTATATTCATTGAGTAAAGATCCGCGGTTGCAAAAATGTTGATCCAACATAATTAGATACCAGTAATGATAATGACAAAGGGGTCACTTGGCTACTAATTGTGCTAATGGAATGACCTAATTGAACTTAGTCAGCTCAAGCCGTACCAAGAATGAGAAGAGGTAAAGATGCCAAATTTAGACGTTATTAAAGTGAAAGAGATTTCTTAGGATAGGTGTTTGGGTTACAAAGCTGAAGAGTGTGTAATCTAGAATTTATGAGGGAAGAGAGTGATTTGGCCCATAGAAGCGGGATCCAGAAGAGAGGGTTGATACTAGGTTAACTATAGCAGTGATAGAGAGGGACACTTGTTCTGTGATAAATAAATAACCACAAACAAGAACCTATATATATTTGTGTGTGTACTGGTTTTGGAACCATATGTTTTAAAAATTATTTTCTCTTACAAATAAATTCCTTCCATTTCTTCGAATGAAAAATGTCTTTTCTATCATAATTTTAGCAATTTTTACTATCCTATACATCAAAATCTCTACTTCAAGTAAGTAGACTAAATTGCATTAAGTTAAGGTGTGAAAATTTTCCTTTACCCACAAAAAAAAAATATATAGCAATCCTTGTATTGAAAGCACGAATCGCACTGCAAATTAGATTGTAGCTAATAATTTGTCTTTTATTCGATCAATCCAGTGCTATAAAGACACCTAGACCAATTTAATGGTGACAATTACTTTGGGTTAAAATTAATTGAATTCTTTATTATTTTTTATTGAAAATAGGAGCTTAGTTCAAAGCTGGAAAAGAATCTATCTACTTATACAGTATAAAGATCGTGTTGGTCACAATATATTGTCACATGATTTAAGTAAATAATATAGATAAAAATTAATTCTTAAACTGTAAATAATGAAAAAAAAAACTGTTGCATGACTCAGGCCATTTTCTGGTCATCCGAATATTACGAGGTTATTGCTTGCCAACCCCAAAACTTGTGTGGCGAAAAAATAGCTACATGGTTGCGACCCACCATTGAAAATAGCCATCACAAAAACTAAAAAATAAAAAGAAAAGCATTAAGAGTGTTTAATGGAGAAAAGTTTTAATGGTGTTAGTATACTATGTAAATAGAAATTAATATCAATAAAATTTAAATATGAAAATAAATAAATGACGTATAAGGATCGATAAAATTTTAATATATGAAAATATAAATAATAATTTCTTAAAAATTATTTTTCTGTCTTGATGGGAATATAAAGGGAAAAACATCATCTGAGTTAATCCACTATGTCTATTTATAATATAAAACTGACCGTGTTCAAGGGGTATGAAACATTTATTATGACCAAGAACACACTGTACCATATTTAGGTGACGAGATTTTGGAAATTTCATCTCGTATTACCACAATGACATAGAAATGACACATGGCAACTTATGAGTCGGAGTTTTGGCCCCAGCAATAATAGCTTTTAGCTAGAGTGTTGGCAAATTTGTGTAAATTAAGTAACTAAAGTAATTAATTAAGATCTTCAAATTATGGGTCTAAGATTGTTGCTAAAAGCTCCCAAATTGCGCTAAGAGGATCATAAATTGCGCCGTTTGGGGGGGCTCTAGCGGCAGCTTCTTATATGTGGTATTCTTAGAAACCATTTTAGAAGTTTTATTTGTATCGAACTGCTTTAGGAATTTGGATATCTCACTGAGAATGCGATATGCGTACAAGGCTGCGGTTTTTGTGTCCATCACACTGTTATCTTCAAGTTTTCGCGTGTTTACTTCCGTTAAAAAATTCGAGAAGAACGATTATTCATCTGAATCATAGAAGATAAAAACTAGGATTAAAGAGTTCAATTTATGTCTCATGCAATCTGCAGGCAACGCAAGCAACCTGAGACATACGTTAAGAAGAGACCAAGTGAATAAAAACAACATTGTCTGCTATTATTTTTTTCTTTAACCAAAAGCATATCCTTCAAATATTCCTCTCCGTCAACATTGGTTCCATAAATCCACTTCATAAATATATCCTAATGAGAGCAGTGAAAGGTAACAACATCCATTCACGCCAGGAGTTGTCTTTGCATCCAAAAAAAAAAAAAAAAAAAAAGAAGAAATTAATGGTGCAGTTAACCCCTACACCTCAATGGTCCATGGAAATTGAAGAAGGAGAAGATCAGAAAGCTGACAATGAAGTGATGGAGGAAGTAAAGGGCAAAGTGGCCCAAGAGAGGACTCTTCCATTCTATAGGCTTTTGAGCTATGCAGATTCACTAGATTGGATTATGATGGCTCTAGGGACTTTAGGATCTGTTGTCCATGGGATGGCTCAACCAATTGGGTATTTGCTGCTTGGCAAAGCACTCAATGCTTATGGGAATAATATTAATGATAAAGATGGCATGGTTCATGCTCTAAAAGAGGTACCTATGCATTTAGCTTTGAGCTAAAACGACGGTATATTAGTGGCGGTTTATAAATTATCATTGCTAGTATTATTAACATATAGCTGTAATTTTATTTTTCGTTAGTGCCTACAGAAACTCTTTTTTTTTTTTTTTTGAAATATGCATTACTAAGCCAAAATAGACAGAGCCTACTATAAAAAGTCAGTTGTTGTTGGATTATATTTACCACTTCTAAACTGCTGACAGTTTAAAAGTGTTATGATAAATAACAACTTACATATTGTGCGTTCCTTTTATATATATATATATAAAAGTTGGAAATCTTAACGAGTGTCGTTGATGTATAAATTATTACTGAAAATGAAACGAATATTGCTTCTATAGGTTAATAACTATGATATTGGCTTTTACACCGCGAATGATGTATCGCCCATATGGTTTTTTTTTTCTTGTAGTGAGGGAAGATATGATTTTTTAAAATATCTAATTGTTGCTCTCCTTGTTTACTAAGGTGGTTCCATATGTATGGTACATGGCCTTTGCCACATTTCCTGCTGGGATTCTAGGTAAGCACTACATATTTAAGAGGTTTCTAAATGAGAGTGAAACCATCACAATATACATATCATCTTCTTCAACTCGGTATGAGAAATATTTAGAGATTTTTATGGATCAATCCGATTGTAGTTAAATCTTTATAAACCCCGTTCATAACAAAATGTTCTTTGTTTTGTATTTATCTTTTTATTCGTTAATTTATTTTATCTCCATGTGCTCGTTATTTACATAACACCTTAGTGCACAAGCGAGCTAGTATAGTATATCTAGGAGCAAACTTTAATTTTGATGATACATATCATAAAACATTGTACATAACACTGATCCTAAATTGATGGAAATAATATGATTGTTTTGCTTATCAAAACTGAAAATAGAGTATGGCAAAAAAAAAAAAGAAAAAAAAAAATTTCGAATTTTTTACACCCTGTCATTCTTCATCCGGTGATTTTTTTCACTTTTTTTTTTTTTTTTTTAATATCTACTAATCCACACATCCGTGACGACATTCAAAATCATCTAATCCACCTTATATGTGATAATCCATGAGGAATTGTATTTATTAATAGTGTATCAACCTAAAAGATCGACGCGATGGAAGATAGACGAAATAGCTTACATCGTGCACAGCCTATTTATCCCATCTATTTGAATTACTAATTTGTTTTCAGAGATTGGATGCTGGATGTATACAAGTGAAAGACAACTAGCACGTATCAGACTCCACTACTTGAGTGCAGTCCTGCGCCAGGAAATCGGGGCCTTTGATACTGAATTATCAAGTGGAAAAATCATAACAGGAATTAGTACACATATGAGTGTTATTCAAGATGCTATTGGAGAGAAGGTAGTAAAAGATACAACTTTAGTGAAGATGATATGTCAGCTTTTTCCATGCTGGATTTTCCTTGTATAATAATTTCTCTCTGGCAGTTGGGACACTTCTTGTCAAGTTTTGCAACTTTCTTCTCCGGAGTCCTTATCGCTTTCATCTGCAGTTGGGAAGTAGCAATGCTCACACTCTTGGTTGTCCCTTTGATTCTTATAATTGGAGCCACTTATACTAAGAGAATGAATGCAATATCAGCTGCTAAGATGGTTTTCTTGTCAGAAGCCACGTCCATTGTGGAACAAGTAGGAGGATGCCGTCTTGACCACTTTCTAATTCTAAACAATGTTCTTCAGTTGAGACAATTCCGAAGTTTTTTATGTGAAATCGTGTTAAATTTTGCTTCACGGCCAATCGATCTAAAAGTATAACCTGTAGATTTGGCTTTTTATATTTATACTTAACAGCTTGATTCATATTTTGCTTATCTACAGACGATATCTCATATCAAAACGGTATTCTCATTCGTTGGTGAAGATCGAGCGGTCAAGTCATTCTCTGATTGCATGGACAAGCAGTCTTCATTGAGCAGAGTAGAAGCAATGATAAAAGGAGTTGGAACTGGAATGTTTCAAACCGTAACCAACTGTTCTTGGGCATTGATCATTTGGATTGGAGCCATAGTGGTCACTGCCAAGAGATCGACTGGAGGGGATGTTTTAGCTGCGGTGATGAGCATTCTCTTTGGAGCAATGTAAGCATTGAATTTAGTTCCACAGCTAGCTGATCTAAAGGCGTAATCTTATAAATTGGTGTGAGCTATCATAGGGGATAAATGATGGCATAAAGCTGCACAAACATCTGATTGAAATGCGAAATTGCTCCTACAAATCTAATTCCTAATCCAAGCCATAAAGATGGTATCGCTAACTTACTGATTTCAAGATACTTTCTATTGCAGCTCAATTACATATGCTGCACCAGACATGCAAGTCTTTAATCAAGCCAAGGCTGCAGGAAAGGAAGTTTTTCAAGTGATAGATAGAAAGCCAAATATAAATAACATTTCAGGAGGAAAGACATTTGAGAGGTTTGAAGGGAACATTGACATAAGGGGTGTTTACTTCGCCTATCCTTCACGAGAGGATAAAGAGATCCTTCAAGGCTTTTCATTGACAATTCCAGCTGGAAAGACTGTTGCTCTAGTAGGAAGCAGTGGATGTGGAAAGAGCACAGTGATATCCTTAGTTGCAAGATTCTATGATCCTTCAAAAGGTTCGAAATCTTACTCTTGCACTATTCTACTTCTCCGTATTTAGATTTACAACCTTAACCGTTTAAACCTAAAAGCATAAGCTTGTAGATATAGATGGATCATATGTTTTAACTTTGTGATTACTCTTAGGATGGGTTGTATGTTTGCAGGGGTAATTCTCATCGATAACTACAACATCAAGGATCTTGATTTAAAGTTTCTTCGCAAGAATATTGGAGCAGTATCCCAAGAACCATCTCTATTTGCAGGGACGATCAAGGATAACATCAAGGTAGGAAATCTTCATGCAAATGATAAGCAGATTGAGAACGCAGCAGTGATGGCAAATGCACATAATTTCATATCAGAACTTCCTGATGGATATCTAACAGAGGTAGATCCTTTCTTGACATGTCCGAACTTCTCTAGGGGTTGCTCCAAATGGAAACAAAGATGCTTAGCTGTGGCAGTTGAAACACTTTTAAGGAAAAAGAAAAACATCTATCCATAGGGTTCTGCATTTTCAATGGTCTGGTCTATATTTTGATTCAATTTTCTGCATACATAAGACCATAAAGGAGCACCAATGCGTGAGTCCTCACGGTAAAGAACTATATCTAGTCAAGTAAGATAAGCTACTACGTCAGCTAAATTCAAAATCTTTTTCCTTCAAACATGTAATTATGGAGCTAAAACTGGTTAGGTAGGAGAGAGAGGCTTCCAATTATCAGGAGGGCAGAAGCAAAGGATTGCAATTGCAAGAGCGATTCTCAAGAATCCTCCCATCCTTCTACTTGATGAAGCAACAAGCGCTCTCGATTCAGAGTCGGAGAGGCTTGTTCAAGATGCATTGGAGACAGCGATGCGTGGAAGGACAGTCATCTTAATTGCACACAGAATGTCAACCATCATCAATGCAGATATAATTGCAGTTGTTGAAAAAGGACAGGTAAAAGAGACGGGAAGGCACCATAGCTTGCTAGATTCAAGTGAGTTCTATAATAAGTTACATTGCATGCAAAACATAAGCCCGAGTCATCCCACAAGGTAGCTTCACAACTATCCTCTTTTTGCTCATATCTGGAACAAACATCGATCGGTTCTTTCTAATTCACAACGTTGATCGATGATAGACCTACGGAATCTACAACCATAGCCTCCGCAAGTGACATCCTGGAGGAGAGTTTCACCAGCAGAGATGAGAAAGCAACAGAAACAGATAAAAGCGATAGGGATTTTCCCCAGCAGGAAGAGTCAAGACGGAAATTAACTTCAGACCTGTTCTTTAGAATTTGGTTTGGCTTAAGAAAAAGAGATCTGGTCAAGACTGCCATTGGCTCTTGCGCTGCCGCTTTCTCTGGCATCTCAAAGCCTGTATTTGGATACTTCATCATAACTATTGGAATTGCTTACTATAAACCAGAAGCCAAGGTGAAAGTTGCATGGTATTCCATGATATTTTCTTCGATAGGACTGCTCTCATTATTCACTCACATATTGCAACATTACTACTTTGGAGTAGTCGGCGAGAAGGCTATGTCAAACCTAAGAAAAGCCTTATTTTCAGGTAAATTTCATGCCATCGCAATATTATTTTTTTAAAGGTAACTTTAGCTCGATCCTATTAACTCTGATTTGATTTTATGTTTATTGCTTGACGTTTTCCTTCACTTATGGACTAAGATTTCGGTTGAAGTTCGTCAAGTGTATCGTTTCATTAGATAGATGAAATGAGTGTGAAGTTTTGAACTTACAACTGCGTGCTGTGGTATCAGGATAAAATTTTAGATCCACAACCATTTTGATCTAAAAGCCTACGCCTACTAAATCTCATGTGGTTTTATATTTATTAATTAATATGAAGCACGATATTCTTTAATTTAACTGGTTGCAATGAAACGCCCCACTTGCATATCCTTTCAGGTGTACTCCGCAATGAGTTAGCTTGGTTTGAGAAACCTGAAAATAGCATAGGAAAGGTGACTACGCGTGTTGTTCATGATACTTCAATGGTCAAAGTCATAATATCAGATCGGATGTCTGTAATTGTTCAATGCATCTCCTCTATACTGATAGCAACAATAGTTAGTCTCGTAGCAGATTGGAGAATGGCTCTGGTAGCATGGGCAGTGATGCCTTGCCACTTCGTTGGTGGCCTTATTCAAGCCAAGTCTGCAAAAGGATTCTCTGGTGACTACGCTGCAGCACATTCTAAACTTGTTTCCCTTACATCTGAGGCTGCAATGAATATAAGAACTGTCGCGTCTTTTTGCTACGAACAACACTTAATCGAACAGGCAAAGCAATCGCTTAAAGCTCCTATGACAAAGAGCAGGATAGCAAGTATAAAGTATGGAATAATTCAAGGATTCTCTCTTTGCTTGTGGAACATTGCACATGCTGTTGCACTCTGGTATACCACGATTTTAGTTGATAGAAAACAAGCATCCTTTGAAGATGGCATAAGAGCATATCAAATTTTCTCTCTAACGGTGCCCTCCATAACCGAACTGTGGACCCTAATTCCTACCGTCATATCCGCGATGGCCATACTCACTCCTGCATTTGATACCCTCGATCGGGAAACTGAAATCGAACCCGATGTGCCAGAAAATTCACATCGTGGAAGGCTTATAGGAGAAGTTGAGTTTCAAAGTGTCAAGTTCAACTATCCTTTAAGACCAGAGATGACTGTGCTCAAAAACTTCACATTGAAAGTTGAAGCCGGACTAAAGGTGGCTCTTGTTGGCCCAAGTGGAGCAGGAAAGTCGTCTATTCTAGCACTACTACTACGGTTCTATGAGCCAATACAAGGAAAGGTCCTAGTTGATGAGAAAGACATAAAAGACTACAACTTAAGATGGTTGAGGACACAAATAGGACTCGTGCAACAAGAACCAATTCTCTTTAGTTCATCAATAAGGGACAACATTTGCTATGGAAATGAGATGGCATCAGAAACTGAAATGATAGAGGTCGCTCGGGAGGCAAACATACATGAATTTATAAGCAACCTTCCCAATGGATACAATACGGTTGTTGGTGAGAAGGGTTGTCAGCTTTCGGGTGGACAAAAGCAAAGAATTGCTATAGCAAGAACCCTACTGAAAAGGCCAGCAATTTTGCTATTAGACGAAGCAACAAGTGCTCTAGATGCTGAGTCCGAAAGGTCTGTGGTAAGTGCTTTAGAAGCGATGAACCGGGGAAACGAGGGTGGATTTTTGTCCCGAGCAACACAGATGACGGTAGCTCATAGGCTTTCCACAGTAGTAAAATCAGATAGCATCATAGTCATGGATAAAGGCGAAATTGTGGAGACAGGCCCTCACTTGACTCTCTTGCAAACACCAGATGGACTATATGCACGGATGTTCAAGCTCCAAAGCCTGCAACACAAATAAGCTGTAGCTATATCAATAAATCTATGATCACATTCCTCGCATGTATCACATTCTAACCCCAAAAAAACATAGCAGACAGTGTAATTACCAATAAAATGAATGCAATGTTCAGAAAAAAAAATATTTTATCAGTATACAATCAGATAGTTGTTGATATGAAGCTTTTCTTTTCTTTTCGGTTTCAAACTGCTGAATAAGATGGAAAATGCTAATAACCTCTATTGATAGAGGAGAATAAGCTCCTCAAATGCAATAGAATTTGGCATTATGGCCTTTTCATCTCTCAGATTTCATTCCCACTTGAAGTTATTCAAATTATCCGTGGGAGCACATGGAAGCCTCATCCAATCCAATCGAACCGACAAGATAAACATTATGTCAAAGTGATTACACAAGCATTAATGGGGTCAAACATGATCGCTAAAAACTTGTCAGTATATGTAGTAAATGGAGGTTTTAAACTGTAGACATCACATGCTACGTTGTTGTTCTTACACGGATGTAGAAGGAACCACAAATTATCAGGATTATTTAGGAATCCACAGAATTGAGAATCATAAGCTTCTATCATCTCCCTTGTGATCATAAAACAACCATAAGGAGTTACAGAAATAACTGGCAATCAATTCTTAATGAGTTTGTATCCGCTACAAAGTGATCGATATGACAAATCACTTTTCGTGCGTATCATAGGATATAACGAAAAATGGTCGACTAAAATTGTGACACAATCCGTTAGTTTTTTCGTTGCGGTGTCCGTTTGGATAACAAGAACATTGTAAACGTTGTCTCTTACTTGGATAAAAGAATGATGAAAAATGTACCAAAAATATTAATAACTTGATTTTTCAATAAAATATCAAATTTCTTAAAGCTGAAGTATAAGAAATAAGGGCTAATAAGATAAATTTACAACTTCCAAACATTTTCTTTTTCCACAGCGATTCCAAGTCCAATGTGGAGTCATTGAAAATCGATATAACCACTTTAAATTTTGAGATAATTGCAAGTCTAAACTATCAATATTTTATTTTGAAAACAAACAAATACCCCCATTACTAAAACTCAAAACCCTTGATTATTGAACAATTTCTAAAAGTATAGGACGTCAAATAACACCAATGCTATCCGCACCTGTACAATAAATAGAAAATGTAGTTGCTATTTACCCTTTTTTTTTTTTCTTCCAAAATCACTTCCATTCAATTCCCTCCATTTCGCAAAGTGGGAAGAGCACAAAATCCCTTCATGATATTTTCAAAATTATATGATTTGAAGTTCTTAGGCCGGACTGACTCTCATCAGATGACCAAAAGGATGAGTTAGGAACCCTGTACAACTCAGGGATGCATTCCTTAGACGAGACTCGCCCATTTTGGACTAAAATCAAGTGGCGCACATTAAAACCATGATATTCTGTTCCTACCTCTACACAATTGAATGATATGAGAGAAGTTATACGGCCGTTTTCCTTCGCCAAAATCAGCAAAGTGATGCTACAACAGAAATTGCTAAGAAATGAAATAAAGTTATAATAAGATTATTATTTATTGTTTTTTATTTTAATAATGAGTATTTGGGGAAAGAAAATCAATTAGCATTGAATTGTTATTCAGAACTTTGAGTAATGAATGACCATTTGATATTTTATGTAAATAGGTTTTTCTTCTTAAATTGCTATTACAGTTTAAAATATAACTAAACGATATAATAGTGCTTCCGTAAGAATAACATTGTAACGAAATTGTTATTATAGAGAAGTTATTGAGCAAATAGTATTTCTTATAAGAATAAATAATGGGTCAATATCATGATTTATACTTTAATTTTGCCATTTTTTTAATTATATACGTAAAGTCTCAATTTATTTAATTATACACTAAATTTAATTGTCACCACTGATATCTTATTTAATTCTAATACATATCATTACTACAATCAGCACAATCAACTAATGGGTTGCCACCCACAACTTTGAGAGGGATAGTTCACATGACTCTTTATAGGTGGTCATCAGTGACCACCCTTATAAATTAGTAGGTTGAGATCAACTTTCGAAATATAGCTCATGAGATCCATTGGTAGTTGTAGGGGGTTGCTCAATGTCTTTACGAGTTTGTGCAATCCTCCTAAGGTTGTGGGTGACCATCCTATTGACTAATTGTGCTGACTTAACAAACAATATCAATCGAAGTTAATTAAAATATAAAAAGTAACAACTAAATCTTCATTTGGGTATAGAATTAAACAAGTAGAATTGAGATGTATAATTATAAAAAGTGAAAAATAAAATTTGAGATGTATACCGTGTCATTGCCAAATAAATAATCTTGGAGAGAAAAGTGGTTCATTCTTTAAAATCATATAAGATGAAGGGGAAAAGAAATTCATAATTAGACTAAGTTACATATCGTATCCATTATGCTTATGCTAAAATCATAATATTCAGAAACTTACTATCTATTCCTTTCATCATTTTGAAAGGAATTGAATTATAATTCAATAAGAATAGAATAGAAATGTGATAATTATTACGTGTTCATTACATTTTTTAATGGAAGAATTACACATGAGAGGATTGACGTTTAAGGTTAAGTTCAAATAGATTTTGGAACTTTCAAGTGATGCAAATAGAGGATCAACATTATGTTAGGTGGTTTAATTATAAGATCGAACTTTTAAGTTGTTAAAATAAATTATCAATGTTATGATAAGTGATCCAAATAAAGTATTAAGATTGAAATAAAACTAGAGTTTTAGTCATCTATTTGCACGGCTTACCATAACGTTAATCTTCTTTTTAATAAGTTGAAAAGTCGATGCTCTATTTAAACATATAATATAACGTTAATCCTCTATTTGAACCACTTAAATGGTCAATCCTTTATTTGAACTTGATACCAAATCTTGATTCTTGTATGTAACTTTCATCATTGTTTAATTGACATAAAACATTAGGAATTAAATTAAAACATAATCAAAATACCATGATAATCTTTTTGTAGGAGTAGTGAAGTGATATTTATAAACACATGGACATTTATAACAAATACGATAAATAGACACTATTAAATAGCAATTGAAGAAGGTAGGAACATGATGAATTGTTATTCAATATTTTACGTAATAATAATTCATATGGGATAGTCATTCAATGTTTAAAATTCAAGCAATTTGATGTGGAATAAGATAAGAATGGAATGGTAATTCTACCTAAATCAACATACAATAAAAGAATAATTTTTATTCAATTGACATAATTGAGAAAAAGGAGTAAGATCTGATTCTGATTTATCTTATTATAAAGTCAGCATTTATGCCATTACATTATAAAGCTTTTACATTATAAAGCTTTCACAATAAAATCATTAAATTGTACAAATAATTATATCAAATAATAATTTATTGTGTGATCATTTTAGTGATGCCAATCTAATCCATCATGATAGATTATTCAAGTAAACCAAAGATGTACCATTACCCATTACATTGATCATTTTTGTATGGAAAGAGTTCGATTGAGTAAGAGCAGTCAAACCTTGTGCTAGTGAAACGTGTCCAAGTAATAAATTCGTTAGTTGTCTCTTTCTCATATATATAATTTATTTAGGATTACAAATGAGTCGAGCTGCTCGCGAGTTATTCGATAAGTAAATGAGTTGAGTCGAATCTCAAGATAAAACTCGTTTATCTAAATGAGTCAAGATCAAGCTTCAATTTAGTCTCGCAAGCTTACTTACTTACTTAGGCTCGAGGACCAGCTCATTCAGGCTCGTAAATAAGTTTATAAATTTTATATTTATATTACAAATACTAAAAATATTATATATTATTAAAATATAAAGGTTAATATCTATATAATATTTATAAATATATAATATATAGTTTAATTCTTATTTACTATTTATTTATATATTTCTTTATTTTATATAATTAGGCTTATAAATAGACTCGAGATCGGCTCGCTTTAGGATGAGCTTGGCTTGAGCTTAATTAATAAACGAGTTCGAGAAAAAAACTCATTTATTTAAACAAGGCAAACTCGAACCTCAACTTTAAACTAGATAAAAATATGAGTTCAAGCTTAAACTTGATAATTTTTTAAATAAGTTGAACTTGAATTTTTAAAAATTCAATCCTACTCAATTCATTTACGACCTTAAATTTAACCCATTTTCTCATGTTAAATGAGATAGCTACATAAATGGTTTCAGTGTATAGTGACAATAAGTATTATTTCCAACGTAATGAAGTAAGCAACGTAATTCATTACAAAAATTCGTTTTTTATAAATGTCGGCACAACAAATCCTCGCTGGTGCCGTAATGCTTTACCTTATCCTTCTGCCTTTACGGGATGCCGAAAGGATGGTCAGAAAAAAAAGAAAAAAAAAATTATATGAGTTGATGAATAATATATAAAAATAAATAAAATTTTAATAAATAATAATGAAAAATGTATTTCTTTTAAAAAAGTATGGATTATATTTTTATATTTTAAAATTTTATTAATATTTATATATTAATAATTAATTCACATGATAACGTCTATTTCTTATAAAAACATAGTGGAATTGTCGTAACTTGAAAAAGAAACTAAAGTGGCGTCTAATATTGTTATTGCACCAACGGTGACAAAGAGACCTAGAATGGTGGAATTGTCATAATGCTTATAATTTAACCTTTTTTTTTTTATTCAATTACATTATAACATGAAAAAGAAAACATCCAAACCAAACTTAATCGGTTTTATTAAAAGATTAATATAAACACATTATTTTTGTTATCTTGTAGTTTTAACTTTTATTTTCAGAAGGTCCTAATTTAGAAAATAAAAAAAAAATAAAAATGATAAAAACACAAAAAGAATAAAAAAATTTTAGAAAAAGAAAAAATTCAAAAAAAAGATTAATCAGATTGAGTTGTTATCGGATAATTATTGATAAGAAACGAATCTAATACGATAATGTTAAATCCAATCAAATGAAGATTTGTAAAATTTAAAATCTAAGACTAATCTTTATCAATTTAAATTTGATTTGATCCGAAAAATTTGTTTTTGAGTTTTATAAATAGGTATCGCAAAAGACAAAGAGAGTGAGTTCAATTACACACTCGCTACAAACCTATCTACACTCACTCCACACGTGACGACACCAAACTACGCCGTCTCTCTTGCTCGATCATCCCATCAGCCTAAACTAGTCCACACAATAGTTCAATTGCGGTAGCGTCCTTCTTTCAAGCTCATGCACAGCTACTGACACCATACCACATCGGCTGCACACAGGAACCAAACCCAAACTACTCTCATTGCCTCTTTGCACAGCCTCTATCCCCTCACATACACATCACCACACACGCCTAGGCTACAACCATTATCAACTAACTCCCATGCCTAGTCTAACCCATAGCAGTCACTTCGTCCACACTCGCGTAGCAGCTACACCCCATCACCATCCATCCATCCACTGGCTATTGTCAAATCTCCATCCTCTTCATGCACAAACTCGACTCCCAAATTAACCCCCAACCGATGACTCGCACAACTACACAAGTGAACAGCAGTGACTATAACCATTGACTACCCCCTCTCTTTCACAACCATTGCAGCATATACACGAAAGCATGACACTTAAGACTACACTACTGCAAACAAGTCTATGACCCAAGCAACCATCCATGACTACTACACGACCCAAGTTGTGTCCCACATCAAAACTCAAATCCACTGTCGCCACTCATTACTCTAACACCATTAAACCACCACTATTAGCCTAGGCACATATACTAACTTGAGTTTCACTAATGAGAATCTCATAAAATTGTAATTTCCCACTTGGATTGTTAAAAATCACAACGTGAAGGCTTTGTTGTAGCTGTATTTTTTGGCTTAAGGAAGAAGGAGTAGTGTCGACTTGACTTATGACTGGAGTTTAACCTTACCCGAGAAATCTAACCAACGTGCCTGACTTGCTACATGTTTAGGATAGGAATTGACCCGATCACTACTCAACCAGCTCCAACCCGACTCACTATTAAGTCCAGCCCACTTGCGGATTGCGAATTTAGGTCTAACCTTTTTCTTTGCTTTTTATTTTATTTATTTTGTTTGTTAGTTATTTATTTGCAAATAAAAAGTAAAAAGAAAAAAAAACTTTTTAATAAAAGTGTTTTTTTTAAAGCCTTTTAGGAAATTTTTTAAAAAGAAGATTAGTTAAGAAAATACGTTTTATCACTTAGAAAATTCCTTTTTAAAATAAAAGTTTAATCAGCCCTTTCTAAAAATTAGGATCCTCTTCATAGAATTTAAAAAAAAAAAAAAAGAAGAAGAAGCTTAACTTAGGTACCTTGTAGAATTTTTATTAAATAAATAAATGAATTAAAAACATAAAATCGACTCATTTTCAAAATTAAAACAAACCAATACATTAAAATTTTCGGAATGAACTATGAACGTCTTATTCTAACTGGAATGGAATGAACTATGAACGTCTTATCCTAACTAGTAGGTATGTAAACACCTTCAAGGCGATGTAAAATTTATGAAAACTTTAGTTTTCCATTTTTTGTAAAGTATAGCTCGAATTCCTCGTGTTTTTGTAAAATAAATACAATTTTATTTATTTATTGGTGATTGAATTTTTTAAAATATTAACAAGGGTGATTTTGAAAATTAAATCTAATTTCGAAAAATTAATAGTAGTATCCATAAGGGTTTAATAGAATAGCCCCCAAACTTTAGAAATCTAGTTTCTTGAATTCTTTTCAAGAAAAAATTTTCAAAATGCAGATTAGTGACTAAATTAGAATCGATCTGCTTAATCGGTTCTAATTTAATCACCTTTCTCAATTTTATTAGGTGGCAACTCCAAAATTTTACAAAATAAAAAAAATCGAGTTTCCTTTAACTTTAGTCAAGGGTTTAAAGTAAATAGGCATAAGGTTTAATTAAAATCAAGTTAAAGGAAATGAAATTAAAACAAGAAACTAAACAATCAAGCTAGACAATTTGGCGATTCCATTAGAGATGTCAAGAGACTTAACCACTTGAATTTTCTGAAATTAAGATCATTTTTCAAAAATAATTGAATCAATTATTCATGTAAATTTTCTTTTTTCCTTTTGTTGTAAAATATAAATGCTTATACTAACATATTTGTTGCAGCTTACCTATGAGGTTTTCTTGGGGGTTTTAATTTTATGAATCATATGTGTAGTAAATGCGATCAAAACCAGGCCGTCCTAGGACCTTAAAAGGAGGGCTATTGTATAAGCTTTGGATATTGTGGGGTAACCACCTTGCAAGGTCAATCAAGCTACCCTACTCATGTTTCGATGTGACTAAAGAACCGTTTCTTCCAAACGTACGAGGTTATTAAACTTGAGAACCTTTAGAACTTACCATAATTGCATACACGAACCCTAATTGATGAATAAATAATAATGGGGCATATTAACCGAGGATCATTAGTGTATCAGAATTCCTATATTATACATGTAAATCTAATGTAGATTAGTTATGTATATAGGACTTTCTCAATGAAAAATTGTAAATCTCCTTATACCTTATATTTCTTTATATTTTTATGTATTGTTTATATTTCCCTATAATTTCAAATTTATTATAATAATGCAATTCCGATATAACTATAACCTTAAACACCTAATATCGTGACATTACTATTTAATCATTGATTCTTTGCATCTGTGTGTCTTTATTTTACATTTTTTGTTCTTATCTTTATTCATCTATAAATATTCATGCTTAATAATTATGTCCTAATTTCTAAAAGTTAGGTTCATAAATAATCACATTTTCCTATCATGTAAGATACTACATTTCTTTTGAAAACTTATTCTTAAGTGATCAAAAGTGAAAAGAAAAAAAAAAAAGAATCAATCCAATAAAATAATTTTATGTAGTTGCCATTTTGCTAAGTGTTCTGCAAGTTAGGGATATTCATTCTTTCAGATAGATTAGTACCTTGTAAATAGGCTTCCTCATTCAGAATAAATAGGATTTAGAAAAGATCTTTGGTTATATTGAATAATAATCAAGCACAATATTAGGTTCCTTTACTTTGTTCATATATTATATTCTTCATAATAAAAGAACCTCTTCTATTTTAGAATATCATTATTTCATTCCCTGTTTGTAAATAAGTCCTTTAATAACATTCGTTAAACTATTGTTCTTTGTCAATTAAAAAAATGTAAATATATTATATAGGCTTATAAGTAGAATTAGGTATAAGCTTGTATATAGAATCTTAAGAAGGCAATCCCTATTTATAATTTAATCACTCGGTCTCTATAACATAAAGCCCTATCTTCCCCTTTATCTATCTCTCTCTCTTTCTAAAAAAAGAAAGAAGAAAAGTAAAAAGAAAAAAAAAGAAAGTTACTAACTGTTACAAATTCTTATGGGACTTAAGACAAACACGAACCACAAGCCCATTAAGGCCGTTAACCAAACATAAACCCCTGGCCCATCAAGGTAGTCGAACCAACTCAAAATCCCTGAGCCACCAACCATGAACCAAGTCAAAACATGAATCATGAAACACCATCCTAAACTTGATCCTTAGTATAAACAAAAAAGGCAATTCATAGTCCCTTCCACCTCAAAAGACATCAGTGCTGACCTATTTAACTCTAAAGAACTAGGCTCGAAATCACATACGAGAGCTACAAAGCATTAAGACCTATAAGTTTGGGGCAATTTAAGTAAGAACGCAAAAGGTACGAAGCATATGGTCTTTGAAATTTCATTTTAAACTCAAATCGAATGAAATGGATCGTTTCACAACTGAAGCATGTTTCAAGGAACCGGGGGCAAGGTCAATCTCTACACTGTAAAAAATCAATCCTTACGTAGAGAATTGGTAGATGATCTTTAAAAAGAGTTTAGAATGAAAAAGGCGAATTGCATCCCATACACTAACCTGTAAATACTTTGAGAGATGAGAGACATCATAGTGAAGGATTTTTAGACTCATTCTTTAAAGGAATTCCATTTCGAATATGATACGTAAACTAAAATGAAGCTAGACATTTATTTTCAAATCCTAAACACAATTATCTTTTGTTAACTTTGTTAAACCAATTTGAAGTACTTTTAAATGTAAACCTTGTCAAGAACCACTTTAAAATTAGGCAACTCGGAGGTTAAGATCGTTGATTAAGAGAAAATGATAAATCTGATTTGTGCTTACCTTAGTAATAATAATTCAAGGATAACTTTTGTTTTTGATAAATGGTTCCCTTTGAAGAAGAGCCAATAGTTTTCTACATAACTTACCTAAGCCTATACATTTGGAACCCATGGATTTAGGACCTTAATTCATCTAAAGATAAAGATTCGACAAAAGAGATAATTACATTTCGGAAAAGAAAAGCAAGAAATGATAGGGTAAAAAATAAGAGAGAGAGAAGAAAGAAAGAAAAAAGAGGGAAAAAAACCAGGAGAAAGAAAAAGGAAAAAAAGGCTTGAACATTGGGCTTGAGAAAAGCCCCAACCAAAGAAGACCTAGAAGCCTAAGCTACTCTAAAAACACAAGGTCCTAGATCACATTCCCAACCACTAGCACAAAACCCCATATTCTACCTCACCATCTTGAATCACGCAAGACCTTGCCATCTACAAGCCTATTCAAAACTCTTTTGATCTTAAAGAATAATTTATCTAAAATAAAAATTATTTTTGATGCTAGGGCAAGCACACTTTTGGTTTTTCCTAAGGGTTCTTGACTTATATACCTAGATTGAATAAATGTATTTCTTTCAAAATAGTCTCTCTCATCAATCCCCTTTTGAAAACATTTAACCAAAACCCTAACTCATAATGTGAACCAAAAAAGACCTAATAGATTGATCAAAATGTATCACTTGTAAATTTGACTGTAATTTTCGAGACAATAATTGAAAGTGAAATCTAGACTGAGAGTACATAAGGAAGTTATCTTTGATTAGACTAATCATGAGTTACTTATTCTTTAGAAAATAAATATTTAAAATCACAAGGCTCTATTAAGGAGCTCAATATTAGACATTTTCAAAGAATAAGAAGAATATAAGATGCTTTATATGGTTACTAAGGAAGGGGATGGTTATAGCATTTGCTTATTAAATAAGACTTTGTATCCATTAACAAACTTTCGAGAAGAAAAAAAAAAAAGAAAAAGAGAGAAGAGAGATAAAGGAAGAAAGGAGAAGGAGAGAGAGAAAGTGAAGGCTTATTACAAGTTTTTTTTTTCCATCCATTTTCAAGTCCATGTCCACCCAAGTGACCAAATCTTTAATTTCTATCATCTACTTCTAAGTCATTCTCCCTTATGTAGTTTTTCATGTCTATTAACTTTTTTTTAAATCAAGAGACCTTAGTCTTGATGCCTTTTTCGTCCTAAATGGTTTTCACTAAATTCCTCATTTGTAAATTTCTCAAGTTAAGAGGTTTTTCAAAAGGTTACATCCTCCAGTTTTGCTTCTTAGGGTTCTTAGCTAACTCGTAGGATGCTTATCCTTTGTCCTTCTCTTTTAAGGGTCTAACCATCTCATAAAGCACTTTGCTAATCCACATTTCTTTAGGGTTCTAGTTAACTCAAAGAGCGTTATTCCAATTCAGGTTCTTATTTAGGGTCTTAGTTAGCTCAAGGAGTGTTTTACCCATTCACTTAGGTTAGTTAACTCAGAAGGACACGACCAAGTTCTCTCTAGGGTCTTAACTAGCTCAAAGAGTGCTTTACCCGTTCATCTAGGTTAGTCAACTCAGAAGGGTACGACTAGGTTCTTACTTAAGGTTTTAATCACTTAAGGAGTGCTTTACCCATTCACCTAGGTTAGTCAACTTAAAAGGGCACGATCATGTTCTCTTTAGGGTCTTAGCCAGCTCAAGGAGTGTTTCGCCTGTTCGTCTAGATTAGTCAGCTCAGAAGGGTACAACTAGGTTATTACTTAAGGTTTTAACCAGTTCAAGGAGTGCTTTATCGATTCACCTAGGTTAGTCAGCTCATAAGGGTACGATCAGGTTCTTTTTAGGGTCTTAACCAACTTAAGAAGCACTTTGCCCATTCACTTAGGTTAGCTAGCTCACAAAGTGCTACCATCCTTTTAGTATCTTTTAGGGTCTTAGCTAGCTTAAAGCACGCTTTGCCCATTTACTTAAGCTAGCCTACTTACAAGGTGCTACCTTCCATTTAGTATCTTTTAGGATCTTTGCTAGCTTAAGAAGCGATTTGCCCATTCACTTAAGTTAGCCAGCTCACAGGGCGCTATCCTCCTTTAATTTTCTTTTAGGATCTTAGCTTGCTCAAGGAGCACTTTACTTATTTACTTAGGTTAGCCAGCTCACAGGGCGTTACTCTCCTTTTAATATCTTTTAGGGTCTTAACTAGCTCAAGAAGTGTTTTACCCATTTACTTAGGTTAGCAAGCTCACAGGGCGTTACCATCCTTTTAGTATCTTTTAGGGTTTTTACTAACCATATGGCACTACCCTCCTTTCAATACTTTTAAGGTTCTTGCTAGCCCATAGGGACGTTACTCTCACCACCTTTTTTTTTTTTAGCTTTTTATCACCAAATCCCCAACGAACCAAGTTTAAGATAGCTAGCTAGTCCTTACTCTTCTTAAGACAGAGTCATTCCTAAGGCAAAAATGGTATCTCTTTTGTCTTTGTGACAAAGTTTTACTTAAAATTCACCTGCCATAAAGAGGGGCAGTTGTAGATGTCCCATTTTTGCTCTCTCATAGTTTTGACTTTTGTTTTTAAAAGGTCCTAATTTAGAAAATAACAAAAAATTGAAAAATGATAAAAAAATACAACAAAAGATAGAAAATTTTTAGAAAAAGAAAAAAATTCAAAAAAAGATTAATCAAATTGAGTTGATATAGGATAATTATTGATAAGAAATGAATTTGATATGATAAAGTTAGATCCAATACAATGAAGATTTATAAGATTCAAAATCTATAATTGATCTTTATCAATTTAGATTTGACTTGATCCAAAAGATTCGTTTCTGAGTTGAGTTCAATTACACATTCACTACAAACCTATCCACACTCACTATAAACATTGACAACACCCGACTGTGCCCTTTGTCTTGCTCGATCATCCCATTAGTCTAAACCAATCCACACGACAGTTCAACTGCAACAGCATCCTTCTTTCAAGTCCATGCA
The DNA here is from genome assembly GCA_024138005.1 of Lumnitzera racemosa. Lineage (NCBI taxonomy): Eukaryota > Viridiplantae > Streptophyta > Magnoliopsida > Myrtales > Combretaceae > Lumnitzera > Lumnitzera racemosa. Next base: position 103,695,658 of record JAMXBC010000004.1, read on the forward strand.
TAGCTACTGACACCACATCGCATCGACTGCATACATGAACCAAACCCAAACTACTCTCATTGCCTCTTCGCACAGCTCCCATCCTCTCATTTATACAGCACCACACATGCTTAGGCCACAACTACTATCAACTAACTCCAATGCCCAATCTAACCTACAACAGTTGCTTCATTTACGCTTGCATAGCAGTTACACCCCATCACCATCCATTAACCGGCCACTATCGAATCTCCATCCTTTTTACATACAAACCTAACTCCCAAATCAATCCCCAGCCGATGACTTAAACAACCACACAAGCAAACAGCAGTGACTACAACCATTGACCACCCCTTTTCTCTTGCAACCACCGCAACATACACATAAGAGCCTAACACTCATGACTACACTACTATAAACAAGTCCATGACCTAAGCAACCATCCATAACTGCTACACGACCTAAGTTGTGACCCATACTGAAACTCAAATCCATCGCCACCACTTACTACTCAAACACCACTAAACTACCACTATAAGCCTAGGCACATATACCAACTCGAGTTTTACTAATGAGAATCTCATAAAATTGGAATTTCCCACTTGGATTGTTAGTTACAAATCATAATGCAGGGGCTTTGTTGTAGCTATGTTTTTTGGCTTGAGGAAGAAAGAGTGGTCTCGACTCGATTTGTGATTAGAGTTCGACCTGACTCAAGAAATCTGACCCACGCGCTTGACGCATTACAAATTTAAGATAGGAAACAATCTGGTCATTACTTAATTGGCTCCAACCCAACTTGCTATTAGGTCCAGCCCACTTGTGGATTGCGAATTTAGGTCCAACCTTTTTCTTTGCTTTTTATTTCATTTATTTTGTTTATGAGTTATTTATTTGCCAAAAAAAAAAGTAAAAACACAAAAAAATCCTTTTAATAAAATTGTTTTTTTAAAGCCTTTTAGGAAATTTTTTAAAAAGAAGATTAGTTAAGGAAATGTGTTTTGTACCCTAGAAATTTCTTTTTTGAAATAAAAGCTTAATAAACCATTTTTAAAAATTAGGACCCTTCCTTAGAATTTTCAAAAATAAATAAAATAAAATAGAAGCTTAACTTAGGACCCTGGTAGAATTTTCTTTAAATAAATAAATGAATTAAAAACGTGAAGTTGATCAATTTTCAAAATTAAAACGAACTAACAATTTAAAGTTTTCTGAATGAACTGCGAACATTTGATTTCAATCAGTGGATATGTAAGCATCTCTAGGGCGACGTAAAATTTGTGAAAACTTTAGTTTTCCATTTTTTGTAAATTATAGCTCAAATTCCCCATTTGTTTGTAAAATAAATACAATTTAATTTATTTATTGATGAGATAATTTTTTTAAATATTAACAAGGGTGATTTTTTAAATTAAATCTAATTTCAAAAAATTAATAGTGGTACCCATAAGGATTTAATAAGGTAACCTCCTAACTCTAGAAATCTAGTTTTTTAAATTCTTTTTAGAAAAGAGTTTTCAAAACGCAAACTATTAACTAAATTAAAATCAATTCGCCTAATTAGTTTTAATTTTATCACTCTTTTTGGTTTTACTAGATGGTGACTCCAAAATTTTTTTAAATACAAAAATCAAGTTTCCTTTAATTTTAGTTGATGGTTTGAATTAAATAGATATAAAGTTTAGTTTAATTCAAGTTAAAGGAAACGAAATTAAAATAAGAAA